>CM016618.1:48730632-49330632 GCA_005393395.2 Gossypium australe | reverse complement strand
GGTTCAAATCCCATTGCAAGCAAAAAGGGATATTTATTTTGCTAAGTTGGGGCGACAGGTGGTTGTGTTGGAATTAAACTCTGCTGAAGGAAGGATCCCACATCGGGAAGCTAGCATGAGAGTAGGGAAGAAGCTGTCTTTAAATAGAGTGATCTATGAGGAGAGTAAGCATACCTTGGTTGGCGTTGGGCATAGGAGTGGTCAGAGCTTCGACGCGATAGTTGAGGCCGTCATGAGTGTTCTTGTGGGTTTAGGCTGTTTTGGCCTCGATGAGCCGAAAGGGACCACGTGGGGCCAATGGGCCCGTAGGCCCATATGAATAAATTATATGATTGTGTAGTAGATATTGTATTGGACTATGTGAATCTCATATCTATGGCTAGATTTGGGCTAAATATGCCACACGAGCGTGTGGGCCCATTTGGGCCGAGAATGGGCCCTAGGCCCATTCGCATCATTATCTCTGTTTAAAATACATTGGTTTACAAATTAACGAAATACCCTCGATTTGTAAAATTACCAAAATACCCCTGATTCACAAAATTACCAAAATACCCCTAACTTGTAAAATTACTGAAATACCCCAGTTTACAAAATTACCAAAATACCCCGATTTGTAAAATTACCAAAATACCTTCAATTCGCAAAATTACCAAAATACCCCTAATTTGCAAAATTACCGAAATACACCTAGTTTACAAAATTACCGAAATACCCCTGACTTGTAAAATTATCAAAATACCTCGGTTTGTGAAATTACCGAAATACCCTGATTTGCAAAATTACCAAAATACCCTTGATTTATGAAATTACCGAAATAGCCTCAATTAATAAAATTACCAAAATACCCTCAATTTGTGAAATTATCGAAATACCCCTGGGTTGCGAAATTACTAAAATACCCTTAATTTACAAAATTACTGTAATATCCCTAATTTATGAAATTACCGAAATACCCCTGAAGGGTAGGATTACCGAAATACCCTTATAGGATAAAATGACTATTTTGCCCTTGTGGGTAAATGACTAACTTAGACTATGAGTTGACTAATTTAGTTGTGGTTGTATGGCTGATGTGCTTTTATTACATGTTTAAATGATTGTTACTAAGCATGGACATTTTGCATACACGTGTAATGATTGAGCATGACATACACGACATATTGCATGGGGTTGGGACAAAGTTACGGAGGAAGTGTACGGCCCATTGCCGTTCTGTACAAGGCTTTCAGCCTTTCTGTGATATTTATGGCTTTGTGCCAACCTAAATATGGCTCTGTGCCATCTTGATTATGGCTTTGTGCCAACCGTATTTACCATGGCTATGTGCCTAACATATATATTTATGACTCTGTGTCGATCATAATTACCCGTGGCTGTGTGCCGATATATTACTATCGC
This sequence comes from Gossypium australe, assembly GCA_005393395.2. Classification (NCBI taxonomy): domain Eukaryota; kingdom Viridiplantae; phylum Streptophyta; class Magnoliopsida; order Malvales; family Malvaceae; genus Gossypium; species Gossypium australe. The sequence goes on along the minus strand of CM016618.1, from coordinate 49,329,231 downwards.
TGATGGCTATATGCCAAACTTATTACAGTCATTGATTGCTTTGTGCCATCCTGATTATGGCTCTGTGCCATCCTGATTATGGTTTATAACCATTCTGTTTACGGCTTTTAGCCGTTCTGTTAACCAGCAGTGATGCTACGATATTTATGGCTTTTAGTTGTTCTGTCTACGGCACCAAGCCGTTCTATTGACTTAGTGCCACAACCAGTGCTAAGCTTGGAGAGTTTGGCTGGGTGGGTCGACATGGTCCCCACATGGAGAGATTGGTTGATACGGGTGGAGAGTTTGGTGGTTAAGGGTTGGGTTACATGTCCATTGCATTGTTATGCTATAGGGCTTAGGCCCAGATTGTTACCGAATAGGGCTTAGGCCCAGACTGTTACCGAATAGGGTTTAGGCCCAGAATGATACCGTATGGGCTCGGGCCCAGACCATGATCGTAATAGGGGATTACACATTGAGTTTTTGTAAACTCACCCTGTTTTTAACTGTACAGGTAATCCACAGCCTTAGACGATTCAGAGCTGCGAGGGACTCGGAGAAGACCACACATGCTTATGCTTTCTGTTTTGATTATTTACTTTTAAATATTTGATTTGGGTTGTAATAAGGCCTCTCTATTTTTAACTTATTATTTGTGATATTTATTTATGATGTTTTCTAACTGCTAAAAGTGGAATACAATTTCCAAAATGATACTGTCTTCAAAACACTACATTTTCGCAACGTTTCAAAATGCTTCTGCAACTCAATTTTTAAACATCACCTTTTCGTAAATCGTCTATTTTAAATATGCTTCCGCAACAGATAAGATTTTAAAAGTAATTACGTTTTCAAGTGGATAACAATTGCTTAAGTGTTTTGAGTTTTAACAAAGAGGCTTAAACTCTCAAACAAGTTTTAAACAAGAAATATGGTTTTAAAAAACACTTCCATGTGACACGCCAAATTCGAGTCTAACTTTTAGGCCAAGTTTGGGGTGTTACAGAGATCAAGATCGAGGCAAAGACAAAGTGCTCGATTAATCAACCGTCTTGGTATTTTGATGTCGAGGTAAGTTCGAACATAATATGTGTATATAGCTATGTTTAAATGTTATGAAATGAATGGTATGATAATATTGAAATGTGAATGCTATGTGAGGGCTTGAGATATGTGGCACTAAGTGTGCATATTCAAAAATGTGACAAAAATGATTAGCACTGTGTGTGCAAAATAATATAAGCTTCGGCTTTGTGGTTGGCACTGTGTGTGCGATACTAATTTAAGATCGATTTGATTTGGATGCACTATGTGTGTGATGTTAATTAAGCTTCGGCTAACTATTTGGGCACTAAGTGTGCAATTGAATCGAAGAAGAGCTGAAAGTTGATCGGAACGAAATAGTGAGTATTGAATAGCATATGTAATCGACAACTAAGTGTTGGCTAAGGTATGCTCGGAATCTATGTGGTTGATGACACTATGAATGAGTTTATGAAAGGGTTAATTGAACATATTAGTTTTGGATGGTATGATTTATGTATTGTAAATTAATCTATGTGATGGCTCGTTTTGGTATTATATATTATGTTACGAACTTACTAAGCTTTTGAAAGCTTACTGTGTGATTTGTTTCTCTGCTTTGCAGTGTCAATAAAGCTAGCTCAGATCCAGGAATCGTCAGCATATCCATCACACTATCGGCAATCTATTTTGGTATCTTTGAAGATGCGTATATTTAATTATGGCATGTATAAGCTAGTTTTTTTGAAACAATTTTGAGATGTGTAAGTAGCCATGTGACGTGGCTAGACATATGTTGGCTATAAACATGAATGGATTTGGTATATGATGCATATTATGGTATGGTTTGTTGGTAATGAGAATGTCTTATGAATGGTAAACTTAGTGATGGATTGATGCTAGTATGATCTAGTGAATTTGAGGATGAATCATGTTTGGTATTGCATGTGTTCAAGTTGTGCAATTTAGTTATAAGTTAACATGTTTGGAAATGAGATTGGTTGAGATGATATGTTGACTATTTGACATGTATTTGGTTGCTAAATTGTGTGAGAAGACATGCTTAATTGTGCTTGTAGTGTTGACCCTTGTGTGGGTGGCAAATTGGCCTTGCAAATGGCCTATTTTGCATATTTTGGTTAAGGGAAACGGGCGTGTATCTCTGCCTTGTGGTTTGAGGATCACTTCTAGGTGTGTCTGGAAAGAGTACACGGCCGAGGCCCACGGGTGTGCCTGGTGGTCGTGTGAGTAAGTCAGTAGCTAGCCTAATTGTACACGGCCATGGCACACGGGCGTGTCTAGTGGCCGTGGGGATACGTCAGTATACATGCTCTGTTTTGACACGGCCTGGACGCATGGGTGTGTCTGGTAACCGTGTGAGGCACACGGCCTGACTGCATGGGCGTGTGACCTCAACAATATTGAAGATTGTTTGAATTTCTGAAAACTGTCATAAGTGTTCGGTTTAGTCTCGACTTCTTTCCAACACGTGTTTTAGGTCTCGAAGACCTAGACAAGAAACTATATGCTTGTATTTCAATAAGTTTGATTGATGATTGACTTTGTGTCGTGAAATTATTTGTAAATTGTTCTGATGATTAGGTAATGCCTTTTAACCCTAGTCCGGCGACAGTTACGGGTTAGGGGTGTTACAAAAATGATCCATTTGCAATCCTATATGGATTATTTAAAAAATGATCAGATGAATAAGTTTATATTTTTGGACTGTTTTGAAGCCTGAAAATGAAAATAAATCATTCGGTCACAGTGAACATGTTGAGTTTTGAAATATTGAACACATTTTCTCAAAATTTTACCATGGGCAAAATTGTCAAAATTTTACCAAGGGTAAGTTCATCAAAATTTTACTGGGGTAAAATAGGGATGAGAATTTTTTTTATATCTAATTATTAAAGTTTATTTTGGAAATAGAAAAAATAAAATCGGGTTGGAACACATTATAGAGTGCTAGGTCAAAAGACCAAAGAAGTACTCGTAATTGGACCTGAAGTGAGAGAGGCCCAAAAACCCCTCATGGACATGAAAGGGGTGATAACCCTAGTAGAAATACTAGGGTGTGTCACCCACCCTAGTCCTATTCTAAGTAGGATGTTGTTTTTCTATTTGAAATAAACCACTACAACTCAACAAGGGTTCTATCTTCTCTTTCTATAAATAGATGGCACTAGTAGAGCTATGAACACAACTTTGAGAGATTGTTATTTTGCCAAAAAGTAGAGGGAATTTATTCTCAACTATTACATTTATTTTTTCAGAATAACAATTCTACCGGCTTCTATTAAGAAGAGAGATTTTTTTTCACCCCAAAATGAGAGAACTTTTTCTAGTTCTATATTTTAATTTAATTGGTTTGAGCCTACGCTTGAAGCAGTTCATGGTACGAGAATATCATTTGGTTGAAAGTCCAAAACAATGAATGTCCACTAAGCCGAAAACACAGTTACGAATTTGATTAAGATTTATTTCTATAACAAACCATGTCAGTTTTCAAATTTTTAAATTTCCTCTGTGCAAGAAAATCGTTTTCAAACTGGGATTTTCCAATACTATTTTGATGAAGTATTCCTACCTTCGTCTCTCTTCCCATTCAATGGTGGATCCCTTAGACTCGCTGCTTAGTTGATGCTTGTCCATATTTCTATTTTCCTTCCAACCCCTTTTTCTTGGTCTGTGGGTTGTCCCAAGATTACTATCCAGATCGTCCACCCATGTTTATTATCCAAGCAGACTATCTTTGCTGCCACAGCAGAGCCATGGTCTTATGCCATATGATTACACATTTTTTCTTCTGGAAGACTCTATTAGTTTCTCTAACCACACTATGGTCTTACCTCTAAATCCTCATATTTACCATCCCGTCGGACTACCCCATGTTTAACATCCCGTCAGACTATCCCGTGTTTAACTTCCCATCAAACTATCCCATGTTTAACGTCCCCTCGAAGTATCCTGTGTTTAACGTCCTGTCAGATTATCCTTGATGTCATAACATCTTTCATATATGGCCTTACTCATTCTACTGTCAAATCATCACTTGTTGTCATAGCATCTTTCAGTTTCTTTCTACCATCAAATCATCACTTGATGTCATAGCATCTTTCAGCTATGATCTTACTCAAAATAACCTCGTGTTTACCTTCCCAGTAGATTGCACTGGTGGCTATAGTCCAACTATGGTCTTACACCTTATGTTTCTCGTGTTTAATGTTTCAGCAAACTACCAGGATGCCATAGTTCAACTATGGTCTTGGTCTTGTTTACCATGACACCATGGTGTCTTTCAGCCATGGTCTTACTCAGTTTTATCTTGATGCCATAGCATCTTTCAACTATGGTCTTACTCAATTCAGACATATAGCCTTCAAACAGTCCCATGGCCTATCAATGATCTTCACTCTTCCCATTTCATTCCGTCCATTCCTTCATTCCACCATCCTATACCTTGATGCTCGAACACCGCAATACTATAGTGGTATCTAGCAGAATTACTCTCTTTTTCCTATTCCTAATTTTGCCTAACCCATAGTTAGTGACCCCTTTCATATATGCATACGCTAACCGTACATACCATCCAAAATGGCGGATACTAAATAACTCGAGCAATTATGCACCATACTTTAATAGCTCAAGGTTGAGTACGGAAACTCACCTGGTACCCCTTTGTCTCACCAACTTAACTTTTCCAAACACCATAGCTTCCATTCTCTTGACAACTAAGCATGATAACCAAATCATGGGTCAAACTTAGTATTTTTACTTTAAACCTAAATTTTCCAAAAACATGTAGAACCCTTAAAAATGGTTTTTGGAAACTGTTAACTTGTTTTCAAAGGCTTACGTATACAGAAGGGCTTAGAACCATACCAGTTTATTGGTTTCTCTACTTTTCCAACTTAAACCTCCTGATTGTCACTTTATGCAGAGCTTTGTCATATCCTTCTCCTCTAAGAGATACTAAGGAAAACATTGAAGAAGAAAAACAAAATAGACTGGAGAAGAAGTCTCCCGAGAAGTCATTCCTCAATTATTTATAGCCCCTCATGCGTGGCCTTCCACCTCATTACAGCCTTTCATCCGTAATCACAACCTTATAACCTCATTAGAAGGGAATTTGACCTAGAGAGAAAGTTTTGTTTACTTTATTTTCATTAGTTTTTAGTTTAGTTTATTTTTATGTTTCCGTAGTCAGAATCTTTTCTATTCCGATGTGAAGACAATCACAAGCAAAGATTGCTCCGGAACCGCGTTTATATTTATTCATGAGCTTTCTTTTATCTTTTATTCTTTTATTTATATTTTCATTGACATGATCAATTAATGTTTATATGACTATTAAGATAAATTCTTGTGCTTTATTTATATATTGCATGATTCAGTTATAGAACTAATTTAGTGATTAGGGAGTAATTAACGGATGCATGAGGGTTTCCCATAGAATTAGTTGGTTTAAATTATGCGTGCTTAAACCCTAGGAAGTAATCTAGGTAAACGAGGTCGAGAGATAAGGTTACTGAGTAAACCGTAATTTATCCCGGTTTAGAAAGTGAGGTCAAGAGATAAGTGAGTATTGGTTGATTAATTAATTAGTAGAGGTTGATAAGTAATACTGGTTAGTTAATAATTAATTCACTAAAAACAACCCGAGTTATGAAGTTAATTACAACCACTGAAGCAAGTTAATCTTCTTATTATTAATCGGTCATAGGCCGAGAGCTCGCATTGTCGACATTAGGAATAGGAAATTCCATTAGGTTAATGCAGGTTAATTAATTTAATTAGTTTAATAAATACTTTAATTTGAATTCACACTACTAATTCGTGACTCGATTAGATTAGTAATTATTTTTGGTAATTAATTTAATAGTAAAATTCTCCAATCTGTAATCCCTTGGGTATGATCCTCGAAATACTTACCGGTGTTTCGTTGTAACACTTCTATAATACAATTTGATCTGTTCGCTTGTAGATATCGCGCTTTAATTATATATATTTTATTTGTACAATTTTTACTCTAAATGTTTGTACGTTTAGAGGCGGTCAGGTATTATAGTATATTTTAATGACATTTCCTAGCATCATACCTATTGCTTGTAAGAGAACCTAGAAGTCTTAGAAACTTGATTTGCGCAACCACTGAGCTAGGATAAGGCTATAATGTGCTAAATCTACAAAAAAAATGGTTGGACTGTAGCACCCCTAACCCGTCTCCATCGTCAGATTAGAGTTACAGAGTATTACGATAGTTAACAAATTTAATAACAATAAAAAAATTGTAAACAAATTTAAATATCAAATATTCATAACCAATCATTATTCATAGCAATACTACGAGTACGAGCTTTAAATAAAGCTCACATAATCCAAAAATAAGTTTGAAAATGAATAGGGACTAGTCTAAAACAAAATAGAAAAAAATGTGGAAAAACTAAAAATAGGGGTCACACGGCCGTGTGACAAAGCCTAGATCGTGTAACAACCCGAGTTCGTGTAACTTAGGGGCACATGACCGAGTCGTCAGGCTGTGTAACTCTCTGAGGCTATGTGGGCAATCTTGTACCAACAATCAAATAGGCCACATAGTCGTGTGGGCTGACAGTGTGTGGCTCACGGTCGTGTGGCAGATTGTGTCACAAGTTGTGTGCACCTTAAAGTGTTATCAAACCAAGCCATTTCACCTGCAAAATCTTAAGTCCGAAGCCATACCGTTTCCAACCATTTTTATCTACTCAAAATACATTTATACATACCAAAAACATTCAACCTAAGTGCCTAACCAATATGCCCTCATTGGCACCACAAGTCAAATGTTTAAACATATACCATTCAAATACAACTACTTAGCATTTCATACTTAATCAACCATCATTTAAACTTTATCTTAACATGACCAAATCACCACTCCAAATTCTCCAACCAACCACATCATAAGGTACCTTCCAAAGCAACCAAGTACATGTTCAATATCAAATAAGTTCATACATTCACATGCATTAAAAATAACCATTTAACTAACAAACTTATACATTGATTAACATCAAATGGCACAAAACATAACCAAATGATAATAAACTCACATGTACTGAAATTTCCTATCTACATGCCACTTATAACAGGTCAAAATAAATGAATAGATATCGGAAGACTTGACGGATAGTGAGATCTCCAAAAGTAATCTGACGATCTACAAAGATGAAAAGCCAAATAGAGTAAGCTTACGTAAAGCTTAGTAAGTTCATAATAAACTTTAACTTTAACTTACCATAAAGGATGTAATTTAAACATTTTACAAGATAATTCAATATCCTGGCCATGAGTTCATTAATTACCTATACACACCACAAGTCTTACAAAGTTAGTGAGTTCATATATTAAACATGTAACTTTATCATGTTATCAAACATATACTCAAAAACACATTTGGTATATAAACCAACCATCACATAATCATTTAACATATTTATTTCAAGTATTCATTTCAAATGTCCTTTTTCACATATCTATATTAATATAAATATTTCATATAAACACTTCATATAACCATTTCAATTTCTATTTCCATATAAACATTTCGTATATCCATTTCATATTACCATTTCTGTTTATTCATTTTTCACCCGATGAACCATAATGAAATAGCATTGGATACACGATAAAAATGCTCACACAAGCTATGATGGTAAATGCTCACACAAGCTATGACTGTAAATGCTCACACGAGCTGTGAAATAGGTCTACTGTAGTAGCCCGTTTTTAGTCAAATCAGAATAGTAGTTTTGAGACCACAAATCTGAAGTCAAAATAATTATTTTATTATTATTTTAATGTCGAAAACATGATAGTATACTTGTGTGAAATGTTGGTTAAGAAATTTTATCATTTGATTAGTCAATTTGATAAAAAGAACTATATCGTATAAAGTGTAGAAGTGTTGTTCTATTAGCTAAAGGTGTCAAATAGATATAGAATCTTTAAGTAAAGGTCCTTAAGTGGTAATTAGACCATTTCTAAAGTAAGTGGACAAAGATGGTCATGGTTATGTGAATTTTAAGTGTTATACATTAAGGTTAATATAGTAATTGTAAATAACTTAAGTAAAATAATTGAAAAACATAATGTATCATCATCTTTTCTTCATTTCCATCGAAAATAAAAAGAAAGAAGAAGCCATGGAAGTTGTTTTACGGTTTGGTCACTTAGTAGCTCAATTGGTAAGTGATTTTGACTCAATTTTTATTGATTTCTATGTTTTTGATATCGTTGCAACTAGGTTTAGCTAGCCCAAGGACTATTTCACAAAACTGTTAAAGATTTTAAATGTTGCCATTGATGAATACATGAGTATTTTTTATGTTTAATGATAGATTATGAATGTTTGATGATAGTTATACAAGTTTTGTTAAGTGATTTTTAGTGAAAATGCAAATTAGGGATTAAATTGAGAAATGTTGAAAATTTGTGGTCAAAATTTGAAATAAATGGAACTGTTAGGGACCTAATGGTAATTCGACTAGCATGGTTAGTATTGAATTTCATGAATTTGTGATTTTATGAAATAAGGACTAAATTGTAAAAGTTGTGAAATATTTAGGGCAAAAGTGTAAATGTGCTTTAATGAGTGTTTTAGATTAAATTGAATAGAGTGATGATTAAATAAGTTGAATTTGTTATTATATAGATCAAGAAAAACAAAATTCAGATCTAGAACGAGGGAAAAATAAAGTTTTCGACTAATCAACCAGTTTAGCCGTTTTTTCATCCGAGGTAAGTTCATATGTAATAAATTACATTATAAATGTATTTTAAATGCTTTAATATTGCATAAACTGTGAATACGAGACTACGGACATGTTCAACAATGATTCAATGACAATTCGATATTGGAAATCTCGGTTGAACCTTAGGAATAGATTTAGATACTAGTGACATCTCATTAGAGCTTATTGTGATTATGTAATTCGAGTGCTGGTCCTGTACGTCCTACCAGTGGCTGAGTATACCAGCATGTGTTGCGGATACTTGACATCTTGTGTGAGCAGCACCGTGTAGCTACGTCTTGACCCACAGCTTGTGTGAGCAGGCCCCGTTGATAGCTCGAGAGTGAGCATTTATGTGGTATGAGATTGAGATAGCATTGGCTATATATGTGGCACTTCATGTGAGTTTCTCGAGTTTCAATAATATTTCGAATGGTGCAACGGGTAAATGAAAGACATGGTTGATTATGAGATTGATACGAAATAGTACAGGTATGTACATAAACCATATAAGCTTCAAATCGAAGTGAATTGTGAAGATCACATATAATCTTATGATTGAATAAGTGAAAGGTTTGTTATTTAATATGAGTACTTGATGATATATTCAATTTGTTGAATTGTGTATTTATGATTATATTGAGTTTATTGCATACGAGCTTACTAAGCTTTATAGCTTACTTTGTTTAATTTTCCGTGTTTTATAGTGAAATCAAGCTAGCTTGAATTTAGGGATCATCGGAGACTACGTCACACTATTCTACTATCACTTGGTACTTTTGAACTTTGGATTTTGGTATATGGCATGTATAAGGACTTTGGTCATTTTGGTTCATGAATTAATGATGAATGTAGCCATTTGAGTTGGCTTGTAAATGTTCTAAGTTTGGTTTTGTATATTGCCATATAAGTTGGCTTATTTTGGTATGATTAAATCATGTGTATATATATGTATGTATGTATATATCTTGTGTGATGTTTTGAATATTGGATATGTGATGCTTGTGGATAATTAGTATTATGGGTAGCAAATGGTTGAGTTATGAATATTGGTATGCCAATGAATCTAGGAATTAATGCACATTTGAGTTTGGTATGAATTTGTATGGCATATTGTGGTATTTATGTTTTGTATTGGTTGACGTTGGAAATGGTATGAAATGTGCTTCAGTGAGGCTAATTTAATGCCTATAATATGCTATGTTTTGTGCCATTTGAGTTTGGTGTAGGTGTGCATAAGATTGGGTGGCAAAATGGCTTGGTAAATAGCCTATTTTTGTCCACACGAGTAGAGACACGGGTGTGTGTCTCAGCCATGTGTGATATACGGTCATGTACACGGCCATGTGTCCCCCGGTGTTGAAATAGAAACCCAGTCAATATGCTCCACACGGCATCATACACGGCGTGTGACCTGGCCGTGTGGTATAAGTCAGTATACCCTACAGGTTTGACACGGCCTGGCAGACGGGCGTGTATGGCAATTTTTAGGGCACACGGGCTAGCTACACGGGCGTGTGTGTTGGCTGTGTGACCCAAGTCAGAGTTACACAGGGTCGGACATGGGCTGGGACATGGCCATGTGCTCCCATTTCGAATCTCCACAAGGCCTGTGACACGGGCATGTCTTTGGCCGTGTGAGACACACGACCGGGCCACACAGGCGTGACTTTGGCCGTGTGAGACACACGGTCGGGCCACACGGGCCTTTCTTTGCTGTGTGAGACACACAGCCGGGCCACACGGGCGTGTGTCCCCTATTTTTGAGAAAATTTTCTAAATGTTCAAAAAGTTTCCAAAGTTATCAGTTTAGTCCCGAACCACTCCTAATGCATGTCTAGGGCGTTGTAGGCTCGTATTAGGGACAAAATGATTGGTTGTGAATGAATTGTATTTGAATTTATTAATTTGTATGAGAAATGTATGTTTTAATGTGTGATATGTAACAGCCCGATTTTGGGTCTAGTCGGAACAGTGGTTTCGGGACCACAAATCTGATGCAGTAAAATTTATTTTTATTGTATTTCTACGGTATATAGTTTTATGAAATGGTTTCGTGAAAATTTCGTTCGGAAATTTTGACATTGGGGCACTCAATTTAGTTAAAGGGACTAAATTACAATAAGTGCAAAACTTGAGTTCTATATGTTAGAAGTGTCCAATTGCTATGAGATTTTAAATTGGAGGTCCTTAGATGGTAATTAGACCATTTGTTAAGTTAGTGGACAAAAATAGACATGGAGTAAGAGAATTTTTTATATTTTAAGTTAGGGGTATTTTGGTCATTTGGTAATTAAATGAATTAAAAAGAAAAAATCAAGCCAAAATATTGTCCATCTTCTTCATGGTTGCCGAAATTTAGTGGAGGAAGCCATAGCTAGGGTTTGGCCACTTTCAAGCTCGATTGTAAGTCCGTTCTTGCCCCGTTTTTAATGCTCTTTACATTTTTGAAATCGTTGTAACCCGATCTATCTATTTCTACCACAAATTTAAGAAATAATCAAAGTCTAGGGTTTGAAACATGTTAAATATTTGTGTATTTTTATGTTTAATGGTATATTATGCAAGTTTGATATTGGATAAACAACTTTTACTAAGTGATTTTCGGTAAAAATGTCAAAAAGACCTATTTGTAAAGGTTATAAAATATGTAGTAAAAATGTGATTTAATAGAAATTGTGGGCTGTTATGAGCATGAAAAAATTTTGGCTAGGCTTGGGTTTTAAAGAAATTGAATACGTTTCATTTTACGAGCCTAGGGACCAAAATGTAAAATGTCAAAAGTTTAGGTGTAAAAATGTAATTTTTCCATAATGTGATTTTTGGGCTGAAATGAATAATGTGAGTATTAAATGAGTTAAATTTGATATTATAGATCAAGAAATACAAGGTTCTAACCTAGATCGGGGAAAGAATAATGTTGTGGACTAAATCGAACTATTAGCCATTTTGTACCGAGGTAAGTTCGTATGTTAAAAGTAAGCTTTAGAATAATTGTATTTAAATGCTTTAATATTGCATGATTTGTATTTTTTGATTTTTTGAATGAGTACAATTCTATGAATGAGTCCGAAGACGAATCGACAAGCAAGAAATCTCATTTGAACCTTAGGAATAAGGGAGGATACAAGTGACATGTCACTAGGGTTAGTATGTATTATGTGACTATGTGATCTGGGTGCTGGTCTCGTATGTCCTACCGATGGCTGAGTATACCAGCATATGTTGAGGATACTTGACAGCTTATGTGAGCAGCACTGCGTAGCTATGTCTTGACTGACAGCTTGTGTGAGCAGGCCCGTTGATAGCTCGAGTGCAAGCAACTATGTTATATAAGATTGAGGTAGCATTGCCTACATTTGTGGCATCTTGTGTACAAGAATCTCGAGTATCCGACAACATTATTCCGAGTTGCTCACGGGTATGTCAAAGATGAAATTAGGTATAAATTCATTTTGAGATGGTACAGGTATGTACTTGAAGCTCATATCTATTAAATACTTGAAATGATGAATATGAGGTAAGTTTTGTGATGGAATGAGTTATGATTATGAGATCATAGTAATTGTACGTTTAATTATGTTATATTATTTGAATGTTATGTGCATGGTAAGGTCACTTATTTCTTGAATACGAGCTTACTAAGCTATATAGCTTACTCCCATTTTCTTTCTCTTGTCTTATAGTGTTACCAAGCTAACTCAGGATTGGAGATTGTCAGAGATCCATTCACACTATCAACTATTATTTTGGTACCAATGAACTCAACATTTTGAGTTATGGCATGTATAGGGGACTTGGTTATTTGTTATATGTCATAATTGATTTGGGCAAAAGTGTTGGCTTATGCTGGTTAGAAGTTCATTTTGTATAAGGCCATTTGAAATTGGCCAATATTGGTGCCTTTCATATGATGATGCCTTTCATAGATGTGGGAGCTTACATGATTTGAGTTGATAAGCATGTGATGTTTGTGTATGATAGGTAGTGGCATGTAAATGATGTCTTGATGTCTTGGTTGTTGCTGATTTGGTTGTATGTAAATACTTGAATTGGTGCCAGATGATGTTGTGTAGGTATGTATAAGTAAGGGTGGCAAACTGGCTTGGTAAATAGCCTTATTTTTGTCCACATGGGTAGGCACACAGGAGTGTGTCTAGGCCGTACGTGACACACGGTCTGCCCCACGGGCATGTGTTCCTGCCGTGTGTCCCCTGCACCTTAATTTTGAGAAATAGAATGTCTAGAATATAGCACACGAGCAGAGACACGAGCATGTGTCTCGGCCGTGTGTGCTACACGGCCTTGGACACGGGCGTGTGTCTCGGCCGTGTAAAGTCTGCACCTATTTTATGAAAAATTATGAAAATTAAATCGACCACACGGTCTAGCATAAGGGCGTGTGGCACAGCCGTGTGGCATAAGTCAGAGAGACCCTATTTTGATCATGGCCTGTGGCACGGGCATGTCTAAGGGTCACACGGGCGTGTCCCTTGGACCACACGGGCGTGTGAGCCCTGTAACATGAAAAATTTTCTAAGTTTTGTAAAATTTTCTAAAGTTCTTGAACCACTTCCTATGCATGTTTTGGGCCCCATAGGCTCGTTTTAGGGACAATATGAATGTGTATGAAAAGTTTTAATTTGAATGGAAATTTATGACTCAGAAATGTATGTTTGCTTGTGTCTATGTTCGGTAATGCCTCGTACCCTGTTTCGACGTTGAATACAGGTAAGGGGTGTTACATGATAAGTTCGGTAATGCTCCGTAACCCTATTCCGACAATGAGTACGGGTGAGGCGTGTTACATCTACTCACATGAGCTTTGGAGAATCCGCAACAAATGCAAGACCTCAGCCATCGATAGGACATCTAAGACCAGCACTCGAAATGGTACATAACCCCTAATGACATATCATTTACATCCTAAACATTCACGAGGTTCATACAGGCCGTGTTTCATATCTATATCATTTAGTGATATACACATTATACTTTTACGAGCACACATCCATATAGTTCTCATTTATCAAATGTAATAGGCCGACTTAGGGCCTAGTCAGAATAGTGGTTCGAAACCATAAATTCGAAGTAGAAATATAAGTTTTTATGGTCTGTTATGAGGCTTATGAGGTGGTTGCATGCTTGTGTGAAAATTTCATGAAGAAATTATATTAATTAGTGATTTAATTGTCCATTAGGACTGAATTGCAAAGAATGGAAAATGTGAGATTTTAGAAGATTTAAGTATGAAATAGAATTATGAAAATTACTAGAGGTCCTTATTTAGAATTAGACCATTATATTGGATGATGGACAAAAATGGACATGGAAAGGAAAAATCTCAAGAAAGGGTCATTAAGGGCATTTTTGTCATTTGGTACATAAAAGATTAAAAAGGGAAAAAGAAGTCAAATTGTGTCCATCTTCTTCTTGCCATAGCCGAATTTTACAAGCTCTCCATAGCTAGGGTTTCTTCAACTTTCAAGCTTGTTTGTAAGTGCATCCTAGCCCCGTTTTTAATGTTCTTCGTATTTTTGGAACTCTCATAGCTCGATTTAGCTATTTCTAGCTATATTTTGAGCTAGGGTTCATGTTTAAAAATTTACCCATGTGTGACATGTGTGTATTTTTATGTTTTATGGAAGAATATGAAAGTTTGATGTATGATAAACATCTTTTTCTAAGTGGTTTTCATGAAAAATGCATGTGAGGACCAAATTGTAAAAGTTATGGAAATGGTCATACATGAGTGAAATAGTAGAAATTAAAGGTTGCTATAGTTGAGAATATGATTCGTCTAGGCTTGAAATACAAGAAAGATGAATGAAAATCATTTTACGAGCCTAGGGGAAAAGTGTAATTATGAGAAAATTTAGGGGTAAAATTGTAATTTTTCCAAAATATGAATTATGAGTCAATTTAGTCAATGTGTGTATTTAACAAATGAAATTGTTATTATAGATCAAGAAACGCGAAGCCCAAATTGAAACCGAGGCAAGAACAAAATCGAGGACTAAATCGAGCATCGATACACATTTTGGATTTGAGGTAAGTTTGTATGAAGTTGAAGGTTCATAACGTTTTGATGTTTGAAACTACTTAATATTTCGACAATGTATGTTATTGCTACGAATAATCGAGAGATGAAACCTCGATGAGGAAATGGTGAAAATAAATTATGTGAAATCCCGAATAAAGATTTGGAATAATGAGATTACCCATGTTTAGCATTGAATAAAGAAGGTTTCATGTAAGATCATGTCTAGGATATGGCCTCGGCACCCAAAAAGGATCTCGTATAAGACCTTATCTGGGACAAGGCATCGACATTCATATACGATCTCGTATAAGACCATATCTGGGATATGGCATCGACATTGAGCTATAAGACCCGGTGTAAGACCATATTTGGGATATGGCATCGGCATCAAGGGGCGGTCCCATGTAAGATCATATATGGTATATGGCGTTGGCATCAAGATTTATGCATGATGAGTTCAAATATCCTATGATAATCTGATTAGTGTAGGCAAAAGAGCTAAGAATATAAAATAGTATTGAGCCAAATCCGCTTACGGATGAACTTAAGTTTCCCTTATGATAACAATGATGAAGATTTGAGTTTATGTTCACGTTAGCATATGTGCTAAGTTATGTGATTGAGTGATACAGGTACCATGAATAAGTAACAGTTAAGAAATCATATTGAGACATGAGATGGGTAAGAATAAGTGTGAGTAAGTATGAGTAAGTATGCCTAAGCAATTGAAACTTATGTTGCTATTGTTTCATGAAATGGATGAATTTAGTTTGAGCAATTATATTGCTTTAGAATTTTCATGCAAACTTACTAAGCTATATGCTTACCCCTCTCTTTTCCCTTTTTCCTTGTAGTTTCATCAAGTTAGCTTGGGGATCGTAGAAAGTCGGAGCTCGGATCACACTATCAACCATTCTTTTGGTATAGTAAAGTTGATTCATTTTTAGTATGGCATGTATAAGAACTTGATCGTTTTGTGTCATGTTATGTTTGAAGGCCAAAGGGTTGGCTATAAATGCTTCATATTCATTTTTGTAAATGGCCATGATGAATTGGCCAATATTGTCAAGTTCAGGTCTCAAGTTTGACGCATATAATGAAATGAATGTTCGTGCAAGATATTGAGTAAAACATGGATGAAATGAGTGGTATTATAAGGGTTCTTCTTAGTTTGATATTGTCATATTATGTGCCTCTTGAGATGAATGAGCAAGTTTAAGTTTCAGGGTGGCAAAGAGGCTTGGAAAATAGCCCCTAATTGTCCACACGGGTGTGTGTCTAGGCCGTGTGTAACACACGGTCAACGTATATGGGTGTGTTGATAAACCGTGTGTCCCCTGCACTATTTTACGAGAATTTGAATCGTCACACGAGCCAGCACACGAGCGTGTGCCCTGGCCGTGTGCTATTAAGAGTATGATGACGTCATAATCAGAGAGCTCCACGGGTAGAGGACACGGGCATGTCAAGGCCGTATGAAGGACACGGGTTATAGACACGGGCGTGTGCTCAACCGTGTGAAGTAAGTCAGTGTCGACCACGGGTGTCGAACACGAGCATGTCTTAGGGGCACACGGGCGTGTCCTTTGGACAACACGGGCTTGTGGCCCCTATTTAGGCAAAAATTTTCAAAGAATGTTAAAGTTCCCAATTGATCTACGGAACCCTCCGGTTATATGTTTTTGGCCTCGTAGGCCCATGAAATGTATGTTAGTAGTAAGAAAGAAAAGTTTTAAGATGGAATGAAATTTTATAGCCCGATAATACAAGTTCAAGTAAAGTTAAGTACAGTAACGTCTCGTATCCTGTTTCAGTGTCGGACATGGGTAAGGGGTGTTACATCAAACATAACACGATGTAGCTAATAATACAATTTAGTCCAATTTACCATTTGTCGTATAACAAGTAATTGAACTCATTCACAACATATATAATTAGATGTTCAATCACAAATTCAGCAACTAATTAGTTTAACCAATTTACAAACTTACCTAATTTCAATAGCTAAGAACACTTCAACGACTTCGACGACGATTACTCGACGACTTTTCTTTTCTCGCGATTATCAACCAACTGATCCATTTCTTGATTTAAATATAATATTTTCATTTAGTTAACCAATTCAAATACTTTAAAACACTTAAATTTACTTATATAATCATTTATCAATATTTTATACTTTTACCCTAAACTTTTATCTTTTAGTCAATTTAGTTCCTAAACCCGAAACTTTCAAATCTATCACAATGTAACCCAAACAAGGCTAGCTGAATTTTATAAATTTATCCTCAGTGTTCCTTCTTCAGAACCCATATTTATCTTATTTTTTACAAAAAATTCATGTAACTTTACTATTTTAGCAATTTAGTCCTTAAATTTTAAAATTAACCAAAATCACTTTACAAAAAAGTCATATTTAACTATCAAGCTTAATAATCTATCATCAAACTTCAAAAAATCATAAATTTATCAATGGCATAAATCAAAACATTAATAGTTTTACGAATTAGTCATTGTGTTAGTTAGATTAAGCTACAACGGTTTCAAAAATATAAAAATTATTAAATACGGATTAGAGTTACAAACCATGCAAAGCTAGAAAAAATGACCGAAAGCTTGATATCCTTCAACGGAGTTTTGGTTCTAAAGATGAAGAAGAAATATGAAAAATGATGGTGGCTTTCTTACATTTTTTTATGTTTTATTCCTTTTAAATTTTAATTCATTAATACTAACTATAAGACCCATAATTTGCCCGGCCTATACCCAATAAAACCTAACCCAATACCAGACCCAAATCAAAGCAAACCCAAACAAATTAAACCAACCCAAATTAAAACCCAAACCAGCCCAACAAGCCCAAATGCCTAGAAACCCTAGCCCATTTAGCCTAAAGCATTTCAGCCAACAAAAGAACCCTAGTCTCCTAATGTAGCCACCAACCCTCCACCGACCAATAACCCCACGCCTCTGCCAACACCCATCCCACCTCGGTCAATACCCGCACGCATCTCTGACATCTTCTCGACTCACACGCCTCGCATGCCTCACCTTGCCTCTGTTCGGGACCTGCAAACAACCAGAGAACGAGAGTAAACGACAAAGAACGACAGAGAAAACAAAGCAAAATAAACAAAAA
The DNA here is from genome assembly GCA_005393395.2 of Gossypium australe. Taxonomy (NCBI): domain Eukaryota; kingdom Viridiplantae; phylum Streptophyta; class Magnoliopsida; order Malvales; family Malvaceae; genus Gossypium; species Gossypium australe. The sequence continues at coordinate 49,311,269 of CM016618.1, read as the reverse complement.
AATTGAATCTGTAATTTGATTATAAAAACCAAGACCAATCCCCTGTATGGTTCTCTTCCCCTTCTTTACGAACACTAGAAATTCGAAACTAAAAAAAACAGAAGTTTTAAAGTGTTTTATTATCTGTTTTGCTTATTATTCTCTGTTTACTTATATTGCCCTTTTTTTATCTATTTTCTTCCTCTTTTGAGAATTGTTACAAACAAATTTTTTTAGCAAAATATCAGAAATCAAAAGCGAACAGATTTTTCGAAGGCGACTCTCGATTTTCTCGACTTTCTTTCCAGTTTTATTTTCATTTTGATACGCAAAAAAGTGGATAAAGAAAGATACTTACTTTTGTGTTTGGTCTCCGTTGATCGACGATTGAAACGGGGCTAACAACCTCCTTCTTGCGAGTCGGCGGCCACCGGATGGTGGTGGTTCGACGACGGCATGATGTTTGGGTTTTAACCCTAGCAGAGGAAACAATGGGACTCTGTGTTTATTTTGAAGAAAGGGAACCAAATAAAAAAAATAAATGAAAGGCTGTAACAAATAGAGCAAACGGTGCCTTTTGGGCTTCAAGAAACTGTGCATATCCCTTCTATGGGAAATTTGCTCATGGGCTCTCCCTTTTTGTTCCACTCTTTAATTGCATCTAATTGTATCTTTTTAAATTTTCAATCTTGCCCTGAATTCATGCGACATTTCAATTCGGTACAACACCAAAACCCTACGCACCAAGGACTGGGTTATTCACTCATTTAGTCATCGCGTGTGGCGATATGGTCCTTGTTTCCCCTTTTTTGTCTATTTGCAATTTTAGCCCTCGTTTCTTTGTTCTGGCTTCAATCCAGTCCTCGACCCGTTTAAGGATATATTTATTTATTTTCTTTTAAAAAAATTGTATTCTTATTATCATTTATTTATTTTAAGTTTTTATGTACATTTCCTTAAAACTATTTTTTGACAAAACGGGAATCGGCTTGGGTTTTGAAAATGAAAATAAAATGGGAGTCGCCACCAATCTTTTTTGCTGAGGTGTGATCGGGTCACCTCGTAAAATAGTTGTTTTTAATAAATAATTTAATTTATCAAAACAACGATTTTGGTCTGCGAAAAGTCAAAAAATGAGTTTGGGAGTCGGTTATGCACGAGGAAGGGTTAGCACCCTCGATACGCCCAAAATTGGTACCTAATTGATTATCTAATATCTTAATGTCGAAAATTTGAAAAGATTTGAAAATACGATCCTCTTTTATTTTTAAAATTTAAACAAATCAAAATTGATGATAAGACCCTCTTATTTCGAAGAGATAAAGTGTCATACTTAGTGAGTTAGGGCACGACATTTTGGACTCCCAAAACTGAGCTAGTCTTTTGACTTTAAAATTTGGATTCAAGTTTGTGGATGATATTCCGTTATTTGTGAAATGAGAAACCAGAACTCAGTAAGTTAGGGCTTGATTTCTCGAAATCCCAAATACGAAATATTACCTTTATTTTAAAACAAGCTTGATTCGAGGTATCTAGGTGTCATGGCCAGTAAGTTAGGGCACAACACTTCGAATTCTCGAGAACAAGTATTTTGTCAAAACTTATATTGCGACTTTAAAAGGGATATCTCGTTATTCAGATTAAATGAAAAAAACCGGAACCCAGTAAGTTAGGGCTCGGTTTCCTCGAATCTTTTATACGAAATATTGCCTTTATGAAAGAAATTAATTTTCTATCGGATAAAAGTTAAATATAACACGAGTTTGTAATAAAATGTAAAAACAAATTACAATACCAATAGGTGTAGCAAAATAGTAATAAATGCGTTAGCGTAAGTGGCAACATAAAGGACGAAAATGAAATAAAATGAATGAAACAAACAAGCTAAAAAATAAGAAAGAAAATAATAGGCAAGCCAAAATATTTAATATAAAAAACAGTAGGAAATGAGAAAACGAATAAAATAATAATAATAATAATAATAATAATAATAATAATAAAATGTGTTAATAAATATAATAATAAAAAGAAAATACTAATAAATTAATAAGAAAAATAATGATAATAATAATAGGAAATATAAAAAGAATAAATAATAATAATAATGATAATAATAATTATAATAATTATAATAATAATAATACTGATAATAATAATAATAATAATACAAGTAATAATAAAGTAATGATAATAGCGAATATAATAGTAATAATAAAAATAATAAGAATGACAATAGTAATAATAATATTACGAAATTAATAATATGATAATAATAGTAATAATAGAAATAATAAAGGGAATGAAAATATGAAATATAAATGGAAGAAAAACAATAATAACTTAAATATTAGAAGAAGATAAGTAAATGATAAATAACGAAAGTAGATGAAATATTAACTAAACCAAAGAGCTTGCAATTGAATAAATAAATAAATATAGGATTAGACTGAAATTAAAACAAAATCCAGAAGACAAATTATAAATAAATGGAAGAACAGGGTCGAATAGAGGAGCAAAATGAAAAGCGCGTGAATACGTAAGGGCTAAAAGCGAAAATGTTTCCCACCCCAAAAAAGAACACTTAGGCGTGGACTGAATTGAAATGATGCGCAGGCTTTAAGCCAAAAATGAAAGAAATAGAATGGGATTAACTTAAAGGTAGCATAAATGATAGGGACTGGCCGCGCAAATTTCCCATTTAAGGTGAAAAGGCACCTATTCAACTTACAAATCGTCAATGCGCTGGCCTCCACTCTCTTTAATTACACCACTTTAAAAATTAATAACCTTTGTAATAGGCCAATTTTGGCCCACCCCAACAAAACAATTAAAAACCCAATAAAAAAAAGAACGAAACAAATAAACCTTAACAGTCCAAAATGTCCATTTACAAAATTAAACCAAAAAGGCCCAAATTTTACAAACCCTAGCCTATTAACAAAAAAGAAAACAACAAGAACCCAAGTGCCACGGCCGCCGCATGCCTGCCCTCTGACATGGGACACTTCCCCCAGGCACCTCTGGCTTCGCACGTCTCGGCAACCAACGACTCACACACCGACGCCTTGCCCATGCCCTGCAAACAACACGCGACAAGCAGAGAAACAGACGACAGATGTAACATCCTAGAACCGGGGTTATTTGTGAATAAATGTTTTTCCTTGTGTTTGAATTGTTATGGTATTATTTTTGGAATGATAAGGTTTAATTAAGGGTCTTAAGTTGGCTCGAGATAGTAGAAATTTTTATTTGGGAGCTTTAAAGGTAAGGAGCCTTAGCAAGTAGGGGTTACAAGAATAAATAGCGGATTTATTGACATAAAAATCAGCTTGGTAAAGTGGCAAAAGGAGGGCCACTTAGGAGCTACATGTGACGCCACAATGGGTGAGGGAGAGCCTTGGTTCGAGTCACAAAATTCTCTCTTTTTGCTCTTTGAATGGACGGCACAAGGGGGAGAGTTTTTCTCTTTTTAAACTCCTTTAAATAGCAAGGATATTATTAAGATTAATTGGATTAATATATGAATAATCAACAAAAGTTGGCAAGAGAAAAAGTAGGCATATGTTAATTCAAATTCTTTTGAATTATTTCAAATCAAGAGTTGGCCAAATTTTGAATTCCTTAGTGGAGTGGACGGCAAGGTAATTGGGGGGGATAATGCCGAATTTCCTGAGCTTTTCTTCATAATTTTTGGTTAGCTCTCACTTTGTGATATTTTTCCTTTCATTCTCTCTCAAACCAAAAATCCCATTGCCATTCACTTTTCCTATTCTTTTGATCTCTAGCCGAAACACCTACTCCTATTTTTCTCTCTTCTTCTGAAACCTTGGCCGAATCTACCATACTTTGGTCTTCCATCTTTTAACTTTTCTTTCTCTTCTCAAATCATTAGCCGAAACTCTACCTCCTCCCCATTATTTTCCTCTTTGGCCGAATACACCCAGTGGAAGTGACCGAATTCTCTCTTTATTTTAAAAAGCACTTTGGTCGAATATCAAGCAAGGGTAAGTATGCCGAAACTCTTTTTCCATGTCCCATTCTCTCTGTCGACTTGGTTAAATAGAAAAGCTGAATTATTTCAGTGGCTAATCAGTGATAGAATCGGTTCTATTTAGGTACCCGGGATTTTGAAGTATTCGATCCAAGCCTCATTCCCTGTAAATCGGTTTTGGTAAGGATCTATTCTTTTTGGTATTCGATTAAGCCAAGGGCTACTAATAATGATGGTGACCGATTGCAGGAAGTGAAGCAGATTTATGAACCAGGTGCCGAAGTGAGTTCTTAAAGGCAAATAGGTGAGGTTTGGGTTCAATTGGTGACCCCTTTAGATTTATTTGATTTGGCCGAATAGGCCATAGTACTAATCCCATAGTTGGCCGAATATAGGTGCAGGGAGATCTGGTGTGGCTGACTTGTCTTTTTCGGGATTTAGATTACTCGTGGGTGACAGGTGTGTACATACACACTTATAACCGTTAATGAACTGTATTAAATACATGTTGTATGTAAATCTGCTTTATGTAGATATGGATTTAGTGCCTTAATGGTACAAGCGAGGATCTCGGTAAGTCTCTGTCAGTATGAGATTGATAATAATGCTTTCGGGAAGCATGGCTTATTTGATACATGTGATAAATGTATGTTGACATAAACCTTGTTTATAACTGCTTGATATGGGTTGATGAGAGGAGGGGGCAGAGAGATTGTGTCGACGGACACCAGTGTTTTGGTAACACACTGTGACTACGGTCACTAGAGGTTTGGTACCTCCAGAGGTTTGGCACCTCATCGCGTCTTGTCCCAGTGGCTTAGCACCACAGTGGGTTGGCCCCACAGATGATAATACGGGATCGACGCCAGTGATTTGGCATCACACGATGGGTTGGCCCCATCAATCGATTTGTGTCTTCGGGCACCAGAGGTTTGGCACCTCCAGTGATTTGGCATCACATCTGTGACTTTAAGTCACCAGTGGTTTGGCACCACCAGTGGTTTGGTACCACACGGGGTAGAGAAAGGTGATACGGATGGTTAGGTTGGGTATACGATTTGATGCATGTTAATTGTTATAATTTGTGTATGATGTGGCTTTAAACCGGGGGAAGGGTTACATACTGAGTCTTGGTGACTCACCTTCTTCTTTACATTTTTCAGGTGACACGTAGATCGCGGATATGGAGCCGGAGGGACTTGAGGTGGCCATGCAGTGGGATTTTATTTTTATAGACTTGAATCTCGGTTCTTTTATATTTTATTTATATTTTATTTATTGTTGGTTTGATTTTAATTGGGTTGTAATAAGGCCTCCTATGATTACTTTATTATTGTTTTATGCTTGAATATTTGTTTTAAACTTTTTATTATAAAAGTGAATTCACCTGTTTTCCAAAACAATCGTAAAGGTTTTAAAGTACCATCGGGTACATCTAAAATATAAATAATAACTTCACTTAATAAATATTTTCGAAATAAATCAAAGTATGGGTTTTATACACCTCAACTGTTTTTGACAAGATGCTATCTTTTATCAAGAACTTAATTCGGTTTTAAAAAGGTTACAAAAATGTTTTCTCTGTAACAAACCAAATTCGGTCGTAGCGTTTGGGCCGGGTTTGGGTTGTTACAAAATTGGTATCAGAGCCCAGTTCAAAGCTCGGCTGTGGGGGCCCAAGGCCCAAAAAGGTTTTGTTTTATGATTAGTAGGCCTTATTAAAGGATTTGAAATGTTTTTGGGTTTTTGAACGGCATGGCCCGAGTCTCCGGCACCAATCTGCCCAGGTAAGTCCTTCTGAACCTCTTTGTGAATTATTATCTGTAGAAGGGTAGGAAAGCATGGAACGTAGAATAGACTTATAAGAATTTTAACCCTAGGATTAGATTACTCAAACACACAACCAGAACATAAGACTTAATGAACTCAACCAACCTATGACCAAGTCACTGAGCTAGGGTGTGGTAACCCCTGTACGCATGTCTAGGATTGGATCCGGGAGAGCCTGGTATTTAAGCAGCCCTAGTGACTCACCACCTCTTCGCAGGAATCCTACCTGGTGCGTAGCTTCGGTTCACCCTAACTCAAAGGGCTCAGTGGTGTGGCAACCTCTGTGCGCATGTCTAGAAAGGTTCGGTGGGAGCTTGGTATTTAAGCAGTCCGCGTGACTCACCTCCTCTCCACTCGAATCCTGCCTGGTGCGTAGCTTTGGTTCACCATGACCAAGAGGGCTCGGTCATAGGCTAAACATAACGACTAAAACCCGAAAGGGACCTAGCCATGTTTTCGAAAAGAAGGAAACAACAAAACTTGGTTTCAAAACTTTTAGAAATTACTCTTTCAACCATAAGAACAACCATTTTTACAATGTTTTCCCCGAAAAATTTGATTTGCAAAAATTACAAAAATGCCCTTAGGGGTAAAATTACTAAAATGCCCTTGGTTCATAAAATATTAATTCAATGGTTTTGCCCAAAAATTTCCTTATTTTATAAATATTCAAAAACTCTACTTTGCAAATCACCAACAAAATACTTTGGATTTGGAAAATTACGAAAATGCCCTCAACTTGCAAAATTACCAAAATGACCTCGAATTCAAAATTTTTGCAACATCATCGTTTTAAGAGAGAGAAACTCACAAAAGGAACCCTCAGAGTTTTACAACTGTTAAAATATCCCAGATTTATTAAAATTACAAAATTACCCCCGATTGACAAAATTACCAAAATGCCCCTGATTTCTAAAATGATGCCATAATTCAAATTTTACAAATTTTCAGAAATGCTCTCCAGTTTTGGGAATTTCAAAGCGACCTGCTTTATTAAAATTTGAAATCTCTCGGTTTTTAATTACAAAAATACCCCTGTAGGAAAAAGACGAAAATACCCCTGGGATAGAAACGGGACAGAAATGTCCAAAGAGTGATTAAGTATGGAAAGTATTAGGGAATGGATGTGCCCTTTTGTGTGAACTAGGGTAGAAGACTTAAAACATTGTTTGATCGAAAGAATCTTTATTAAACTTCTTCATAAAATTTCGTCTCGGAGAATCAAGTGGAACAACTTACTAATCCATAAAATTTTTCTTAATCAGATTAAAAGCGCGTTAGATAGATTGAGTTCTAGAGGGCGTGGCCGATGTGGACGTGGTAGGGGAAGAATGACCGTATCTGAACCCGTCAGGTCGGGTCAAGGTTCTGAAAATGAGGTACCATCGCCACCACCACCCCCAACTTTTGGAGCGGAGGAGCAGGATCAGACAGGGGGTGAGGCAGTATCGTAAGCTGTGTTGCGAGTTCTCGAGTTGGTGGCTGGGGCTGGTGGAAATCTGGGAGCTCAGAAATCTGTTCTCGAGCGAATTCGGTCCAACGGAGCTGAGGTATTCCGGGGCGTGTCGGGAGTGGCACCTAGTGCAGCAGAATACTGGTTAGAATCTACAGAAAGGATCATGGACGATCTTGACTTGTCTAATGAGGAAAAGCTGAAAGGAGCCGTGTCGCTTCTGAAGGATGAAGCGTATCAGTGGTGGCTCACTGTCCGAGATGGGGCCACGGCAGATGATCTTACGTGGGATTACTTTAAGGCTGCGTTCCAGAAAAAGTATGTGGGTACCAGCTACACTGACGCGTAGACAAAGGCTTTTCTGGGATTAGTGCAAGGAACTAAGTCAGTATCGGAATATGAGGCGGAGTTCCTAAGGCTGAGTAGATATGCTAGAGGCATCGTGGCTACCGAACATGAGCGCTGTGTCCGCTTCGAGGATGGACTTAGAGATGAGTTGAGGCTGCTGATTGCTCCGCAGCAAGTTCGTGAGTTTTCATCCCTAGTGGAAAAGGCTAAGGTAGCCGAGGGGATCAAAGAGTCTGTGAGGCAAAACTACGATAGGATCAAGCAGAAGAGAGGTTTTGGGTCATCTGGGTCAGGTGGTAATGTCCAGAAAAAGGCTAGACAAAGTGGGCCAAATCAGGCAGCAAGGCCCACGACTGCTAATCAGAGACCGGCTCAGTGCAATCGCTGTGGGAAGTCCCATTGGGGAGGTTGTTGGACCGGTGAGAGGGGCTGTTTTGAATGTGGGTCTTTGGATCACCGTGTGGGGGATTGTCCCCGGAAGCGAGCTCAGAATCAGTCAGAGGGGCAGAACCGTACTCAGGATAGAAGTGTTGGACCACAAAGAGGTCGTGGTAATGGTAGGGGGCCATGGTGCTAATCGTGGTCGCGGAACTCAGGGCAGAAGCGCAGGTAATACAGAGGCAAGGCAGCCTGGCTTAGTCTATGCGGCGAGGCGTCGCGAGAAGGGTGACGCACCGGATGTCATAACCGGTACGTTTCTAATTTTTGGTCTTCCTTATGTTGCATTAATTGATGTGGGTTCGACGCATTCATACGTAGCTAGTAGTGTGGTAGAGACTTTGAACCTAGACTCTGAGACTGCCGCTAGGGAGATGACTGTAATTAGCCTTTTAGGCCATTCTGTAGTTGTGAACAAGCTTTATAAGGATGTACCCCTAGAACTCCAAGGGGTCGTGTTTGTAGCTGATCTGATGGAACTACCGTTTGGGGAGTTCGATTTGATCCTCGGGATGGACTGGTTGGTTAAGTACCAGGCGCGGTTGGATTGCGCTGCTAAGCGCATGGTTCTTAAAATGGCCGAAGGGGATGAAGTGGTCATGATCGGTAATCGAAGAAATTACCTGTCTAATGTGGTGTCAGCTTTGAAGGCCGTAAAGATGGTCAGAAAAGGGTGTGAGGCGTTTATAGTTCGAATTTGTGCCTTGGAGGCTAAGGAGTCAGCGGTTGGAAAGGTCCAAACAGTAGGGGAATTCGCTGATGTATTCTGAGAAGAACTTCCGGGTTTGCCTCCGGATCGGGAAGTCGAATTCGGTATAGATTTGCTACCTGGAACGGCAGCTGTATCTATAGCACCGTATCGAATGGCACCAAAGGAATTGGTGGAGCTGAAGGCTCAAATTCAGGAACTCTTGGATAGAGGGTTTATCCGACCAAGTATATCTCCGTGGGGAGCACCTGTATTGTTTGTTAAGAAGAAGGAAGGTTCTATGCGGATGTGCATCGACTACCGTCAGTTAAACAAGTTAACGATCAAAAACAAGTATCCGTTGCCTCGGATCGATGACTTGTTTGACCAACTGAAGGGTGCGTCGGTATTCTCAAAGATTGATCTTAGGTCAGGTTATCATCAATTAAAGGTGAAGGAGGCTGATGTTCACAAGACGGCATTCCGAACTCGGTATGGGCATTACGAGTTCTTAGTGATGCCATTCGGGCTGACCAACGCACCTGCAGCGTTCATGGACTTAATGAACAGGGTATTTCAGCAGTACTTGGATCAATTCGTCGTGGTGTTCATAGACGACATATTGGTTTACTCAAAGACGGAGGAGGAGCATGACAAGCATTTGCGTATAGTTCTGCAAGTACTGAGGGAAAAATAGTTATATGCCAAATTCAGTAAGTGCGAATTTTGGCTAAGGGAAGTGGCTTTCTTAGGTCACGTAGTGTCAGCGGAAGGGATTAGAGTGGATCCCCGTAAGATTGAAGTGGTGTTGGATTGGAAACCACCTAGGTCAGTGGCCGAAATTCGAAGCTTTCTAGGTCTAGCAGGGTACTATCGAAGGTTTGTGGAAGGATTCTCGTTAATCGCAGCACCATTAACTAAGTTATTGAGGAAGGGAGTACCATTCGTCTGGTCGGAAAAGCAGCAAGAAAGTTTTGATAAGCTGAGAAAGATTCTGACAGAAGCTCCGGTTTTGGTACAGCCTGAGGCAGGAAAGTTGTTCACGGTTTATTGTGATGCATCCCATACTGGGTTGGGATGTGTGTTGATGCAGGAAGGGAAGGTAGTGGCTTATGCATCCTGTCAGTTACGATCGCACGAGGTAAACTATCCAATGCACGACTTGGAGTTAGCAGCGGTGGTCTTCGCTTTGAAGATATGGAGACATTACCTTTACGGGGAGAAGTCGATAGTTTATACGGATCACAAAAGACTGAGGTATCTCTTGACTCAGAAGGATTTGAACTTAAGGCAGCGCCGATGGATTGAACTGTTGAAGGACTACGACTGTTCAATCGAGTATCATCCGGGTAAGGCTAACGTGGTGGCTGACACGTTGAGCCGGAAGGTCGTGGCAGACTTAAGAGTAATGTTTGCTCGTTTGAGTCTATATGACGATGGAAGTCTTTTGGCAGAGTTGCAAGTCACGCCAACGTGGATCGAGGAGATTAAGGATAAGCAATTGGTAGACGAGGAATTGAATGCAAAGAGATTGCAGGTCCAAAATGGTGGTTTGGAAGGGTATAGTTTGACTGATCATGGTGTACTATGTTTTCAAGGACGGCCTTGTATGCCGAGGGATGTGGAACTAAGACAAAGAATTCTCCAAGATGCACATAGTAGCCCGTACGTATGCATCCTGGAGGTAGCAAAATGTACGGAGATTTGCGGAGACAGTTCTGGTGGCCTGGGTTGAAGCGTGAAGTGACTGAGTTCGTGGGAAAGTGTCTGACATGTCAGCAGGTCAAGGCTGAACATCAGTTGCCATCGAGACTACTTCAACCAGTAAGGATTCCTCAGTGGAAGTGGGAGAGGATCACTATGGATTTCGTCAGTGGGCTACCCCTTACGCCTAGCAAGAAAGATGCAGTTTGGGTAATAGTGGCCCGTTTGACTAAGTCAGCTCACTTCGTACCTATGAGGATGGATTACTCACTCCAGAAGCTAGCAAAGTTGTATGTGGCTGATATAGTCAGATTGCATGGGGTGCCAGTATCAATTATCTCAGATAGGGATCCAAGGTTCAAGTCGAGGTTTTGGAAAGCGTTGCATCAAGCTTTGGGTACGCGATTGGATTTCAGTACAGCTTTCCATCCGCAGTCAGACGGGCAGTTCGAAAGGGTCATACAGATTTTAGAGGATATGCTGAGGGGTTGTGTCTTGGAATTCCGAGGTAGTAGGGAAGAATTTCTACCATTAGCGGAATTTGCCTACAACAATAGTTACCAAGCGAGTATCCAGATGGCACCATACGAAGCATTGTATGGACAGAAATGCCGAACTCCGACGTGTTGGACAGAGTTGGGCGAACGACAAGTGTTGGGTCCAGAGTTGGTTACAGAAATGGAGAACAAAGTTAAGGTGATTCGGGCTCGTCTAAAGGAAGCGTCTGATAGACAGAAGTCTTATGCCGATCTGAAGCGCAAAGAAATGGAGTATGATGTAGGAGACAAGGTTTTCCTGAAGGTGTCACCTTGGAAAAAGGTGTTGAGATTTGGGCGAAAAGGGAAGCTAAGCCCAAGGTTCATTGGCCCATATTCAGTGTTGAAGCGAGTAGGGCCGGTAGCTTATCAGCTCAAACTGCCGATGGAGTTAAGTCAGATTCATGACGTCTTCCATGTGTCGATGCTTAGGCGATATCGGTCAGATCCATCACACATTGTGCCTGTGGCAGAGATTGAGGTCAACTCGGACTTATCTTTCGAGGAAGAACCGGTGCAGATCTTGGACCGAGATGTGAAGGTTTTGCGTAGAAAATCAGTGCCCTTAGTGAAAGTACTGTGGCGGAACCATGGTGCAGAGGAAGCTACGTGGGAACCCGAGGATGTGATACGGCAGCAATACCCCCACCTCTTCTGATCAGGTAATTTCGAGGACGAAATTCTTTTTAAGGGGGGTAGAACTGTAACATCCTAGAACCGGGGTTATTTGTGAATAAATGTTTTTCCTTGTGTTTGAATTGTTATGGTATTATTTTTGGAATGATAAGGTTTAATTAAGGGTCTTAAGTTGGCTCGAGATAGTAGAAATTTTTATTTGGGAGCTTTAAAGGTAAGGAGCCTTAGCAAGTAGGGGTTACAAGAATAAATAGCGGATTTATTGACATAAAAATCAGCTTGGTAAAGTGGCAAAAGGAGGGCCACTTAGGAGCTACATGTGACGCCACAATGGGTGAGGGAGAGCCTTGGTTCGAGTCGCAAAATTCTCTCTTTTTGCTCTTTGAATGGACGACACAAGGGGGAGAGTTTTTCTCTTTTTAAACTCCTTTAAATAGCAAGGATATTATTAAGATTAATTGGATTAATATATGAATAATCAACAAAAGTTGGCAAGAGAAAAAGTAGGCATATGTTAATTCAAATTCTTTTGAATTATTTCAAATCAAGAGTTGGCCAAATTTTGAATTCCTTAGTGGAGTGGACGGCAAGGTAATTGGGGGGGGATAATGCCGAATTTCCTGAGCTTTTCTTCATAATTTTCGATTAGCTCTCACTTTGTGATATTTTTCCTTTCATTCTCTCTCAAACCAAAAATCCCATTGCCATTCACTTTTCCTATTCTTTTGATCTCTAGCCGAAACACCTACTCCTATTTTTCTCTCTTCTTCTGAAACCTTGGCCGAATCTACCATACTTTGGTCTTCCATCTTTTAACTTTTCTTTCTATTCTCAAATCATTAGCCGAAACTCTACCTCCTCCCTATTATTTTCCTCTTTGGCCGAACACACCCAGTGGAAGTGACCGAATTCTCTCTTTATTTTAAAAAGCACTTTGGTCGAATATCAAGCAAGGGTAAGTATGCCGAAACTCTTTTTCCATGTCCCATTCTCTCTGTCGACTTGGTTAAATAGAAAAGCTGAATTATTTCAGTGGCTAATCAGTGATAGAATCGGTTCTATTTAGGTACCCGGGATTTTGAAGTATTCGATCCAAGCCTCATTCCCTGTAAATCGGTTTTGGTAAGGATCTATTCTTTTTGGTATTCGATTAAGCCAAGGGCTACTAATAATGATGGTGACCGATTGCAGGAAGTGAAGCAGATTTATGAACCGGGTGCCGAAGTGAGTTCTTAAAGGCAAATAGGTAAGGTTTGGGTTCAATTGGTGACCCCTTTAGATTTATTTGATTTGGCCGAATAGGCCATAGTACTAATCCCATAGTTGGCCGAATATAGGTGCAGGGAGATCTGGTGTGGCTGACTTGTCTTTTTCGGGATTTAGATTACTCGTGGGTGACAGGTGTGTACATACACACTTATAACCGTTAATGAACTGTATTAAATACATGTTGTATGTAAATCTGCTTTATGTAGATATGGATTTAGTGCCTTAATGGTACAAGCGAGGATCCCGGTAAGTCTCTGTCAGTATGAGATTGATAATAATGCTTTCGGGAAGCATGGCTTATTTGATACATGTGATAAATGTATGTTGACATAAACCTTGTTTATAACTGCTTGATATGGGTTGATGAGAGGAGGGGGCAGAGAGATTGTGTCGACGGACACCAGTGTTTTGGTAACACACTGTGACTACGGTCACCAGAGGTTTGGTACCTCCAGAGGTTTGGCACCTCATCGCGTCTTGTCCCAGTGGCTTAGCACCACAGTGGGTTGGCCCCACAGATGATAATACGGGATCGACGCCAGTGATTTGGCATCACACGATGGGTTGGCCCCATCAATCGATTTGTGTCTTCGGGCACCAGAGGTTTGGCACCTCCAGTGATTTGGCATCACATCTGTGACTTTAAGTCACCAGTGGTTTGGCACCACCAGTGATTTGGTACCACACGGGGTAGAGAAAGGTGATACGGATGGTTAGGTTGGGTATATGATTTGATGCATGTTAATTGTTATAATTTGTGTATGATGTGGCTTTAAACCGGGGGAAGGGTTACATACTGAGTCTTGGTGACTCACCTTCTTCTTTACATTTTTCAGGTGACACGTAGATCGCGGATATGGAGCCGGAGGGACTTGAGGTGGCCATGCAGTGGGATTTTATTTTTATAGACTTGAATCTCGGTTCTTTTATATTTTATTTATATTTTATTTATTATTGGTTTGATTTTAATTGGGTTGTAATAAGGCCTCCTATGATTACTTTATTATTGTTATATGCTTGAATATTTGTTTTAAACTTTTTATTATAAAAGTGAATTCACCTGTTTTCCAAAACAATCGTAAAGGTTTTAAAGTACCATCGGGTACATCTAAAATATAAATAATAACTTCACTTAATAAATATTTTCGAAATAAATCAAAGTATGGGTTTTATACACCTCAACTGTTTTTGACAAGATGCTATCTTTTATCAAGAACTTAATTCGGTTTTAAAAAGGTTACAAAAATGTTTTCTCCGTAATAAACCAAATTCGGTCGTAGCGTTTGGGCCGGGTTTGGGTTGTTACAACAGAAAAATATGGAACAAACAGTAGAGTAATAAAAAAGGGTTGTATCGTTCGGCTATAAAGAGATTCAAAATCAATGTAAAAAGCCCATTTTTTCTTTTTTCTTTTTACGCATTATCAGCAATCAAAGAAAAGATTAGAAAACTCAAGGTTGATTTCATTTTTTGTTCTTATTGTTTTACTGTTATTTCAATTTATTTTTAGTTTTGATTTTATTATTCCGTTCTAAAAAAACTTTTTACAAATAATAACAAAAAAGAATAGAAAGCGAACCCTTGCCTTTCGAAATGCCATGGACCTCCTGCTTCTTCGTTGGAATCGAGGCTAAGAGGGAATCTTAAAGGCTGAAACGACGTTCATCAAAGCTCGAATACGCTAGTCGGCGTCCATAGGAGGCAGATTGGTGCTTGAAAGGAGAGATCTGGTCTGGCCTCTGAAGCGGTTGAAAGCGAAACAAACAAGGAGGTTAAGACCCACCTCCGTGCCTCGTCGGCCACCGAATACGATGGTGGTGCGGCGGGCAATAGAAGACAACCAAGTCATTGGATATGGTGAGACCAAAGGCCGAAATTTTGAGAAAATTGGGGGGGATGGCTGCTGTTGTGTTTTAGTTTTAGGTTTAAAAAGTTTTTTTTTTGCAGAATGCTTGGGCTTATATGCCCTTAATTAAAACGATACCGTTTAATAAAGAGGGAGACTGTGCATATCCCCTTAGGGGGATATTTGCACATGGCCCCTCTCCCTTTTGCTGCGTTTCTAATCTCGACCGAATGTAGCATTTCTCTTTTTTAATTTTACCCCATTGTTTCGTTTGTGTTTTAACTTAGTCCCTTCCAAAAATGCAGCGCATAAGGTATTTGGGATATTTTCCCATTCAATCCTCGTTATTTTTGTTGCGCGTCATGTTCACCCCTTTTTCATTTTGGTTTATTATTATTTGTCCTTTTATTTCATTTTTACCTCGATTTAGTCCCTTTTTTTATTATATTAATGTTATTATTATTATTATTATTATTATTATTATAATTTATTTTGAGTTTTTTATACGTCATCTTTATTAAACTATATATTGTTCTTTTAACTTTTATTCTTATTTCCCTTTTGGCACCGTTTTAAAATTATCTCATATTTTTTGTCGTGTATTCTTTACTTAAAATTATTTTGTTAATCATTTTAAATTGATTCATGTATCATCTTTCTTTAAATTGTTTAATTCGTTGGTTTTTTTTATTAATGTTATTTCTTAGATAATGTATATTATTTAATTATTGCTTTTGCATGTGCCCTAATTCATTTATTTGCATCGTCATGTTATTGTAGTTCATTATATGTAACCTCGGGCTCACGTATTATTGTTCTATTATCGTTATTGTTATTCATGCATGTTAATATTTTAGGTTGAAGATTCCAATGTTGTGTGTTAAATGTATGACGCCAAATTCATGTTACATTATCGTTCTCCTCGTCGCATAATCCCATTCGCGTTTTGAATCGTGTTCCTTCAAAACCTAACCTGAAATATTTTATAAATTTCATCCAAAATTACAGGTTTCCAAAATAAGGCAATATTCTACATTTGGAAATTCGAGAGATCGTGCCCTATGTGTTGGGTTTCAGTTCTCTCGCTTGGCCGAACAATCGAATAACCTTTTGTTATTTCAATGCATGAGTCTTGGGAATTAAGAAACGATCTTGGATTCGAGGATTAAAATCATCGTGTCCTACTTACTGGATGTGATATTTTGTCCTTCGGAACAAGAACATCTTGATATTCAATTCGAGAAAACTAAAATATTTCAAAAAAAAGATCAATTTCCTTTTTCTTTTTTAAAAATTTTCAACTTTCGACATTAAGACATTAAATAATCGATTTGGTACCAATTTTGAGCGTCACGAGGGTGCTAATCCTTCCTCGCATGTAACCGACTCCTGAACCCATTTTTCTCGAACATTTGTAGACCAAAAACACTATTTTAGTAAATCGAAACATTTTATTAAAACAAAGGTGATCCGATCACACCCAACAAAAGGTCGGTGGCGATTCCCATTTTATTTTCATTTTCCAAAACCAAAGTCGATTCCCGTTTTTTCAAAAAAATGGTTACGACAGCTTGGCGACTCCACTGGGGACTGAATAAGAGAGTCAGGCCGTCAAATTGATTATTCTTTGTCCTTTTATCGAAAAGTTGGAAAACTATTTTGAAAAATCATGTTTCTTTTGATGCATCTGCTGGTACTATGATTACAATAATGTTGAGTCTTATAAAATAGTTTGGCATTGTACTGCATGACCGTTGCGGTCACACCCTTTTAAGTGGGAGTGAGAAGCTAGTCTTTCGTGAGGTTTTTACCTCCGTGCAAGATAGTGGATCGCTTTCGGGATACATCCGTACCTATGTCTTTGTGAGATTTTTATCTCCGTGCAGCCATAGGGAAATGTATTCCCCTGGACTGAACTCGGTCTATATGAGCCTATAATGGGTGAAGTTCGAGGAATCTGCTAGTTCGGGTACCCCTCTTTAGAACCAAACTACATATAGTGAACCCTAATAGCCCATTGTAGGTAGAGCCGCGTAAACCCTAGGTGTTACCTTAAATAGGAGTTTGATTATACCCTGTTCGCTTTAAGTTTTTTTGTACATGATACTGACTTGTTGTGTTTTGTTGTTATTGCATAGCATTTCATCATAAAAGGTGTTGATTCACATTCGGTTACTAGATAGAATGCTTAACATGGAAAAGGGGTTTCTCGATAGAGTGGAGGATAATGCGGCTGTTCAAACATGGTCCGAAAGGATACAGCAAGAGAAAGGAGACCTGCGAGAATTGAAGGAAATATGGGTTCGTGGGGCAACGATGTCAAACAACTATTCTACTATAATTACGGTGATTTGCACTATCTGCTGGATATCAAGGTAGATGAGTACCTACTCTGATCTATTACCCAGCTTTGGAACCCCGCTTACAGTTGCTTCACTTTTGGAAAGGTGGATTTGGTGCCTACCATAGAGGAGTACACAGCTTTGTTTCGATGCCCGAGAATTCAAACTGATAAGGCTTATTCAAGGTTTGCTAATGTGCCAACATTCTCAAAAAGGCTAATGAACATTACAGGGATGAGCGAGCAATGGATTACAGCTCGAATCAAACAAAAAGGAGATTATAAGTGCATCCCTTGGAAACACTTGAAGGATCTGATCTTGGCGCATCCTGATAAGAAAAAGAGGGTCGACGTCTTCGCTTTAAGCATCTATGGTTTGGTCATCTTCCCCAAGGTGTTGGGGCATGTAGAGGAAGCAGTCTTAGACCTATTTGATAAACTTGACAAGGGAGTCACACTCGTCCCTGCAATCTTAACCGAAACCTTCAGATCATTGAATGCTTGCCGAAGAGCGGGCGAAGGGAGGTTCATGGGATGTGCACAACTTTTGCTATCATGGTTCCATTGCCATTTTTGGAAGATAGAAAAGGTCTCATGCAAAGTCTTTTTCGAGAACTATTCTCCTCTAAAGGAATTAGTGGATACACCAAGGTGGGACGACCTATCTGGAGAGAAATGGATAGTGATTCTCCAAAATTTGCAAGTGGAAGATGTAGAATGGAAGGCTCCGTGGATGATCCCCGACGAAATCTTATATCGGTGCGGAGAGTTTGACTGGGTCCCTTTACTCGAGATATGGGGAGCTGTTGGGTATGCCCCATTACTAGTGATGAGGCAATATCGATCAAGGCAGTTTATACCAGCAACACATGGATTAGCCCAGTGTGAGTTTTCGTATAAGGACGATAATTATAAGAAAAGAGTTCGCAAAATATCAGATGCAAGACTCAAACTCGAAAAATGAAGAGATTCGCCATAGGGCCAATGACGACCCCCGAGTACAATCGGTGGTGGGGCAAAAGAATCAATGACAATATCCCAAGGCCAAGCCAAGGAGACGCCCGGCCAATAAAGGAACAACTACAAATAATCCCATCCGAATTAGAAATTATCAAGCAAGATTTCGAGAGAAGGAGTCGAGAATTGGGAAAGAGGATAGAGCAGCTAGAGGAGGAAAAGATACAATTAGGATTAGACGTCGACATCCACAAGCTCGAGGCCGATAAATTGAAAAAAGGAAAAAACAAGGCCGAAAAAGATTTGGACAGCTTAAAGACGAACTACAAGAAGCTACGCATGTCCATCAAAACTGCTGGTTTGGGCAAAACATCAGAGCAATGGCGATAGGAAATTAAAGAAGAAAAGTCCAGAGCCAATCAGTGGGAAAAGAAGTTCCAAGATGCTCGAGTAAGGGAGGACGCCTTGAAAAAGAGCTTGCTGGAATGCCAAAGTGAAAAAGAGAGGTTACGCGCCCGAGTAGCAGAATTAGAAAGGTCACTACATCTGCATCGTAGTCGCAACTCGGTAATCGAATTAAGAGCCAACCAGAACAAGATCGAGGAGATGAGAGGAAGGATAGGAGAGCTTGAGACTGCATTACAAGATAGTAAAATTTGAATTGAACTCCTTAAGGCAAACAATGAACATTGGAAGGAGTAGCTCCACCATTCTCAAGAACAGATCAGAAATAGAGACTATGTTATGGGTGAAACTGTGGTTCAAGTTCGAGAGGTGGCCGACCATTTACGGACTTTGGCTATTCAAGCTGATGTATTAAGTCTACAATACGAGTCAGTGTCAGATTGAGGCCTAAAATTAGCTTGGCTTCTTAGGAAAGTTAAGGATTTAGGCATTAGGGCAAAGTCGTATATGTAATCGTCCGTTCTATGAAAGGAAATTTGTTTTCTAGTAAAGTTTATCTAATGGAATTGAATCAAATCAACACCTTTGTGCATTCATATCATGCATCTGCATTACATTGCATGCAGTAGCATTATATCACCCTAATAATTTACTGAGGCTAAAATCGTATAATCCACAGTTGCGACACTACGAATCTGGAATCACGTCATCCTTACAGGACACGTTTAAGAGCTAGAGCTATGGATGTGGAACTCAATGAAAGAATCGAAAGAATGGAAAGAATCCAGAGAGAGTTGCAAGAGCAGTTGACCAAGTCGCAGCAAGAAGCAAGGGATCTGATGGTAAGATCTTGAGAGGAATCGCTCGAACAAAAGGATCAAATGGCCAAAATGATGGAGATTATGACAGTTTTGGTCAAAAGAAAAGGACCCGCACAGAACCCTGACATCACAGAGCCCCAGTCAAGAGATAATCAGGATCCGCTTTATCTCCTAGGATTCACTCCGCCCCACGCCCATGCAACACAAAGAGGATACCCTCAAGGGGAACCGGCAGGCCTAAAGCCACGACCTGCACCACCTGCTCATCTAGGGCAAGGTATATTTGTATCAAACTCCGGAGATAATTCTACTAATCCAATCGTCCCAGATTTGGATGATCCGATAGAAATAGCCAAGCTGAGAATGAAGGATCATGATGCTCAAGATAAGTATAAGAGTCTGGAAGAAAGACTCAAGGCGATAGAAGGTACTGGAGTCTTCTCTACACTGAGCACCAAAGAGCTCAGTTTGGTCCCCGATCTGGTCCTGCCCCCAAAATTTAAAGTGCCAGATTTTGAAAAATATGATGAACAAGATGTCCGAAGGCGCATCTTATCATGTTTTGTCGGAAGATGGCTGGTTATGTGAATGAAGACAAATTGTTAATACACTATTTTCAAGATAGCTTGATCGGATCAGCCCTCTGATGGTATAATCAACTTAGCAAAGAGAGGATCCAATCATGGAAGGACCTAGCATCAGCTTTTTGTGAACAGTACAAGCATGTCTCTGATATGGCGCCTGATCGACTAACGCTGCAGATGATGGAAAAGAAGCCAATAGAGACTTTTAGACAATACGCTCAAAGGTGGAGGGATATCTCGGCCCAAGTAGAACCCCCACTGACTAAAACTAAGATAACGGTCCTCTTTCTCAACACTTTGAAAGCGCCATTTTATGACAAGTTGGTAGGAAACGCCACAAAAGACTTCGCCGATATCGTAATGTCTGGGGAACTCATTGAAAATGGCATCAAGAGTGGAAGGATGGAAGGTCCTGAGAGTTCGAAAAGGCCAGTACCTATGAAGAAAAAAGAGCCTGAAACTCACATGGTGGGGACGGGGAGCCGCTATGCTTCTAATTCGTACCCAACCCAACCACGACCTCAATTTCGCCCACCTCCGAACTTCTATTTTCCTCCTCAAAACCCTTACTATCAAACACCTTCTCCTTACCCCGTCTATGCCGCTAATAACCAAAGACCATTCACTATATTCCCGCCAAGTATTACACCTCCTCAAAGTTAGCCCAAAAATGAACAAAGACCAACAAAACCCAATCCTGAAAAACTTCAATTCACCCCTATTCCTGTGTTATATGGAGAGTTGTGCCCGAAATTACTAGAAAAACAATTAATATCCCCACATTATATGGCACCCCTGAAACCTCCATACCCAAAATGGTACGATCCTAACACTAGTTGCATGTACCATGCTGGAAACTGGGGGCATTCTACAGAAAATTGCCTAGCTTTTAAAAAAAGGGTTCAAGGTCTTATTGATGCAGGCATTTTACGATTTGATGGTATTAGTAATATGGCTGGAAATCTGATCCCTAATCATACTGAAGGGAACGTGAGCGCAGTGAAAAAGGAAGACAGGCGGCGGGCTAAAAGTTACGTTTCTGAAATAAAAACACCTTTGCGAAAAGTTTGGGAGGTAATGGTTGAGAATGGGCCGTTTTGCCATCCCAATAGAGTCTTCAAAGGAGGAAACACGAAAGGTCAATGTTTTTGTGGCATTGAAGGACATGACATCCAGTTTTGTGAAGAATTCAAAAAATTACTCCAAGATATGATGAACAACAAGGAGGTCAAGATCTTTGACGAAATGGACGAGGCCGAGGAAAAGGAAATTTGCGCCTCTGATAATCAACCGTCAGCCAGCCCTTATAGTGCCGATCGGCCTCTCGTGATTTATTATGAGGCCAAGGAGAAGGAAGTCAAACCAACATTGGTGATCAAAGTGCCTTCTCCTTTCCCTTGTAAGGACAGCACGGCGGTGCCATGGAAATACGATGTCAACATCACCATGCCCGAAGCTACGACTAGAAGTGTTAGCGAGGTGGGGCATTTTACCCGCAGCGAGAGATGTTATTCTCCTGAGGTGGTTGAACCAAGTAAGAAGACCAGTGGCTCGAATCAAAAAGGAAAGGCACCAATGCATGAGGCGGAGGGCGAGACTAAAACTCCATCCGAACGGGAAATTAAAAGACCCGTGAATGAGGATGAAGCACATGAATTCTTAAAGTTCATCAAGCACAGGGAATATAACATCGTGGAGCAGTTGAGCAAGCAACCGGCAAGAATCTCAGTGTTATCTCTACTGTTGAACTCGAAACCACATCGAAACGCTTTACTGAAAGTGTTAAACCAAGCGTATGTGCCGAGCAACGTACCCGTTGAAAAGCTTGATAGGTGGGCGAACAATTTAACTGCGGATAATTTCATCTCTTTCAGTGATGACGAAATACCACCAAACGGTAGGGGCTCTGTAAAAGCATTGCACATCACAACCGGTTGCAAGGGCTACATAATACCGAATGTGCTTATTGACAACGGGTCTGCACTCAATGTCATGCCTTTGGCCACACTTTCCAGGATGCCAATTGATATGTCTTATCTAAGGCCTTGTCATTCCACAGTAAGGGCATTTGATGGAACACGATGAGAGGTCATGGGAAAGATTGAAATTCCCCTAGAAGTGGGCCCATGTACATACGATATTGAGTTCCAAATCAAGGACATCGCACCCTCGTATAACTGCCTTTTAGGGAGGCCTTGGATCTATTCTGCCGAGGCAGTTCCTTCATCTCTTCATCAAAAAGTAAAGTTTGTCATGGATAACCGCTTGATCACGGTCGCTGGTGAAGAAGACATTGTTGTGTCTATTTCTACTAACGCACCCTACCTTGAAGCAAATAAAGATGTAGTAGAATGTTCCTTCCGTTCCTTCGAATTTATTAATGCTACATTTGTTGTTGAAGGAAATAAGATTCCCACACCCAAACTGTCAAGGAATACCAAGATGGGAATCAAGCTGACTGTGGGAAAAGGAGCCCGAGCGAAGAAAGGTTTGGGGAGATGTCAGCAAGGGATAGCCAGAGCACTTAAGCCAGTACATCACAAGGCTTGATACGGTTTAGGATTCAAGCCAGATGTACGACAAAGAAGGAAACAGTTGCAGAAAGATCAAGAAAGGAGGATTGCAAGGGCCTCAGGTCGGGAATTGGAATGGGAACCCATAGCGTACCCTCCTTTGTCAAAAACATTCACATCTGTAGGAATGGTGTACCCAGGGCGAGATAATTCACGAAGCACGCTGTTATTGGTTGAAAGGGGTCTTCAGAACTTCAGTATAAACGTCATTGACAAAGTGGATGATACAGTTGAAGATATTTCAATGATACGCCCTGTTCCTCCTGGATTCATTTTGAACAATTGGACTGCTGTGGACCTTCTTGTAGTTTCTAAGTCCTCTCCAAAGTAATGCTCGATGTTAACTTTTTTTGTGTCCCCCTAAGTAATAGTGGGATCCTTTTGTAAGAACCTATGTTTGATCTTTATCATTTAAAGGAACATTAACGGAGATGCATTTTGTCATGACCTTTTCACCCTCAGTAGCTTCATATTTATCCCCTTTTCTTACAGTCTTTCCTTACATATACCTCATATCATGCCATAACATTATGTTTGTAGGTCCCAATACCTTGATGCTCCTCTGTAGTTTTCTTTTCCTTTCGCCTTTCAGGTGCTCAGAAATCAACGACATGAATAATCCCGTTACAAGTCCTGAAATCGATTTTGAAAAAGCTATTTGTTTAGGATAATTCGAAGCTGAGGAAAATGCTGAAGATTATGTCTCGTCCCCTGACTTACTAAGGATGATAAAACAAGAAGATAAATAGATTCTACCCCATCAAGAATCAGTTGAGACAGTAAACTTGGGAAGTGAAGAAAAGAGGCGAGAAGTGAAGATTGGGACCTCCATTTCAGAGAACACCAAACATGATTTGATCGCCTTGCTTCATGAGTATAAAGACGTATTCGCATGGTCGTATCAGGACATGCCGGGTTTAAACGAGGATGTAGTGGTCCATAGACTTCCACTAAAACCAGAATGCAAACCTATTCAACAGATGTTAAGGCGAATGAGGCCTGAAATGCTTTTAAAAGTAAAAGAAGAAGTCAAGAAACAATTTGATGCCGGCTTCCTACAAGTCTCTAAATATATAGAATGGGTGGCTAATATAGTCCCGGTATCGAAGAAAGATGGCAAGGTGCGAATGTGCGTAGATTATTGTGATCTGAATCGAGCAAGTCCTAAAGATAACTTTCCTTTGCCACACATCGATACGTTGATAGATAACACAGCAAAACATTCATTGTTTTCTTTCATGGACGGATTTTTGGGTTATAATCAGATAAAGATGGCTCCCGAGGATATGGAGAAAACTACCTTCGTAGCGATGTAGGGAACATTCTGCTACAAGGTGATGCTATTCGGACTAAAGAATGCCGGGGCAACCTATTAGAGGGCTATGGTGATGCTGTTCCATGACATGATGCACAAAGAAATAGAAGTTTATGTCGATGATATGATTGCCAAATCTTGGGGGGAAAGAGAGCATGTTGGGAACCTCAGGAAATTGTTCGAAAGACTAAGAAAGTTCTAGCTGAAGCTTAATCCAGCCAAGTGTACGTTTGGGGCTACCTCGGGAAAATTACTAGGCTTCATCGTCAGTGAGAGAGGTATTGAGGTTGATCCAGATAAGATAAAAGCCATACAAGAACTACCACCTCCGCGCATGCAAAAGGAAGTCAGAGGATTTTTAGGGAGGTTGAACTACATCGCTCGATTTATTGCTCAGCTTACCAACCAATGTGACCCAATTTTTCGACTCCTTCGAAAACACAATCTTGGAGAATGGAACGAAGAGTGTCAAAGGGCTTTTGACAAGATAAAATAGTATTTGTCTAACCCCCCGGTGCTAGTACCGCCAACTCCTGGGAGACCGTTAATATTGTATCTGACTGTGTTCGAAAACTCGATGGGTTGCGTACTAGGGCAACATGATGAGTCAGGGAAAAGAGAAAGGACGATTTACTACCTCAGCAAGAAGTTCACAGAGTATGAAGTGAAGTATCCGTCAATTGAAAAATTCTGTTGTGCTTTGGTCTGGGTAGTTCGAAGGCTCAGACAATATATGTTGTACCACACAACGTGGTTAACTTCAAAATTGGACCCAATAAAGTACATGATGGAATCACCTACACTCTTAGGAAGAATGGCACGATGGCAGATTTTACTATCAGAGTATGACATTGTATATGTGAGCCAAAAGTCGATAAAGGGGAGCGCAATAGCTGATTTTTTAACGACTCGAACAACGGAAGAATATGAGCTAGTAAGATTCAATTTCCCAGACAAAGATTTGATGTGTATTACAGGAAAAGAATGTGAGTCATCAAAAGAGAAATCATGGAAGATGAGCTTTCATGGCACATCAAATGCATTGGGGTATGGGATTGGAGCAGTCTTAGTGTCACCAGAAGGGAACCATTATCCGTTCACAGCCAGATTGAATTTCTTCTGTACTAATAACATAGCAGAATATGAGGCTTGCATCTGGGGACTTCATGCAGCTATCGAATGAAACATCGAAATCTTAGAGGTATCCGGGGACTCGGCATTGGTGATTTACCAAATCCGTGGAGATTGGGAAGTGAGAGACTCGAAGTTGGTCAAATATCATGATCTTGTTGTGGAACTGGTCAAAGAATTCGAAGATGTGACTTTTAATTACCTCCCACGAGAAGAAAACCAATTGGCTGATGCCCTAGCCACCTTGGCTTCAATGTTCAAAGCAAACAGAGAAATGGAAATAATGTCTCTCCAAATGAGTATATATGAGATCCCTGCACATTGTTTTAGCATTGAAAAAGAGGCAAATGGACAACCATGGTTCCATGATATTTTAGAATATGTCACGAATCAATGATATCCCGAGTAAGCAAAAGAGAACGACAAAAGAACCATCAGAAGAATGGCGGTGGGATTTGTTCTTGATAGGGACATCCTACACAAAAGAGGAAAAGATCAAGTGCTCCTAAGATGCGTGGATGTTGTTGAAGCTAGGGAAAATACTTGAAGATGTCCATGAAGGAGTTTTTGGAATGCATGCTAATGGTTTCACTATGGCTAGACAGATTATCAGACTCGGTTATTACTGGCTGACAATGGAAAGCGACTGCATTAGTTATGCGTGGAAGTGCCACAAATGTCAAGTTTACGGCGATAAGATTCATGCAGCACCTTCGCCCCTTCATGTCATGACTTCTCCGTGGCCTTTTTCTATGTGGGGCATGGATGTTATGGGCCAATTTCCCCAAAAGCTTCTAATAGACATCGATTCATTTTTGTGGTCATAGATTACTTCACAAAATGGGTAGAAGCCGCTTCGTTTGCTAATGTGACAAAGACCGCAGTTTGCAAGTTCTTAAAAAAGGAGATCATATGTCGATACGGATTACCTGAGAGAATCATTTTAGATAATGCTTTGAATCTGAACAACAAGATGATGAAGGAGGTGTGCGAGCAATTTCAAATAAAGCATCATAATTCCTCGCCCTATCGCCCAAAGATGAATGGAGCAGTAGAAGCGGCCAACAAAAATATTAAGAGGATTATTTGGAAAATGATCGAGACATATAAAGACTGGCACGAGAAGCTACCATTTGCCCTATATGCATATCGCACATGTGTGCGAACCTCTACGGGGACAACTCCTTTCTATCTGGTCTATGGAATGGAAGCTGTGCTACCCATCGAAGTTGAAATCCCCTCTTTACGAGTCTTAATGGAGTCAAAACTAGAAGAATTAGAATGGGTTCAGGCTCGATATGACCAACTAAATCTCATTGAAGAAAAACGCTTGAAGGCAATCTTTCATAGACAGATGTACCAGAAGAGAATGATCACAGCCCACGACAAGAAGGTGCTACCAAGGGAATTTCACGAAGGAGAACTCGTGCTGAGAAAGATTCTCCCAATACAAAAAGACTTCCGAGGAAAATGGGCACCAAATTGGGAAGGGCCATATGTCGTGAAGAAAGCTTTCTCAGGAGGAGCTTTGATTCTCATTGATATGGATGGGAAGGAGTTACCAAATCCAGTGAACTCAGATGTTGTGAAAAAATATTATGCATAAAACAAAAAAAAAAGAACAAAAAGAAGGAGAGAGAAAAGAAAAATCACCATGACGAAAACCCGAAAAGGGCGTCTTGATAAAAAAAATCAGGATGAAAACCCGAAAAGCGCGTCTTGATAAACAAAAGATATTTGGATAAAAACCTGAAAGGCGTCCTAATGAAGGGGATTCGGACATAAGGAGCAAGACGATTTGAACAAAGAGTTAAATGGCGAGATTATAATATTTGAAGTAGACTCGGAAGCTCAAAATCTTCTACACAAGAAGTTTCGCTCAAAAAGATCCAGGATGAAGAAACATGGAGAAGTTCATGCGTGGGATATCTAGAGCATTTGCGACAATTGAACATGCTTTCCTGTTTATAATGCTTTCTTCATTAAATTATTCCTTGTTAATTCTCTTTACTTGTTGCCTTTGAAACAAATATGGGTGTAAGGTATCCCTTTCATACCCACTTTGTCATTTTCATGCATCTCATTTATGATCTATTTAAATGGTAAATAGTGAAATTACGTACTCTAAACAAAAGGAACGTTGAGCATTACCTGGATGAGAATTCGGTAAGTACGAGAGCCTCAAAGCAAGGACAGAATTTGACAGGGTGCAAAAAGGGCGATATACAAGAAACAGGGATTACTCGTAAAGCTTGAGGAAGGGTACAAAACCTGAGAGGAAAGTCAAGAATCGAAACAATGAATGTAGGTCATCATGAAAGCCGTAACAAAAATATATATGACAAACAAACCCAGGGCGCATGACATAATCATGTAGCATAAAAGCATTTAAGACAAACACGTGCATATCATAATAACATCACGCATGACACATACAGGTACACCATTAAAGTAAGAAGTTTTGACGATAGCTGTACCAAACCAAGGAGAAAGAAGACATCCGAGTTCCACCGGATAATACGTTTTCAATTACTGCTTTTCAAAAAAATCAACTCATAATACGAGAGGTGAGTTGAGCCTCAGGTCATACGCTGAGGTGTTTTTTAATTTTTATTTCTCAAATATCAACTCATAATACGAGAGGTGAGTTGAGCTTCAGGTCACACGCTGAGGTGTTTTTCAATTTCTGTTCAAATATCAACTCATAATACGAGAGGTGAGTTGAGCCTCAGGTCACACACTGAGGTGTTTTTCAATTTTTGTTTTTCAATTTCTGCTCAAATATCAACTCATAATACGAGAGGTGAGTTGAGCCTCAGGTCACACGCTGAGGTGTTTTTCAGCTTCTGTTCAAAATATCAACTCATAATACGAGAGGTGAGTTGAACCTCAGGTCACACACTGAGGTGTTTTTCAATTTTTATTTTTCAAATATCAACTCATAATACGAGAGGTGAGTTGAGCCTCAGGCCACACGTTGAGGTGTTTTTCAATTTTTATTTTTTTAAAATATTAACTCATAATACGAGAGGTGAGTTGAGCCTCAGGTCACACCCTGAGGTGTTTTTCAATTTTTATTTTTTTAAAATATCAACTCATAATACGAGAGGTGAGTTGAGCCTCAGGTCACACCCTGAGGTGTTTTTCAATTTTTATTTTTCAAATATCAACTCATAATACGAGAGGTGAGTTGAGCCTCAGGTCACATGTTGAGGTGTTTTTTAATTTCTGTTCAAATATCAACTCATAATACGAGAGGTGAGTTGAGCCTGAGGTCATACACTGAGGTGTTTTTCAATTTCTGTTTTTCAATTTCTGCTCAAATATCAACTCATAATACGAGAGGTGAGTTTAGTCTCAGGTCACACGCCGAGGTGTTTTTCAGCTTCTGTTCAAAATATCAACTCATAATACGAGAGGTGAGTTGAGCCTCAGGCCACACGCTGAGGTGTTTTTCAATTTTTATTTTTTAAAATATCAACTCATAATACGAGAGGTGAGTTGAGCCTCAGGTCACACCCTGAGGTGTTTTTCAATTTTTATTTTTTAAAATATCAACTCATAATACGATAGGTGAGTTGAGCCTCAGGTCACACCCTGAGGTGCTTTTCAATTTCTGTTCAAAAATTAACTCATAATACAAGAGGAGTAGATCGAAGATAGCAAGTCTGGCATTCCTGAAGTGCAGGAGCAGATTGAAAAAAGAAAACTTGGCAATCCTGAAATTGTAGCAGGTAGATTGAAGACAGCAAATCTTATCCCCTTTGAAGTTACAGCAAAACAATGGGTCAAAGTGAGGCCACTCAAAGAACAGAAGCACTAAAGAAGTCAAGATTCAAAGAGACTGGGCAAAATTGGCCCTTTTGAAGTCTTTGCTCCATTCTCGTTACACGACAACGAGCAAAGAGGGGCAGCTGTAATAGGCCAATTTTGGCCCACCTCAGCAAAACAATTAAAAACCCAATAAAAAAAAAGAACGAAACAAATAAACCTTAACAGTCCAAAATGTCCATTTACAAAATTAAACCAAAAAGGCCCAAATTTTACAAACACTAGCCTATTAACAAAAATGAAAACAACAAGAACCCAAGTGCCACGGCCGCCGCATGCCTGCCCTCTGACATGGGCCACTTCCCCCAGGTACCTCTGGCTTCGCACGTCTCGGCAACCAACGAATCACACGCCGACGCCTTGCCCATACCTTGCAAACAACACGTGACAAGCAGAGAAATAGACGACAGAAAAATATGGAACAAACAATAGAGTAATAAAAAAGGGTTGTATCGTTCGGCTATAAAGAGATTCAAAATCAATGTAAACAGCCCCTTTTTTTCTTTTTTTTTTACGCATTATCAGCAATCAAAGAAAAGATCAGAAAACTCAAGGTTGATTTCATTTTTGTTCTTATTATTTTACTGTTATTTTGATTTATTTTTAGTTTTGATTTTATTATTCCGTTCTAAAAAAACTTTTTTACAAATAATAACAAAAAAGAATAGAAAGTGAACCCTTGCCTTCTGAAATGCCATGGATCTCCTGTTGCTTCGTCGAAATTGAGGTTAAGAGGGAATCTTAAAGGCTGAAACGATGTTCATCAAAGCTCGAATACGCTAGTCGGCGTCCATAGGAGGAAGATTGGCGCTTGAAAGGAGAGATCTGGTCTAGCCTCTGAAGTGGTTGAAAGCGAAACAAACAAGGGGGTTAAGACCCACCTCCGTGCCTCGTCGGCCACCGAATACGATGGTGGTGCAGCGGGCAATAGAAGACAACCAAGTCGTCAGATATGGGGAGACCAAAGGCCGAAATTTTGAGAAAATGGGGGTGATGGCTACTACTGTGTTTTAGTTTTAGGTTTAAAAACTTTTTTTTTTTGCAGAATGCTTGGGCTTATATGCCTTTAATTAAAACGGCGCCGTTTAATAAAGAGGGAGACTGTGCATATCCCTTTAGGGGGATATTTGCACGATGGCCCCTCTCCCTTTTGCTGCGTTTCTAATCTCGGCCGAATTTAGCATTTCTCTTTTTTAATTTTACCCCATTGTTTCGTTTGTGTTTTAACTTAGTCCATGCCAAAAATGCGGCGCATAAGGTATTTGGGATATTTTCCCATTCAGTCCTCGTTATTTTTGTTGCGCGTCATGTTCACCCCTTTTTCATTTTGGTTTATTACTATTTGTCCTTTTATTTCATTTTTACCTCGATTTAGTCCCTTTTTTATTATATTGCTGTTATTATTATTATTATTATTATTATTATTATTATTATTATTATTACTATTATTATTATAATAATTTATTTTGAGTTTTTTATACGTCATCTTTATTAAACTATATATTGTTCTTTTAACTTTTATTCTTATTTCCCTTTTGGCACCGTTTTAAAATTATCTCATATTTTTTGTCGTGTATTATTTACTTAAAATTATTTTGTTAATCATTTTAAATTGATTCGTGTATTATCTTTCTTTAAATTGTTTAATTCGTTGGTTTTTGTTTATTAATGTTATTTCTTTGATAATGTATATTATTTAATTATTGCTTTTGCATGTGCCGTAATTCATTTATTTGCATCGTCATGTTATTGTAGTTCATTATATGTAACCTCGAGCTCACGTATTATTGTTCTATTATCGTTATTGTTATTCATGCATGTTAATATTTTAGGTTGAAGATTCCAAAGTTATGTGTTATATGTATGACGCCAAATTTATGTTACATTATCGTTCTCCTCGTCGCATAATCCCATCGCGTTTTGAATCGTGTTCCTTCAAAACCTAACCTGAAATATTTTATAAATTTCATCCAAAATTAAAGGTTTCCAAAATAAGGCAATATTCTACGTTTGGAAATTCAAGAGATCGTGCCCTATGTGTTGGGTTTTGATTCTCTCGCTTGGCCGAACAATCAAATAACCTTTTGTTATTTTAATGCATGAGTCTTGGGAATTAAGAGACGATCTTGGATTCGAGGATTAAAATCATCGTGTCCTACGTACTGGATGTGATATTTTGTCCTTCGGAACAAGAACATCTTGATATTCAATTCGAGAAAACTAAAATATTTCAAAAAAAGATCAATTTCCTTTTTCTTTTTTAAAAAATTTCAACTTTCGACATTAAGACATTAAATAATCGATTTGGTACCAATTTTGGGCGTCACGAGAGTGCTAATCCTTCCTCGCACGTAATCAACTCCCGAACCCATTTTCTCGAACATTCGTAGACCAAAAACACTATTTTAGTAAATCGAAACGTTTTATTAAAACAAAGGTGATCCGATCACACCCAAAAAAAGGTCGGTGGCGTCTCCCATTTTATTTTCATTTTCCAAAACCAAAGTCGATTTCCGTTTTTTCAAAAAAATGGTTACGACAACCTTTATTACTTATTCTTTTTTTTTTGGAGCTTATCATTTCATCTTCTTTAAACAACAAAACAAAGAACCCCCATCTTTTCATGCCCGTCGATTGGGCTTTTTTCTTTCACCGTCGCACCACCGCGCCACCACCATCTCGGTGGCCGGCAATGTTCAAGGCCAGACTGTTAGCCCCCTTTTCAAAACTTCAAAACGCGAGAGAGGAGAAAACGGAGAAAACGGAGAAAACGGAGAAAACCCCTGCCTTTGGTTCGACTACAATGACGGAGAAGTTCCGACGACGTGCCCCAGTATTCGGGTTAGTTTTCTTTCCCCTTCTTGCTCTTCTTTTTTATTATTATTTTTGTAAAAAAAATTCAAAAAGAAGAAACAATAAACAGGTAAAAGAAGGAAATAAAAGTAACAGTATATTATAAAAATGAAAACGGAAGTGTTAAAAAACAACCTTTTACTGCTTTTTGCTTTTTAATTTCTAATAGTTCGTAAAAACGCCCCCTCCTCTTATTATTTCATTTTTAAAACTTGAAAATAATAAATAAAAATAAATAGAAAAATGACAGTAGATAGTAAGATCAAGAACTAGATCAACCTTCAAAGTTTCTTGTTTCTGATTGTTGATAATGCGTAAAAAGGGAAGCTACAAAATGGGTTTGTTTCGATTTTTATAACCGAATTCTACAGATTTGTTTTTCTTTTATTTCGTTTTCTGTTGTCTGTTCTTCTTTCAGGGCATGGGCGAGGCACGCAGGTGGTGGTAGCCGAGACGTGCGAAACCAGAGGCGCTTGGGGGAAGTGGCCCATGTCAAAGGGCAGACATGTGGCGGCTGTGGCACTTGGGAACTAGGGTTCTAAAAATTTTTAAAGTTTTGGGCCTGTTTTTAGTTGGGCTCTGTTTTTTTGTAATGGACATTGATTCTGGACATTTTGGGTTTTATTCTTTGTTTATTTGCCTTGGGCCAAAATTGGCTATTACAGTTGCCCCTCTTTGCTCGTTGTCATGTAACGAGAATTGAGCAAAGACTTTAAAAGAGCCAATTTTGCCTAGTCTCACCAAGTGCTCCCATTCTTCGAGTGGCCTCGCTTTGATTCATTACTCTACTGTAACTTCAAAGGGGATAAGATTTACTGTCTTCGATCTGCCTGCTGCAATTTTAGGAATGCCAAATCTTATTATTTTCAATCTGCTCCTGAAACATTAGGACTGCCAGACTTGCTATCGTCAATCTGCTCTTGAAACATCAGGACTGCCAGACTTGCTTTCTTCAGTCTGCTCCTGAAACATCAGGATGCCAGACTTGCTATCTTCAATCTGCTCCTGAAACATCAGGACTGCCAGATTTGCTTTCTTCAATCTGCTCCTGAAACATCAGGATGCCAGACTTGCTTTCTTCAATCTGCTCCTGAAAATCAGGACTGCCAGACTTGCTTTCTTCAATCTGCTCCTGAAACACAGGATGCCAGACTTGCTGTTTTCCATATGCTCCTGAAACATCAGGACACCAGACTTGCTATCTTCAATCTGCTCCTGAAACATCAAGATTGCCAAACTTGCTTTCTTCAATCTGCTCCTAAAACATCAGGATCGCCAGACTTGATATCTTCAATCTGCTCCTGAAACATCAGGATGCCAGACTTGATATCTTCAATCTACTCCTGAAACATCAGGATCGCCAGACTTGCTATCTTCAATCTGCTCCTGCAAATTCAGGAGTGCTAGATTTACTTTTTTTCAATCTTTCAATTTGCTTCCTTACTATCTTCAGGGAGACTTCATTCTTCAGTTTGATCCGCTAGGGAACAAAATCTGAAATTTTCAATTCTTCAGTTTGCTCCGTTGGGGAACAAAATCTGAAATTTTCAATTTGCTTCCTTACTATGTTTAGGAAGACTTACAAAATCTGAAATTTTCAGTTCTTCTGTTTGCTCCGTCGGGGGAACAAAATCTGAAATTTTCAACTTGCTTCCATACTATGTTCAGGAAGACTTCATTCTTCAGTTTGATCCACTAGGGAACAAAATCTGAAATTTTCAATTCTTCAGTTTGCTTCGTTGGGGAACAAAATCTGAAATTTTCAACTTGCTTCCTTACTATGTTCAGGAAGACTTCATTCTTCAGTTTGATCCACTAGGGAACAAAACCTGAAATTTTCAATTCTTCAGTTTGCTCTGCTGGGGGAACAAAATCTGAAATTTTCAATTCTCCAGTTTGTTCCGCTGGGGAACAAAATCTGAAATTTTTGGTTTTGTTACACCGTTCTCTAAGGGACCTATCCTGTATATTTGAATGTATTATGGATGACTTTTTTTTTGCATGAATGCAGAATGTTCACGAAAATGATGATTAGGATGCATGATCAAAATGAATCTAATGCTCCTAACTAAATGATATTAGGGATGACATTTGCACGAATACAGGATGTCATGAAAATGATTTTTTTTATGAAAAACTATTAGGACACCGTGACCGAAATGAATCAAATGCTCCTAATTGAAAATGCGAGAATGATCCCTTTTGTGTTTGGGTTGTCATTGCTCATGGCTCTTCAAGGTTCCATCTCTGATGCGTTACCATGCTTTCTTATTCAGCTGGTACCTCCCACTGCAAGTTCAGGGGAATAACATTTGGTTTCTTCCAACCATCCAGTTATCACTCAGAGGTGCAAAACTTGTACCACTTTTAATCAATTTAATCTGTTACACCATTCCCTGGATGTAATGACCAAATGCATGTGTCTAAAATTTTCAATGAATGCAGGGTATCCCGACAGTGATCCCCTTTTTACATTTGGATTGACTTTGTTCATCATCTGCCGATGTGGTATCACCAACAAAATTGTCTCACCCAATAAGAATCTGAAGAGATAATCATTTTTCAACGCTTCTAGCCTTTAGGCCTGGTGAGTTCTGAACAATAGTCTTGTTTCAGATTTCTCATATTATTTAGAAGCTTCTAGAGTAATATGTGAAACACCTTTTATGAAAATATTAGTCCAATAATCACTATTTCAATATAAAATGCTTGAAAAAGATCAATGGTCAAGAAAGAAATTAATCAAGAGTATAGCTTAAAACAATTAAGTTTATAAAAGATAACCAAGAAAATTCATTGGGGTGTACATTGGAAAGAATAACAAATTCAAAAATGGGTAAAATAGAAGTCAGGTGCCCTAGATATCGCAGCCTGAGCTTCTCTGTTCCAACTTCTTGAGGACCATTTTAAGCTCAATATGCGTTTAGGGGATCCAGAGTACTTTGTCGATGCCCCAAGATGTAACATACTTCCTCATTAATAATTCAGACGTAACAAGACTACTGTATGCCCCGCTTTTTTGTCAAAATTTGAGTCGCCCTTTTCGGGTTTTCAACTCAAATCCCCTTTTGTCTCAAAGCGACCTTTGCGGGTTTTCGTCTTGGCCTCTCCTTTTTCTTTTTCTTCTTCTTCTTCTTCTTTTTTTTTTTTTTGCATTTGCATTTGTACTCAAGACGCCCTTTGCATGTTTTCACCTTGGACCTTCCCTTTTCAGGTAAAATACGTCTTGTTTGAACCTGAATTCATCAGATTAGGCAAGTCTTCGCCATCCATCTTAGTCAGTATCAATGCTCCTCCAGAATAGGCCTTTTTCAACATAAGGTATTTCCCAGTTCAGAATATGCTTTGCTCTGAAATCGTTTTGTAGAAAAAGATCTGTTTCAACATCAGGTTCCCCCTTGTGGAATTCTCTAGGATGAACTCCGTAAGTTTGTATCATTTAGCCGTGATAAATAGCTTTTAACCTTTTCTTCAATTAAGTTCAATCCATAAACCAATGTGTAAGATGTTGCCTGGGTAAAGGTCCTGGCCAACGTTCGATAATCATAGAGAATGGTGATAGCTTCTTATGCCAATCTCTACAAGTCTTAGCCCTTTTTTTTTTAAACACGATCCTTTGTAGCATTCTGCTAACATCTTGATCTTTTTTTTGGAAATTTGATCGCTATCGACTTGGTAACATTAACATATGAAGCTACTTCCACTCTCTTAGCGATGTAAACGGTGACTATGTTGATGAGTTGATATTGGCTAAAAGCTTCTAACGAGATTGGCTCCATCACATCCATGCCCCACATATGGAAAATTTGTGAAGAATTGGAGTAGGCATATGGATCTTGTCTATTTAAATTCCCCATAGCTAATTCTATCCCTTTCTATGTAGATCGGCAGTGCCCGATCCTCATGTTTAGCCCGCATCTTAGTATTCCAGGAATTTCTTGATATGATCGTGCAAAAACATTTTTAATGTCTCGCATTATTTCTATGGCAAGCTGGGCTTCAATCTTCACCCCTTTCCTAGGCTTGCAATATCCAATGACCCTTTTGTAGAATAAGGTCTATTTTTCATCTTGTTAAACCATTTTTAACAAGTTAGAAAATATGTCATAATCTCTGTCATCTTCAAGATACTGAGATCCCCTAGACCAATATCTTGCTCAAAAAGGGGGTTAGTAACAATGTCGTTCATGACATTGATATCTGGGTACCTAAGTACGAAGGCGAACGAATCCAAAGAATAAATGATTCTAAGGATGATTATTTGGATAGTATGGTCACAAATAAAGAATGAAAGAATATTGGTAAAACAATGCATAGTATGAAATAAAAGAATATGTTTTCAAAAAAAATGCATTTCATTGAAATATAAATTTTGGACACGAGCCTATTTCACAAAAGAATTCTTATTGCCTCTAGGCTTAAGGCAAGAAGCATGTTTTGAATATTACTCCAAGTCTACTTCTAAAAATACAGGAATCTCTTCCTCAGTCCTATTATTCAAAACACTCCCTAGTACACAAGGTTTGAAAACATTACTCCCCAGTTCCTTCTCCACTTTTGATTTCTTTCAAGGAGTCGTAACTTTCTTATCTCCTCCCTCAATAATCACATTTACTGCCTCGTCGAGGTGAATAGATTTTGATGAATCGTCGACTTCCACAACTCCCATTTTGATGAGCTTTTCAACCAGCTTTTTAAATGTAGTGCAGTTTTCAATTGAATGGCCCTTTATTCCCGCGTGGTATTCGCATTGGGTATTCTCATTATACCATTTTGGGAATGGAGGTTGTAATAGTTTCGAATAAAATGGGGGATATTACGTGTGCATCAAACAAATTTTGATATAGCTCCTTATACGTCATTGGGATTGGTGTAAATTGGAGCTTTTCAGAGTTTTGCCTTGTGCTCGACTCTTGTCTCGCTGACCCTTGTTGCCCAGCGATGATCACCTTGGGTTGGTTAATAGTAATTGCTTTTGAGTACCCTTTATTGTATGTACCCGTATTGTTCACCTCATCATCTTTTTTCCTAGGAATAGACCTTTTAGTAGTTTCTCCTACTTCAATCTTGCCACCCCTTATGGCATTTTCAATCATCTCTCCTTCCATCACTATATCCGCAAAGCTTTTGGTGGTATTTCCTATCATATGAGTGATGAACGGAGCCTTCAAGGTATTGATGAACAACATAGTGGTTTCCTTCTCTAGGAGAGGTGGTTGAACTTGCATGGCTATTTCCCTCCATCTCTGCGCATATTGCCTAAAACTCTCGTTTGATTTCTTTTCCATATTTTGCAACATGATTCGGTCAGACGTCATATCTGTGACATGATTGTACTGCCTCATGAAGGCTTGGGTCAAGTCTCTCCATGATCTAATGTTGGCGTGGCTGAGTTAGTTGTACCACCTAGATGCTGCCCTCACCAAACTATCTTGGAAACAATGGATCAAGAGTTGATCATTGTTAACATAGTCGGTCATACGTCTACAGAACATAGTGATGTGGGATTCAGGGCAACTAGTCCCGTTGTACTTCTCAAACTCTGGCATCTTGAACTTATGAGGAAGTACCAAATTCGGAACCAAACTCAAGTCTTTTGCATCAATATCACG
Organism: Gossypium australe; assembly: GCA_005393395.2. Lineage (NCBI taxonomy): Eukaryota > Viridiplantae > Streptophyta > Magnoliopsida > Malvales > Malvaceae > Gossypium > Gossypium australe. Next base: position 49,274,128 of record CM016618.1, on the reverse strand, counting down.
GTGATGATTAGTATTTTTCAGAGCCTGAAACTTTTCTTCCAACCATCTACAGTGATCCTCTAACTTCTTTGAAGCTTCAATTCTTATTCCCTCTCCCTCTGCTATGTCTAAATTAGGGGTAACAAGATTGGCAGAGTTATCTCCTGGGTTAGATCCTGAGCCCATTTGGAAGTTCATGGGCAGTGTATTATCAGCTTTCCCTTGTTGAGGCCTAATTGGGACAGATGGCCTCTGGGGATACTCTTCAGGCTGTGTTGGTGCATGTGGTGGGACAAAATCTGGGGGACTGCCTTCGCCCTCTTCTCCAGTAATGGCCATGAGTCCTTTTCTTTTGTCCATTATCCCAGTCATCATCTAGGCCATTTGGGACATCATGTTCTTTTGAGCCTCCAACATATGGTTCCTCATCTCTTGTTGGAATTTTGCCATCTGCTCTTGCATCTGGTATTGCATGTCTTTCAGGAATTGTTCATATCTTTGATCCATTTTCTTTGTCTTAGCACGTGTACCGTAAGGATGTTCAGCTTCCAGATTTCTCTTCTCTTTCTCGCTCTCTCTCTCTGTGTTAATTTCAACTAATTAAACTCTTTCTATAAGCTTAAATGCATGTGATGTGATGCAATGCAAATGCATGGAATGAATGCAAAAAGAAAGAGAGGCATTGATTATGAATTCAATTTCATTAGAAGAACTTTTCTAGAAAATACATTTCTATACATAAAACAGATTGCATATACGGCTTTGTCCTCATAGTCTAGGTGAAAACACCAATCCTCTTCTTCGTATCCGGATGTTATGGTCGTGTCCTGTGAACTTTCCTAATAAATGCCTCTTCTAGCTCCTTGTTACTTGGTCCAGGTCGTACCTTATAACTCACTTATCCTCCGCGATGCTCATAATCTTCTAATGGCTCCTGAACAATCCTTGTCAGCTTGAATCTTCAGGCAATGTCTTGTCTCGTTGTAACACCCCAAACCCGGTCAACACACCACGACCGAATCTGGTATGTTACGAGGAAAATCGGAATTTTGAGAAGGTAGGTTTCTGTTTAAAAATTTGATGAAAACACTTCGCTATATAGTGTATTTGAAGAAAACTTGAGTAGGCTTGATTAAAATTTGATGGTGTATTTGAAAACCCGAAAATTTTGAAAACTTAATCAGATGTGTAGGTAAAACAGATTTATCTCATTTAAAAGTTCAAGTTGTTTCTTATTGTTACTAAAACATTTTGACTTAGTAGAAAATCGAGTTTAAGTTAGAAAAACATTTGAGTTCTCTTTATCCCCAAATCATAGTATGATACCCGATGGTATAGTTTAAAACATATCGATTTGTAGTTTTGAAATCGTTGTCTTTCCAAGTTTTAGCAAATTTTAACCCAATTAATTTGTTAAAGCATATTAAAAATCTACTTGAAGCATAAACATAGCAAAACATAATTTTAAAGGCCATTTACAATCCAAAATAAAACCAAATAGTAATAAATAAGCTAAAGTACCAAATTTATAAAGTCTAAGCAAATCCTTATTTAAGCATGGCATGAGCACCCCGAGTCCATCCCGGCTCCATGTCCGCGTCTAAGTGTCACCTGAAATGTCAAAGGAGTGGGTGAGTCGCAAGACTCAGTGCATAAATCCCCCTCCCGATAATACAACATGCTAACACACATCATAACAAAGCAATACAATTAATGCACCCGTTCCTAACCATCCGTAACACCTTTTCTACCCCGTGTGGTACCAAACCACTGGTGGTGCCAAACCACTGGTGACCCAAAGTCACGATATCCATCAATGTGGTGCCAAACCACTGGTGACCCAAAGTCACAAATAACCAACTGTGGGGCCAACCCACGTGTGATACCAAATCACTAGCGACAATCCCGTATCTCTCAAGTGGGGCCAACCCACGGTGGTGTTATCCACAGGGACGAGTCGCAATGAGGTGCCAAACCTCTGGTGTCCCAAAGACACAGTGTGATACCAAATCACTGGTGACCGTAGTCACGAATCGAATGATGGGGCCAACCCATCGTGTGATACCAAATCACTGGCGTCAATCCCGTATAATCAACTGTGAGGCCAACCCACTGTGGTACTAAGCCACTGGGACGAGACGCTGAGGTACCAAACCTCTGGTGACCCAAAGTCACAAAATATCATCTGTGGTACCAAACCACTGGAGGTGCCAAACCTCTGGTGTCCCAAAGACACAGTGTCCCAAAGACACGGATATCATATTCCCCCTCCTCTCATATCACCCATACATGTCATACCGATGCAAATCATGTCAATTATGCAATCATGCCATTATGCTTAATATCGCATCCCATATCACATACATCAGCAATCATGATATCATATACCAACAATAGAACTCGTAATGAAACAGACTTACCCGTATCCGTACACATACCCCATTTGGGTACCAAATGTATCAATCGCATTGTTTCACTTTACACAAACAGGTTATTTACATATTACTAAGAAATCAGTGTGTTGGTTTACACACCTGGAAAATCGCAAGTCTAAATCCCAAAGAACCCGTCTAAATCCCTCGATCACCTCGACAACCTTGATCCTATAATCAGCCAAACATAGGTTAGACACTTATACCATTCGGCCATAACCATTTAAACCAAAGGGTTTATCGATTAACCCTTACCTTACACTTGATTTGGTTTCCTACCAAATCCCGAACCAACAATGGTTCCTCTTTAACAATCGGCACACCCTATTAAGAAGAACAGTTAATCCATTGGGTCTTGACTGAATGAAACTAAAAGATTAGACTAAAAGAACTCGTTCTTACCACCACTTACCAAAAGCTTAACAGAAAGAGAAGGCTCCTCTTGATTGTATCCTAAAATCCGGATGTCCTATAATAAAATCGATTAAACACAAGAGATTAATACCCTTCAACCAATGCCGAAATCGGCCCTTAATCAAACCCAAATTGATTAAGAAAAAGAAAGAAAGAAAATGACCATTCGGCCAAACTCTTACCCACTACCAGCCGATTGAAAAACAAGCACCCAACCACAACCAATATTCGGCCAACAAAACACCACTAGGGGAGAAGGGAGATTCGGCTAAGACCTTGAACCAAAAGGAAAAGAGGATTCGGCCTAGATGTTTATCACTCCTACTTTCAGCTTTGTGTGAAAAGAAAAGAGAGTATAGATGAGAAGAAATGGGTTGATATTCGGCCAAGAACCCAAATGGAAAGAGAAGAAGTAGAGAAGCACCTTCGCTTTTCTTTGAAAAGAACAGGAAATGGAGAAGAAAACTTTGGGGAGACTTTCGGCTATCAAGGTTTCAAAAAAGAAAAGAAAAGAAAGTGAGATGCTAGGTTCAGCTTTGTTCAAGTGAAGAAAAGAAGAAGAAACAAGGCAAAATTTCGGCAAAATAGGTGTTTGGGTTTTCGGTTTCAAGAAGTAAAGGAAATGAGAGAAACTCTTTGGAAATTCGGCTACTATTGACAAAAGAGAGGAATTTGCTCACCAACACTTGACCGAAAATGCACAAAATGCCAAGTGCATTTCGGCACTAGCCCCCCTAACTCACTCACCAACCGGCCACTCCCCAAAATCACTCTAAGAAATCGGCCACAACTCCCCCAAACACTCCACACCACTACTTCAAATCATTTTGAACAAGTCCACCTCCTACAATCACTCTCCACCCACCATTCAACCATTTGACTAGGTCTTAGGCAGAGTTTGAACTGCCTACAACTCCTCCCCTCCATGCCGTCAAAATGGAACAAAAAGTGGGCATCCTGCAGCTTGAACTCAGGACCTCACCCCTTGTCAAAGGCGTCACACACACAAGCCCTTAGTGGCGCCTATCCTGCCACTCCACCAACTCATCTCTTGTGCTAAAAACCACCAAATAAAACCTTTAAACCCCAGCTTCTTCAGCTCCTCTCACCTAAGCCCAAAAACTAAAATTTTTCCTACCTCTCCGGCTCACACCTAGCTTACAATTAAGCCCCGAAACCATATAAACAACAACACAACAGACCCAACACATGCAAACCATGCCATAACAAAAATAGCCCCCAACCCGGGATATTACAGTTCTACCCCCTTAAAATAATTTCGACCTCGAAATTACCTGATCAGAAGAGTTGCGGGTATTGTTGTCTCATCACATCCTCAGGTTCCCACGTAGCTTCTTCCACGCCATGATTCCGCCAAAGAACTTTCACCAAAGGCACAGACTTCCTACGCAAAACCTTCACATCCCGTTCTAGAACCTGCACAGGTTCTTCCTCCATGGTCAAATCTGGATTCACCTCGATCTCTTCCACTGCTACTACATGCGACGGATCCGAATGATAACGCCTAAGCATCGAAACGTGAAATACGTCGTGAATCTGACTTAGCTCTGCAGGCAACTCAAGCTAATACGCTACTGGTCCCACTCGTCTCAGTACCTTATACGGCCCAATAAATCTTGGACTTAGCTTGCCTTTCCTTCCGAACCTCAATACTTTCTTCCACGGCGAGACCTTCAGAAAAACTTGATCCCCCACAGCAAACTCTATATCTCTCCGCTTAAGATCGGCATAAGACTTCTGCCGGTCCGAAGCTTCCTTCAATCGAGCCTGAATCAACTTAACCTTGTCTTCGGTCTCTGCAACCAACTCGGGTCCCAACAACTGACGTTCACCTAACTCCGTCCAACACGTAGGTGAGCGACACTTCCTACCATACAACGCCTCATACGGTGCCATCTTGATGCTCGCTTGGTAACTGTTGTTGTAGGCAAACTCAGCTAATGGTAGAAACTCCTCCCAACTACCTCTAAAATCCAGAACACAACCTATCAGCATATCTTCCAAGATCTGAATAACCCTTTCCGATTGTCCGTCAGACTGCGGGTGAAAAGCCGTGTTGAAATCCAAACGCGTACCCAGAGCCTGATGCAACGCTTTCCAGAACCTTGACGTAAATCTGGGATCCCTATCCGAAATGATCGATACTGGCACACTGTGCAGCCTCTCTATCTCTGACACATACAGCTTCGCCAACTTCTGAAGTGAGTAGTCAACCCTCACGGGAATAAAGTGAGCTGATTTAGTCAGTCGATCCACAATTACCCAAACTGAATCCTTCTTGCTTGGCGTAAGCGGTAATCCACTGACGAAATCCATGGTTATCCTTTCCCACTTCCACTGAGGAATCTTCACTGGCTGAAGCAACCCTGACGGCAACTGATGCTCAGCCTTGACCTGCTGACAAGTCAGACACTTTCCTACAAACTCCGTCACTTCCCTTGTCAAACCAGGCCACCAAAACTGCTCTCTAAGATCCCTATACATCTTACTACCTCTAGGATGCATAGCATACGGATTGCTATGTGCATCCTGAAGAATCTTTTGCCTCAGTTCCACATCCTTGGGCATACAAGCTTTACCTTGGAAACACAGCACCTCATCACTAGACAAACTGTAACCTTCCAAACCACCATCCTGCACCTGTAACCTTTGCGCACTCAGAACCTCATCCTCTAACTGTTTCTCTCTGATCTGCTCAACCCAAGTAGGCTTAACCTGCAATTCCGCCAGAATACTTCCGTCATCATACAAACTCAAATGGGCAAACATCGCTCTTAAATCCGAAACAACCTTACGACTCAACGCGTCTGCCACGACGTTAGCCTTGCCCGGATGATACTCAATCGAACAGTCGTAATCTTTTAGCAACTCAACCCATCTGCGCTGCCTCAAATTCAAATCCTTCTGAGTCAAAAGGTACTTCAGACTCTTATGATCTGTGTAGACTATCGATCTCTCTCGTACAAGTAGTGCCTCCAAATCTTCAAGGCGAAGACTACAACCGCTAGTTCCAAATCGTGCGTCGGATAGTTAACCTCATGTGGCCTCAGCTGCCGAGATGCGTAAGCCACAACCTTACCTTCTTGCATCAGCACACAACCCAATCCCGTATGTGATGCATCGCAGTATACTGTGAATTCCTTACCAGTCTCAGGTTGAATCAAAACCGAAGCTTCTGTCAAAATCCTCTTAAGTTTGTCGAAACTCTCCTGCTGTTTCTCAGTCCAAACAAATGGAACCTCTTTCCTTAACAACTTAGTCATTGGCGCTGCTATCAACGAGAAACCATCTACAAACCTTCGGTAGTATCCTGCCAACCCCAGAAAACTCCGAATCTCAGCCACTGACTTAGGCGGCTTCCAATCCAAAACTGCCTCAATCTTCCGAGGATCCACTCGAATCCCCTCAGCCGACACTACATGACCCAAGAAAGTCACTTCTCTAAGCCAAAAATCGCACTTACTAAACTTACCATAAAGCTGCTTCTCCCTCAAAATCTGTAGCACTATTCGTAAATGCGCATCATGCTCTTCTTCTGTTCTCGAGTATACCAGGATATCGTCTATGAAAACCACGACGAACTGATCCAAGTACTGCTGAAACACCCTATTCATCATATCCATGAATGCTGCCGGCGCGTTAGTCAACCCGAACGGCATTACCAGAAATTCGTAGTGCCCATACCGAGTCCGAAACGCTGTCTTGTGAATATCAGCCTCCTTCACCTTTAACTGATGATACCCAGACCTCAAGTCGATCTTCAAAAATACCGCTGCACCCTTCAGCTGATCAAACAAGTCGTCTATCCATGGCAACGGATACTTGTTTTTGATCGTCAGCTTATTCAACTGGCGGTAATCTATACACATCCGCATCGTACCATCTTTCTTTTGTCCAAGGCGAAACACTTGGCCTGATAAAACCTCGGTCCAACAACTCCTGGATCTGAGCCTTAAGCTCCACTAACTCCTTTGGCGCCATCCTATACGGAGCAATAGACACTGGCGCAGTCCCGGGTAACAAATCTATCCCAAACTCTACCTCGCGATCCGGCGGCAAACCCAGAAGCTCCTCAGGAAACACATCAGCAAATTCCCCAACTGTCCGAACCTTCTCTACCGCAGACTCTTTAGCCTCCAAGGCATACACATGAACCACATACGCTTCACAGCCCTTTCTGACCATCTTTTCAGCCTTCAGAGCAGATACCACATTAGATAAGTAATCTCTCCTATTACCTATCATAACCACTTCATCACCCTCAACCGTCTTAAGAACCATGCGCTTAGCCGCGCAATCCAACCTCGCCTGGTACTTAACCAACCAGTCCATCCCAAGAATCAGATCGAACTCCCCAAACGGCAGTTCCATCAGATCAGCAGCAAACACTACCCCTTGGAGTTCTAGGGGTACATCTCTAAACAGCTTATCTACTACTACGGAGTGACCTAAAGGGCTAATTACAGTCATCTACCTAGAAGATATCTTAGAGTCTAAATCCATGGTCTCTACTATACTACTAGCAACGTAAGAATGCGTCGAACCCACATCAATCAAAGCAGTAAATGGAGAACCAAAGATCAAGAACGTACCGGTTATGACGTCCGGTGCGTCGCCCTCCTCTCGGCGCCTCGTTGTATACACTAACCCAGGCTGTCTGGCCTCAGAACTACCTGCACCTCTGCCCGGTGCTCCACGGCCCCGACCAGAACCATTACCTCCTCTGCCATTACCACGACCCCTCTGCGGTGGCGGTCCATTATTCCTGAACTGAGTACGGCCCTGACTCTCAGACTGAATCCTAGCCAACTTACGCGGACAGTCCCTCACTCGATGATCCAGAGAACCACACTCAAAGCAACCTTTTCCACCGGTCCAGCAACCTCCCTAATGAGATTTCCCACAACGGTTACACAGTGGCGGTCCCTGACTAGCAGCAGCAATCCTACCAGACTGATTCGGCCCACTCTGCCTAGCCCTTTTCTGAAGATTACCCGACGACCCAGAAGACCCAAAGCTCCTCTTATGCCTGTTCCTGTCCATGCCCTGCCTTACCGACTCCTTAACACCCTCGGCTACCTTAGCCTTCTCAACCAGGACAGCAAACTCACGCTCCTGCTGTGGAGCAATCAGCAACCTCAGTTCGTCTCTCAGACCATCCTCGAAACGAACACACCTCTCGTGCTCTGTAGCCACAATGCCCCTAGCATACCGGCTCAGCCTCAAGAACTCAGCCTCGTACTCTGACACGGACTTACTCCCCTGAACCAGCCTCAGAAATGCTTTTCACTGCGCGTCGATGTAGCTAGCTCCAATGTACTTTTTCTGATAAGCAGCCTTAAAAAAATCCCATGTAAGATCCTCTGCTGCCACACTGTCCCGAACCGTGAGCCACCACTGGTATGACTCATCCCGAAGAAGCGATACTATGCCCTTCAGCTTCTCCTCAGCAGTCAGGTCTAAATCGTCCATAATCCGCTCGGTCGCCTCCAACCAATACTCAGCCGTGCTGGGAGCAACACCAGAAACACCTCGGAAAACCTCAGCTCCGTTTGCCCGAAGTCGCTCAGGCACAGATTTCCTAACTCCTGAGCCTCCACCTACTCCAGCTACCCTTTCCAACACTCGCAGCATCGCCTGTGACACTGCATCGTCCCCAGTCTAATCTTGAAACTCACCACCTCCAGCTGGTGGCGGTACCGGTATCTCATTTTCTGACCCCTGACCAGATCCTACGGGTTCAGAAACTGTCATCCTACCACGACCACGTCCACTACCGCGTCCACCTCTAGCACTCATGACTAAATTTTCTACGTATCTAATTTAGAAATTTTATGCATCAGTATTTATTCCACTGTTTTAAAGCAAAGTTTTATGAATATTAAAGAAGCTTTGTTTTCGCGAGTTCACAGAATCCTATCAGTTTCAGTTTCTAAAGTCATCTTACTATTGCAAATCATTCAATCACCTCTTATCAATATCAAAATCACAAGTAATAGTGAGGGGTACTTACCTGGGCGGATTGGTGCCGGAGACTCGGTGCCATGCCTTTCAAACCATTCTTTCAAAACAAAACTCTTAAAACAGACTTTTAAAACATTTTGGGCCTCAGGCCCACAGCCGAGCTTTTGAACTTGGCTCTGATACCACAATTGTAACACCCCAAACCCGGTCAACACACCACGACCGAATCTGGTATGTTACGAGAAAAATCAGAATTTTGAGAAGGTAGGTTTCTGTTTAAAAATTTGATGAAAACACTTCGCTATATAGTGTATTTGAAGAAAACTTGAGTAGGCTTGATTAAAATTTGATGGTGTATTTGAAAACCCGGAAATTTTGAAAACTTAATCAGATGTGTAGGTAAAACAGATTTATCTCATTTAAAAGTTCAAGTTGTTTCTTATTGTTACTAAAACATTTTGACTTAGTAGAAAATCGAGTTTAAGTTAGAAAAACATTTGAGTTCTCTTTATCCCCAAATCATAGTATGATACCCGATGGTATAGTTTAAAACATATCGATTTGTAGTTTTGAAATCGTTGTCTTTCCAAGTTTTAGCAAATTTTAACCCAATTAATTTGTTAAAGCATATTAAAAATCTACTTGAAGCATAAACATAGCAAAACATAATTTTAAAGGCCATTTACAATCCAAAATAAAACCAAATAGTAATAAATAAGCTAAAGTACCAAATTTTATAAAGTCTGAGCAAATCCTTATTTAAGCATGGCATGAGCACCTCGAGTCCATCCCGGCTCCATGTCCGCGTCTAAGTGTCACCTGAAATGTCAAAGGAGTGAGTGAGTCGCAAGACTCAGTGCATAAATCCCCCTCCCGATAATACAACATGCTAACACACATCATAACAAAGCAATACAATTAATGCACCCGTTCCTAACCATCCGTAACACCTTTTCTACCCCGTGTGGTACCAAACCACTGGTGGTGCCAAACCACTGGTGACCCAAAGTCACGATATCCATCAATGTGGTGCCAAACCACTGGTGACCCAAAGTCACAAATAACCAACTGTGGGGCCAACCCACGTGTGATACCAAATCACTAGCGACAATCCCGTATCTCTCAAGTGGAGCCAACCCACGGTGGTGTTATCCACAGGGACGAGTCGCAATGAGGTGCCAAACCTCTGGTGTCCCAAAGACACAGTGTGATACCAAATCACTAGTGACCGTAGTCACGAATCGAATGATGGGGCCAACCCATCGTGTGATACCAAATCACTGGCGTCAATCCCGTATAATCAACTATGAGGCCAACCCACTGTGGTACTAAGCCACTGGGACGAGACGCTGAGGTGCCAAACCTCTGGTGACCCAAAGTCACAAAATATCATCTGTGGTACCAAACCACTGGAGGTGCCAAACCTCTGGTGTCCCAAAGACACAGTGTCCCAAAGACACGGATATCATATTCCCCCTCCTCTCATATCACCCATACATGTCATACCGATGCAAATCATGTCAATTATGCAATCATGCCATTATGCTTAATATCGCATCCCATATCACATACATCAACAATCATGATATCATATACCAACAATAGAACTCGTAATGAAACAGACTTACCCGTATCCGTACACATACCCCATTTGGGTACCAAATGTATCAACCGCATTGTTTCACTTTACACAAACAGGTTATTTACATATTACTAAGAAATCAGTGTGTTGGTTTACACACCTGGAAAATCGCAAGTCTAAATCCCAAAGAACCCGTCTAAATCCCTCGATCACCTCGACAACCTTGATCCTATAATCGGCCAAACATAGGTTAGACACTTATACCATTCGGCCATAACCATTTAAACCAAAGGGTTTATCGATTAACCCTTACCTTACACTTGATTTGGTTTCCTACCAAATCCCGAACCAACAATGGTTCCTCTTTAACAATCGGCACACCCTATTAAGAAGAACAATTAATCCATTGGGTCTTAACTGAATGAAACTAAAAGATTAGACTAAAAGAACTTGTTCTTACCACCACTTACCAAAACCTTAACAGAAAGAGAAGGCTCCTTTTGATTGTATCCCAAAATCCGGATGTCCTATAATAAAATCGATTAAACACAAGAGATTAATACCCTTCAACCAATGCAGAAATCGGCCCTTAATCAAACCCAAATTGATTAAGAAAAAGAAAGAAAGAAAATGACCATTCGGCCAAACTCTTACCCACTACCAGCCGATTGAAAAACAAGCACCCAACCACAACCAATATTCGGCCAACAAAACACCACTAGGGTAGAAGGGAGATTCGGCTAAGACCTTGAACCAAAAGGAAAAGAAGATTCGGCCTAGATATTTATCACTCCTACTTTCGGCTTTGTGTGAAAAGAAAAGAGAGTATAGATGAGAAGAAATGGGTTGATATTCGGCCAAGAACCCAAATGGAAAGAGAAGAAGTAGAGAAGCACCTTCGCTTTTCTTTGAAAAGAACAGGAAATGGAGAAGAAAACTTTGGGGAGACTTTCGGCTATCAAGGTTTCAAAAAAGAAAAGAAAAGAAAGTGAGATGCTAGGTTCGGCTTTGTTCAAGTGAAGAAAAGAAGAAGAAACAAGGCAAAATTTCGGCAAAATAGGTGTTTGGGTTTTCGGTTTCAAGAAGTAAAGGAAATGAGAGAAACTCTTTGGAAATTCGGCTACTATTGACAAAAGAGAGGAATTTGCTCACCAACACTTGACCGAAAATGCACAAAATGCCAAGTGCATTTCGGCACTAGCCCCCCTAACTCACTCACCAACCGGCCACTCCCCAAAATCACTCCAAGAAATCGGCCACAACTCCCCCAAACACTCCACACCACTACTTCAAATCATTTTGAACAAGTCCACCTCCTACAATCACTCTCCACCCACCATTCAACCATTTGACTAGGTCTTAGGCAGAGTTTGAACTGCCTACAACTCCTCCCCTCCATGCCGTCAAAATGGAACAAAAAGTGGGCATCCTGCAGCTTGAACTCAGGACCTCACCCCTTGTCAAAGGCGTCACACACACAAGCCCTTAGTGGCGCCTATCCTGCCACTCCACCAACTCATCTCTTGTGCTAAAAACCACCAAATAAAACCTTTAAACCCCAGCTTCTTCAGCTCCTCTCACCTAAGCCCAAAAACTAAAATTTTTCCTACCTCTCCGGCTCACACCTAGCTTACAATTAAGCCCCGAAACCATACAAACAACAACACAACAGACCCAACACATGCAAACCATGCCATAACAAAAATAGCCCCCAACCCAGGATATTACACTCGTTGTTTACCTAGACTATGTTCGGACGACTGTATTATAATCCACTTTATCAAGTAACACATTTCCTTATGACAAACTCTTCTATTTAACAATCGAATATGAATCAACACCTCCTTTCTAAGATAATGCAATGCAATGCAAATGCATGGAATGAATGTAAAAAGAAAGAGAGGCGCTAATTGTGAATTCAATTCCATTGGAAGAACTTTTCTAGAAAATAAAGCTCTTTACATAAAACGGATTGCATATACGGTTTTGTCCTCATAGTCTAAGTGAAAACACTAATCTTTTCCTTCGTATCACGATGTTATGGTCATGTCCCGTGAACTTTCTTCATAGATGCCTCTTCTAGCTCCTTGTAGCTTGGTTCAGGTCGTACCTCTTCACTCGTTTATCCTCTGTGATTGTTCATAAGCTTCTTTAAGAAAGTCAATATGTGACGACTCTTGAATAATCCTTGTTGGCTTGAATCATCGGGCAAAGTCTTGTATTCTTCTGTGGACTATCAGCCTTCTCTCATTGTTCACTTGGACTATATTTAGGCAACCGTATTATAATCCACTTTATTAAGAAATTCATTTCCTTATGACAAACTCCTCTATTTAGCAATCGAATATTAATCGACACCTCCTTTCTATGATGATGCAATGCAATACAATCAAAACAGAAGAAAACACGTCAGCACAGGAGTAATAAACAACATAGAGTACCTATCCGGGTGACCACTAGGGGTTTGGAATGACTCTACCTAAGATGGGCTCTTAAGGCTCACTATATGGGGTTTATTTCTAAAGAAGGGTACCTGAACCAGTAGATTCCTCAATCCTCACCCATTATAGGCTCATACGGACCGAGTTCGGTTCAGGGGAATACATTTCCCTATGGCTGCACGGAGATGAAAATCTCACGAAGACATAGGTACAAATGTATCCTGAAAGTGATCTACTATCTTGCACGGAGGTGAAAACCTCACGAAAGAGTAGCTTCTCACTCCCACTTAAAAGGGTGTGACCCAACGGTCATGCAATATGATGTAAAAAATATTACACGAGACTCAAACCACACAATCAAAGAAGATGACGCAAGCGAATGCAATAAAAAGGATCGTAATTTCTCAAATCAAATTTTCAATTTTCGACAACAAGATAGAAATTAATCAATATTACGGCTTGACTCTCAAATTCTCCCCAGTGGAGTCGCCAAGCTGTCGTAACTAATTTTTGACAAAACGGGAATCGGCTTGGGTTTTGAAAACGAAAATAAAATGGGAGTCGCCACCAATCTTTTTTGCTGAGGTGTGATCGGGTCACCTCGTAAAACGGTTGTTTTTAATAAACAATTTAATTGAAACAACGATTTTGGTCTGCGAAAAGTCAAAAAATGAGTTCGGGAGTCGGTTACGCACGAGGAAGGCTTAGCACCCTCGATACGCCCAAAATTGGTACCTAATTGATTATCTAATATCTTAATGTCGAAAATTTGAAAAGATTTGAAAATACGATTCTCTTTTATTTTCAAAATTTAAACAAATCAAAATTGATGATAAGACCCTCTTATTTCGAAGAGATAGAGTGGCATACTTAGTGAGTTAGGGCACGACATTTTGGACTCCCGAAACTGAGCTAGTCTCTTGACTTTAAAATTTGGATTCAAGTTTGAGGATGATATTTCGTTATTGTGAAATGAGAAACCAGAACTCAGTAAGTTAGGGCTTGATTTCTCGAAATTCCAAATACGAAATATTACCTTTATTTTAAAACAAGCTTGATTCGGGGTATCTAGGTGTCATGGCCAGTAAGTTAGGGCACAACACTTCGAATTCTCGAGAACAAGTATTTTTTCAAAACTTATATTGCGACTTTAAAAGGGATATCTCGTTATTCAGATTAAATGAAAAAAACCGGAACCTAGTAAGTTAGGGCTCGATTTCATCGAATCTTTTATACGAAATATTGCCTTTATGAAAGAAATTAATTTTGTATCAGATAAAAGTTAAATATAACACGAGTTTGTAATAAAATGTAAAAACAAATTACAATACCAATAGGTGTAGCAAAATAGTAATAAATGCGTTAGCATAAGTGGCAACATAAAGGACGAAAATGAAATAAAATGAATGAAACAAACAAGCTAAAAAATAAGAAAGAAAATAATAGGCAAGCCAAAATATTTAATATAAAAAACAGTAGGAAATGAGAAAATGAATAAAATAATAATAATAATAATAATAATAATAATAATAAAATGTGTTAATAAAGATAATAATAATAAAAAGCAAATAATAATAAATTAATATGAAAAATAGTGATAATAATAATAGGAAATATAAAAAGAATAAATAACAATAATAATAATGATAATAATAATTATAATAATAATGATAATAATAATACAAGTAATAATAAAGTAATGATAATAACGAATATAATAGTAATAATAAAAATAACAAGAATGACAATAGTAATAATAATATTACAAAATTAATAATATGATAATAATTGTAATAATAGAAATAATAAAGGGAATGAAAATATGAAATATAAATGGAAGAAAAACAATAACAACTTAAATATTAGAAGAAGATAAGTAAATGATAAATAATAAAAGTAGATGAAATATTAACTAAACCAAAGATCTTGCAATTGAATAAATAAATAAATACAGGATTAGACTGAAATTAAAACAAAATCCAGAAGACAAATTATAAATAAATGGAAGAACAGGGTTGAACAGAGGAGCAAAATGAAAAGTGCGTGAATACGTAAGGGCTAAAAGTGAAAATGTTCCCCACCCCAAAAAAGAACACTCATGCGTGGACTGAATTGAAATGATGCGCAGGCTTTAAGGCAAAAATGAAAGAAATAGAATAGGATTAACTTAAAGGTAGCATAAATGGTAGGGACTGGCCGCGCAAATTTCCCATTTAAGGTGTAAAGGCACCTATTCAACTTACAAATCGTCAATGCGCTGGCCCCCACTCTCTTTAATTACACCACTTTAAAAATTAATAACCTTTATTACTTATTCTTTTTTTTTTTTTTGAAGCTTATCAGTTCATCTTCTTTAAACAACAAAACAGAGAACCCCCATCTTTTCATGCCCGTCAATTGGGCTTTTTTCTTTCACCGTCGCACCACCGCTCCACCACCATCTCGGTGGTCGGCGATGCTCAAGGCCAGACTGTTAGCCCCCTTTTCGAAACTTCAAAACGCGAGAGAGGAGAAAACGGAGAAAACCCCCTGCCTTTGGTTCGACTACGACGATGGAGAAGTTCTTTCATATATTATTTATTTTGATTGATTTATTATTTATATTAAGTTTTCTTCACATTATAATTTTATCCTTTTACGTATAGATATATACAAGTACTATTTTATTTAAAGTTTTGATACGTCATTTCTTAAAAATTGTCTTGTATATTATCAGTTTTAAAGCTTTTTTACATTATCTATATTTAAACTAATTTAGTGTCATTTAAAATTATATGCTTGATATTTAATTATTTCACCTTGCTTCATACTTGTTGTAAATTGTTACATATGTTGTTTAATTTATTTGCCTTTGATTATTGATATTAATGTTTAAATAGTGCAAGTTACGTGAATATCATTCGTGTGTGTATTATAGCTCGCTCATTCGTATTGTTGTACCATTGTCATTCAGTCGTATAGCATTTTATTCATGTATTATTGTTCTATGATTATTGCTATTTTCACATTATGCCATCACATTGTCTATTAAGCCCAAACATTTTTATCCATTTTAAATCGTTGTTTTTTTGTCTAAATAAATCATACATGGCTTTTAAATATTATACTCGCTATTGTTTTAAAATGAAAATTTTCAAAAAAAAAGGTAATATTCTGTATTTAGAATTTCAAGAAATCGAGCCCTAACTTACTGAGTTCTGGTTTCTCATTTGACAAATAACGGAATATCATCCTCAAACTTGAATCCGAATTTTAAAGCCAAGAGACAAGACCAGTTTCGGGAATTCAAAATGTTGTGCTCTAACTTACTGAGTATGACATTTTATCTCTTCGAAATAAGAAGGCCTTATCATCCATATTGATTTGTTTAAATTTTGAAAATAAAAGAGGATCGTATTTTCAAATCTTTTCAAATTTTCGACATTAAGATATTAGATAATCAATTAGGTACCAATTTTGGGCGTATCGAGGGTGCTAACCCTTCCTCGTGCGTAACCGACTCCCGAACTCGTTTTTTGACTTTTCACAGACCAAAATCATTGTTTTGATATATCAAATTGTTTATTAAAAACAACCATTTTATGAGGTGACCCGATCACACCTCAGCAAAATAGGATTGGTGGCAACTCCCGTTTTATTTTCGTTTTCAAAACCAAGTCGATTCCCGTTTTCTAAAAAAATGGTTGCGACAGCTTGGCGACTCCACTGGGGACCTATGAGAGAGTCGAGCCATAAAATTGATTGTTTTCTATCTTGTTGTCGAAAATTGAAAATTTGATTTGAAAAATTCCGATCCTCTTATTGCATTCGCTTGCGTCATCTCATTTGATTGCTATGGTTTGAGTCTTGTAAAATATTTTTGCATCATATTGCATGACCACTAGGTCACACCTTTTAAGTGGGAGCAAGAAGCTACTCCTTCGTGAGGTTTTCACCTCCGTGCAGGATAGTGAATCAGTTTCGGAATACATCTGTACCTATGTCTTCGTGAGATTTTCATCTCTGTGCAGCCATAGAGAAATGTATCCCCCTGAACTGAACTTGGTCTATGTAAGCCTATAATGGGTGAGGATCGAGGAATCTGCTGGTTCAGGTACCTTTACTCTAGAACCAAACCACATATAGAGAGACCTAAGAGCCTACCCTAGATAAGAGCCACGCCAAACCCCTAATGGTCACCTGGACATGGGTTCTGTGTTTGTTATTTCTCTTGCACTAACGTGTTTTCTCTTGTTTTGATTGCATTGCATGCATTTTCATATTTAAGAGGTGTCGATTCGGGTTCGATTGCTGAGTTAGAAAGTTTGCCATGGAAAATGACTTTCTTGATAAAGTGGAATATAATACGGTCATTCGAACATAGTCCAAGTAAACAACGAAAGAGGGCTAAATAGCACACACAATAATACAAGACCCTGCTTGAGGATTCAAGCCGAAAAGGATTATTCGGGAGTCATCATGTCTCAATTTTCTAAAAAAAGCTCATGAACATTGCGGAGGATAAGTGAGTGAAGAGGTTCAGCCTAGACAAAGCAATAAGGAGCTAGAAGAGGCATCCATTGGGAAGTTCACGAGACATGACCGTAACATCCGAATACGAAGAAGAGGATCAGTGCTCACCTGGACTATGAGGACAAAACCGTATTTATAATCCATTTTATGTAAAGAGCTTTGTTTTCTAAAAAAGTTTTCTAAATGGAATTGAATCAGAATCAACGTCTTTTTTGCATTCATTCCATGCATTGGCATTGCATTCATGCATTTGCATTACATCATATCACATGCATTAAAATCTGTAGGAAGACTCTAATTAGGTGAAATTATTTCAGTGACTTAGAAAACATGGAACAAAGCTTAGAAAGATTAGAGCAAAGGCAAATACTGATGCAAGAACAGTTGGCCAAAATTCAACAGGATATGCAAGATCAAATGAATATGATGTGCCAGTTAACCCAATTACTAGTCATAAGACTTGAAAAAAGGAGTGGCCCAGTGGTCGGTAGTGCGGATGATGACGAAGAAATCATTTATACCCTGATAAATATCCTGACTCAACCAGACATGCAGTCGCATGAGGGGCCCATCATTATCGGACCCCAATGTCAGAATAATACATCGGCACTATTGAACTTCCTGATGAATTCACGTTTTAACCGTGAGGATGATCTAGCCAAACTGATTGTTCAATCAGAGGAAAAAGAAAGGAGAGAGCAGACTTTGAAGGCCCCGAAGAAGGAAAAAGAAGTGGGTAGTACGAGTAGGTATGATAATGTAACATCTCGAAATTGGGCCTAGTAGGATTGGGCCTTGGGCTTAGGAGTGTTTAAAATCTTCAAGAATATGAGAATGGTGTTATTGCAAATTGGACTTATTAGTTAAGTGAATTTGGAAGGTTACGAGGTTTCTATGAAGTCTCGGGTTTAATTGGGCCTTAGGAAAAATTTGGTATTTTAGCACTTTAAAGAGAGATGGTAAGTACCTTCAAGACTTATAGAAATAAATGAGTAAAGTGCTTGCATAAATGAGCTATTGGTAAGAAGGATATGATGCCACATGATGGACTTGAAGGGAAGAGGTTCGAATCACTTTGTGTGCAAATTTTGACTAATATTTTTGCACTCTTTCCTTAAGTGTCGGCCAAGAGGTATTTATGGCAAGTTTGACTTCTTATTTTTGGAATGGGGGCAAAAGAAATAAGGCAAGGTGGAAGTTGGGGAAAAGAATCAAGAGAAATAGGAAAGAAAAGGGGGCATGAGGCTTATTTCGTGGGTGATGTTTTGGAAAGCTTGGGTGGCCAAACTCTTATCTTAGGGGGAATGCATGTGGACGATTTTGGGGAGAATAGGTAGCTGATTTTTTTTTATTTTGGCATTTGGTTAAGACTTAGTAGTGTTTTGGCAAAAATTCCCTTTGGCAACTTTGTGTCATTTCTCCCAATTTTGCAACCCTCCTTGCCGAAACATATTAGCACGATAGTGCATTGCTTTTCTCTTTTGTTTGGTCACATACTCATTTCCTTTCCATCTTCCTTGATAGCCGAATATCATTGTTCGATTCTCTCCATAGCCGAACCTATTACACCCTACTTCTTCACCATTTCTTTTCCTTTTGTGTTGGACAATCTCTTCTTAATCAAATCGGTAAGTGATCGTATATTCCTCTTTTCATTTCTTTTTCTTTTTCTTCCAAGTCGTATATAGGTGAAGGGGGTGTATTGTGGTGATTCTTTCTCAAGCCGAATAAGGTGTGGCTAACATTGTTTTTGTGTTAATCTCTTCTAAAGACTCGAAGTACTTTATCGGAGGGCCAATCGAACACCTATTCCTCGTAATAAGAGACTCGGATTGTTGGTATGTGATAGATTATTAATCAATCGCAATATTTGGTTGAAGTTGTAAATTGGGTTTTGGACTAATAGTTGACCGATTGTACCTTTAGGTGCCACGGAGAGTATCGTGTTACGGATTCCTAATGAAGGTGTGTAATCCCGTACCTTCCGTATATGGTGTGTAATCTCACACTTCTCTGAAATTTTGTATGAAATATTCTGTGAATCGGTCGAAATACCAAAGAAAAACCGAAAACCGGCATCCATGATCACTCGGGCGTGCGTATGCTCGTAGTGGTAAACGTATTTTGTAATAAAACAGTTTCGATCAAAAACAGTGACGTGTATTTGAAAAATCACGAAAAGTTAGATAAAAGGAATTACAAAGTGAGTAAGATATCAGATTAAAGTCTACTGTGTCTATTTTTATATGGAAGAAACGGAGAAGGAAAAGGAATATTATATTCCGAGGTACGTTAATTTTAGTGAGACTGGTTCTGAATGACTTCAGGGTATTCTGTTCTGTCTTGGAAAAATTGTATAAAATTGTACAAAGTGAAATAAGAGTTATAATTGATATGTATGGATTCCTTAGTGAGCCTATTTTCAATAGAAGCAAGTGTGAGCAGTAGATGAAAAGCGTATAGTAAGATATTTGTGATTAAGTTAAGAGAGTTCAGAATCATTGGATAGTGAAACAAGGAAAACTTCAAGGAATTAACTGTGCTAAATGGTTAAGCTAAAAATTCTAGAAACTTTATAGGAGAAAGATATACGAGTCTAGTTTTGAGGAAAATTTACAGATTTAGATTTCGAGTTTTCTAACTCAAGTTATAGTCAATTTAGTCAGTATGATGCAGTGGACAGTTTCGATTTTATGCCCCAAATTAGTAATTAAGCCTAGGTTGCGAAATTACCATCATACCCTTAGAGGGTAAATTACCGAATTACCCTTAGTGGGTACGATTACCGAATTTTGAAAATGCCCTTACGGGCCAAGTTATGAAAATGCCCCTAATGGGCCGAATTACGAAATGTCCCTATGGACCGAATTACGAAAATACCTTTTATGGGCCAAATTGAAATATGTTGCTATATGGGCTGTTTGATATTTGCTATATGGGCCGATTGATAATTTGCTATATGGGCCATTTGATATTTGATATATGGGCCGTTTGATATTTGATATATGGGCCAAATGTGATATTTGATATATGGGCCCAGTGTGATATAAGCTATAAAGGCCAAAATGTGATATGGGCCAGATTGTGAAAATTGTTATAATGGGCCATAATGTTTGTAATAATTATATGAATGGATTGTAGTAATTGAATGTGCATATTATATACATGATTTGCATGGGTTGGGATATTTGACGAAGAGAAGTTTTGGTAGCTTTGCTACAAAATTCTGGTGGCTTGTCCACAAATTGATATATGGCTTCATGCCCAGTTTGATATATGGCTTCATACCCAGTTTGATATATGGCTTAATGCCCAGTTTAATATATGGCTTAATGCCCAGTTTGGTGTGTTGGCGGGGTGGGTGACTAAAGCTCCCCACAGGTGTGTTGGTTGGTACGGGTGGTGTGTAGCGGATGGAAAACTAGGTTTGGTTGGGAAATTGCATAACATATGCATGTTATATATGATATTATGTTATGATTGTAATGGGCTTTGGCCCAATAAATGCTTAATTGAATTTTGGCCCAGTGGACAGTGGTAAGTGGATTACACACTGAGTTCTTGTAACTCACCCCCTTTCTCTTAACCCTTTCTCTTAACCCTTTCAGGTAATGCTCAGTGACGTGGACTTGGGCCATGGATGACTCAGTGGAGGCCATACTTCAGAAATGATGTTATTGAATTTTAAACTTCTATTTCCGTTTATTTTATTATTTTGCTATTTTGGTTTAAGTTGTAATAAGGCCTCTGAACTATTTTTATTTTTGCTTTATGGTTGGGATGTTTTTATTATTTTTCTTAAATTGTTTAAAACGAGAATTTTTCTAAAAACGTAAATAAAGTTTTTCCAAAATCGATTAACAAATGGATTTCAAAATAAACTTTTACAAATAATATTTAACTCGAACTTTCTTTCAAATTATTAACGGCATTTTCAAAAGTCACGGATTTAAAGTTCAATTCCTTGATTTGTGATTCATCAATCAATCTTTCAAAAATACTTGTATTTTATCAATGTTTCCGCAATGTTTCAAGATGCTTTTGCAACTCTATTTCAAACTTCACATTTTCGTAAATCGTTTATTTCAAATATGCTTTCGCAACCAAAAAGGTTTATTAAAGATAATTATGTTTTCACGTAGACACAATTACTTAAGTGTTTTGGGTTTTAAAAAAGAGGCTGTAATTCTCAAACAAGTTTTTAACAATTGCAAAGATGGTTTTGAAAAACACTTCCATGTGGCACGCCAGATTCGTGCCTAACTTCTAGGCCAGGTTTGGGGTGTTACAGATAAGGGCCATCCAGAGCTGATTGCAGTAAGCCAGTTAAGGATGGTGACTACTAGTCATTGTGGCCCCCTTAGGCAAGATTCCAACCCAAAGCCTAACACTGGAAGGCTCCATTTCACACCCATCTTGATGACATACAAGGAGCTCTATCAAAATTTATTTGATGCACATGTGGTGTCTCCTTACTATTTGCAGCCATTACAGCCCCTATATCCTAAATGGTATGATCTGGGCGCTCAATGCGACTACCATGCAGGAATAATGGGTCACTCAATAGAAAACTGCACTGCCTTCAAAAAGGTAGTTGAAAGGCTCATCAAGGTAGGGATAGTGAAGCTGATGATACACCTAGTTCAGAGAACCCATTGCCCAACCATGCCGTTAAAGGGGTAAATATCATGAGTACCATGATGAATAGGGGCATGAGATCAGGAATACATCAAGCTCGGGACTCTAGTGCAAAACCTGATACTGGGAATTGGAACATTAATGACTTATCTGAAGAGCGAACTGAACAATGGGACTGTGGAAGATCCTTGTATTTTAGCTAAATCTAGAGTAATGTCCAAAACGCGCCTATTGCTCTAAAGCCTAGGAGCAATAAGAAACCTTTTGTGAAATAGGCTTATGTCCAGAATTGTTATTTCAATAAAATGCATCTTTAAATATTTTCATGCTTTACATTTTTTTCATTTTTCATTCAGGTCTATACCATACAAGTAATCATCCTTAGAATCATTTATTCTTTGGATTTTCTGCCTTTACACCCACAATGGGTCCCCAGATATCAATGACATGAGCGACGCTGTTACTGGCTCCCTTTTTAGTGAAATATGTGTCTAGAGGGATCTAAGGATTTTGAAGATGACAGAGATTACAACTTATTTCCTAATTTGTTAAAGAACGGTAGATCCCACCTTACGAAGCGCCAACAGACACTATGAATTAACGAAGGAGATGAAGATGGAAGCTTAGCTCATCACAAAAATAAGGCGGGACATCATTGAGTTGTTTTCAATAATTCAAAGATGTTTTTGCACAGCCATATCAAGGCACACTAGACCACTGAAATGTGGGTATGCTGTTAAGATTGGTGTTTAAAGAACCCATGTTAATGGTTCTACAACGGCCAGGCTAATCCAAAGGTGCGGGCTACTGGTTTACCAAGAAAGGGAAGTTGCATCAGTTACGCCGTAAATGCCAAATTGAGAAGACAAGACTTATGTGACTCCTCATTTTTCCTATATGTGGGGCATGGATGTTATCAAGCCAGTCTTATCGAAAGCTTCTGGCCAATATCTATTCATTTTCATGGATGTCGGTTACTTCATCAAGGTGGTAAAAGTCGCTTCATATGCCAATCTTACGACGTCGGCAATCATCAATTCCTATTTTAAAAAAAACAAACAAAAAACAAACAAAAAACAAAAAAAAAAAAAAGAAATAGTGGATAGATGAAAAAGGATGAGACTCAAGAAGTCCGGCATATGTGATTTTCGAATGTCTGGTAGGACCCTCATCGGGGCAACACAGTTCTCATTGATTTATGAAATAGAGACAACTTTGCCTATGAAAGTCAAGATTCCTTCCGTCGGAGTTTTATCAAAGTTAAAGCCAGCTGAAACAGAATGGAGCAAATCCCTATATGATTAGCTGAGCTTGGTCAAAGAAAAGAGGCTAAGGGCCATCTTCATACCAAAGGCAAAAGACACGGGCCTATAACAAAAGGTTCGCCCTAGAAAATTCCATAAAGAAGTCCTGATCTTAGAAAGAATCCTTCCTGCACAAAAGGAAAGCGGATGCCAAGCTGGAAGGACCTTATGCAGCAGAGAAGGCCTATTATATGGAAGCATGGATATTAACTGAGATGGATGGCGAGGACCTGCCCGATTCGGTGAATTCAGATTCAGTCTAAAAAAATCAAAAAGATAAAAAAATAAAAAAATAAAAATTTCATCAAAAAAGAAGAAAGAAAAAGGAGAGGCCAAAGGCGAAAACCGCAAAGGGCGCTTTGAGACCAATGGTGGGTTTGAGTTGAAAACCCGAAAAACAGTTGATCAAATTTTGATAAAAAATGGGGCATACAGTAGTCTTGCTACGCTTGAAGTAACAATGAAGAGGTATGTTACGTCTTGAGGCATCGACAAAGTACTCCAGATCCCCTAAACACATATTGAGTTTAAAATGGTCCTCAAGAAGTTTGAACAGAGAAGCTCAGGCTACGATATCTGGGGTACCTAGTTTCCATTTTACCCACTTGGAGTCTGCTATCTTTGCCTTTTCAAAATACACTCTAAATAAGCTTTCCTCTCCATTGCATTTGCTAGCTTTGGTTAACTTGTTTGGTTCGAGCTATGCTCCCCATAAATTTCTATTTTGTCCATCATTATGATCTTTTTCAAGCATTTTGCATTGAAGTAACGATTATTGGACTAATAATACTTTCACAAAAGAAAAGTTTCGCATATTACTTTGGAAACCTCTAAACAATACAGGAGTCTGAAACAGGATTATTGTTTAGGATTCACCAAGCTTAAGGGGTGGAAAAATCTGAGTCCAAAATAAGGTTATCTCTTTGAATTTTGTCAAAAATGGCGGTTGAACAAGGTGGTAAGATATTACGTCAGAGAGCAATATCAAGCATAAAGAGGGGAATCATTCCTAAGAAGAATGATATTCTGTACCCATACAAATATCATACACATCTGGGCAGATTTCCCAGGGAGTGATCAGTTGATTGAACAAGTTCTTTACCCCTGAGTGACGGTGGAATAGATTAAAGAAGTTCCACCCCCTGAAGTTGCAGAAAGGAGGTCTGAAGATGGTACAAGCCTTAAAGTCCTATAGGTACCATGGAATGGACCTTGAAGTTACATTGGGGCAAGTCATTTAAGCAAAATATGATTGTTTCTTTGAGTTTTTGGCAAAGGTTCTAGTAGAGCAAGATAACAGTGTAATACGTCAGCAATAAGACTCTGATGGGCGACGAGCAGTGACAACCCTAAGCATTAAAAATGGCTCATTTCATTTTACATTCAGACATCATCATTAGGAGCGTTTCGATCTTTATACATTTGTAACAAAGAATCATTCTCATGACATTCTGCTTTCATTTAAATGTCGTCCATAGCACATGTAGATAGGAGCATTTGAGTCATTCCAATCATAACATCCTCATCATTTGCATAAGCATAAGCACATTCTACAGGACAGGTTCCTCAAAGAACGGTGTAGCAATACTGAAGTTTAGGTTTTGTTCCCTAGAAATGATAGTGGAGCAGATTGAAGAAAGCAAGTCTGGCATCCTGATGTTTCAGGAGCAGATTGAAGACAGCAAGTCTGGCATCCTGATGTTTCAAGAGCAGATTGAAGAAAGCAAGTCTGGTAGTCCTGATGTTTCAAGAGCAGATTGAAGAAAGCAAGTCTGGCATCTTGATGTTTCAGGAGCAGATTGAAGACAGCAAGTCTGGCATCCTGATGTTTCAGGAGCAGATTGAAGAAAGCAAGTTTGGCAGTCCTGATGTTTCAGGAGCAGATTAAAGAAAGCAAATCTGGCAATCCTGATGTTTCGGGAGCAGATTGAAGATAGCAAGTCTGGCAATCCTGATGTTTTAAGAGCAGATTGAAGAAAACAAGTCTGGCAGTCCTGATATTTCAGGAGCAGATTGAAGAAAGCAAGTCTGGCATCCTGATGTTTTAAGAGCAGATTGAAGAAAACAAATCTGGCAATCCTGATGTTTCAGGAGCAGATTGAAGAAAGCAAGTCTGGCAGTCCTGATGTTTCGGGAGCAGATTGAAGATAGCAAGTCTGGCATCCTGATGTTTCAGGAGCAGATTGAAGAAAGCAAATCTGGCAATCCTGATGTTTCAGGAGCAGATTGAAGATAGCAAGTCTAGCATCCTGATGTTTCAGGAGCAGATTGAAGAAAGAAAATCGGGCAATCCTGATGTTTCAGGAGTAGATTGAAGATAGCAAGTCTAGCATCCTGATGTTTCAGGAGCAGATTGAAGAAAGCAAATCTGGCAGCAGATTGAAGATAGCAAGTCTGGCATCTTGATGTTTCAGGAGCTGGTTAAAGATAGCAAGTCTGGCAATCCTGATGTTTTAGGAGCAGATTGAAGAAAACAAGTCTGGCAGTCCTGATGTTTCAGGAGCAGATTGAAGAAAGCAAGTCTGGCAGTCCTGATATTTCATGAGCAGATTGAAGACAACAAGTCTGGCATCCTGATGTTTTAGGAGCAGATGGAAGAAATCAAGTCTGGCAGTCCTGATGTTTCAGGAGCAGATTGAAGATAGCAAGTTTGGCATTCTCGAAATTACAGAGAAGAAGATCGAAGTCAACAAACCTGACATTATCAAAGTTTGCAGAAAAGTAGATCGAAGTAAATAATTGTATCCCAAGGCTACAGTGAAGTGGATCAAAGCCACGAGATGTGGGGGACTAGAACGAGGCTACCTGAAGAAAAGAACACCCAAGAAGTCATGACTCAGTGGATTTGGGCAAATCTGGGCCTTCTTTATGTCTTTGCTCTATTCTCGTTACACGACAATGAGCAAAGAGGGGCAGCTGTAAGACCCATAATTTGCCCAGCCTATACCCAATAAAACCTAACCCAATACCATACCCAAATCAAAGCAAACCCAAACAAATTAAACCAACCCAAATTAAAACCTAAACCAGCCCAACAAGCCCAAATGCCTAGAAACCCTAGCCCATTTAGCCTAAAGCATTTCAGCCAACAAAAGAACCCTAGTCCCCTAATGTAGCCACCAACCCTCCACCGACCAGTAACCCCAGCCTCTGCCAACACCCATCCCACCTCGGTCAATACCCGCACGCATCTCTAACATCTTCTCGACTCACACGCCTCGCATGCCTCACCTTACCTCCGTTCGGGACTTGCAAACAACCAGAGAACAAGAGTAAACGACAAAGAACGACAGAGAAAACAAAGCAAAATAAAAAAAAATCGAATCTGTAATTTGATTATAAAAACCAAGACCAATCCCTTGTATGGTTCTCTTCCCCTTCTTTACGAACACTAGAAATCCGAAACTAAAAAAAGCAGAAGTTTTAAGGTGTTTTATTATCTCTTTTGCTTATTATTCTCTGTTTACTTATATTTCCCTTTTTTATCTATTTTCTTCCTCTTTTGAGAATTGTTACAAACGAATTTTTTTAGCAAAATATCAGAAATCAAAAGTGAATAGATTTTTCGAAGGTGACTCTCAATTTTCTTGACTTTCTTTCCGGTTTTATTTTCATTTTGATACGCAAAAAAGTGGATAAAGAAATATACTTACTTTTGTGTTTGGTCTCCGTTGATCGGCGGTTGAAACGGGGCTAACAACCTCCTTCTTGCGCGTCGGCAGCCACCGGATGGTGGTGGTTCGACGACGGCGTGATGTTTGGGTTTTAACCCTAGCAGAGGAAATAATGGGGCTCTGTGTTTATTTTGAAGAAAGGGAACCAAATAAAAAAAATAAATGAAAGGCTGTAACAAATAGAGCAAATGGCGCCTTTTGGGCTTCAAGAAACTGTGCATATCCCTTCTATGGGAAATTTACGCGATGGGCCCTCCCTTTTTGTTCCACTCTTTAATTGCATCTAATTGCATCTTTTTAAATTTTCAATCTTGCCCTGAATTCATGCGACAGTTCAATTCGGTACAACACCAAAACGCTGCGCACCAAGGACTGGGTTATTCACTCATTTAGTCCTCGCGAGTTTATGCGTGTGGCGATATGGTCCTTGTTTCCCCTTTTTTGTCTATTTGCAATTTTAGCCCTCGTTTCTTTGTTCTGGCTTCAATCCAGTCCTCGACCCGTTTAAGGATATATTTATTTATTTTCTTTTAAAAAAATTGTATTCTTATTATCATTTATTTATTTTAAGTTTTTATGTACATTTCCTTAAAACTTATACATGTATATACATACTGTTTATTTTAAGATATATATATATATATATACATTATTTACTTCGAAATCCTTCGTATATTATTTATTTTAATTGATTTCTTATTTATATTAAGTTTTCTTCACATTATAATTTTATCCTTTTACGTATAGATAAATACAAGTACTATTTTATTTAAAGTTTTGATATGTCATTTCTTAAAAATTGTCTTGTATATTATCAGTTTTAAAGCTTTTTTACATTATCTATATTTAAACTAATTTATTGTCATTTCAAATTATATGTTTGATATTTAATTTATTTCAGCTTGCTTCATACTTGTTGTAAATTGTTACATATGTTGTTTAATTTATTTGCCTTTGATTATTGATATTAATGTTTACATAGTGCAAGTTACGTGAATATCATTCGTGTGTGTATTATAGCTCGCTCATTCGTATTGTTGTACCATTGTCGTTCAGTTTCTATGATTATTGCTATTTTCACATTATGCCATCACATTGTCTATTAAGCCCAAACATTTTTTATCCATTTTAAATCGTTGTTTTTTTGACTAAATAAATCATACATGGCTTTTAAATATTATACTCGCTATCGTTTTAAAATGAAAATTTTCAAAAATAAAGGTAATATTCCGTATTTGGAATTTCGAGAAATCGAGCCCTAACTTACTGAGTTTCGGTTTCTCATTTGACAAATAACGGAATATCATCCTCAAACTTGAATCTGAATTTTAAAGCCAAGAGACAAGCACAGTTTCGGGAATTCAAAATGTTGTGCTCTAACTTACTGAGTATGACATTTTATCTCTTCGAAATAAGAAGGCCTTATCATCAATTTTGATTTGTTTAAATTTTGAAAATAAAAGAGGATCGTATTTTCATATCTTTTCAAATTTTCGACATTAAGATATTAGATAATCAATTAGGTACCAATTTTGGGCGTATCGAGGGTGCTAACCCTTCCTCGTGCGTAACCGACTCCCGAACTCGTTTTTTGACTTTTCGCAGACCAAAATCGTTGTTTTGATAAATCAAATTATTTATTAAAAACAACCGTTTTACGAGGTGACCCGATCACACCTCAGCAAAAAAGGATTGGTGGCGACTCCCGTTTTATTTTCGTTTTCAAAACCAAGTCGATTCCCGTTTTCTAAAAAAAATGGTTGCGACACTAACACTTAATTTAGATAAAAACAAAGCATCAACCGTCCAAAATATATCAATTAAGGTCTAATTATAATATAGGTCCTCCCCCTTTCACTAATTAAGCCACTTAATCAATAAAATTCTATAGCGATTAAATTTTACATCTTTTGCAATTTAGTTCTTTTTCCTTAATTAACTATCCAAACATCAAAATATCTGGATCAAGTTTTAATATACCTGTATTGTAGCTCCGTAAATATGTAAAAAATATTTAATAAGAATATTTACGGGCTCAATTTATAGGAACAAGGTCCCAAAACTTCATTTTCCAAAACCACTTGACTTTAGGAATAAATCACTTGTACCTAACTATTTGTTCACTTAGCAAAAATAATCAAATCAAAATTCAATTTACTATTATATTTGGCTCGTAAACATTAATTAATA
The DNA here is from genome assembly GCA_005393395.2 of Gossypium australe. Lineage (NCBI taxonomy): Eukaryota > Viridiplantae > Streptophyta > Magnoliopsida > Malvales > Malvaceae > Gossypium > Gossypium australe. Next base: position 49,244,977 of record CM016618.1, on the reverse strand, counting down.
ATATTTATGAACTTACTTGTCAATTTTGTTATTTCAAAATCACTGTTTCTGACACTACTGAAAAATGAATTGTTACTTGGATTGTCAATTTTGATTGAAATTTTGTCATAAAATAATCATTTTCTAAGTGCATCAATTGAAAATGCTGGATTGATTTCTAAAAGGAATACACTTTACTAATAAATAGAGTATTAAATACGATACTCTTCCCTAACAATTACAATATCACTGTTTTGACATATTATGTTCCATTAACTGGCGAATCCAATCTTATAAATTTATCCTCAGTATTCCTTCTTCAGAACCTATAACCATATTACCATCAAGAATTGAGTTAGTGTCACAAATAAATCAAGTAATAACTTAATTAAAATTATATAATTTTGAGAATTTTTTTATTTTTTAATCTTGTATAAAAAAAACACATAATAAGATTGAACTAAAGTATTATTTTAACTAAAACATTTTTATGTTAATCTTTCATAAATATATTTTTTACATAATTTTATTGTTCATCTGTATCAATCTAGCTTTGAAGTGTTTGTGTTTTATATTTTCAGAAAAAAATAAAATATATAAGTATGATTTCTTAAATATGTAATTTAAATATAAAAAAATCTATACCGATAACATATTAGTTCGATAATTATCTCAGGCAGGATGTTGCTGCTTGCTGTCATTATTTCACATAAACATAAACTCCCTTCCTTGTTTTCCGCTATCAGTTTCCTTTGATAAGGATCTTGAAACTCGAGCAATTTCTCACAGGATTCACCCATAAAAACTTCCTTCATTCTCTTAATCGCAGGCACAAAAGGCAGCCATGGTATAACGGAAAAGGTTAGATATTATAAAGATGGCAGAGACTTGACTACCATTTACCTTTGTTCCCTTCATCTTTACTGCGAAACAATATAAAAACAAAACAAAGGACACAAATACTTTTTTGACGGGAAGCTTTGGGTGTTTTACCATTTTTAATAGCCATGAAAACTTGGATGAGATTATATTGTTGTCCTCCTCCCACTGCTATGAGAAATCAAAGAAAAAAATGTATATTTGTTTGCAGATTTTAAGGCAAAAAGATGAACTGACCCATCCCCTGCTAAGCCCCTACATCTTTTCCAGCAGCAGACAATTAATCATCATCTGTTTACTTTATTTAAGAATGTTATGTCCTCCATTGCTATATAATCACTCTTCTTTTCCATATCTTGACTTTTTTTTTTTTGCTTTTCAAAAAGTATATGGTCCCATCCCAAGATAATTTCATATGATTTCAAATCAGGGAGATGAATTTCATTTTGATATTTATTTATTACTAGCAGCTTCTAGTTCAAACATATGTGTTTCTCTCTCTACATGGGTGAGTAAAATTCGATTCAATTTGAAAATTTTGATAAAAAATTTAAATTTTGAATTAAATAGTTTAAGTTATTTGAGTTAATTAAGTTATTTGAATCAACTCGAATAAAAAAAATAAAGATTTTTGGTTTAACTCGAATATGAATTATACAATTCGAGTTATCTAAAAATCCGAATAAGAAAAGGCAAAACTACGTCGTTTTGATTAATATTTACCTTTTCTAAAGTTAAAAGTCAAAACCATTAAGTTAAAAGATAAAATTACGTCGTTTTGATAAATATTTACTCATTAAGTTAAAAGGTAAAATAATTATATTATTTATGTAGTTAAATAATCTTGTACTTCGTCTACTAATTAAATAATTGGTCCATGTAAACGCAACATTGAATATAAATAATATACTTCGTTAACTTGACTCTAAATTTTTTAACTTGATTCGATTTGATTCGAAAAAAAAATTCAAATTGAGTTCGGTTGCTAAAATAAGATTTATCAACTCAACTAACTCGAATTTTTTTATTTGATTTGACTCGACTCGACTCGATCAAATACCCACCCTGTGTATATATATATTAAGTTGTGGCCTTAAAATTGCCACCATTATTCTTTCAGCTTCTGGTCTAATGACAGGAGGTTTCACCGCAAATATTCATGCCGATCGTCAGACATCATTTAAAGTTTGATTGGCAAACATATTAATAAATATGCCCCCACCCCCCAAAAAAAAAAAATCTTATGATCTCTTTCTTTGTTCACTTAAATATTCTGATTTAATACGATCTACAAGAACAAAAGGAAATGAACATAGTAATAAATTTTGGCGACCAATGTCCTATGGCTATCCTACACCTGAAAATGCCATGAAAGAAACAAAATATAAATCTTTTACATGGCATTTTTCATGCAAGGAACGAGGCATATATAGTCAGGGAAAAGGAAAAATAAAAGAAAACACTTAATTTTAACTGTTTACTCTTTATTTTCTCTGTATTGCTGTATCAGAACGAAAACCCACACCTTAAATCTGTTGATCTTTCTCTTTCTATCAACGTCTTCACCTGTTTTCAGACGGACAGCATAGAGTATATATTTATGTATACGTTTGTAGCTACAGTGTTGTTCATGTGTTCCTCTCACTGATAGCCACCTCGAAATCAATATTCCTCACACGTGAGAAAGTTTCAGAAATAGGGAAGACATCGGTCGCAACTGTAAACATGATCTTTTAGATTGAAGGATGACAGAAAATTTACCAACCCAAATGAAATGCCCTAATGAAGATCAGATTGAAAGTGTTTTTTTTTTTTTTCCATTGAAGTAGGTTTTCTTGTCAGTTAGCTCATGGCTTCGAGATGAATGACATTTACTAGGAAATCATACTAAAAAGAGTAAAATCCAAGATGTAAGAAGCAAGGAGTTATATATAACCATCTCATCTTGCACTGCAATGATTTTGTTTCTCTTCTCGGTTAGATGAAAAGTTATTAGGAAATTAATTATTACAGATGTAGATCCAAACTCACATGGTCTTGCACTCTTGGATTTGATTTATAAACGTACCTTCTCTGGGAACTTAAACCACCTCCACCAACAACTTGCGAGGGCTTCAACTCTTCACCAGCAAAAAATGGAGACTGTTGCGATGATGATGATAAAAGGTCGGGATAGAAATTAGATGAGTTTCTTTGAACCGTAGCAGGGATTCTCCATAACCCCAGTGGGCTACCATTAATGGGTGGCTGAGGAAACGAGCTGTGGTTCCCATAAAACCTACTGCTAGTACTGTTGTTCCACGAAGGATAACTCGCCGTAGCTTGTGTTGGAGCTGAGGCTAGCCTGTAGTTAACGAGCCCGTAAATCTGAGCATCAGATAAAGAGTTTTGCACCATTGTTGACTGACGATGAGCTCGTTTCGCATGTTGGCGTTCTCTTTTGTGAGCGTTTTGGTGACCGCCTAAAGCTTGGGAAGTCGGGAAGTTTCTACAACAATAGTGACACTCAAATCTTCTGCTGTGCTGTCCATTCTCGTTCTCCCTGGTTGTATCTTCGTTGTTCCCTGCCGAGTCTGACTCGTTCCTAGCCATAGCCGAGCCTGAGTGACCACCACTGAATTCTTTGCCGAACAAACGAAAAATACCCCTTTCTTTGATAGGGGCAGGACGGATAAAGGGAAGCTGAGAGAAGGATTCAACGTTCATAAAGTCGTGAGTTTCCCTTTCATTCTTCTCCATGAAGAAGAGAAACAAAGAGAGGGCGGTGGCTGGGTTTTAATTTCTTGGAAGAGAGCTGAAATGATTGAGGAAGAGAAGGGGAAGGTAGCTAAGAGAAAGGGGAGAGGGTGGGGCCTACAAAGAGGGAATGGAAGAGAGAAGCATATACAAATGAGAGGTGACCCATGGCAGTGGTAATGGGCATGAATGATCTGAGAGTGAGGGCTGACAAGGAAGGCCACAAGTTTCTCGTCAGATATGAGAGTGGCATTGGCAGTTTGGGTTGTCAAAATACTACCTTTGCTACCTTTCACTTAAATTTTTTGTTTGTTTTGGAAAGTTGTTCTGTTACCCACGTCCTAAGATCTTGAAGATTTATGTTTTCACCCCCACCCGCATCATTACGGAAAATTCTCATGAAAACAATATCAGGAAAAGTTTTTAAGTATGCATATCACTATATTTGACCTTTATTTCTTAGAGATGCACACTATATTTGAAATTTATTTTCTCCCCAAACATGTCATATATCTATGTTTATTTTGAAAAGGTTTGAAAATATTGAATTTCTCATTCATTAACTTGTATAGATATATAGACTTTGTGTGCATAAAAATATAAACTATATAACATTCTTTTATACGAGTTCAGATTGTTTGTTTATCCACATTGTAATTCTTTTTTATTTCTATTTTTTAAAAACTATGATCAAATGAATATTATAATGTTTAACGACTAAAATATGAAATTTACAAAATTTTCAAAGTATATTTAGAGTATTTTTTATTGCTTTTTTTTTTTAGTTTTTTGGATTTTTTTATACAATTTTATTTATTTGTTTATGATATTAGGCAAATATTGATGTGGGAAGCAAATGACATGTGAGATCACATGCAATGGAAGAGTGATGATAAGTCAAAAACAAAAGAGTCACCATCCTAAGAAACCCTAATTCTCTACAAGTAGTAATGAATAAGGTTTTTCTTTTTATCTTTTTCGTTATGGTTATGGGAGGGTGTGGGGCTAACAAAGCTTTTCCTCTCGTGTCAGGATGCAGTGTAGAAGAGCGTTGATTTGTCTGGTGTGGGCACGTAAGGGAGGGGTCGCTATCTCGTAGTTCCCTACCTCTCTCTTTCCCATTAGGTGGCTTGAATGAAACCCGTCTTTGGGAGACCCCTCCCATTTCTTTCTCTCTCTCTCTCTCTCTCTCTCTCTCTACCCTTTCTTTCTCCTGCAAAATCTAACATGTTCCCTTATGTGGACCAAATGTTAGATGTAGAGACTTCACGCTTTTCAAACTAAAGCTTCTTTGCTTCATCAATGTCCTAATCATTATTGCTAGGGTTTGTTTGGATATTTATAATACACACGTATATGTGCAACAATATTTATAAATTCCATGTACAAACTTTCAACAAAATTCTAAACAAGGTGAAAAGTAAATAATTTAAGTTCGTATTTCTTACTACACATTTGTATTCATACAAACAACTTTTCTTGTACATTTTTTTTTTCTCTTTACAGATTGTCAATGCAATGTTTGGGTTGTGGTAATGGTTAATGGTGGTTGACATGATAGTGGTGGTGCCCAAAGCCGTAATGGGAGGTTTGGAAATTTGAGGATTGTATGAAAGAGTAATAGAATCAGGTGGGAGTATGGTTAAATTTGTGTCATGCCCCTTTCTCTGCGTGGAGTCTTTTATACGAGAGAAAAGGGGCCTGGTGGGCCATCATGGAATGATGCACTATCCCATTGGATGATAAGCTGAATTTAAGGCCCAAGGCTTATCCTTCTACTATGCTCATTTAACAAGCCTAAAGGTTACATAATTTGAGGCTTAATCTTGGACGCTGATAGTTCAGGTCGGGTCTAAGTATGATATTAATATATTTTATGTTTTTCTAAGCTCGGTTCGACTTGAGATAAGAGCCTAAAATTTTGCCCAAACCCGCCCATATATGCAAAAAATTAATTCAAGTCCATTTTAGGCACACCCATATTATTTTAAAAATTTTAAAATATGTATATTATTTTAATTTAATAATTAATAATTAATAGTTAATAATTTTATATTTTTTTATTTATTGAAATTTTTATATAGTCATCTTAATATTATTTTGATATTTACATTAGAGTAGTATTATATATTTAATATAAATTTATTTTTTAATGTGTTATAAATTACATAATATATAAAAATTACATAATATAAAGTCTTATAAACTTAAAAATGGGTTGGGCTCAAGCCTTAAAATGTTCAAGCCTGAGCTAGACCCATATTTTAAACGAGTCTATTTTTTTTTTGCCCAATCTCATTTTCCAAGGCTAACGCAATCTAATTTCCAAGGCTAATATTTTTACCCAAACCTTCCTAAACTTTGGGAGAGATTTTGAGCCTGGGCGGGTAGCCCGACCCATGAACAGGTCTAGATGGGATTTGGGCATCCTTGGCGTTGAGCAAGATTATCAAAATTTTGATTCTTGGTTTCAAGAAATAAAGAAAACAAATCTTGTTCTAACACAAACAAATTTGAAGATTTCAAGTTTCAAGAAATCAAGATTCCAATTCTTGGAAATCTTGGTTCCAGAATGAATTTCTTAAAGGGAGAAATGCTTGGACGGTGATCTACAAGATTAATGGAGTTACATTCTTGAAGAAAGTGAGCTTAAACAATCCATATTAATCTTCATGGAGTTTTGGCCCAATTTGAGCCCATTTGAACGTATTTAGACTTAATTAATTAAGTTTTGTTTTGGCCTAGTCTGTTTTTGGCTTATGAACACTTTTTGCAACACCCCCTCACCCATCCCAATGACCGATACAGATGGGAGATGCCGCTGGAGCATGTAAGAGAAAGAAATCTTGAATTTATGTAAGAGTTAAAAGTTTAGAACATTTTTATAAAATAGTTAAAATATGTTTTAGAAAAATTGAAAATTTTAAAAATAATTTAAATTCATTTACAATAGATTTAGAGTTGATACCCCAAACGGGCTTGTAAAGGCCAAAATGGCTTAAAATAGTGTAGGGTTGAAATAGGGTGCGAAATCACAACATCACTTGTAGTTTGGTGATGTTGCGATGTAAGAAATGCAACATCGTGATGTCACTTATTGAGTGTAACAGCCCGATCTAGGGGCCAGTCAGAACAGTGGTTTCGGAACCACTAATCCGAGGTTAGAGAAAATTATTTTTATATAATTTTATGTGTTATTGCATGATTACAAGAGTGCATGAAAATTTTGGTGCATTAATTTTAGCGATTGCATGCTTAATTGCGAAAAAGGACTAAATCGCATAAAGTGTGAAAGTTCTATTTTACAAGCTAAAGGTGTCTAAAAGCCATAGAATATTATTGGAGGCCCTTAATGTGCAATTATACCCTTAGAAATTAGAGTGGCTGGCCAATAGGGGACAAAAAAATGTCAAAATTGGTCAAGTTGGTGGATTAGGTGGATTAAATTGAAGGAAATAAATAAAATAAAGAAAAGATGATATCACCCTATTCATTCATCTTCTTCCACTGAAAATATCAGCCAAGGAGGGGTTTTGGAAGCCTAAAATTTTTAGCAACTTCTCACCCTTGAAAGTAAGTGATTTTGGTGGTCTTTCTTGATAATTTTTGTACTTTTGGGATATGGCATGGACATCGCTATGAGATCCCATATAAGACCATCTCTGGGATATGACATCGGCATCAAAATGTGATCCCATGTAAGACCATATCTGGGATATAGCACTGGGGTCGTGTTTATGTGTATGATGATGATTGCGTATCTTCGGGTATTCCAAGTGATTCATCAGGATAAATAGTTAAGATTATAATAGAGATGAAATTAGTGCTAAAGCTATGTGATAAAGTGATACAGGTACATATGAGTAATTCATGAGAAATCTTTACGATATGTGACATGACATGTAATTGGTAAGAGTAAGCATGAGTAAGTTATGGCAATGTTGTAACAGGCCGAATTAGGCTCGGGACCACTAATTCTAGGTTGAAGAAAATTATTTTGATATTATTTTATGTGTTATAAGATGTTTATAAAGACGCATAAGAATTTTGGTGCTTTAGTTTTAGCGATTTCAAGCTTAATCGCGAAAAAGGACTAAATCGCATAAAGTGCAAAAGTTCTATTTTATTTGCTAAAGGTTCCAAACAGCTATAGAATATTAATTGGAGGTCCCTAATGTGCAATTAGGCCTTTTTTTAAGTGTGTTGGCCATCCATGTGGACAAGGGAGATAAGAGCATTTATTTTGGTCAACATTTGGTGAAATCAGGTGATAAAGATGAATAAAACAAGTAAGTGATTTTGGTGGTTTTATTTGATGATTTTTGTACTTTTGGAGCCCCCAAAGTTAAGCTAGCTAATGAGGGGACTAATTTGCATTATGGTTGAAAGTCTAGGGACTTTCCATGAAAGAGTTTATGTTTTTTTTCTAAGTTTTTATGGAAGAAAATGAATGTTAGGGAGATGAGAAACAACTTTTGTGAAAGGTGCTGTCATGAAAAACACTTAAATGGACTAAGTTGTAAGTGTTGTAATTTGGTAATAAATGCATGAAATAGTTGGGTTTGTGGGTAGTTGTAAGAGGATTAAATGTTCAGCTAGGCTTGTTTAATAAGAACATGTGATGAAAATTGATTTACGACCTAGGGGCAAAATCGTAATTTTTGCTTAAGTGTAGATTATGATGTATTATGATTTATAAAGTGATTAAATGAGTGAATTTCACTATTATAGATCAAGAAGAGCGCAGAAACAACCTTGGTCGAGGAAAAAAGGCAATGTTAAGGACTAGATTGCCAATTAGAGCATTTTACCTCGAGGTAAGTTTGTGTGCTAAATAATGCAACTCTAAGTGAAATATTAATATTTCGATGTGTATGTTGCCTCCATGTATGTATTAAATACGTTTGACGGGATGTCAAGAAATGAATTCTTAAATTAAATCTAAGAATAGAGGGAAAGCAAATGTGATGACACTATGATAATTAAGGTCCCATGTAAGACCATATTTGGAATATGGCCTCGGTGTGAGATTTCGTATAAGACCATGTCAGGGACATGGCATCGATAGGATATTTCCTGTAAGACCCTATCGGGGTATGACGTTAATATGATATTATGTGTATGAAACTCAGGAGTGTTATTTAGCATTTTGAGTGATTCAACAGGTATGTTGACAATGACAAAGTATGTGGTTGTACCATGAGAGGTACATGTATGTGTTAGAATTCAATTGAGGTGAATTCGGTATATGATGAAACAATGATAAGTTTATGTGTAAACGATTCATTACGAGTATACATGTTGTTAATTAATGGTGTATTGTATGAATGAGATTATTCATGGCTAAGATGAATTGAATTCAATAGATATTGGATAATCCTCGTATGATTCTAATTATAGATAAATGGTGGGCTATGTGCGATACCACCTTATTGCTCATATACGATGGGCTGTGTGCGACACCATCGTTTACATTATCAATTGGTGGGCTATGTGCGATACCACCTTATTACTCATATACGATGGGCTGTGTGCGATATCATCGTTTACATTATCATTTGGTGGGCTATGTGCGATACCACCTTATTGCTCATATACGATGGGTTGTGTGCGATACCATCGCTTAAATTATCATTTGGTGGGCTATGTGCGATACCACCTTACTGCTTATATACGATGGGTTGTGTGTGATACCATCGTTTACATTATCATTTGGTGGGCTATGTGCGATACCACCTTATTGCTCATATACGATGGGCTGTGTGCGATACCATCATTTACATTATCATTTGGTGGGCTATGTGCGATACCACCTTGTTACTCAATTACGATGGGTTGTGTGTGTTACAGTCGTTTATACTATCATTTGGTGGGCTATGTGCAAAACCACCGTAAATATTCTTAATGGTGGGCTATGTGCGATACCACCCTATTATAGATTAGTGGTGGGCTGTGTGCGAAACCACCGGGTGTTAGGTTTTATTTCAATGGTTCATTGAGAAATTGTTTAAGTGTTGTTTCAGGCAATTTTGTGGTGATAAGTGCAGGGAATGCTAATAAATGTGAGCATTAAGCTTGTTATATGGTTAGAATGTGGTAAGAGACAGAATGAGTAAGCATTATGAATGATTGAATGGGTAACCATGAGTTTAAGAGTAAAACTCATTATAATACCTTGTGGTTGAGTATAATCAATGAATATCAATAGTGATTATTATTTGAATATGAACTTACTAAGCATTATTGCTTACTCCTCTTCCTTTCCTATCTCTTATAGAATAACTTAACTAGCTCAGGTTGGAGACCGCCGGAGATGTTTTCACACTATCAAGAAGTCATTTGGGTATGAGGTTTCAAGTCTTTTTGAGATATGGCATGTACAGGGACCTTATTTCAGTTTAATTAAGTCATTGTTAATGTAGCCAAATGTGTTGGCCTAAAAGAGTTATGGGTTGGTTGTGTATAGCCATGGATGATGGCTCATTTTTTTATTGTAATAGTGCTATTAATTGTTCTCCCTTGTATATGGGAAGATAGTCTAATTTTCATGATTCAAATATGATAATTCAAGAGTTATAATTGATGATATGTGAATGTGTGTAAGTGAGAGTGGCTAAATGGCTTGGAAAATAGCCTTGAATTGGTCCACACGGGTAGACACACAGGCGTGTGTCTAGGCCGTGTGTGACACACGGTCAGTCCCATGGGTGTGTGACTGGGCCGCGTATTCCCTGTCTATTAGTGTTGCAAGTCAGTGTCGATGTAACAGCCCGATTTAGGGGCTAGTCGAAACAGTGGTTTCAGGACCACTAAACCGAGGTCGAGGAAAATTAATTTGACATTGTTTTTGTGTTGTAGCATAATTATATGGATGCATGAAAATTTTGGTGCTTTAATTTTGATGATTGCATGCTTAATAGTGAAAAAGGACTAAATCGCATAAAGTGCAAAAGTTTTTGTTTTTCAAGGCAGAGGTGTCAAATAGCCATAGCATGTTAAATTGGAGGTCCTTAAAGTGCAATTAGGCCATTAGGAGGGCATGACTGGCCTTAGGAATGAATGAGACAATAGCATTAAATGTTGGTCAAAAAATGACTAAAATAAAACAAAAAGATGAGATATCATCTTTTACTATTCCTTCTTCTTCTACCACCGAAATTTGAAGGGAGAATAGGAGTTCTTGAGTTCAAAATTTTAGCTATATTTCATCCTTACTAGTAAGCTAATTTGATGATTATTTGTGATGATTTTTGTACTTTTGGAGTCCCTAGAGCTTAAGCTAGCTAATGAGGGAACTAATTTGTGATATGGTTGAAAGTCTAGGGACTTGCCATAGGAATGGTTATGTTGTTAGCTGAGTTTTTATGGAAGAAAATGAATGTTAGGAAGATGAGAAACAACTTTTGTAAAAGGTGTTACCATGAAAACACCTAAATAGAACTTAAATACAAAGAATGAATTTGTGTCATAAATGCATAAAACGGTTGGAATGGTGAGTAGTTGTAAGAGAAATAAATGTTCAGCTAGGCTTGTTTATTGAGAAAATGTATTGAAAAATGATTTATGAGCCTAGGGGCAAAATCATAATTTTGCCATAGTACAAGAGCAAAATGGTTATTTTTACTTAAGTATAGATTTTGATGCATTATGGTCATAGAATGATCTAAATGAATGAATCTCATTGTTATAGATCAAGAAGAGCGCGGAATCAACCTTGACCGTGGAAAAGCAAGGTGACGAATTAAACCGTTAGTTAACGCATTTTACTCCGAGGTAAGTTTATGTGTATAAACAATGCATTTTATATGTATATACATTGTTTGCTGATTAGTGCATAGCACAATTGAGGACATGTATGATTCAAGTGGATTGAATGTTGTAGTTATTGAATAACTCTAGTATGAATGATGGAATGGATATGTTAGTGTGTTATATTAATACTTTACGGTGGGCTAAGTGCGATACCACCTTGATATTTAATTATGGTGGGTTGTGTGCGATACCATCGTCTATTTATTAATTAGTGGGCTATGTGTGATACCACCGTAATTATCCTTTTGGTGGGCTATGTGCGATACCACCCCAATAAAGACTGATGGTGGACTAAGTGCAAATCCACCGAGTAATTTGATTATGAGTAGTTGAGTATGAGATTGTGATGTGTTGTATTAAATGACGTTATGGTGCTAAGTGCAGGGAAGCATACTAATGAATGTATGCATTAAGCTTTTGATATGGTTGGGATGTGGAATTGGAAGGAATGAGTAAGCACGATTATGAATGTGGATTGTAACACCCCAAACCCGGCCCATTCACTCCGACCGAATTTGGAATGCCACTGCGGAACACGTTCGAAAAATATCTTTACTTAAGAGTAAAACCGATAAAAATTTGTTGAGTTTAATAAAACATTTTCGTGACTTGAAATATTCTAGGTAAAAACTAATTTATTATGACAACACGGGATTCCAAACTTTATTGTACATACTCAAGGAAATAAAATCATTTGCAATAAGCCTTTAAAATTGTCCACCCATAATAGAGCATAATAATAAAGATACTTAATAAATGAACTGAAATACTTTAGTGGGCCTTCTTACAATACACACTTAATCAAAATACGAAAAATATAGATACTTAATTCATTAAACAAGAGATTCCTTTGCATGAAAATCCGCTTTTGCATGGCCACCTTTGTACCCGGTCCAAGCATTATGCGCCACCTGAAAGGTTTAATAAAAATGGGTGAGTCACCAAGACTCAGTGCATAGTTAGATACACATGTCCTCACATATGGGCTTGGCCCATATCCACACAGTCCATACACATGAATATGAAATTATGAAACTCAACCCATGCTTATATATATATATTATGGCAACATATTACTCGAAACAAAACATACATCACATGCCATCACATTTTTTTTATACATTCATCAATAATCATTTATTATCGCAATCACTGAAAGGTTAATACCATGACCACTAACCTGATTATTCAATCACCCACCTCGGGTATCCACATTCTTAGCTCTTATATCGGCTAACATGCACAACATATATATATATTTACATAAATTAACACATATAACCAACAAGAGTACAGTGCGATAACTACGCACCTGATTATAGCGAGATCCTGATCTATCGAATCTAATATCAACTAAAATCCCGAACTTGTCCTACTGCTGTCGATTAGCCTCTAATCCATCATGAACAGAACGGTTAGCCATTTAATCACCAAAAATGGCCTAAGGCCGAATAGCACAACCACTTACCTTGAGCACTTCAATTCCCGAAAGACTCATTTGTGCTCCTTAACACTAGCTACACACAAAAAGAGCACATCACTATAGCCTTATACACCTTCAGCCACCCCTAAAACCAAGGTCAATATTCGGTTATCACAAAACCCAAAATATAACCTATGGCCGAAAGTCATACTTCCTTACCTTGCTTATTTCGATCCCGAAACACCACTTGTTCCTGTCGATTTGCTCCCGGAGTTATCAAAATTCCTACTAAAACATTGTTAGTATCGGCTAATACCCACATCTATGAACAATGGCCCTTCGCCGAATGTCATACTTACCATTTACCATGAATAGTCGAACCTTGAAGACTCCTTTTTAAAGCCCTAACACTGGCTACACAAAAGAACATTTATAAAAGCTTAATGCACATTCGGCCCTCCTTAGAAATCAAGGTTTAACCATTGATTTTGGCACTTTAATGGAAAGAAATCCAAACTGATTGCTGGGAGAGAACTTACTTACCAAAACGACTGAAGAGATCACAAACATGTAGTCGATAGCACCTTCAATCAAGATTCGGCTAAGGTGTTTCGGCACTAATAATAGAGAGAAAAAGAGTGAAGAAAGAGGCTATGGCTCCTCAATCGTAGAAGAATATTCGGCAATGGCGACTTTAAGAGAGGCTTGATTTAATCAAAGTAAAAGAAAGGAGAAGATGTGATAGAAGAAGAAAAATAATGCATAAAGGGGGTCTAACTTCTGGCTTTTGTCAAATGAAAACTAAAGTGCAATTTGGCAAAACACAAGGATGAAGAAGAAAGGTTTTGAAAGAGGACATGTAGCACATACTAGCACCATATTTAAACCAAAATACCAACCTTTGGAGGCTCCCTAATTCGGCCAAGGCAAAATGGCAAGACAAACAGAACAAGGAGTTTCGGCCAAGAAGAATTTGGAAGGAAAATGAAAGGCAAAACAAGAATTTCGGCCAAGTTCCCTATGCTACACCCAAGGCCGACCAACAAGGTCCTAAGGAGCTCCATTCGGCCATGCTACCCAACACTTCTCTTGAAAAATTCCAACACCAAAAACAATAAAACATTGTTTAACCTTTACCCATATTCAAATCCTTTTTCCAACAAATAAAATAAGCAAACAAACAAATGTAATCCATACTAAAAAAAATAATAATAATAAAACTCCCATACTCATGCAGCTTTTGAAAACAAGCAAAAATAATAAAACAACAATACCCCATACCTTGTAGCAGGAATAGAAACAAAGGCACATGCCTTCATGCATGCGTGCATGCCCCATGCAGGCCTTTCCCACGCCGGCCAAAAGAAAAAATAAAACAAGGCCAAGCTGCAGCCCCCCAGGTCTCGAACCCGAGACCTGGAGAAACATTCCCCAGCATCCTGCCATTCTGCTAGCGCGACTTCCATGCCATAAACGCATCAGGTATTTCTTTTAAACTATACTTCGATGGCTTCCATTTACTCTAGCGCCAAGCAAAAATAAAAGCATCCGCGCGCCCCTGTTGGGACTCGAACGCCCGACCTCGAGAAGCTCTCATGCTATAAGCGTCCCAGCCACCTCTCCCAGGCGCCTTTTTGTGACAAGAACCACCTCAATTTTCTTATAAAGCCTCCTTAGCCGCGCGCCTCATTTGCAAAAACATAATTTCTCCCTTTTTGCTTCCCTTGCAACTCGAACCTCTTCCCTTCTTGCGCAGGCCTCCCAGGCCCCCAAAGTAGCGCCCCAAGCCACTTTACCTCCTGGACTTTCATGTCCAAAACCTTCCAAAAATTTTACTTAAGGCCTCCTTCACCCAATTGCCACTTTTAACCTAAAATTTTCAAAAATTTCCAAAACACTCCCTTTTTATCCTCGAGCTTTAAGAACCCCTAAAACACACCCAAACCACTTTTAAGGCCTACTAACACTTGAGTTATTCTCCAAACACGCAACCCCTATTTCAGGATATTACAATTCTATCCCTTAAAAATAATTTCGTCCTCGAAATTACTTACTAACGAACATCCGTACATTTCAATTTACCATATATCAATCACATATACCCACTTATACACATATGCAAACATATCCAACCTCTTTCACATTTGGCATCTTCCCATATGGCCACTTCTCCATAAGCATATTCAAGCTTAAATTCCATTATACATAAATCATACACATCAATGGTAAGATCAATTGCACATATTAAAATTCTTACCGAAGCTTCAACTATATCACACCTTACTTAATTCTAATGGGAATATACTAACTTACCTTATTCCTTGCAATTGTGAAAGACTTGTACTTACCCGATCATTTAGCTTATTGTAATAAACATGTTCCATCTTGTAAGTGATTCATGATTTCTTTATTATAACACATCACCGGCATTAAGCCTGCTAGGCATCAAAGCCTGAAATACACACCGGCATTAAGCCTGCTAGGCATCAAAGCCTGAAATACACACCGGCATTAAGCCTGCTAGGCATCAAAGCTTGAAATACAATTCACCGGCACAAGGCCTGCTAGGCATCAAAGCCTGAATTACAATTTTATCACCATTTGAATCACATTACAAGCTGACCAAAATTATAAACCATATGTAATTCATATCACTTGTACTTATCACTTCAATTAAAAATCCACTAACATTTCCTGATAAAATGTCTATCCACATTCGGCTTTCACCATATTTATAACTAGGATTTCATAATCCAACATGTATACAAGGTTATAACTAACATTAACGATATTTAACTGCTTATAGACTTACACTTAAAGCATTCTAAATTCCGGTTCCAACACTTGCTGTCATGATACCTTCCACATTGAGCACACGGACAGTCCCGATTTTCCATAACTGGCTTAGTCACATGAGCAAAACTTTCAACCCTCGGTCTTTTCCGAAGACCCTCAGATAATTTAGACGATCCAAAATTTCTTCTATCCCGGTTCCTATCCTTATCTCTATTTTATCTTATTGAGTCCTTAATCCTTTTAGCTACCTTAGCTTTTTCGACTAACACAACAAATTCTCGTTCCTGTTGAGGAGCTATCAACAGTCTCAGGCCGTCCCTTAATCCGTCCTTAAACCGGACACATCGTTCATGTTCCGTAGCCACTACTCCTCGAGTATATCGGCTTAACCTTAGGAATTCAGCCTCGTATTTTGCCATGGACTTGTTCCGTTGAACCAGTCCCAAAAACACATTCCTCTGAGCATCAATGTAATAAGTATCGACATACTTATTTTGGTATGCCGTCTTGACATACTCCCATGTGAGGTCCTCAACTGTGACACTATCCTGAACCGTGAGCCACCATTGATACACCTCGTCGCAAAGTAGCGCCACCATTCCTTTCACTTTTCCTCAGGGCTCAGATCGAGTTCATCCATAACTCGCTTGGTTGCTTCCAACCAATATTTAACCGTACTGGGTGCCATGCCTGATACATCACGGAACAACTCCGCTTCATTGGTTCAAAGTCGCTCGGGAACAAATTCCCCGAGCTCTGATATTTCCTCCCGCTCCAGCCACCATCTCTAAAACTCGCAGCACCGCCTGCGATACTGCATTATCCCACGTCTGATCTTACTGCTCATTATCAAAGGCTAGTGGTGGAGGTGATACCTCATTATCAGACCCTTGACCCGATCTAATGGGTTCCGATACGGCCATTTTGCCTCGACTACTTCATCTAGAACTCATCTCTTATCGCGCAATCTGACTTAGAAAGTTTTATGCATTAGAAATTTGTTCCATTGATTATCCGCGAACAATTTTATGGAATAAAGTATTTAGAAGTGGTTCTTTCGATCACACATAGGTTCAGTTCAAGTTCGTTATTCTAATTCAGAGAGTCACATACACGTTCATAAGCAGGGACACATTCATTCACTACACCTCTATGGTCATTTCAGTCCTTAAGTCTTATGCACTTGTTTTTGAGTAGACTAGTCTTAGGGTTCGATAGCCCAAATTTTCTAATCTACCAGCCCCAATTATGCCCATACAGTTCACATATTCAACATACCTCAATAGTCAGAGGTACTTACCAGGTGGACTTCGGGTCGAAGGTACAGGTGCCATGCCAGAACAAGCCTAAAATAAAAGTTCACATTTTGAAAAGCCCACTTTTGAAAACTGATTTCGGGCTTAAAACCTCAAAGCCGAGTTTTGAACCTGGCTCTGATACCAAAATGTAACACCCCAAACCCGGCCCATTCACTCCGACCGAATTTGGAATGCCACTGCGGAACACGTTCGAAAAATATCTTTACTTAAGAGTAAAACCGATAAAAATTTGTTGAGTTTAATAAAACATTTTCGTGACTTGAAATATTCTAGGTAAAAACTAATTTATTATGACAACACGGGATTCCAAACTTTATTGTACATACTCAAGGAAATAAAATCATTTGCAATAAGCCTTTAAAATTGTCCACCCATAATAGAGCATAATAATAAAGATACTTAATAAATGAACTGAAATACTTTAGTGGGCCTTCTTACAATACACACTTAATCAAAATACGAAAAATATAGATACTTAATTCATTAAACAAGAGATTCCTTTGCATGAAAATCCGCTTTTGCATGGCCACCTTTGTACCCGGTCCAAGCATTATGCGCCACCTGAAAGGTTTAATAAAAATGGGTGAGTCACCAAGACTCAGTGCATAGTTAGATACACATGTCCTCACATATGGGCTTGGCCCATATCCACACAGTCCATACACATGAATATGAAATTATGAAACTCAACCCATGCTTATATATATATATATTATGGCAACATATTACTCGAAACAAAACATACATCACATGCCATCACATTTTTTTTATACATTCATCAATAATCATTTATTATCGCAATCACTGAAAGGTTAATACCATGACCACTAACCTGATTATTCAATCACCCACCTCGGGTATCCACATTCTTAGCTCTTATATCGGCTAACATGCACAACATATATATATATTTACATAAATTAACACATATAACCAACAAGAGTACAGTGCGATAACTACGCACCTGATTATAGCGAGATCCTGATCTATCGAATCTAATATCAACTAAAATCCCGAACTTGTCCTACTGCTGTCGATTAGCCTCTAATCCATCATGAACAGAACGGTTAGCCATTTAATCACCAAAAATGGCCTAAGGCCGAATAGCACAACCACTTACCTTGAGCACTTCAATTCCCGAAAGACTCATTTGTGCTCCTTAACACTAGCTACACACAAAAAGAGCACATCACTATAGCCTTATACACCTTCAGCCACCCCTAAAACCAAGGTCAATATTCGGTTATCACAAAACCCAAAATATAACCTATGGCCGAAAGTCATACTTCCTTACCTTGCTTATTTCGATCCCGAAACACCACTTGTTCCTGTCGATTTGCTCTGGAGTTATCAAAATTCCTACTAAAACATTGTTAGTATCGGCTAATACCCACATCTATGAATAATGGCCCTTGGCCAAATGTCATACTTACCATTTACCATGAATAGTCGAACCTTGAAGACTCCTTTTTAAAGCCCTAACACTGGCTACACAAAAGAACATTTATAAATTCTTAATGCACATTTGGCCCTCCTTAGAAATCAAGGTTTAACCATTGATTTTGGCACTTTAATGGAAAGAAATCCAAACCGATTGCTGGGAGAGAACTTACTTACCAAAACGACTGAAGAGATCACAAACACGTAGTCGATAGCACCTTCAATCAAGATTCGGCTAAGGTGTTTCGGCACTAATAATGGAGAGAAAAAGAGTGAAGAAAGAGGCTATGGCTCCTCAATCGTAGAAGAAATATTCGGCAATGGCGACTTTAAGAGAGGCTTGATTTAATCAAAGTAAAAAAAAGGAGAAGATGTGATAGAAGAAGAAAAATAATGCATAAAGGGGGTCTAACTTTCGGCTTTTGTCAAATGAAAACTAAAATGCAATTTGGCAAAACACAAGGATGAAGAAGAAAGGTTTTGAAAGAGGACATTTAGCACATACTAGCACATACTTAAACCAAAATACCAGCCTTTGGAGGCTCCCTAATTCGGCCAAGGCAAAATGGCAAGACAAACAGAACAAGGAGTTTCGGCCAAGAAGAATTTGGAAGGAAAATGAAAGGCAAAACAAGAATTTCGGCCAAGTTCCCTATGCTACACCCAAGGCCGACCAACAAGGTCCTAAGGAGCTCCATTCTGCCATGCTACCCAACACTTCTCTTGAAAAATTCCAACACCAAAAATAATAAAACATTGTTTAACCTTTACCCATATTCAAATCCTTTTTCCAACAAATAAAATAAGCAAACAAACAAATGTAATCCATACTAAAAAAATAATAATAATAAAACTCCCATACTCATGTAGCTTTTGAAAACAAGCAAAAATAATAAAACAACAATACCCCATACCTTGCAGCAGGAATAGAAACAAAGGCACATGCCTTCATGCATGCGTGCATGCCCCATGCAGGCCTTTCCCACGCTGGCCAAAAGAAAAAATAAAACAAGGCCAAGCTGCAGCCCCCCCAGGTCTCGAACCCGAGACCTGGAGAAACATTCCCCAGCGTCGTGCCATTCTGCTAGCGCGACTTCCATGCCATAAACGCATCAGGTATTTCTTTTAAACTATACTTCGCTGGCTTCCATTTACTCTAGCGCCAAGCAAAAATAAAAGCATCCGCGCGCCCCCGTTGGGACTCGAACGCCCGACCTCGAGAAGCTCTCATGCTATAAGCGTCCCAGCCACCTATCCCAGGCGCCTTTTTGTGACAAGAACCACCTCGATTTTCTTATAAAGCCTCCTTAGCCGCGCGCCTCATTTGCAAAAACATAATTTCTCCCTTTTTGCTTCCCTTGCAACTCGAACCTCTTCCCTTCTTGCGCAGGCCTCCCAGGCCCCCAAAGCAGCGCCCCAAGCCACTTTACCTCCTGGACTTTCATGTCCAAAACCTTCCAAAAATTTTACTTAAGGCCTCCTTCACCCAATTGCCACTTTTAACCTAAAATTTTCAAAAATTTCCAAAACACTCCCTTTTTATCCTCGAGCTTTAAGAACCCCTAAAACACACCCAAACCACTTTTAAGGCCTACTAACACTTGAGTTATTCTCCAAACACGCAACCCCTATCTCAGGATATTACATGGATTGTTTCTTGCTTAGTATATGATGTTATATAATCGTTTAACACATACTATAATGTTATATTGTTTACATGTAAACTTACTAAGCTTAAAGCTTACCCCCTTCTATTTTCCCTTGTTTTATAGAGTTAAGAGCCAAGCCAAAATATGTGGATAACCAGAAGATCGCCCACACTATCAGCTCACCTTGGTATATGTAGACTTAGTGATTTTGTGTATGGCATGTATAGGGGCTAGACTAGTTAGATTATTGTGTCATTTTGGCCAAATGTGTGTTGGCCCCTTATTAAGACAACTATTTTGTATATTGCCATGGTTGATGGCTCACCTTATCATTTATGAAAATATGAAATTATTCATGGAAGTTCATATTGCAATTATGAGTTATTTATTGTTATGTTGAATGGATTCATGGGATGTGAGCTAGAGGGGTGCAAAAAGCTTGGCAAATAGCCTTGTTCTTATCCACATGGGTAGGCACGCAGGCATGTGTCTAGGCCGTGTGTGACATACGGCCAGTCCATGGGCATGTGCCCAGGCCGTGTGAAGTCTGCATCTTGAAATTGGAATTTGAATCGCCACACGGTTGAAGCACACGGGTGTGCCCAGCCCGTGTGGATTAATCAGAGGTGACCACGGACCAGCCATATGGGCGTGTGTCCAAGTCATGCGATTCAAGTTAGTGTCGACCACGAGCGTCGAACACGGGAGTGTGATATGATACATGGGTGTGCATCTACCCTACGGGCGTGTGGCCCCTGTTTAGGAAAAATTTTATTAAGTGAGTAGAAGTTTCCAAATTATCTCCGAACCCTTTTGGAGACGTGTTTAGGACATCATAGGTTCATTGTAGGGACAATAGGCATACGGGTGGAAAGGTTGTAGTCTGAAATAAGTTTGATGGCCCGAAGTTGTTAAATCGTATAAGTTAAGTATGGTAACACCTCGTACCCGGTTCCGGTGTAAATGACGGGCAAGGGTGTTACAGTCGACCACGGGCTAGACACACGGGCGTGTGCCTAGGTCGTGTGACCCTTATGAAGTTGCTGACGTCACAAACAAAATACCTAGGTTTTTACACAGGGGAGAGGACACAGGCGTATCTAGGCCGTGTGGAGCACATGGGCTAAGCACACGGGTGTGTGTCCGGCCATGTGAAAACCTCTGTAGGTTCGGAATGAAAAATAAATCCCACATGGGTTAGGGACATGGACATGTGTGACCACACGTCCTACCCACACGAGCGTGTCCCATTTCACACGGGCGTGTGGCCCCTATTTAGGTTAAAATTTTTAAATGCACAAAAGTTTCCGGTTGGGTTTCGAAACCCTTCATATGCATGTTTATGGCCTCGTAGGTCCTTAATGAGAATGATTTGAAAGTGAAAGAAATATTTTAAGATGCAATGAAATTCCATGGACTAAATTTGTATGACCAAGTGAGTTATGTCCGGTAATGCCTCGTACCCGATTTTGGTGTAGTATATAGGTAAGGAGTGTTACATTTAGTGGTATCAGAGCTATGGTTTAGTCAATTCTCAGACTAACCTAGCGACGAGAGTTTAGCTATACATGCCATATTACTACTCATGATAGTGTGATATCTCCCGGCTCTAACGAAATTATTTTGTGAAGATAGAGATGATTCCCAACCGAGCTATTTTTGATAATGCTGAAAATGATAATGAGATAATTGAAATGTGCTTATGCTGTGAGGAAATTAAGAAAGGTAGAAATGAAAGTTATATGGTGATAAGTCTATCCATGTTGGTTCGACATGCATACGATGTAATATACTCAACATGTTTGATTAAGTGAATATAGTGAGTAAACTTATCCAGTGAAAGGGATATGTGTATATGTACAACTGTTTGAATGATGTATGATCAATATGTCCACATAGTTGAATCTCATGTGCGACTGTTAAAGTAGAGGATGTAAATGTTTTGTTTTATGACTCTGTTATGAAGCCACAAATATTATGATAGTGTGGGAGTTAGACTGAGTAGTTATATTAAGTAGAATGTAGGAGATGAGTACGATTGTTCAATGATAAATTGATGAATAAGACCATAGTTGGACCATGGTAGTACATGTGATCCCATATAAGACCATGTCTGGGACATGGCATTGGCAACGATACATGATCCTGTGTAAGACCACGTCTGGGACCTGGCTTCGGCATGAAATCGTGTAAGACCATTGTTGGGATATGACGTCAACATCGATTCGCTTATGGCATGTATAGCTAGACTCCCACACACGCTACGGTAGTCTGAGAACTGACTAAACCATAGCTCTGATACTACTAAATGTAACACCCCTTACCCGTATTCGACACCGGAGCTGGGCACGAGGCATTACCAAACTCAACTCACTTGACCATGCAACTTAAATCCCTAAAATACCTCTTTCACCTTCATGTGGATCTCATTACGGACCTACGAGGCCTTAAACATACTTACGAGGGGTTTCAAAACCCAATCAAAAACTTTTGCGATCTTGAAAATTTTTCACCTAAACAGGGGCCACACGCCCGTGTGAAATGGGACACGCTCGTGTGGGCGGGCCGTGTGGTCACACATGCCCATGTCCCTACCTCGTGTGGGATTTATGTTTATTTCAAACCTACAGGGGTTTTTACATGGCCGGACACACGCCCGTGTGCTTGGTCCGTGTGCTCCACACAGCCTAGACACGCCCGTGCCCTTGCCCGTGTGTAAAAACTTGGGTATTCTATTTTTGACGTCAGCAACCTTATAAAGGTCACATGGCCTAGGCACACGCCCGTGTGGCTAGCCCATGGTCGACACTGACTTACAAAACCAACATGCAGGGGACACATGGCCAAGTCACACACTCATGGGACTGACCATGTGTCACACACGGCCTAGACACACGCCCGTGCGCCTACCTGTGTGGACAAGAACAAGGCTATTTGCCATGCTCTTTTCATCCCTCTAGCTCACACAACATGAATCCATTCAACATATCACTAAACAACTCATATTTTGCAATATAAACTTCCATGAATAACTTCATGTTTTCATATATAACAAAGAGCCAACAACTATGGCTATATATACAAGAGTTTCTCAATAAAGGGGTCAACACACTCTTGGCCAAAATAACAAAACAATATACCTAGTCTAGCCCTTATACATGCCATACTCAAATGTACTAAGTCTAGATATACCGAGGTGAGTTAATAGTGTGGGCGATCTTCCAATTATCTTCGTATCCCGACCCGGATCTTTAACTCTATAAGACAAGGGAAAAGAAAAGGGGAGTAAGCTTTGAGCTTAGTAAGTTTACATGTAAACAAATAACATTATATATGTGTTAAACAATATATATAACATTACATAGTAAACAATAACAATCCACATTCATATTCTTGCTTACTCATTTCTTCCCTTACCACTTTCCAACCATATCACAAGCTTAATGTTTACATTCATTAACATGCTTCCCAACACTTAACACCACAATATCACATGTTACAACACATCACAATTTCTTAATCAACCATTCATAATTCAATCACTCGGTGGTTTCGCACTTAGCCCACCATCAGTCTTTAATAGGGTGGTATCAGACATGGCCCACCAAATGATAAATAGACATGGTATTGCACACAACCTATCGTAATTAAGTATTAAGGTGGTATCGCACTTAGCCCACCGTCAAGTATTGATATAACACACTTACATATCCATTCCATCATTTAAAGTAGAGCTATTCAATAACTACCATATTCAATCCACTTGAATCATACATGTTCTCAACTGTGCCATGCACTAATTAGCAACAATAATGTGTATATATATATATAAAATGCATCGTTTACACATAAACTTACCTCAGTGCAAAACGTTTCAATTGGCGGTTTAATCCGTAACCTTGCCTTTTCCCCAGTCGAGGTTAATTCTGCGCTTTTCATGATCTATAATAATAAAACTCACTCATTTAGATCATTCTATGATCATAATGTATCAAAATCTACACGTAGGCAAAAATGACCATTTTGCCTTGTATTATGACAAAATTATGATTTTGTCCCTATGCTCGTAACTCATTTTTCAACACATTTTCTCATTAGACAAGCCTAGCTAAACATTTATTTCTCTTACAACTACTCACGATTCCATCTATTTCATGCATTTATGACACAAATTCATTCTTTGCATTCAAGTCCTAATTAGGTATTTTCATGCTAACACCTTTCATTAAAGTTGTTTCTCATCTCCCTAACATTCATAATCATTCTCATGGCAAGTCCCTAGACTTTCAACCATATTAGAAATTAGTCCTCTCATTAGCTAGATTAAGCTTTGAGGACTCCAAAAGTACAAATATTATCAAACAACACTACCAAAATCACTTACTTGTAGAGAAGATGAGTTGCTAAAATTTTCAAGCTTTCAAAACCCTCTAAGAATGAAATTTTCGGTGGAGATGAAGAGTGAGCAGTGAAATATGATAGTTTTTCTTTTTATGATATTTTATTCATCTTTTCTCACCTAATTCACCCAATTTTGACCAAAAATTAAATGCTCTTGTCTCCCAATACCATATGGCCGACCAACACTCCTCTATTGGCCTAATTTCACTTTAACCTCCAATTTAATAATCTATGGCTATTTGACACCTCTACCTTGAAAAATAGAATTTTCGCACTTTATGCGATTTAGTCTTTTTTCACAATTAAGCATGCAATCATTAAAATTAAAGCACCAAAATTTTCACATAGCCATATATTAATGTCATAACACATAAAATAACATAAAATAATTTTCCTCAACCTCGATTTAATGGTCCTGAAACCACTATTTTGACTAGCCCTTAAATCGGGCTGTTACAGCATCGGCCTCGACATGCGATGTAACACCCCTATCCCGTGTCCGTCGCCGGAATAGGGTTAGGAGCGTTATCGGACAGATCAAAAACATTCACAGAAATTCATACATTCATTCATCATTCACAAGCATTAATGCCCCTTAAATAGGTCAACGAGACCTTAAACACGCTTATAACCCGGGTCGGGACTAAATCGAAACACAAAAAAAAATTTCTCAGAAAATTAAAAACTTTTCTAAGATACAGGGGACACATGCCCGTGGGAGAAAATCGTGTGCCTCCCACAGCTGCTAGACACACCCGTGTGTCCTCCCCGTGGTCGAAACTGACTTCTCTTCCACAGCCACTAAGCATGCTCGTGTACTCTGGCCGCACGCCCGTGTTCTCAGGCCGTGGTCTATTCTACCAAATACCACACGGCTACCAGGCACGACCGTGTGCCTTGGCCGTGTACTCTTAAACTATATTCTGACTTACGCCACGGTCACTAGGCACGCCCGTATGCCATGGTCGTGTGACATTATAGGCAATTTACAAGGCCAAAATGCCACCCTTTTGGGTCTTACCTACAATCAACATTTGCCATCACTTTTCATACACATATGACCACCAAAGACATACCAAATGTAACCATTCAAGCCATGCATTCAATACCAATTCCAACCATGACAATTTCAAAGACTAAAACTCATATTATCATAAGCATAATTCATTCATTTTCTTACTCAAAACTTAACCATTTCATGTATCAACTAACCATGCCAAAACTTGCATCACATATCACATTCATTCAAAATAATTTCTCAACTTATAACTAGCCAAATCACATGGCTAAGTTCATATAAAACTTATACCAATACTAGCCTATACATGCCATATCTAGCTATATATATTTTCAAAGTGTACCAAAAAGAGTTTAGTAGTGTGATGACGATCGTTTATGGTCCTGAGCCTTCAGTAGCTTTGACGACCTAAAAACAAAGAAAACACACACAGAGCAAGCTTTCCAAAAGCTTAGTAAGTCAATATTAAAACAAACTTGGCATGAATTGCACATAACCAAATCAATAAAATGACCAATTTGATTCTCATGATACAAATCATCTCATTCTTTCTTAAGCACATTTGCTTAACCATCACTTACCATATTCCAATTCACATACCATATATGCACATAGTTCATCTAGTCAAACTTTACATATTGCATTATCAATTCCATATACATAACATTCTAGTAAGATCACATAGATACTTACCTTGTATACACAATTAGTGTATAATCAACGTACCTGAATCGGAATTCATTTACTTAATCTACCAAAGCTCGGATTTGCCATTCATATCTCAGACTTGCCCGTTGAACCAATAGGAATCTAATAGGATACTCAGAAAGCTCAGAATAGTCGTACAATGCCAACGTCCCAGACGAGGTCCGACATGCACTCAGATAGCGATGCCACTATCCCAGATAGGGTCTTACACGAATCAATACGATGCTGATGTCCCAGACATGGTCTTACACGTAAAGCTCATATCGAGGCCAACGTCCCAGACGTGGTCTTACACGAAACCTCAAATCAACACCAACATCCTAGACGTGGTCTTACATGATAAAACAGAATAGATACCTATGTCATGACAAAGTTAATCCTATCCATTCTTATGTTTGAACGGGACTTCTCGGATATTGTCGCTATATCGACCTTATCTCGAAGATCATATGCTCAACATCTCATAAACATTCATTATCGTTATTAGTCATATGAACATTTAAAAATTCATATAAGAATGTTTATTTGCATAGTGACTGTAACATCTCGGTTTAGACCCTAGTCAGAACAGTGGTTCGAGACCACAAATCTGAGGTCATAAAAATATTTTAATGATATTTTCTGTGTGAATAGTATGTGACATAGCCTGTGTGAAAATTCTGTGTGATAATTTAATCGTTTATATGTTGAATTAAGAGAAATGACTTAATCGCATAAGTGAAAAATGCTGTGTGCTGATTTATGAGTATTTATATGTTGTGGCTTTGAAAAGATGGAGGTTTTATATGGCAAAATAGCCATTACTTTAGATAGTGGACGGCATTAGTCCATATTAACCTTTGAAAATGTGTTTCATAAGCTTATATTATAAGGTCAAAATGGGAAATTGTTTATTAAAGAATTATAATATGTTAATAATATGAAAATGGACATTATTTCATGCATTCTTCCACCGAAATTCAAAAGAAAAAGAAAGGTTAAAAGTTCTCATACATTCAGCTACTATCAAGCCAAAATTAAGGTATGTTTTGAGTCGGTTTTCAATAATTTCTACGTTTTTGTAATCGTTGCTCCATGCTCTAACTAACCCATATTGTAATTTCATGAATTGATGATGTTTTTGTGATGTTCCATTGATGAGTATGTTATCTTGGTCATGAGTGTTGGTGTTAAGTGAAAGATATGTGTTTAATGAACATGTGTTATTCTTGAATTTTTGAAGAATTTAGTTAATTAGGGCTAAATTGTGAAACTAGCATTTTTGAAGGACTAGAATGTGAAATAAATGAAATTTGTGGGCTTGTATTAGCATGGGAAGAATTCGGCTAAGCACATGTGTATTGAAATTTTGTGTATTTGATGATTTTGTGAAATAGGGACTAAAGTGTCGAAATGTGAAAATGTGAGGGCTATTGTGTAAAATGCCCTAAATATGTGTGTTTGGACTAAAATGAATGATTTGGTGATTGAATGGATTAAATTTGATTGTATATAGACCAAGAGAGGAGAATTTCGGATCGAGATCGAGGCAAAGATAAAGTGCTCGATTAATTGACCGTATCGATAGTTCGACATCCGTGGTAAGTTCGGATATAATACATGTTATTAAGATACGTTTTAGTATTATGCATTGAATATGTATATATGTATAAAATTGAGGTGCTATGTGCAAGATTTAGTTGATGGCACTAAGTGTGCGAAAATGTAAATCAAAACAGAAATGAATGGCACTGGGTGTGCGACGGCTTATTGATTTGGTACTGTGTGTGTGCAACGCCGAGATAGGTCGGTTAAAAGAATAGGCACTAAGTGTGCGATGGCAAATAGGCTACGATTATGTATATAGCACTGAGTGTGCGATCAAATGAAAATTAAGGATGATCGACAAGTATTATCGAGCATTGAGTAGCTTGGAGGTTTAATAACTATGTGTAGCTAAGGTACATATTAAACCTTTGTGGTTGATGAGTATAAATGAACTTTGATTGAGGGAATGAGTATTTTAGCTATGGATGAAAGGGCATGAATACAAGATAATAGATTTATGTGATTGTTTATTATATACATTGGTTGAATTGATATGATAATTGTATTGTATGTCGAACTTACTAAGCTTTGGAAAGCTAACTGTGTGATTTGTTTCTTTGCTTTGCAGTGTCAGTAAAGCTAGCTCGGATTAGGGGATCGTCAGCATCTCAGTCACACTATCGGTAATCTATTTTGGGGTATTAGGAAAGATGTACATAGTTAAGATATGGCATGTATAGGTTGGTCTTTTGAATCATGTTTGAGATTTGTAGTAGCCATGAGATATGGCTAGATATGTGCTAGTTTTAGCATGAATGACTTTGGTATATATATATGATGCATCTTTTGGTATGGATTGTGAGCTGAGAAATTGACTTATGAATGGTAACTTTGTGTTGGTAAAATACTAGTATGAATTAGTGAAATTGAAAGGAATGATATTTGGTAACGAATGAATTGTGCTTGTGATGATATGAGTTTTAGTTTATGAAATTGTCATGGTTGGAATTGGTATTGACTGCATGGGTTGAATGATTATTTTGGTATGTTTATGATGGTAACATGTGCATGAGATGTCTTGGTTAATATGGCTTGTAGGTTTGACCCTTATGGGTGGCATTTTGGCCTTGTAAATGGCCTATAATGTCACACGGTTGTGGCACATGGGCGTGCCTAAAGACCGTGGGTGAATTGGCAGAATGTAGCTTAGTAGCACACGGCCTCGACACGGGGGTGTCAGCTAGCCGTGGTGTACAAGTCAGTAGCTAGCTAAGAGTTCACGGCCATGGCACACGGGTGTGCTTGGTGGCCGTGGTTAGGAAGTCAATATATGGCCTAGTAGCACACGGCCATGGCACACGGGTTGGCCTAGTGACCGTGTTGGTATAGTCAGTATATGGACACAAGAGGACACATGGGGGTGTATAGAAGCCGTGGAGGGCACACAGTCTCCTCCCACGGGCGTGTATCCCCTGAATCTTAGAAGAAAATTTTTAAATGTTCAAAAATTTCTGTGTGTGTTCGGTTTAGTCCCGACCTCTCCCTAACATTTGTTTAAGGTCTTATACGCCTTAAAAGGGACTATTTGTTTATGTTTGATGTATTATGATGATGATTGACTTTGTGTGGTAATTGGGCTGTAAATAATCATGTTGTCCAGTAATGCCTCTTAACCCTATTTCAGCGATGATTTTGGGTTAGGGGTGTTACAATTTTATTGGTTTCAGAGCTAAGGTTTAGTCGATTCTCGGACTAACATAGCGCGTGTGAGTCTAGCTATACATGCCGTATATGAAATTTGCGATAGTGTGATGAAATCTAACATTTGAAAATGTGTTTACATATAGTAATGGATCCTGATCGAGCAGTTGCTGACGATGTAGAAAGTAATGTGCCTGCTCCTGCTCAAGGGACAACGCTGGACACATCAAGGCCGAATGATAGTGGTAAGGGAGGAGAGGCTAAGCAAGCCTTCTTCCGAATGATGAGCGAGTGGTTTACAAAGTTCGTTCGAATGAATCTGACTGTTCCACAACCTCCACCCCCACAAGTACCTGTTGTGCCACAAGTTGTGGATCCGATCAGATTGAATAAACCTCCTGTGGATAAGATTCGCAAGTATGGGGCTGAAGAGTTTAGGGCCACATCTGATGATAATGCTGAGCGAGCCGAGTTTTGGCTTGAGAATACAATTAGAGTATTTGATAAGATGTCGTTGAACCCTGATGAGTGCATTAAGTCTGCAGTTTCCTTGTTGAGAGACACGACTTACAACTAGTGAAAAATGTTGATATCTGCGGTTCCGAGTGAGAGAATCACCTGGGATTTCTTTTAAGCTGAGTTTAGAAAAAAGTATATCAGTCAACACTTCATTGATCAGAAACGTAAAGAGTTTCTAGAATTGAAACAGGGCCGGTTGTCTGTTACTGAGTACGAGCGAAAATTCGTAAGATTGAGTCAATACGCGAGAGAATGTGTTTCGACTGAAGCTACTATGTGCAAACGATTCATAGAGGGATTGAATGAAGACATCAAGTCATTGATTGGGATACTCGATATAAATGAATTTGTTGTGTTAGTTGAAAGAGCGTGCAAAGTTGAAGAGCTCAGTAAAGAAAAGAAGAAAGCTGATATAAATGAATTAGTGCTGGGGACCACTCCCATTTCTATAGCTCCGTATAGAATGGCACCAACAGAATTGAAAGAGCTAAAGTCGCAGTTGCAAGAGTTGACTGACAGAGGATTTACACGATTGAGTTTCTCACCCTGGGGAGCTCCTGTATTATTTGTGAAAAAGAAAGACGAAACTATGAGAATGTGTATTGATTATCGACAGCTGAACAAAGTGACAATAAAGAACAAATATCTGTTGCCTCGTATCGATGATTTTTTTGATTAGTTGAAGGGAGCTACAGTGTTTTCTAAGATAGATTTGAGATCAGGCTACTATCAATTAAGAGTTAAAGAATCCGATGTACCGAAGACCGCTTTCAGAACAAGGTATGGACATTACAAATTCTTAGTGATGCCTTTCAGACTAACAAATGCACCTGCAGTGTTTATGGATTTGATGAATCGGATATTTAGACCGTATTTGGATCGCTTTGTGGTGGTATTCATTGATGATATTTTGATTTATTCGTGTGATGAGACGCAGCATGCTGAGCATTTGAGAATTGTGCTATAAACTCTGTGTGAGAAACAGTTGTATGTAAAGTTTAGCAAATGTGAATTTTGGTTGCATGAGGTCAGTTTTCTAGGACATATTATATCAGTTGTTGGGATATGAGTAGATCCGAGTAAAATCTCTGCTATTTTGGAATGGAAGCCTTCGAGAAATGTGTCTAAAATCCGTAGTTTTCTGGGATTAGTGGGATATTATAGGCAGTTTGTGAAAGGTTTCTCTATGATTGCGACTCCGTTGATGAAGTTGTTACAGAAAGATGTTAGACTTGAGTGCTCAGAAAAGTCCCAGCAGAGTTTTGAGCAGTTGAAATTGTTGTTAACGGAAGCACCAGTTTTGATTCGACCTGAATCGGGTAAAGAGTTCATAGTTTTCAGTGATGCCTCATTGAATGGTTTGGGCTGTGTGCTGATGCAAGAAGGTTGCGTACGCTTCGAGACAGTTAAAATCGCATGAAAAGAATTATCTGATGCACGACCTTGAATTAGCTGGAATTGTGTTTGCGTTAAAGATTTGGCGGCACTACTTATTTGGTGAGAAATGTCATATTTTTATAGATCATAAGAGTTTGAGCATTTGATGACTTAGAAAGATTTGAACTTGCGACAGAGAAGATGGTTAGAATTGTTGAAAGACTACGAACTTGTGATAGATTACCACCCGGGTAAAGCTAACGTTGTAGCTGATGCTTTGAGTCGTAAATCATTATAGCTTTGAGAGCTACGATTAATCAGATAGATCTATGTGATGATAGTACGATTGTAGCTGAATTGAAAGTAAAGCCAATGTTCGTACAGTAAATTTGTGATGCTCAGAAATGAGGGCTAAACGAATTCAATGTGAATTGAATGCTGAATCAAAAATTCAAGTGGGTAGTGATGATTGTTTGAGATTTAGAAATCGAATTTGTGTTTTGAGAAATTTAGAGTTGATTCAAACGATTTTGAATGAAGCTCACAATAGTCATTTAACTGTGCATCCGGGGAGTACAAAGATGTATAATGATTTGAAATAGTTCTATTGGCGGCATGGCATGAAAAGAGATATTTTTGACTTTGTGTCAAAATTTTTAGTTTGTCAACAAGTCAAAGCTGAACATCAAGTTCCATCTGGTTTGTTACAACCGATTATGATTCTTGAGTGGAAATGGGAGAAAATTACGATGGACTTTGTGTCGGGTTTGCCCTTATCTTCGAATAAGAAAGATGCAATCTGGGTGATAGTGGATTGATTGACGAAATCAGCTCATATTGTTCTGGTGAGAACTGATTATTCTTTAGATAAGTTAGCTGAATTGTATATTGATGAGATTGTGAGATTGCACGGAGTACCGTTATCTATAGTGTCTGACAGAGATCCGAGATTTACGTCACGATTTTGGAAGAAATTGCAAGATGCTTTAGGCACGAATTTGCATTTCAGTACTACTTTTCATCCGCAAATGGATGGTCAATCTGAGCGAATCATTTAGATTCTCGAAGACATGTTGAGATGTTGCATACTTGAATTTGAAAGTACATGGGAAAAGCATTTATCATTGATTGAGTTTGCTTATAACAACAGTTTTCAATCTAGTATCAAAATGGCACCATATGAGGCTCTTTACGGTCAAAAGTGTCGAACTCCATTGTATTGGACTGAGCTAAGTGGGAATAAGATTCACGAGGTTGATTTGGTAAAAGAGACTGAACAGAAAGTGAAGGTAATTCGTGAGCGGCTTCAGATCGTCAGAGATCTTATGCAGACTTGAAACGAAAAGATATCGAGTTTGAGGTTGGTGATAAAGTGTTTTTGAAAGTGTCCCATTGGAAGAAAATACTTCGATTTGGTCGAAAAGGCAAGCTGAGTCCGAGATTCATTGGGCCGTACGAGATTATTGAACGAATTGGGCCGGTTGCTTATAGATTGAAATTGCCATCTGAGTTAGAAAAGATTCACAATGTGTTTCATGTGTCAATGCTTCGACGGTACAAATTAGACCCGTCTCATGTGATTGCTCCTACTGAAATTGAGATTCAATCAGACTTGTCGTATAGTGAAGAACCGATCCGAATCTTGGCACGAGAGACCAAAGAGTTGAGAAATAAGAAAATCTCTTTAGTGAAAGTATTATGGCACAAACACGGGGTTGAAGAGGCTACGTGGGAGTCTGAGAACGTTATGAGAGAACAATATCCACACCTATTCACCGGTAAGATTTTCGGGGACGAAAATCCCTAAGGGGGAGAGTTGTAACATCCGGTTTAGACCCTAGTCGGAACAGTGGTTCGAGACCACAAACCCAAGGTCGTAAAAATATTTTAATGATATTTTCTGTGTGAATAGTATGTGACATAGCCTGTGTGAAAATTCTGTGTGATAATTTAATCGTTTATATGTTGAATTAAGAGAAAGGACTTAATCGCATAAGTGAAAAATGATGTGTGCTAATTTATGAGTATTTATATGTTGTGGCTTTGAAAAGATGGAGGTTTTATATGGCAAAATAGCCATTACTTTAGATAGTGGACGGCATTAGTCCATATTAACCTTTGAAAATGTGTTTCATAAGCTTATATTATAAGGTCAAAATGGGAAAATGTTTATTAAAGAATTATAATATGTTAATAATATGAAAATGGACATTATTTCATGAATTCTTCCACCGAAATTCAAAAGAAAAAGAAAGGTTAAAAGCTCTCATACATTCGGCTACTATCAAGCCAAAATTAAGGTATGTTTTGAGTCGATTTTCGATGATTTCTACGTTTTTGTAGTCGTTGCTCCGTGCTCTAACTAACCCATGTTATAATTTCATGAATTGATGATGTTTTTGTGATGTGCCATTGATGAGTATGTGATCTTGGTGATGAGTGTTGGTGTTAAATGAAAGATATGTGTTTAATGAACATGTGTTGTTCTTGAATTTTTGATGAATTTAGTTAATTAGGGCTAAATTGTGAAAATAGCATTTTGAAGGACTAGAATGTGAAATAAATGAAATGTGTGGGCTTGTATTAGCATGGGAAGAATTCGGCTAAGCACACGTGTATTGAAATTTTGTGTATTTGATGATTTTGTGAAATAGGGACTAAAGTGTCGAAATGTGAAAATGTGAGGGCTATTGTGTAAAATGCCCTAAATATGTGTGTTTGGACTAAAATGAATGATTTGGTGATTTAATGGAGTAAATTTGATTGTATATAGACCAAGAGAGGAGAATTTCAGATCGAGATCAAGGCAAAGATAAAGTGCTCAATTAATCGACCGTATCGATAGTTCGACGTCCGTGGTAAGTTCGGATATAATACATGTTATTAAGATACGTTTTAGTATTATGAATTGAATGTGTATATATGTATGAAATTGAGGTGCTATGTGCAAGATTTAGTTGATGGCACTAAGTGTGCGAAAATGTAAATCGAAACAGAAATGAATGGCACTGTGCGATGATATGAAAGCTACGGCTTATTGATTTGGTACTGTGTCTGTGCAACGCCGAGACAGGTTGGTTAAAAGAATAGGCACTAAGTGTGCGATGGGAAATATGCTACGATTATGTATATAGCACTGAGTGTGCGATCAAATTGAATGAAAATTAAGGATGATTGACAAGTATTATCGAGCATTGAGTAGCTTGGAAGTTTAATAACTATGTATAGCTAAGGTACGTATTAAACCTTTGTGGTTGATAAGTATAAATGAACTTTGATTAAGGGAATGAGTATTTTAGCTATGGATGAAAGGGCATGAATACAAGATAATAGATTTATGTGATTGTTTATTATATACATTGGTTGAATTGATATGATAATTGTATTGTATGTCGAACTTAATAAGCTTTGGAAAGCTTACTGTGTGTTGTTTCTTTGCTTTGTAGTGTCAGTAAAGCTAGCTCGGATCAGGGGATCGTCAGCATCTCAGTCACACTATCGGCAATCTATTTTGGGGTATTTGGAAAGATGTACATAGTTAAGATATGGCATGTATAAGTTGGTCTTTCGAATCATGTTTGAGATTTGTAATAGACATGAGATATGGCTAGATATGTGCTAGTTTTAGCATGAATGACTTTGGTATATATATATATGATGCATCTTTTGGTATGGATTGTGAGCTGAGAAATTGACTTATGAATGGTAACTTTGTGTTGGTAAAATGCTAGTATGAATTAGTGAAATTGAAAGGAATGATATTTGGTAATGAATGAATTGTGCTTGTGATGATACGAGTTTTAGTTTATGAAATTGTCATGGTTGGAATTGGTATTGAATGCATGGGTTGAATGATTATTTTGGTATGTTTATGATGGTAACATGTGCATGAGATGTCTTGGTTAATATGGCTTGTAGGTTTGACCCTTATGGGTGGCATTTTGGCCTTGTAATGGCCTATAATGTCACACGGTTGTGGCACACGGGCGTGCCTAAAGACCGTGGGTGAATTGGCAGAATGTAGCTTAGTAGCACACGGCCTCAACACAGGGGTGTCTGCTAGCTATGGTGTACAAGTCAGTAGCTAGCTAAGAGTAGACGGCCATGGCACACGGGTGTGCTTGGTGGCCGTGGTGGGGAAGTCAGTATATGGCCTAGTAGCACACGACCATGGCACACGGGCGTGCCTAGTGACCGTGTTGGTATAGTCAGTATATGGACACGAGAGGACACACGGGGGTGTATAGAAGCCGTGGAGGGCACACGGTCTCCTCCCACGGGCGTGTATCCCCTGAATCATAGAAGAAAATTTTTAAATGTTCAAAAATTTCTGTGTGTTCGGTTTAGTCCCGACCACTGCCTAGCATGTGTTTAAGGTCTTATACGCATTAAAAGGGACTATTTGTTTATGTTTAATGTATTATGACGATGATTGACTTTGGGTCGTAATTGGGCTGTAAATAATCCTATTGTACGGTAATGCCTCTTAACCCTATTCTGGCGACGGTTTTGGGTTAGGGGTGTTACATTGACTTACCTCGGATTCGATATATCAGAATGAAAACGACTACTCGTTTACTTTCGCTTTCCCGCGATCTAAGTCCATTTTCTTCAGTTCTTGATCTAAACATATTCAGAATTAACCCTTTTATTCACTAATTCATTCAATTCAATCCACACACATATATTTAGGGCTATTTACAAATTAACCCTCACATTTGCACAGTGTATCAATTTAGTCCATTTTTCTCAAAACACCAAATTCACAAAATCCACACATACACATGCTTAGCCGAATGCATATGCATCTCATACAATTCCACATTTTCAATCAAATTTGCTATTTAGTCCCTCAAGTTACCATTTTCTCAATTTAGCCGTATTTAGCTAAATTCATCAAAAATTCAAGAACAAAGTATGTTCATCTAGCTCATATCTTTCATTTAACACCATAAAACATCACAAAGCTCAACATATCATCAATGGCACATTTCATGAACAACACCAATTCATCAAATTGAGACATGGGCTTGATAATAGACTAAGCAACAATCTCAAAAACATAAAAATTATCAAAAAGCATAATCAAAACATACCTAAATTATAGCTTGAAATAGCTGAAACCCTTAAAGCTCTTGTTCTTCCTTTTTCTTTGCTAATTTCGGCCAAAATGGGATGAATTAATGGCCATATTTTATGCTTATAATTATTATAGCATATATATTAATCCATTTCCAAAATTACCCATTAAAAACGAAATATATAAAACCTATCATATAAGGTCATTTTTGACCATATCCACCCACTAACTAATTAGTGGTTCAATTGCCACTTAAGGCCACAACTTTTAAAAGCCACAACACATAAGTGCTTTAACAAATAGCAAGCAACTTTCACATTCAATGCAATTTCATCATTTTGTCAAATTAAACACACAGACGGACAAATTAACATACGAAAATTTACCACGTACTAAATCACATATCAACGGCACAGAAAATAATATTAAAATATTTTATGGACTCAGATTTGTGGTCCTAAAACCACTATTCCGACTAGGGTGTAAATCAGACTGTTACAATTCTCCCCCATTAGGGATTTTCGTCCCCGAAGATCTTACCGTTAAATAGATTCGGATATTGTTGTCTCATTGAATCTTTCGGTTCCCACATTGCCTCTTCAATTCCGTGTCGATTCCATAAAACTTTAACTAATGGAATTTTCTTATTTCTCAATGATCACTGTAAAATCAAAGCTTTAAATATTTATAAAAGAATGATCAAACTTGGAGACTAACTCTGACAATGATATTAAGGCAAGTGTAGCTATCGAATAGTAGTATAGCTTAGGCAAGACCGATTATCGAACCCAAAGGAACTAAAAGTATTAATACTCACTTTCTTTTTATTATTTAGCCTTAAAGTTAGAGTGAAGATTACTTTTTAAATTAAATTGACGATAGCTAATCTAAAGACACAAAGATAAAAAAGACGAATTGGAAAATAACCTTGAGGAAAAACTCAGTTGATTTTAATGATACCCTCGGGAAGAATCCACCTAGATTTCTCCTATTATCTAACCTTCAATTATATGATTTCTTTTACTTAGCTTGATCTGTAAGACTCCCTAACCTATATTAAACCCTCTCTCGAGGCGAATAACGTCTAACCCTAGGTTAATTAGTGGAACTCTTGTTCGCTTATAATAAACCCCTAGGATAGCAGTAAATCGATTAATGGACTCCCATATTAGGTTTCACCCTAATCTGGCAAAATCTCGTAACCCTATCTCTAGGCGTTCGATCAACTCCGCTTAATTATGTTAGATCTCCTCTTAGGCAGGGTCTATTCCTCCTCCACCTAAGCACATTAGATTTTGGATTAAGCAACATAATTAAGAAAAAACTAAATAATTTATCATATAACCTAAAAATCAAATAACAAAATCCATCTAAGTTTCATCCCCTTCAGGTATCTGAGGGGTTTAGTTCACAATGAATAAACAAAACATCGCAAGAGAAAAGATAAAACAAAACATAAGAAAACCCTAAAACTCCCTGAAGGAATTGAAAGAGAATTTTGCCGTCTTGAGTATAACTCCGGCTTCTTGGGATGGATCAACTGGCTATCATCGCGTTATTCCCTAACTTTGACCTTCTCGGCTTGGCCCTTGGTCTAGCTTTCGCTCCGGTTTCAGCTTCTGCCGAACTCTCCTCTCAAGTTACCCTATTGGGTGTTTATATAGACTTTGTGATGTCTTGCTTGGCCCCTAAGTATCCTAATTTAAGTAGAATTCCTAATAGGGTGTTTGAATAGGCTTTGGAATGTGTTTCTTTGCCTCCAAGTATCCTTTCCCAAATGAAATTTCTCTTTCCAGCGACAAAGGCACGGCCATGGCATACGCCCGTGTGGATCGAGACCTGACCGTGTTCAGATTTCTTTCTTGAGGCACGGCCGTGTGGTCTTTGGGCCAGGCCGTGTCGATTTCTCTCTTGGCCCAATTTGGTCCGTTTTAAGCTCGTTTCTCGTTCTTTTTATCCTTGGGTGCTTTCCTGAGTATAAAATATGAAAAGAAAGGATTAAGAGCAACTTTTTACATAAATCAAAGGATAAATCATCCAAAAGTATGCTAAATGTGGGATTAAAATATGTTACTTTTACGGTTTATCACTCAACTCTTTCACTTCGCGAGCTAAGATATGGATCGCTTCTTTTTCGTAAGTCATATCAGATCGAATTTCAATTTCAGATGGGGCGATCACATGTGACGGATCTAATCGATATCTACGGAACATCGGGACATGAAATACGTTATGGATCTTTTCTAATCCAGACAGCAACTTTAATCTATATGCAACAGGCCCGACACGTTCAATGATCTCATATGGTCCGATGAATCTCAGACTTAATTTGCCTTTACATCTGAATCGAAGCACTTTCTTCCACGGAGACACTTTCAAAAATACTTTGTCGCCGATTTCAAATTCTATATCTTTTCGTTTCAAGTCTGCATAAGATTTCTGACGATCAGATGCTGCTTGCAAATAATTTCGGATCAGTTTCACTTTCTGTTCTAAATCTTTTATCAAATCAACCCCATGCAACTTATTTTCGCTGAGCTCGGTCCAATACAGAGGTGTACGACATTTACGCCCATACAAAGCTTCATAAGGTGCCATTTTGATGCTAATCTGAAAACTATTATTATACGCAAATTTGATTAATTGTAGATACTGTTTCCACGAACCATGAAATTGAAGTATACTGCATCTTAACATGTCTTCCAAAATCTGAATAATTCGTTCTGACTGACCATTTGTCTGTGGATGAAAAGTTGTACTGAAGTGTAATTTCGTGCCCAAAGCTTCTTGCAATTTCTTCCAAAATCGTTATGTGAACCTCGGATCTCTATCTAACATAATGGATAGTGGCACCCCGTGCAATCTCACAATCTCAGAAATATAAAGCTCGGCTAATCTGTCAAGTGAATAATCAGATCTTAAGGGAATAAAATGGGCAGTTTTCGTTAATCTATCAACTACGACCCAAGTCATATCCTTCTTTCTCGGGGTCAGAGGCAATCCAGAAACAAAATCCATTGTCACTCTATCCCATTTCCACTCAGGAATCAGAATCAGTTGTAGCAAACTGGACGGAACTTGATATTCAACTTTCACTTGCTGACAAACTAAACATTTTGAAACAAAGTCAGATATGTCCCGTTTCATACCAGACCACCAGTAGTGTCGTTTCAAATCATGATACATTTTAGTACTTCCCGGATGAACAGATAGACTACTATTATGAGCTTCACGCAAAATCAACTGAATCAACTCTGGATTTCTCGGAACACAGATACGATCCCAGAATCTCAAACAATCATCAACAATTTGAAATTCAGATTCGGAATTCACTTCACATTATGCTCGTTTTGCTAGTAATTCATTATCAGGTTTCTGAGCATCACATATCTGTTGTAAGAACAACGGTTTTGCTTTTAATTTAGCTATCACAGAACCATCATCAGTCAAATCTAACTGGGCATTCTGAGCATGTAGTACGAACAATGATTTTCTACTCAGAGCATCTGCAACAACATTTGCTTTACCCGGATGATAATCTATCACAAACTCGTAATCTTTCAACAACTCAAGCCATCTTCTCTGACGCAGGTTCAAATCTTTCTGAGTCATCAGATATTTCAAAATTTTATGATCTGAAAACACGTGACATTTCTCACTGTACAGATAATGATGCCAAATCTTTAGGCAAACACAATCGTAGCTAACTCAAGGTCGTGCGTCGGATAGTTCTTTTCATGAGGCTTTAACTGTCTCGAGGCATAAGCTACAACTTTGCCTTCCTGCATCAAAACACATCCCAGACAATTTAACGAGGCACAACTGTATACAACAAATTCTTTACCCGGTTCTGGCTGTACTAACACTGGAGCTTCTGTTAACAGAGTTTTCAACTGATCAAAACTTTTTTGACATTTATCTGACCATTCAAATCTGACATCTTTCTGAAGTAATCTAGTCAATGGAGTAGCTATTGTAGAAAAGCCTTTTACAAATATGCGGTAATAACCAGCTAAACCCAGAAAATTGCGAACTTCAGATACATTTCTCGGAGATTTCCAATTCAGAATAGCAGAAATCTTGCTTGGATCCACTCGGATTCCAGAGGCTGACACAATATGTCTCAGAAAACTAACCTCATGTAACCAAAAGTCACATTTGCTGAATTTCGCATACAATTGCTTTTCTCTCAAAGTTTGCAATACAATTTTCAAATGTTTAGCGTGCTCACTTTCATTGCGTGAATAAATGAGGATGTCATCTATGAATACCACAACAAATCGATCTAGGTACGGTCTGAAATTGTTCATCAAATCCATAAAAACAGCAGGAGCATTGGTTAATCCAAATGGCATAACTAAAAATTCATAGTGCCCATACCTCGTTCTGAAAGCAGTTTTCGGAATGTCTGAATTTTTAACTCTCAACTGGTAGTATCCCGATCTCAGATCAATTTTAGAAAACACAGTAGCTCCTTTTAACTGATCAAATAAATCGTCTATTTGGGGCAATAGATATTTATTCTTTATTGTCACCTTATTCAACTGAAGATAATTGATACACATCCTCATTATGCCATCTTTGTTTTTCACAAACAGAACAGGAGCACCCCAAGGCGAGAAACTCGGTCTAGCAAACCCACTATTAGTCAACTCTCGCAACTGTGACTTTAATTCTTTCAATTTTGTTGGTGCCATTCTATACGGAGCTATCAAAATAGGTGTAGTACCAGGCAACAAATCAATACCAAACTCGACTTCTCGTATTGGAGGCAAACCCAGTAATTCTTTAGGGAATACATCAGAAAACTCACAAACAATAGGCACTGATTCAACTTTCTTCTCAGACACTTTCGAATCAATCACATAAGCAAAATATGCTTCATATCCCTTTTTCACATAACTTTGAGCTTTCAAAACAGATATCACAGTAGGCAATCCATTCAGATCATTAGACTCAATCCGTACAATTTTATTATTCGAACATCTCAAATCTATAGTCTTTCTTTTGAAGTTCACAACAGCATCATGCATAAACAACCAATCCATACCCAGAATAATATCGAATTCATCAAATGGTAAAAGCATCAGATTAGTAGGGAAACAGATATCTCGAAACATTAACGGATAGTTCTTGCATACTTTGTCAACAAGGACACTTTTACTTAAGGGGTTTGATACTTTTATAGCAGACTCAGTAGACTCAATAGGCAAAGTCTTACTGAATACTAAATTCATGCATATATAAGAATGTGTAGAACCAGGGTCTATCAATGCAATCACAGAAGTATCATAAAGAGTAAAAGTACCCATTATAACATCTGGTGATGAAGCTTCCTCCCGAGCTCTGATAGCATACGCTCTGGCTGGAGCTCTAGCTTCAGATCTGACAACATTGTCTCTAGTAATTCTCTGAATACCACTAACATTTCTTACATTCTTCGATGATCTACCCCTCACAGGTGCATTATCAGATCTCAAATTTTGAACAATTTCTGGCTCAACAGACTCAGGGCAATCACGAATAAAATGATCAAGTGATCCACATCTAAAGCAAGCTCTGTCGTTTAATCTACAGCTTCCCAGATGCCTTTTTCCACAATGTTTACATTCAGATCTCTCGAATCAAACATTACCAACGCTGGCCACTGAAGTTGCTGGAGTTTTGGAACTCATTTGCGATCTAGCTCGATTTCTGTTCAAATGTCCCACATTATCTCTAGAACGGCTT
This sequence comes from Gossypium australe, assembly GCA_005393395.2. Taxonomy (NCBI): domain Eukaryota; kingdom Viridiplantae; phylum Streptophyta; class Magnoliopsida; order Malvales; family Malvaceae; genus Gossypium; species Gossypium australe. The sequence continues at coordinate 49,202,883 of CM016618.1, read as the reverse complement.
TGATCATCTCTGAATCTTTTCGAAGCAGACTGAAATGGTTTACTCGGAAATCTCTTTCTCACATCATGAGCTTCAGACTCAGCTTTTCTTTTATCCTTCTCGAGTGCCTCAGCTTTGCAAGCTCGATCAACGAGTATAACGAACTCTTTTATTTCCAAAAACCCAATTAGCAAACGAATATCTTCATTAAGGCCATCTTCGAATCTTTTGCACATTATAGCTTCAGATGATACACATTCTCGAGCATACTGACTCAGTCTCACAAATTCTCGTTCATATTCTAAAACAGTCATTCGGCCCTATTTAAGTTCTAGAAATTCCTTCCTTTTTTGATCAACGAATCTCTCATTGATATACTTCTTCTGGAACTCGATCTGAAAGAAATCCCATGTAATTTGTTCTCTCGGGACAATAGAATTTAAGGTTTTCCACCATTGATAAGCCGCATCTCGAAGCAAAGATACAACACACTTTATACATTCTGATACCAACCAAATGTAACACCCCTATCCCCTGTCCGTCGCAGGATTAGGGTTAGGAGCGTTACCGGACAGATCGGAAACATTCACAGAAATTCATACATTTATTCATCATTCATAAGCATAATGCCTCTTAAATAGGTCAACGAGACCTTAAACACGCCTACAACTCGGGTCGAGACTAAATCGAAACACATACAAAAAATTTCTCAAAAAATTAAAAACTTTTCTAAGATACAGGGGATACACGCCCGTGGGAGAAAACCGTGTGCCTCCCACGGCTACTAGACACACCCGTGTGTCCTCCCCGTGGTCGAAACTGACTTCTCTTCCACGGCCACTAAGCATGCTCGTGTACCCTGGCCGCACGCCCGTGTTCTCAGGCCGTGGTCGATTCTGCCAAATACCACACGGCTACCAGGCATGACCGTGTACTCTTAAACTATATTCTGACTTACGCCACGGTCACTAGGCACGCCCGTGTGCCATGGCCGTGTGACATTATAGGCCATTTACAAGGCCAAAATGCCACCTTCTTGGGTCTTATCTACAATCAACATTTTCCATCACTTTTCATACACATATGACCACCAAAGACATACCAAATGTAACCATTCAAACCATGCATTCAATACCAATTCCAACCATGACAATTTCAAAGACTAAAACTCATATCATCTCAAACATAATTCATTCATTTGCTTACTTAAAACTTAACCATTTCATGTATCAACTAACCATGCCAAAACTTGCATCACATATCACATTCATTCAAAATAATTTCTCAACTTATAACTAGCCAAATCACATGGCTAAGTTCATATAACAACTTATACCAATACTAGCCTATACATGCCATATCTAGCTATATACATTTTCAAAGTGTACCAAAAAGAGTTTAGTAGTGTGATGACGATCCTTGACTGTCACGAGCCTTCAGTAGCTTTGACGACCTAAAAACAGAGAAAACACACACAGAGTAAGCTTTCCAAAAGCTTAGTAAGTCAATATACAAACAAACTTGGCATGAATTGCACATAACCAAATCAATAAATGACCAATTTGATTCTCATGATACAAATCATCTCATTCTTTCTTAAGCTCGTTTGCTTAACCATCACTTACCATATTCCATTTCACATACCATATATGCACATAGTTCATCTAGTCAAAATTTACATATTGTATTATCAATTCCATATACATAACATTCTAGTAAGATCACATAGATACTTACCTTGTATACACAATTAGTGTAAAATCAACGTACCTGAATCGGACATTCATTTACTTAATTTACCAAAGCTCGGATTTGCCATTCATATCTCAGACTTGCCTGTTGAACCAATAGAATCTAATAGGATACTCAAAAAGCTCGGAATAGTCGTACAATGCCAACGTCCCAGACGAGGTCTTACATGCACTCAGATATCGATGCCACTGTCCCAAACAAGGTCTTACACGAATCAATATGATGCCGATGTCCCAAACATGGTCTTACACGTAAAGCTCATATCGATGCCAACGTCCCAGACGTGGTCTTACACGTAAAGCTCATATCGAGGCCAACGTTCCAGACGTGGTCTTACATGAAATCTCAAATCAACACCAACGTCCCAGACGTGGTCTTACATGATAAAACAGAATAGATACCTATGTCATGACAAAGTTAATCCTATCCATTCCTAGGTTCGAACGGGACTTCTTTGATATTGTCGCTATATCGACCTTATCTCGAAGTTCATATGCTCAACATCTCATAAACATTCATTATCATTATTAGTCATATGAACATTTACAAATTCATACAAGTACGTTTATTTGCATAGTGACTTACCTCGGATTCGATATATCTGAATGAAAACGGCTACTCGTTTACTTTCGCTTTCCCACGATCTAAGTCCGTTTTCTTCGGTTCTTGATCTAAACATATTCAGAATTAATCCTTTTATTCACTAATTCATTCAATTCAATCCACACACATATATTTAGGGCTATTTACAAATTAACCCTCACATTTGCACAGTGTATCAATTTAGTCCATTTTTCTCAAAACACCAAATTCACAAAATCCACACATACACATGCTTAGCTGAATGCATATACATCTCATATAATTCCATATTTTCCATCAAATTTGCTATTTAGTCCCTCAAGTTACCATTTTCTCAATTTAGCCGTATTTAGCTAAATTCATCAAAAATTCAAGAACAAAGTATGTTCATCTAGCTCATATCTTTCATTTAACACCATAAAACATCACAAAGCTCAACATATTATCAATGGCACATTTCATGAACAACACCAATTCACCAAATTGAGACATAGGCTTGATAGTAGACTAAGCAACAATCTCAAAAATATAAAAATTATCAAAAAGCATAATCAAAACATACCAAAATCTTGAAATAGCCGAAACCCTTAAAGCTCTTGTTCTTCCTTTTTCTTTGCTAATTTCAGCCAAAATGGGATGAATTAATGGCCATATTTTATGCTTATAATTATTATAGCATACATATTAATCCATTCCAAAAATACCCATTAAAAACAAAATATGTAAAACCTATCATATAAGGTCATTTTTTACCATATCCACCCACTAACTAATTAGTGGTTCAATTGCCACTTAAGGCCAAACTTTTAAAAGCCACAACACAGGTACTTTAACAAATAGCAAGCAACTTTCACATTTAATGCAATTTCATCATTTTGTCAAATTAAACACACAGACGGACAAATTAACATACGAAAATTTACTACGTACTAAATCACATATCAACAGCATAGAAAATAATATTAAAATATTATACGGACTCGAATTTGTGGTCTCAAAACCACTGTTCCTACTAGGGTGTAAACTGAACTGTTACATGTGAGCCAGTATAAGACCATGTCTGGGACTTGGCATCGGCATCGAATAGTGATTCCATGTAAGACCACGCTTGGGACCTGGCTTCGGTATGAAATCGTGTAAGACCATGTCTGGGACATGGCATTGACATACGATATTGTGTAAGACCATGTCTAGGATATGGCATCGACATTGATATGAGATCCCGTATAAGACCATATCCAGGATATGGCATTGGCATCAACATGTGATCCCATGTAAGACCATATCTGGGATATGGCATTGGCATGTTACTACGTGTATGACAATTTCCGGGTATCCTTCGATATTCTAGGTGGTTCAATGGGGTAAAGAATTAAAGTTTATGTTAAAGATGGCAAATGACTAAAGTGTAAATGAATATGTGTGTAAATGAAAATTTGATATAAAGAAAACATGAAAGAGTAAAATTAGCAATAAAATAGTTTGGACAGCAATAATTATATCAATTTGAAAAATCACCAAAAATGGTAGAAATTGAATTAGAGGTTAAATGAGATATGAAATTAAAGGTTATTGAGTCTATTTCTACATATAAGAAATAGAATAAGCAAAAGAATTTCATATGGTGAGATAATTGGATTTTAGTGAGACAGGGTCAGAATGATTTTGGAATCCCAGTTCTGAATTGGAAAATTCATTAAACATTGTACAAAAATAATCATGGGATAAAATTTATATGCTTGAAATTCTTTATGACTATATTTTTAAGAGAAACAAACAGAAATGTCATTCGAGTTCTTTACAATGAGATAATTAATTTTTAGTGAAGATGGGTCGTAACTGTTGGACAGTGAAATAGGGGAGACTTTAAAGAATAAACTGTACAGATTAGCTGAACCAAAAATTCTGGAAATTTTATGGTAAATATATATGTGAGTCTAGTTTCAGGAAAAATTAGCAGATCTTAATTTGGAGTTCCGTAGCTTCAGATAAAAATAATTTAGTGACTATAACTCGAGTAAACAACTCAAGATGAACATAAATGAATTGTGAAATTTTATGCAATAATGATGGTATTATCTTGAGAGATTATAATGAGGATTGTTAAAAGCATGGTAATCAATTTTTTATTATTTATATACATACTTACTAAGCTTTATAGCTTACTTTGTTGGTTTCCCTATTTATATTGTACTCAGGTTAGCTTGGGTTGGAAGTCGCTGGAGAACCTATCACACTATTAAGCTTACAATTTAGGTATCGATGATTTTATACTTAAGGTTGTGGCATGTATAGGGAACTTGGTCATGTGTATATGTTACTATGAGTTGTCCTAGAATAATGACCCATGATATTTGGAGTTCATTGTTGTATAAAGACATTTAATGTGGCCAATAAATTGGTTATGCTATAAACTCATGATGATGCTTTTCATGGTTGAGTAAATTGTATGTTATGACTTGTTACGTGTGTGTGGTGGATGTTCTGGTAGCCTTAATATGTCATGAAATGTGTCATTCAAGTTATAATCAAGTATGGGCAGGTAGAAATTGGCTTGGAAAATAGCTAACTTCTTGACCACACAGGCAAAGACACGACCGTGTGTCTCAGCCGTGTGGATGACACGGTCTAGCACACGGGTGTGTGACTTGGTTGTGTGATCCAAAATGAATGATGATGTCATAAACACGAGTGGAGGACACGAGCATGTCCTGGGCCACACGGGCGGGTGTAACCACACGGCCTGCCCACACGGGCGTGTGACACTCCATCTCAAGGAAATTTTTTGAATGTTCCAATAGTTTTAAAAGTTCTCGATTTAGTCCCAAATCACTCCCAAAGCATGTTTTGGGCCTCGTAGGCCCATTTTAGGGACTTGATGATATAAGATAAAAGTTTTAAATTTTAAACGAAAATTTATGCCTTGAATTTGTTCAGCTGCAAGTGTTATTATTCGATAACGCCTTGTACCCTCTTTTGGCATTGAACATGGGTAAGGGGTGTTACATTTAGTGGTATCAAAGTTATGGTTTAGTCAATTCTATGACTAACCTAGCATGTGTGAGAGAGTCTAGCTATACATGCCATGTTACTACCTAATAGTGTGGCTCTAACAAAATTTTTTTGTTAAGACAGATATGACTTCCAACCGAGCTATTTTTAATAATGCTAAAAAATGATACTGAGGTGATTGAGATGTGTTTATGATGAGACGAAACTTAGAAAGGTATGAATAGATGTTCATGATAAGTATGTGTTGATGTACAAAGTGAGATAACCATGAGTTGAGAAATGTGGAAACGTATAATAAAATCAAAGTTTATATGGTGAAAAGCCCATCCGTGTTTGCTTGGCATGCATATGATGTTATGTGCTCAACATATTTGATTAAGTGAATATGGTAAGCAAATTTACTCAAATATATGGAATGTGTGTTTATGTACACTTGCTTAAATAAGTGTAATCAATATGTTCATATGGTAGAATTCTATGTTTAATTGTTAAATTAGAGACAATACGATGTTTCGTTTTAGGTCTTTGTTATTGAACCATGAATATTATAGTAGTATGAAAATTGAATTGGAAGATCAAATTGAGTAGAACGCAGGAAATGAGTACGATCGTTCAATGAAGAATTGGCGGATAAGGCCATGGTTGGACCATGGAAAAGTATGGAATGTAAGACCATAGCTAGGCTATGGCATTGTGATTCCGTGTAAAACCATGTCTAGGACATGGCATCAATGTGAGACTTTGTGTAAGACCATAGTTGGACTATGGCATCAAGTGAGTGACGTACTCAAACTCGTAAGGCGATCTCTAATTTGAAAAATGTCGATAAGTAAAATGGAAGCCAAGTGTTGGAATTTAGATAGATATTAATATTGAGCTCGAGTAAGTAAATTCATTGTATGAAATTGTGGATGACAGAAAACAATCGTATAATAAATAGATGTGTTAATTTGCTTGGAATGAACTATGTGATTATGATGGTATTACATTAGTGATGAATGCTAAGTCATATGTATGTATTTATGAGAGTTAAGTTAGAGGCTTTACGACATCACCCCCTTATCAGTGTTGTTTTATGACGAAATTTTATGAGAATCATGTTGAATAAGTTTATAAGTGTGAACTAAAGAGTTTAGTGGTGAAATAATTAGTAATGCAAACAGAGTTGAGCATAGTGTGACAAATGTGCTAAGTTTTAAAAGAAATATCTGATTATTTTAAGGATTATACAGGTTATACAATGTCACGGTTAAAGAAGAAGTTAAATTCGATGAGACAAAATATTCAAGTATTATACCTAACGAATGTATGTATTAACTGGAAGTTCTTCTAAAATGATTTCTGTTAGTAATGGAATAATGAGAAATCAGTGGTATTAGACATAAACTGTGGAATAATGTTTGAATTGTAAAGATAGTTGATTACAGTGATTATAGTTGAATGGTTTATGACGATTTCTTCTGAGTATATATGTATTTATCTACTCTCAGAGGTATATATGACTATATGTTTCAGATAAAATTCTTATTGTATGAAAACATTAACTAAATATACTAATAGACGAAAGCATGGTTGGTCTGTTTAGGCTATGTTTGGCATTGTTCCATCTTACACTGCTATTCTATCTCTCATTTGTTAATGAAAAATTGGTGATAGAATTCAGGTGATGATAGTATTCTATTTCTACCAGCTGTTGTCTGCTTAGTATACATGGGATTATATAGCCTTGGTCACAGTTGATTACAGTGCAAAAGAAAAATGCTTTATTGCCGGATTTTCTATGAGATATTACTTATCCATATAGTTAAGATGTCGGCCTTATTATGGCACTATGGTTTTAATCCATGTGATGGTTGTGGCTTCAAGGTGGTTCAAAGCTTCGTTGATTAATAATTAAAAAGTCATAATTTGACAGTCAAGATTGATTCAGATGTCTGGTTTGATTAGATTATTTGCTTGAAAGATTATTCGAGTCATTTGCAATTGTGCTGAATGGTAAGCAACATTAATTATTTGATAATTAATGTAACCTTTTGATGACCACAAAAATTTAAGACATTTGATGTTTCTAAGAGATCTGAATTTGGAACTGCTAAGATGGCTTGAACTGTAACATCCTGCATTAGGGGCCTTATCATTAAGCCTTAACATTTAATTAGGGCGAGTTTGACTCAAAGAAACGGCTGGCAGAGTGGTTAGGGTACTGATGAAAGGCTAGAAAAGGCTGCTAGGCAAGGGTTCGAGTCGCGGGGAGGAAGTTTATTTTTGGCGTGTAGGAAGACTAAATGAGGAGGGCTTAAGAATAAGTTTCGTGGAAGCATGGCATGAAAGTCTCGATAGCTGAAGCGGCAGGGCGCTTGGGTATACTCCTTCGGGTCCTGTGTTCGAGCCTTAGGAATCGCACCTAGGGCGTTTAACTTTTTGCTTTTAGCATCCCAATTAATGAAGCCATCAGGATGGATTTAAAGGAATTTTTGCAACGCAAGTTGTCACGAAATTCTGGTTGGCCGAGTGGCTGGGGCGCGCTGTTGCCCCAGGTCTCGGGTTCGAATCCCCTGGGCAACGGTTGTCCATTTTGTTTTTAACCTCTGATATTAAATGCAAATGGGAAACTCGGGAATAAAGGTTTAAAAGAAAGTTGCGACGGGATTCTACCACGAAAGTCCAGCAGGTCGAGTGGTTGAAGCACGGGGGTTTCTGCCCCAGGTCTCGGGTTCGAAACCCCTGGACGGCAGTGAGTATTTTGTTTTTGACCTTTAATGCGTGCAAGAGCCCAGGGACCGAAGGTTAAAATAAATTTCCGACACATTATAACTGAAGAAGCGTTGTGGCCTAGTGGTCAGAGGCTTGGGCAATCCCTCCCAGGTCCCGGGTTCGAAACCCATGCGCAGCGCCTGGAAGAAAATTTTTTTACTTTGGCCGGCGTTTGGGGGTATTGGCCTGCACATGCACGCGTGGGGAGCCAAGTTTGATGGCTGCCTCATGTTCTTTTATTTTATCTAGGTTATTTATTAATTTAGATGATAATGGAAGCATGAGTTAGTTGTCTTTCTTTATTTTATTTGTTGGAAGTAGGAAGAATATTATAGGAATTTGAGGCTTTGAAATTAGAAAGGGAAGGAGTGTTTGGCCGGCCATGAAGCTTTGCAAGGGAGAATTTGTTTCCTTTTCCTTTCAAAACCATTGTTTAGCCGAATGAAGCTTGGTGAAGAAAAAGCTTGGCCGAAATTTCCTTGTTCCATTTTGATGCATGACCGGTTTGTGTAGATTAGAAGAAAGCCACGTCCTTTTTCCTTCTAATTTGTCCCTTGGCCGAATGATGCATGGCCAATTCTCTTTAGTTGTTTTTGGTTCCTTTTTGTTTGAGCATGCCGACTCCTGCCTCTTCTTCCTCTCTTCCGTTTTAGCTTGAAGTAGCCAACTACTCCATTGTTTTTCTACAAGACTTGGCCGAAATCTAACTCTCCTTTCGGGCTAACCAAGCAAATTGGTAAGTAGATTTTCTATCTTTCATTCTATTATGGATTCAATATGTAAAATCTACTCTAATTCTTGTTCTATATGATAGCCGCAACTTATAGACACCAAAAAGGGAGTGCCGATCTGTGGTGTTTAAAGGCCAGCCAGTCGTTAAGGTAAAGGGCAACAAACTCGTTGGTTGTGGATTTATGACTATGGCCGAATGGCCTTTGGTCTCTAAATGAAATACTAAGACTAATCTCAAGGAAGGCTAGCCGAATGCAGTGAACCCTCAGATTTTGGTAGGTGACCAAATCGGTTTTAAAAGCCTATCGGGATTTGATTCTTTAGGGTAAGGTGTATATATATATATATATATATATTGGCCAAGGGCCATTTTGATACCTCAGTATAACCAAATTAGCATTATGGTCTTAGGGGCAAAGCGGCTGAGGAAAATCAGAGGCGTCGGAAATTTCAAATCACGTTGGTTCGTGTTAATCGAGGTTCGGTCTAAGGCCCTATTTAGTTATGATATGCCCGATCCCTTGGAATTGTTAGTTAATCAACGAGACCCCTAAATACTAATCTATGATGGCCGAATATAGGGGGCATTACGAGGACAAGTTCGGGACTTTTGTAATAACGCATAGATCCGAGAATCCTAGTTAAATCTTCGATTAAATAGGTGTGTAAACTCTTACACACTTTATTAGTATAAACTGTTGTTTAATGTTGTTAATAACCTCTCATATGGTAACTTGGCTTAGTGGGCATAAGCTTGGTTCTCGGGTAAGTTTCCCTTATTACTCGATTTACTATATATGTTGTTGTATATGCCATCATATGCTGAAAAATGCTATGCTATATTCGATTGCATGATATATGGAATCATGATACTTGTAATATGAGCATGATGATGGTGGGATTGATGAGAGGGAGTAATATTCGTGTCGACGGACACCAGTGTTTTGGTAACACATTGTGACTACGGTCACCAGAGGTTTGGTACCTCCAGAGGTTTGGCACCTCATAGCGTCTCGTCCCTGTGGCTTAGTACCACCGTGGGTTGGCCCCACATTTGAGATACGGGATTGACGCCAGTGATTTGGTATCACACGATGGGTTGGCCCCATCACTTTATTGTGACTTCGGGTCACCAGTGGTTTGGCACCACCAGTGTTTTGGTAACACATTGTGACTACGGTCACCAGAGGTTTGGTACCTCCAGAGGTTTGGCACCTCATAGCGTCTCGTCCCTGTGGCTTAGTGCCACCGTGGGTTGGCCCCACATTTGAGATACGGGATTGACGCCAGTGATTTGGTATCACACGATGGGTTGGCCCCATCACTCTAATGTGACTATACGTCACCAGTGGTTTGGCACCACCAGTGGTTTGGTACCACACGGGGTAGAAAAGGAGCATGGATGGCTAGGTTGGGTTGCATAATTGCATGTCATACTAATATCTTGTGTATGAGTGTTATTTCCCGGGTTGGGGATTTATACACTGAGTCTTGGTGACTCACCCCTTCCCATATCATCTTGCAGGTGAGTAGAGCACGGATGTGGAGCCGAGGAGAGCTCGAGGCGGCCATGTTGGTTTTGTGGACTTGAAACTTTATTTTGCCCCGTTTTAAGTTTAATTATTCACTACAATTCGATTGGGTTGTAATATGGCCGCTTATTATTTTGGATGGTTGGGTAGTTGTTTTTACTTTACTTTATAACTGACGAACTCACGGACGGTTATGCAAATAGGTTAAAAGTAACGTTTTAAAAAAAAAATAAGTACTCGTACGCGTTTTCAAGAAATGTTACCACGGGTAACGAGATTTTCTAAGCTTTTGATCACGCTAATGCTCTAAAATTTAAATGGTCAAATGGTTTTAAAAAGGAAGAATGGATTTTCAACTCAATCGGATTTACCAAATTAAATCACTTGAGTTTTTAACGAACACCGTTTTATACCCCTAGCGGAAATTTTTAATTTCTACTGTAAATCCAAACCTTTCAAACTTCTTTTATTCAGTGACATACCAGATCCGGTCATGACTTGTGGGCCGGGTTTGGGGTGTTACAGTTTTGGTATCAGAGCCCGGTTCAAAAACTCGGCTGTGAGGGCCTAAGACCCAAAAATGTTTTGCTAAGATATGCTATTTAAAACCTGTTGAAAATGATTTTGGTTGAACAACATGGCGTCGAGTCTCCGGCACCGATCCGCTCTTGTAAGTATATTTTAATCTATGTATAAATAGTTATCTGTAAATGGGTAGAAAACGGGACGTAGATAGTATGAAAGGTATATGAACTCTAGGACTAGTTACCCCAAACAAATCGCATAAGATTCTAATTGCCTAATTAAACAAACCCATGACTAAGTCGCCGAGTTAAGGTGTGGTAACCCTTGTACGCATGTCTAGGATTGGATCCGGAAGAGCTTGGTATTTAAGTGGTCTTAGTGACTCACCTCCTCTTCGCGGGAATCCTACCTGGTGCGTAGCTTCGGTTCACCCTAGCCGTGAGGACTTGTTCATGGGCCAAACCCTTCTATTAAAACCCGAAAGGGAATTAGCCGCATTTTTATAAAAACTCTAATTTTTAAAGACTTCCCTCAAACTTAGGAGACTTATACTACAAAATTCCTTTGAATTATGGACATTTTAAAATACCCTTAGGGGTAAATTACAAAAATGCCCCTAGTTTTAAAAATTCTACCAAACTACCTCAAAATCTCTTTTTAAACAAAATTTTCCTATTTTACAAGCATACCTAAAATCCCTAAGTTGCCAAATGTCGAAAATGTTGTGCCTTTGGAAAATTTCAAAATTGCCCCTAGATTGCAAATTTCCAAAATGACCCTGATTTTCAAAGTTTTGAAACACTACCAATTTGGGAAGAAAATTTTTCTAAAAAGAGAACCCCAAGTTTTGCATTCCCTTGATTTGTCAAGATTTACAACTTACCTTGTTTTGTTACCAAAATACCCCTGTAGGGTAAAGGACGAAAATACCCCCGGGTTAAGAGTTGGACATAGAGAGTGATGGAATAAGTGAACGTGTATCTTCGAATTACGATAGAAGACTTGACACTTGTTTGATCGAAAGAACAACTTCTTAATTTTGCCCATAAGATTCCTTGCTAATAATCAGTGGAACATTGACTAACTCATAAAACTTTTTAGATTGCGCCATAAGAAATGAGTTCTAGAGGTCGCGGCCGTCAGGGACGCGGTAGAGGCCGGATGGCCGTAACAGAACCAGTTAGGTCGGGCCAAGGATCGGATAATGAGATACCACCTCCACCACCACCTCCGGCTTTTGGTGATGGACCTCAGGATCAGACAGGGGGTGAGTCGGTATCGCAGGCTATGCTGCGTGTTCTAGAAATGATGGCTGAGACCAGCAGAGGTACAGGAGCTCGGAAGTCGGTATCTGAGCGGCTCCGATCCAATGGAGCTGAAGTATTTCGGGGTGTGTCAGGTGTCGCACCCAGTACAGCTGAATATTGGTTAGAATCAACCGAGAGGATCATGGATGATCTCGACTTAACAGATGAGGAGAAGCTGAAAGGAGCGGTGTCGCTTCTAAAAGACGAGTCATACCAGTGGTGGCTCACGGTTCGAAACGGCGCTACAGCAGACGACCTTACTTGGGAATACTTCAAAACTACCTACCAGAAGAAGTATGTGGGCACCAGTTACACTGATACTCAGAGGAAAATCTTTCTGGGACTGGTACAAGGAAATAAGTCGGTATCTGAGTATGAGGCAGAATTTCTGAGGCTGAGCCGCTATGCTCAGGGAATTGTGTCAACTGAGCACGATCGTTGTGTGCTTTGAAGACGGACTTAGGGATGACTTAAGGCTGTTGATTGCTCCACAACAGGTACGTGAGTTTGCTGTTCTGGTAGAAAAGGCTAAGGTAGCCGAAAGGGTCCGGGAGTCTGTGAGACAGAGCTATGATAGAAGCAAACAGAAGAGAGGCATTGGGTCGTCGGGATTGAGAAATACTGCTCAAAAGAGGGCCAGACAGAGTGGGCCGAATCAGGCTGGGAGGCCCATGGCTTTTAACCAGAGGCCGGCTCAGTGTAATCGTTGTGGAAAGTCACATTGGGGAGGTTGTTACACCGGTGAAAAGGGTTGCTTTGAATGTGGATCTCCGGATCACCGTGTGAAGGATTGTCCTCGGAAGATGGCTAGGAATCAGCCAGAGGGGCAAAACCGTACTCCAGCACGAAATGTGGGACCGCCGCAGAGGGGTCGTGGAAATGGTAGAGGAGGCAATGGTCCTAACCGAGGTCGCGGAACTCAGGGCAGAGGAGTAGGCAACACCGAAGCCAGGCAGCCCGGTTTAGTCTACGCAGCAAGGCGTCGCGAGGAGGGTGACGCACCGGACGTCATCACCGGTACGTTCCTAATTTTTGGTCTCCCTTATGTTGCATTAATTGATGTGGGTTCGACGCATTCATACATTGCCAGTAGTGTGGTAGAAAATATGAACTTGGATTTTGAGACTGCTTCTAGCGAGATGACTGTAATTAGCCCTCTAGGACACTCCGTGATGGTGAACAAGCTATATAGAGATATACCCCTAGAACTCCAAGGGGTAGTGTTTGTGGCTGATCTGATGGAACTGCCATTTGGGGAATTCGACCTAATTCTTGGAATGGACTGGTTAGTTAAGTATCAGGCAAGGTTGGATTGCGCTGCTAAGCGCATGATTCTAAAGTTGGCCGAGGGTGATGAAGTGGTCATGATAGGTAACAGAAAAGACTATCTATCCAATGTAGTGTCTGCCTTGAAGGCCGAGAAAATGATCAGAAAAGGGTGTGAAGCATTGTTGGTTCAGATTTATGCCTTGGAGGCTAAGGAGTCAACAGTTGAGAAGGTCCGAACTGTAGGGGAATTCGCTGATGTGTTTCCTGAAGAACTTCCGGGTCTGCCTCCAGATCGGGAAGTAGAGTTCGGTATAGACTTGTTGCCCGGGACGGCACCTGTGTCCATAGCACCCTACCGAATGGCACCGAAGGAGTTGGTGGAGCTAAAGGCTCAAATTCAGGAACTCTTGGATAGAGGGTTCATTCGACCTAGTATATCTCCGTGGGGAGCACCTGTGCTTTTTGTCAAAAAGAAAGACGGGTCAATGCGGATGTGTATCGACTACCGTCAGCTTAACAAATTGACGATCAAAAACAGGTATCCGTTGCCTCGAATCGATGACCTGTTTGATCAACTGAAGGGTGCGTCGGTGTTCTCAAAGATAGATCTTAGGTCGGGCTATCATCAACTTAAGGTGAAGGAAGCTGATGTGCACAAGACGGCTTTTCGTACCCGATATGGGCATTACGAGTTTCTAGTGATGCCGTTTGGGTTGACTAACGCACCGGCAGCATTCATGGACTTGATGAATAGGGTGTTTCAGCAATACTTGGACCAATTCGTCGTGGTGTTTATAGACGACATATTGGTATACTCGAAGACGGAGGAGGAGCATGATAGGCATTTGCGCATAGTCCTACAAGTGTTGCGGGAGGAGCAGTTGTATGCCAAATTCAGTAAGTGCGAATTTTGGCTTAGAGAGGTGACTTTCTTGGGTCACGTGGTGTCAGCCGAAGGGATTAGAGTGGACCCCCGCAAGGTCGAAGCGGTGTTGGAGTGGAAACCACCTAGGACAGTGGCAGAAATTCGAAGTTTTCTGGGTCTGGCCGGGTATTATCGAAGGTTTGTGGAAGGATTCTCCTTAATCGCAGCACCGTTGACTAAGCTATTAAGGAAAGGAGTCCCTTTTGTTTGGTCAGAGAAGCAGCAAGAAAGCTTTGATAAGCTAAGAAAGATTTTGACGGAAGCTCCAGTTTTGGTGCAGCCTGAGGCGGGGAAATTGTTCACAGTTTATTGTGATGCGTCCCATAATGGGTTGGGATGTGTGTTGATGCAGGAAGGGAAGGTAGTGGCCTATGCATCCCGCCAGCTAAGACCGCATGAGGTTAACTATCCTACCCATGACTTGGAGTTAGCAGCAGTGGTTTTTGCTTTGAAAATATGGAGGCATTACTTGTATGGGGAAAAGTCGATAGTCTACACGGATCACAAAAGTCTGAGGTATCTCTTGTCTCAAAAGGACTTGAATCTAAGACAACGTCGATGGATTGAACTACTGAAGGACTACGACTGTTCAATTGAGTACCATCCAGGCAAGGCTAACGTGGTGGCTGATGCGTTAAGCCGAAAGGTCGTGACAGACTTAAGGGCGATGTTTGCTCGTCTCAGTCTATACGACGACGGAAGTCTCTTAGCAGAATTGCAAATTAAGCCAACTTGGATCGAGGAGATTAAGGAAAAACAATTAGGGGAGGACAGTTTAAACGCACGGAGGCTACAAGTTCAAGATGGCGGTTTGGAAGGGTATAGTTTGACCGGTGATGGGGTGCTGTGTTTTCAAGGACGGCCTTGTATGCCGAATGATGTGGGCTTGAGGCAAAGAATTCTTCAGGATGCGCATAGCAGCCCATACGCTATGCATCCTGGAAGTAGCAAGATGTATGGAGATTTACGAAAGCAGTTCTGGTGGCCAGGGTTGAAGCGTGAGGTAACTGAATTCGTGGGAAGGTGTCTCACATGTCAGAGGGTAAAGGCTGAACATCAGTTGCCATCTGGGTTATTACAACCGGTGAAGATTCCTCAGTGGAAATGGGAGAGGATCACTATGGATTTCGTCAGTGGGCTACCCCTCACGCCCAGTAAGAAGGACGCAGTTTGGGTGATTGTGGACCGTCTAACCAAGTCGGCTCATTTCATTCCAGTTAGGGTGGATTATTCGCTTCAGAGGTTAGCTAAGTTGTATGTGGCGGAGATAGTGAGGCTGCATGGTGTGCCAGTGTCGATCATCTCAGACAGAGACCCCCGATTTACATCGAGGTTTTGGAAAGCACTACATCAGGCTTTGGGTACACGGTTGGATTTCAGTACAGCATTTCATCCACAGTCTGACGGGCAATCGGAAAGAGTTATTCAAATTTTGGAGGACATGTTAAGAGGCTGCGTTTTGGACTTCGGAGGTAGTTGGGAGGAATTCTTGCCATTAGCTGAGTTCGCATACAATAACAGTTATCAGGCAAGCATTAAGATGGCACCATATGAAGCATTGTATGGTAGGAGGTGTCGTACCCCCACTTGTTGGACAGAGTTGGGAGAACGACAGATGTTAGGACCGGAATTGGTTGCAGAAACTGAGAATAAGGTGAAGAAGATCCAAGCTCGATTGAAAGAAGCCTCGGATAGACAAAAGTCTTATGCTGATCTCAGGCGGAGAGACATGGAATTTGCCGTAGGAGACGAAGTTTTTTTGAAGGTCTCACCATGGAAGAAGGTGCTAAGATTTGGGAAGAAGGGCAAATTAAGCCCAAGGTTCATTGGACCGTTTAAGGTGATGAAACGAGTGGGACCAGTGGCTTATCAGCTCGAGTTACCTGCAGAACTAAGTCAGATTCACGATGTGTTCCATGTCTCCATGCTTAGATGCTATCGTTCTGATCCATCACACATCTTGGCAGTTGAGGAAGTTGAGGTGAGTCCAGATTTGACGATGGAAGAGGAACCTGTGCAGATCCTAGATCGAGATGTGAAAGTTTTGCGTAGGAAGTCAGTTCCTTTAGTGAAGGTCCTATGGCGGAATCATGGCGTGGAGGAAGCTACGTGGGAGCCTGAGGATGCGATGCGGCAGCAATACCCCCAACTCTTCTGATCCAGGTAATTTCGGGACGAAATTTATTTTAAGGGAGGTAGAACTGTAACATCCTGCATTAGGGGCCTTATCATTAAGCCTTAACATTTAATTAGGGCGAGTTTGACTCAAAGAAACGGCTGGCAGAGTGGTTAGGGTACTGATGAAAGGCTAGAAAAGGCTGCTAGGCAAGGGTTCGAGTCGCGGGGAGGAAGTTTATTTTTGGCGTGTAGGAAGACTAAATGAGGAGGGCTTAAGAATAAGTTTCGTGGAAGCATGGCATGAAAGTCTCGATAGCTGAAGCGGCAGGGCGCTTGGGTATACTCCTTCGGGTCCTGTGTTCGAGCCTTAGGAATCGCACCTAGGGCGTTTAACTTTTTGCTTTTAGCATCCCAATTAATGAAGCCATCAGGATGGATTTAAAGGAATTTTTGCAACGCAAGTTGTCACGAAATTCTGGTTGGCCGAGTGGCTGGGGCGCGCTGTTGCCCCAGGTCTCGGGTTCGAATCCCCTGGGCAACGGTTGTCCATTTTGTTTTTAACCTCTGATATTAAATGCAAATGGGAAACTCGGGAATAAAGGTTTAAAAGAAAGTTGCGACGGGATTCTACCACGAAAGTCCAGCAGGTCGAGTGGTTGAAGCACGGGGGTTTCTGCCCCAGGTCTCGGGTTCGAAACCCCTGGACGGCAGTGAGTATTTTGTTTTTGACCTTTAATGCGTGCAAGAGCCCAGGGACCGAAGGTTAAAATAAATTTCCGACACATTATAACTGAAGAAGCGTTGTGGCCTAGTGGTCAGAGGCTTGGGCAATCCCTCCCAGGTCCCGGGTTCGAAACCCATGCGCAGCGCCTGGAAGAAAATTTTTTTACTTTGGCCGGCGTTTGGGGGTATTGGCCTGCACATGCACGCGTGGGGAGCCAAGTTTGATGGCTGCCTCATGTTCTTTTATTTTATCTAGGTTATTTATTAATTTAGATGATAATGGAAGCATGAGTTAGTTGTCTTTCTTTATTTTATTTGTTGGAAGTAGGAAGAATATTATAGGAATTTGAGGCTTTGAAATTAGAAAGGGAAGGAGTGTTTGGCCGGCCATGAAGCTTTGCAAGGGAGAATTTGTTTCCTTTTCCTTTCAAAACCATTGTTTAGCCGAATGAAGCTTGGTGAAGAAAAAGCTTGGCCGAAATTTCCTTGTTCCATTTTGATGCATGACCGGTTTGTGTAGATTAGAAGAAAGCCACGTCCTTTTTCCTTCTAATTTGTCCCTTGGCCGAATGATGCATGGCCAATTCTCTTTAGTTGTTTTTGGTTCCTTTTTGTTTGAGCATGCCGACTCCTGCCTCTTCTTCCTCTCTTCCATTTTAGCTTGAAGTAGCCAACTACTCCATTGTTTTTCTACAAGACTTGGCCGAAATCTAACTCTCCTTTCGGGCTAACCAAGCAAATTGGTAAGTAGATTTTCTATCTTTCATTCTATTATGGATTCAATATGTAAAATCTACTCTAATTCTTGTTCTATATGATAGCCGCAACTTATAGACACCAAAAAGGGAGTGCCGATCTGTGGTGTTTAAAGGCCCAGCCAGTCGTTAAGGTAAAGGGCAACAAACTCGTTGGTTGTGGATTTATGACTATGGCCGAATGGCCTTTGGTCTCTAAATGAAATACTAAGACTAATCTCAAGGAAGGCTAGCCGAATGCAGTGAACCCTCAGATTTTGGTAGGTGACCAAATCGGTTTTAAAAGCCTATCGGGATTTGATTCTTTAGGGTAAGGTGTATATATATATATATATATATTGGCCAAGGGCCATTTTGATACCTCAGTATAACCAAATTAGCATTATGGTCTTAGGGGCAAAGCGGCTGAGGAAAATCAGAGGCGTCGGAAATTTCAAATCACGTTGGTTCGTGTTAATCGAGGTTCGGTCTAAGGCCCTATTTAGTTATGATATGCCCGATCCCTTGGAATTGTTAGTTAATCAACGAGACCCCTAAATACTAATCTATGATGGCCGAATATAGGGGGCATTACGAGGACAAGTTCGGGACTTTTGTAATAACGCATAGATCCGAGAATCCTAGTTAAATCTTCGATTAAATAGGTGTGTAAACTCTTACACACTTTATTAGTATAAACTGTTGTTTAATGTTGTTAATAACCTCTCATATGGTAACTTGGCTTAGTGGGCATAAGCTTGGTTCTCGGGTAAGTTTCCCTTATTACTCGATTTACTATATATGTTGTTGTATATGCCATCATATGCTGAAAAATGCTATGCTATATTCGATTGCATGATATATGGAATCATGATACTTGTAATATGAGCATGATGATGGTGGGATTGATGAGAGGGAGTAATATTCGTGTCGACGGACACCAGTGTTTTGGTAACACATTGTGACTACGGTCACCAGAGGTTTGGTACCTCCAGAGGTTTGGCACCTCATAGCGTCTCGTCCCTGTGGCTTAGTACCACCGTGGGTTGGCCCCACATTTGAGATACGGGATTGACGCCAGTGATTTGGTATCACACGATGGGTTGGCCCCATCACTTTATTGTGACTTCGGGTCACCAGTGGTTTGGCACCACCAGTGTTTTGGTAACACATTGTGACTACGGTCACCAGAGGTTTGGTACCTCCAGAGGTTTGGCACCTCATAGCGTCTCGTCCCTGTGGCTTAGTGCCACCGTGGGTTGGCCCCACATTTGAGATACGGGATTGACGCCAGTGATTTGGTATCACACGATGGGTTGGCCCCATCACTCTAATGTGACTATACGTCACCAGTGGTTTGGCACCACCAGTGGTTTGGTACCACACGGGGTAGAAAAGGAGCATGGATGGCTAGGTTGGGTTGCATAATTGCATGTCATACTAATATCTTGTGTATGAGTGTTATTTCCCGGGTTGGGGATTTATACACTGAGTCTTGGTGACTCACCCCTTCCCATATCATCTTGCAGGTGAGTAGAGCACGGATGCGGAGCCGAGGAGAGCTCGAGGCGGCCATGTTGGTTTTGTGGACTTGAAACTTTATTTTGCCCCGTTTTAAGTTTAATTATTCACTACAATTCGATTGGGTTGTAATATGGCCGCTTATTATTTTGGATGGTTGGGTAGTTGTTTTTACTTTACTTTATAACTGACGAACTCACGGACGGTTATGCAAATAGGTTAAAAGTAACGTTTTAAAAAAAAAATAAGTACTCGTACGCGTTTTCAAGAAATGTTACCAACGGGTAACGAGATTTTCTAAGCTTTTGATCACGCTAATGCTCTAAAATTTAAATGGTCAAATGGTTTTAAAAAGGAAGAATGGATTTTCAACTCAATCGGATTTACCAAATTAAATCACTTGAGTTTTTAACGAACACCGTTTTATACCCCTAGCGGAAATTTTTAATTTCTACTGTAAATCCAAACCTTTCAAACTTCTTTTATTCAGTGACATACCAGATCCGGTCATGACTTGTGGGCCGGGTTTGGGGTGTTACATGAACTATCGAAACATATTGAGTCAGTGATTGATTATTATCCATCGAAAACGATTACAGTCACAGATGTTCTGAATAGGAAACCTATGTGTGCTTTGCGACCAATAATTATTCGTCGTTTCGGGATAGAGTTCATGTATTAAGAAACCCTGAGATTATAAAACAATTATCTGTTCATTCGGAGAGTACTAAGATGTACAATAATCTGAGACGATTGTTCTAGCGAATGAGTATGAAACGTGATACTTCAAACTATGTGTCCAGATGTCTGAATTATCAACAGGCTAAAACTTATTATCAAGTACCTTTAGGATTGTTACAGTTTGTGTTACTATCTGAGTGGTGAGAAAAAAAAATTTCAAAGAATTTTGTGTAAAAGGAAGATGATGTCTAGATTATTGTTGAAAATGTGGAGAAGTGTGCACATTTTATCTCGGTATATACAGATTTCTCTTTTAATAGATTGAATTATATATGTCAGAGACTTTTAGATCAATCAACGTGCTAAACTCTAATATTTCAGCTAGTTAACCCGAAAGGGAATTTTAGATCCTCGAGGAAATGTTTCATTGTGGTGCTTTAGAATTTGAAAGTGAATGAGAAATATAGTTACCATTAGTTGAGTTGTGTGTAATAATAATCTTTTAATTGCATGTAAAGACGGACTTGTATGGAGTGTGTATGGTTGTAATTACTGAACCCGGTTGACACCTGATCGAGTTTTGAGAGAAAAGATCTACGAGATTGATTTCATCAGAGAATTTGAGCAGAAAGTGAAAGTAACTCATAACAGTTAGAAGTAGTTTTAGATTGACAGAAAATTTATACATACTTGATACGTAAAATCATTGAATTTAAGATAGTGAACTAAAAGTTTGTGAAAGTATAGCTGTGGAAATAGAAATTCTCGATTTAGTTATAAAGAGAAGTTGGAATTTAGTTTGATTTGATGAAAAATGGAGAACGGATCTGTAACGCCCTGAATTTGGGCCTAGTAGGATTGGGCCTTGTGCGTGAGAGCTGCTAGGAGACAGCACATAAAAGTTTATGTGTGCAAGAAATATCACAAATTGGTTGTTGCTTTAATGGTTAAGTGATTAGGAGTGTTTGGAAGTGTTGGAGAATTCCTGGGTTCAAACCTGGGCTTTAGCAAAAAAGTATGTTTTCTCTTAAAGGAGCCTTGATGTTAGTGGGTAGGCTTTAAGAATATTTTTGGATGAATTTATATCACAAGGAGCAATGTGGTCTAGTGGAGGTGGCATTACAGGTGAGCTAGTGGTCGGATGTTCGAATCCTCGCTTGTGCAAATAGGGATTATTTTTGCTGATGGCCATGGAAGGAGGTGGAGCTGGACTGAGACTCTGTGGATGACTTGGTCATGAGTGTTTCAAGGAAATTTGAATTGAAGATTGAGTGATTTAGGGGAGTGTTTCAGGGGAAGAAGATTGGATGAAGGACTTTGATTGTAATTCAAACTCTGTTGGTGGCTAAATTCAAGGAGAAAATCGGGGAATTTGAAATGGGAAGGGTTGTTTAAAAAATTTGAACTCCCCATTGTGTAAACTCGATCATAGGACTTTTTTCCCATAGTGCCGAATTCTTTTGTGCCATTTCGGGTTTTCTTTGTTTTCAGTTTCTTTTCCTCTTTTCTCTGTATTGACGTGCATATTCTAGAATTTTACCGTTCGTGAAACCTTTCTACGTCTTTGTTATTGTAATATAGAATTGAAAGGCCGAATGTAGGAGTTGTTCTTACATGTTTGTGGCTATTCTTTTCTTTCATCTCTGAACTGAACTTCTCCACCCTCTCCCTCTCTCATTTGTTTTGCATGACAGAATACCTTTTGGTCTCTTCTCCCTCTTTCTCTCTTTTTCGATATAAGCATCCTCCTTAACACTATCTTTATCCACCGTTTCTGATATGAGTGTGACTGTTCTTCGTGGGACTCAAGCCTAGAGTGTACCTTAGGAGGCCGAATACTCCTAAGTAGTGGTAAATTGTTGTTCTTTTGGTTCCAATCTTTGTCATCCACGATCTTAGTTAACAAGGTGGTAATGCTATATAGATTTTGTTAAGTTTTGGAAGGCGGCTTTGATTGGTGGTTAAAGAGAGGAACCGATTACTATTCAAGGTAGTGTAACACCCCTTACCCGTGTCCGATGTCGGCACAGGATACGAGGCATTACCGTACTTAACCCTACTTGTACATGAAGTATTAGGCTATAAATTTCCTTCCAACTTAAAACTTCCCCTTCTTAATCATAACATACACATCATGGGCCTAAAAGGCCTTAAGCATACATCCGGAAGGTTTCGGAGTTCAACCAGAAACTTTTACATTCTTTGAAAATTTTTGCCTATACAGGGGTCACACGCCCGTGTGAACAGGGACACGCCTGTGTGGGCAGGCTGTGTGGTCGCACACGCCCATGTCCCTAGCTCGTGTAGAATTTATTTTTCTTTCAAACCTACAGGGGTTTTCACACAGCTGGACACGCGCTCGTGTCAATAGCCCGTGTCCTTCACACGACCTAGACACGCCCGTGTCCTCACCTGTGTGTGAAAACTAGGGGTATTTTGTTATGATGTCAGCAACCTCTTCAGGAGCACACGGCCTAAGCACACGCCAGTGTGCTGGCCCGTGTGACGAATCAAATTCTCGCAATTAAATGCAGGGGACACACGGCCTATCAACACACCCATAGAGGTTGACCGTGTGTCACACGCGGCCTAGACACAAGCCCGTGTGTCTACTCGTGTGGACACTCAGAGGCTATTTTCCAAGCCACTTGTCACCTTGAAACATCAACACCCTTATACCAACTCAAGCAATACATAACATGGCCTTTATACACTATGAATAACCCTTGAAACATCACTTGTAGAATTCATGAAACTCATCATCAATAAGATATGAAACTTAACAAATATTAACCAATTTCTTTGGCTATATACAAAAAGGATAGTAACCTTAATAGCAAACACTTTCGCTCCCAATATGATATAACTCAAAATGACACAATCCCTAAACATGCCATACTTAAAATAAAACAACTTGGCTATACCAAAATAATATTGATAGTGTGATCCGAGCTCTGACGTCTATGATCCCCGAGCTAGCTTGGCAAAACTACAAGAAAGAAAAGAGAGAAGTAAGCATATAGCTTAGTAAGTCTGCATGAAATTCATATAGCAACATATTTGCTCATAATAACTCATCCATCATGAAACAAGAACAACATAAATCTCAAGTGCTTGAGCTTACTTACTCATGCTTACCCTTTCTTATCACATATTACATAATAATTTCATATTTCTATTTAAATCATAGAACCTATATCACTTAATCACATAGATTAGCACTTTCGCTAATATAAACATAAACTCAAGTATACATCTTTCTTAATTTAAATAAAGCTCTTTATCAACCTTGAATAACTTAACTTATTAATATATTTACTTGCTTAGCTTTCTCGTTATCTCTTTCATACTTGGCTATTTTGCCCGTGAATGACTCGAAATACCAGAGGATACTCAATCTCACCAAACATGTGTCTCGATGCAATTGCCATATCCTGGATATGGTCTTACATGGGATCACCTCATGATGCCGATGCCATATCCCAGATATGGTCTTACACGGGATTTCTTAACTCGATGTCAATGCCATGTCCCAGACGTGGTCTTACCACGAGATCTTCCTTTGGTACCGAAGCCATGTCCCGAACATGGTCTTACACGGGACCTTCCTTGTATGGTGTCGATGCCATGTCCCAGACATGGTCTTACACGAGACCTTCTGTAACACCCGTTACCCGAGACCATTGCCGGAGTCGAGCACAAGGCATTACTAGACTTAACTTACTAGTTCGGGGCATAAAATTGAAACTGTCCATCTGCGTCATGTTCACTAAATTGACTATAACTCGAGTTACGAAACTCAAAATTTATATCTATAATTTTTCCCTAAAACTAGACTCATATATCTTCTTACTATAACTTTTCCATAATTTTTGGTGTGGCCGATTAGTACAGTTTATTAGTTAAAGTCTCACCTATTGCACAGTTTGACAGTTCTGACCCCTCTGCACAAAAAATCAATTATCTCATAATATACAACTCTTTTGTCTACACCGTTTCCTTCATATATAAATAGACTCAATAAGATTTAATTCTATATCTCATTCACACCATAATTCCATTTATACTATTTTTAGTGATTTTTCAAAATCACGTCACAATTGCTGTCCAAAACTATTCCCCTGCAGATTTTTTTCTCTTTCATAATTTCTTTGTAATAACTATCATCTAGGCATACATAACATCCCAAAGCAAGTTCTTAATTAACCATTTTATTGGCTAATCATTATCAAGCATTTACAAGCCAATATTAAGCCATATCATAAGGACATACACACAAAATGGCTAAGTCCCTATACATGCCATAACTTAAAACGTTCAAGTCACAAAATTCCAATATAATCCTTTGATAGTGTGTAACGAACTCCGACGTCCTTGCGATCCCCTAGTTGGCTTATAATACTATAAAAAAAAGAAAAAGGAATGGGAGTAAGCATAAAGCTTAGTAAGTTTACATGTAAATAGATAACAACATTCTTAATGAATTATCTTAATCTTTTCTTACCAAGATTATTTAAGCCTTTAATTTAATATACTTAAGTCTTAAATTCTTACTTGTACCTTTTTAACTTGAACTTGTCTTACCTTTCCTTTGGTATACTCTTTGAATTTTCCCCGTTGAACCACTTGGAATACTAAGGATACGCGGGTACCTTTCCCTATGAAACTTAACCATTGCCATGTCTTGACATGGTCTTACGTGGTATCCTTGCCTTACGAACTCACCAATGCCATGCCTTGACATGGTCTTACATGGGACCTTTGCCTTATAAACTCAACAATGCCATGCCTTGGCATGGTCTTACATGGGACATTTGCCTTATAGAAACTTATCAATGCCATGTCTTGACATGGTCTTACATGATTTCCTTAAACCCTAATGTCATGACATTTGTATCCTACACATTCCTAAGGTTCAACCGGAACTTTCTGAGATAGCTTTTCCGTCAATTCATACTTGAGTCTTTAAATGATAAATTTATAAAATAAATATGTAAATGCTGGAATTTAATAGTATTAAATGTAAAATAATAGAATATTGCATTTATTTACCGCAAACTTACCTCGAAACAAAATACGATAAACTATATCGATTTAGTCCACTATCTTTTTCTTTCCCCGATCTAACTCCAGATTTCATTCCTCTTGATCTATAATAGCAAATTTAGCTTATTTAATACTCACATTTATTAAAACAACCCTTAACTCTAACTTTGGCAAAATTACAAATTTTGCCCCTAAACTTTTACACATATTACACATTTGCCCCAAAGCTTGGAAATTAAACTTTATCCATTATTCTTATGTTTTATGACATGCTGATCATTTTTCCCTTCTATGACAACATCAAATTCTCACTCTAACATGTACTTATGAACATTAGGTATTTTTACCGATTAAGCCGTTTTACTCGTTTTCACTTAAAATCACTTAGCAAAAGTTGTTTAACATAATTTCAGACTTCATATTCTATCATAAAACATCAAAATGAACACATTTCACCTATGGGTATTTTTCCAAATATGAACCCTAGATGAATTATTGATAGAATAAGCTAAATTGAGCTACCGGGGCTTCAAAAATGTAAAGAACATTAAAAACGGGGCTTGGAATCACTTACTATGGAGCTTGGAAGCTTGAAACAAACCCTAGCTATGGTGAACCCTTGAAAATTCGGCCTAATGAAGAAGATGAGCACATTTTGCCATCTTTTTCCCTTTTAATTTCTTTTTATTACCAAATGACTAAATTGCCCTTCATTAAAAACTTTGGTTCTTTCTACCTATATATGTCCATTTTTGTCCATGAAAACCTAATGGTATAATTACCATTTAAAGACCTCTACTTCAATTATGCTCTTCAATTAAATCCTTTAGCACCTAAAACTCATATTTATCAACTTTTGCAATTAAGTCCTAATAGGCAAATTAGACATGCAATTCATGAAATTTTCTATCGATATTCTAACACATGCATCTAATCACTCAATAAATCATAATAATTAATCGCAATGAACTTTTCTATCTTGGATTCATGGTTTTGCAACCACTGTTCTGTTTAGGCCCTATTTCGGGATGTTACACCTTCCTTGTTCGATGCTGATACCATGTCCCAGACATGGTCTTACACAGGATCTACGTTCGGTGCCGACGCCATGTCCCAGACATGGTCTTATACGGGACCTACATTCCTTGGGTGCCGATGCCATTTCCTAGACATGGTCGTACACGGGATTTTCTTATCTTATGTTGTGACATAGGTATCCTCATTATACCGAATCTTCAACCGGGACTTTTACTTACATGTTCTCATTGATTTCCTTATTAGACATTGATAATCAACTTCATGGAGGTAATGTACATTATACAACATAATAAGTAATTTTAAACATAAAAACATATGTAGCCTTAAATTCATACAAACTTTCCTCGGTACTCTAAAATATGTGTAGATGTGCAATTTAGTCCCCGACTTTGTTCTTGCCTCGGTTTCGATCTGGGCTTTCTGTTTCTTGATCTATAATAACAATTTAATCTGTTTAATACTTACATTGACTAAATTGACTCATATTTCATACTTTGGCAAAAATTACATTTTGCCCCTAAACTTTATCATAATTGCACTTTTCCCCTAGGCTCGTAAAAGGATTTTCATTCAGCTTTCTTGTAATTCAAGCCTAGCCAAATCATATTCTTAACTATAGCAACCTTCAATTTCTACTATTTCACTAATGTATGACCATTTTCATAACTTTTACAATTTGGTCCTTATATAGATTTTTCATGAAAATGACTTAGAAAAAGATGTTTACCCTACATCAAACTTTCATAATCTTCCATAAAACATCAAAATACATGCATGTCATACATGGGTAAATTTTTGAACATAAACCTTAGCTCAAAATATAACTAGAAATAGTTAAACCGAGCTACGAAGATCTCAAAAATGCAAAGAACATTAAAAACGAGGCTAGGATGCACTTACTATCAAGCTTGAAAGTTGGACAAAACCCTAGCTATGGTTCCTTGTGATTTTCGGCCAAGAAGGAAGAAGATGGACATGATTTTGGCTTATTTTTCCCTTTTAATTCTTTAATTAACCAAATGACAAAAATGCCCTTAATGACTCTTTCTTGAGATTTTTCCTTCCTGTGTCCATTCTTGTCTATCTTAACATATAATGGTCTAATTGCTAAATAAGGACCTCTAATAATTTTTATGATTCTATTTCATACTTAAATCTTCTAAAATCTCATATTTTCTAATCCTTGCAATTTAGTCCCAATGGATAATTTATTCATTAATTAATAAAATTCTTTCTTGAAATTTTCACACTATCATGCAAATACCTCATAAGCCTTATAAAATCATTTAAACACATATTTCTTCTTCGAATTTGTGGTCTCGCACCACTATTCTGACTAGACCCTAAGTCAGGCTGTTCTAATTCTCACCCATTAGGGATTTTCGTCCCCGAAAATCTTACTGGCAAAAAGGCTTAGGTACTGATTCCTCATAGTCTCCTCGGGCTCCCACGTAGCCTCTTCTACCCCATGTCTCTCCCATAAGACTTTCACGAGAGCTATACTTTTATTTCTTAATTGCTTGACTTCCCGGTCTAGAATCTTAACTGGTTCCTCACCATAAGTCATGTATGGTTGTATCTCAACCTTTGTCGGTGCAATTACATGCGAGGGGTCAATCGATAGCGTCTCAACATGGACACGTGAAATACATTATGAATCCTTTCCAACTCAGGTGGTAAAGCCAACCGATAGGCTACCGGCCCTGTCCTCTCAGTGATCTCATATGGTCCGATAAAACGCGGACTCAATTTGCCTTTTCGGCCGAATCTAAAAACTTTTCTCCATGGTGACACTTTCAAAAATACTCTATCACCGACTTGGTACTCAATCTCTTTCCTTTTTAAATCCAAATAGGATTTTTTTCGATCGGAAGAAGCTTTTAAGAAATCTCGAATCACCTTTACTTTTTCTTCGGTTTCTCTAACCAAATCAACCCCGTGAATTTGGTCCTCCTTAAGTTCAGTCCAATATAAAGGTGGTCGGCACTTACGCCCATACAAAGCTTCATATGGCGCCATTTTCAAACTTGACTAAAAACTATTATTGTAAGCGAATTCCACCAAGGGTATGTATTTCTCCCAGCTGCCCTGAAACTCAAGAATAAAGCACCGTAGCATATCTTCAAGTACTTGTATTAACCTCTCCGACTGACCGTCGGATTGGGGATGAAAAGCCGTACTAAAACTTAACTTTGTGCCCAAAGCCTCTTGCAACTTTTTCCAAAATCTGTAAATAAATCTCAGATCTCTATCCGATATAATCGATAAAGGCACCCTATGAAGCCTATCAATCTTGGAGATATACAAATTTTCAACTTATCAAGTGAGTAGTCGACACGTACGGGTATGAAATGGGATGACTTCGTAAGTCTATCGACTACTACCCATACAACATCTTTCTTGCTCGGTGTCAACGACAAACCCGTTATAAAGTCCATGGTTACTCTGTCCCATTTCTACTCAGGCACCATAATAGGTTGAAGCAAACCCGAGGGTACTTGGTGTTCAGCCTTTACTTGTTGACAAATCAAGCATCTTGAAACAAACTCAGAAATATCTTTCTTCATGCTCGGCCACCAATACCATCTCTTCAAGTCATTATACATCTTAGTGCTACCTGGATGTATAGATAAGCATCCACTATGAGCCTTATGTAAAATTCTATGAATGAGCTCATCATTTCTTGGTACACAGACTCTGTCTCTAAACATCAAACATCCGTCGAAATTGATCCAAAAGTCAAACTCAACACTCGACTCACATTGAATTCTTTTGGCTTGCAATTCACTATCATTTTTCTAAGCCTCATAAATCTCTTGAAGAAACATCAGTCTAGCCCTCAACTCAGCTAGAATGGAACCATCATTAGACAAAGTCACTTGTGTATTCATAGCCCTCAAATCAAATAGGGATTTCCTACTCAAAGCATCGACGACTACATTCGCTTTTCCCAGGTGGTAGTCAATTACTAACTCATAATCCTTTATCAAATCTAATCATCTTTGTTGCCTTAAGTTCAATTCATTTTGAGTCATCAAGTACCTTAGGCTCTTATGATCGGTGAATATCTGACATTTTTCGCCATACAAATGGTGTCTCCAAATCTTCAATGCAAAAACAATAGTAGCCAACTCTAAATCATGCGTCGGGTAATTCTTTTCATGTGGCTTTAACTATCTGGAGGCATACGCTATCACTTTGCCTTCTTGCATAAGTACACAGCCCAATCCACTTAAGGATACATCACTGTAGATCACAAATTCTTTTCCTTACTCAGGTTGTACTAGAACTGGAGCCTCTGTCAACATTGCCTTTAATTTCTCAAAACTCTGTTGACACTTTTTCATCCATTCAAACTTTACATTTTTTTGTAATAGTTTCATCATTGGAGTCGCTATCATGGAAAAACCCTTGATGAACCGCCTATAGTAGTGAGCTAAGCCCAAAAAACTTCTAACTTTAGATACATTATTTGGGAGTTTCCAATCAACAATGGCTAAGATCTTACTTGGGTCAACTCGGACTCCATCTCCTGAGATAATGTGTCCCAGAAACCCAACTTCCTTGAGCCAAAATTCACTTTTACTGAACTTGGTGTACAACTGATTATCTCGTAGAATCTGTAAAACTGTCCTTAAGTGCTTAGCATGCTCCGGCTCATCTCGGGAATATATCAATATATCATCAATAAAAACAACCACAAACTTATCTAGGTATGGCCGAAAAATGCGGTTCATTAGATCCATAAACACTGCCGAGGCATTAGTTAAACCAAAAGGCATGACTAAAAATTCATAGTGCCCACACCTCGTCCGAAATGCAGTCTTCGGCACATCTAAGTCCTTTACTCTCAATTGATAGTATCCCGACCTCAAGTCTATTTTGGAAAATACAGTGGCTCCCTTGAATTGATCAAACAAATCGTCAATCCTTGGCAATGGGTACTTGTTCTTCATTGCTACTTTACTAAGCTGTCGGTAATCTATGCACAATCTTATAGAGCCATCTTTCTTTTTCACAAATAACACTGGAGCACCCCACAAAGAGTAACTCAGTCTAGCAAAACCTTTGTCTGTCAACTCTTGCAACTGTGCCTTCAATTCTTTCAACTCAGTTGGAGCCATCCTGTAAGGAGCAATCAATATTGGTACAGTACTGAGAGCTAACTCAATACCAAATTCAACCTCTCTAACCGGAGGAAATCCTAGCAATTCCTCGGGAAAAACATCTGGGTACTCACATACTATTGGTACTGATTCCATTTTTAACTCGGTTTCTTTGGCATTCATCACAAAAGCAAAATATGCCTCATACCCTTTTCTTACATACCTTTGAGTCGACATGTGAGAAATCACTATCAGTGATCTGTCTTGTTCATCTGATTCAACATGAAGAGTGTCCCCATTTTCATATCTCAACTCAATATATTTCTTTTCACAATTTACTGTCACATCATGAGTGGTTAGCCAGTCCATACCAAGAATAATATCGAATTCATCAAATGGCAATAGCATGAGATTTGCCTTAAAATAATGACCTCTAATCATCAATGGGCAATCTTTGCATACTTTATCAACTAATACACTTTTGCCTAAAGGATTAGAAACTTCTATCACAAACTCCGTAGACTCAATAGGTATGCTCATGCTAGATGCTAATTTCATGCAAATATATGAATGAGTAGACCCCGGATCAATTAAAGCAACAACATCAGTGTCATGAAGAGAAAATGTACTCGTAATTACATTGGGAGATGATGCCTCTTCACGAGTGTGAATGGCGTAAGTCCTTGCAGGTGCTCTACCTTCAGATCTTGCAGCCTGCTCTATGGGTGTGCTCTTACTACTCGCCCCACTTCCCGGGTTCCTTTGTTGTCTTCCTCTATTAGTGCTCCCTGCTCTTACACTCTGAACTTGTTTTTTCTCAACCATTTCAGGACATTCTCTGATGCAACTTAAAACAACTTAAAACAACTTAAAACAAGTACTCTCATGTGCAAGACATTCACCAGGATATCGTCTGTCACACAGTGGGCATTCCGGTCTATTAGATCGAACATTCCCGACACTAGCGACTGAAGTAGTCTGAGTCTTATTCCCCAAATATTGTTTTCTCTTACCTCTGCTTGAGAACCCGATTGAAGTAGCTGATCGGGTGGAGAAATCTCTTGACTTCTTGGACGAGGACTGGAAGGACTTACTCCACTGTCTCTTTCTCGAGTCACAAGACTCCATCTCATGTTTTCTTTTCTCTTTTACTAATTCTTTGGCTTTACAAGCCCGATCCACCAACACAACAAACTCTTTCAACTCTAGGACAGTAATAAACAATTTAATGTTTTCGTTTAGTCCGTCCTCAAATCTCTTGCACATGATGGCTTTAGTGGATACACACTCTCGAGCGTATTTACTGAGTCTTACAAACTCGTGCTCATACTCTGTTACTGACATTTTACCTTGTTTCATTTCCAAGAATTCCTTCCCTTTCTGGTCGATGAATCTCTGACTAATGTACTTCTTCTTGAATTATTCTTGGAAAAACTCCCATGTGGCCCTTTCCCTTGGTACAACCGACACAAGGGTATTCCACCACTGATATGCAGAATCCCTTAAGAGAGAAATTACACACTTCATGCACTCTTCAGGTGTGCATGACAACTCATTAAATACCCTGATGGTATTTTCGAGCGAAAACTCTGCCTTTTCAGGATCGTCATCTTTACTACTTGGAATTCCTCTACTCCTTGTTTTCGGATCCTATCAATCGGAGGCTTTTCTATTCTTACCACTTCTACCACTTGAGGGGCTACAGGGGTAGGTTGAGGAATAGGCGGGGGTGGAGGGGTGGTGCATTCGGGTTTGTGCGAACAAACTCCGTATACCAAGCATTCATCATGTGGAGAAAGGCTTCCCTAGCCTCTTCTCCTCCTCTCTAACTTACTATCGTGGGTCTATTCTCATTTTCATTTGGCACCATCCCTTCGGCGGGAGCCGGCGCATTACTTTCTACATCATCCACCACTGCTCTTTTGGGATCCGTTTACTATATGAAAACACAATTCAAATTGTCAAGAGTCGTCACACTATCATTATATAAATACTCTTATGTATGGCATGTATACCTAGACTCAAACTTATGCTACATTAGTCTGAGAATTGACTAAATTGTAGCTTTGATACCACCGAATGTAACACCCCTTACCCGTGTCCGACGGCATTACCGTACTTAACCCTACTTGTACATGAAGTATTGGGCTATAAATTTCCTTCCAACTTAAAACTTCTCCTTCTTAATCATAACATACACATCATGGGCCTACAAGGCCTTAAACATACATTAGGAAGGTTTTGGAGTTCAACTGTGTGACCTGGGACACGCCCGTGTGGGTAGGTCGTGTGGTCGCACACACCCATGTCCCTAGCCCGTGCATAATTTATTTTTATTTTAAGCCTACAGGGGTTTTCACACGGTCGGGCACACGCTCGTGTCAATGGCCCATGACTTTCACATGGCCTAGACATGCCCGTGTCCTCACCCGTGTGTGAAAACTAAGGGTATTCTGTTTATGAAGTCAGCAACCCCTTAAGGAGCACACTGCCTAAGCACACGCCCGTGTGCTGGTCCGTGTGACGAATTGAATTCTCGCAATTAAATGCAGGGGACACACGGCCTATCAACACACCCATAGAGGTTGACCGTGTGTCACACGGCCTAGACACACGCCCGTGTGTCTACTCGTGTGGACACTTAGAGGCTATTTTCCAAGCCACTTGTCATCCTGAAATATCAACACACTTATACCAACTCAAGTAATACATAACATGGCCTTTATACAGTATGAATAACCCTTGAAACATCACTTTTAGAATTCATGAAACTCATCATCAATATGATATGAAACTTAACAAATATTAACCAATTTCTTTGGTTATATACAAAAAGGATAGTAACCATAATAGCCAACACTTTGGCTCTCACTATGATATAACTCAAACTGACACAATCCCTATACATGCCATACTTAAAATAAAACAAATTGGCTATACGAAAATAATGATTGATAGTGTGATCTGAGTTCCGACGTCTATGATCCCCGACTAGCTTGGCGAAACTACAAGGAAGAAAGAAAAGAGAGAAGTAAGCATATAGCTTAGTAAGTCTGCATGAAGTTCATATAGCAACATATTTGCTCATAATAACTCATCCATCATGAAACAAGAACAACATAAACCTCAAGTGCTTGAGCTTACTTACTCATGCTTACCCTTTCTTATCACATATTACATAATAATTTCATACTTGTATTTTAATCATGGAACCTGTATCACTTAATCACATAGATTAGCACTTTCGCTAATATAAACATAAACTCAAGTCTACATCTTTCTTAATTTAAATAAAGCTCTTTATCAATCTTGAATAACTTAACTTATTAATATCTTTACTTGCTTAGCTTTCTCGTTACTTCTTTCATACTTGGCTCTTTTGCCCTTGAATGACTCGGAATTGATGCGATCCTAGTCGCATCATGGTTTGACTCCATCCGATGCCATCGAGAGTGGCCTAAACTTGAGGGGCCCAAGTGCAAGATGAAACATCTCATAGGCTTGATTGAATATTGGGCCAATGTTTTTAAGGACTTTTAATTTAATTAAGTTTTATTTAAATTAATAAGTTTGCATATGTTAATTTTAACTTGCACTTTGTGTGTTCTGATTTAATAAAGTAATGCATTATGCAACTTCCATGTTAGTTTAGTATGCATCATAAATAATGACTTGCATTATGAAACTTCCATGTTAGTTTAAGTCTTGCATTAAATAATTCATCTGTTTATTTAGTTTGCATGCATTTAAGCATTTTAGTTTAATAAATGAGTTACTGGTTTTAATTCAACTCATTTTAGTTTATTTATTTGAGTTTTATTGGACTTCATTTAATAAGATGCTTATTTAATTAATCTAGTTACTAGGATAATTTAATGAAGCATGAGTTTAAGTTTATTTAATTTTGCTTCTTTAATTAAACTAGTTGCTGCATTAATTAATGTCTTTGCTTTTAGTTCATTTATTAAGTCAAGTGTTTAATGTGTTTAGGTTAAATTGGTGTTTAATAAGTGTTTAAATGTGATTAATATGTTTGTTTAATGTGTTTGAATGTAGGAAACTTTTCAGCTGGCAACCGTTACTTTACAAGGTTGTTACAACATTAATGGAAGTGACTTTTAAGTTGATTTTGGTTACAAAAGAAGTGTCTATTACAAGGGATACTTAATACATCAAATTAAAGAGCTTTAAGGAGCATTTTAACTCCTCATAAATTTGGCAGCAGCCTCTTCACTTACCAGCACTTTTTTTTGGCTCATTTAAAAGATGATAACATGCATTCAAAACACCATTAGTTGCTGGTGACTTTTCAGCTAGCCAAGGACAACTCAATGGACATTTTTAAAACATTCAAATTCATTTAATCAGCTCGTTAGGAGTCATAAAGTTGCTGTTATTTGGCTGGATGAATTCAAGAGTTTTTAGATTTTATTTTAGCCATTTAAATGCATATTAAAGCTTAATTCATTTGACTCTCCAGCTAACCACATGTAAACACTACTTGTTATTAGTTTGTAAATTTAGACTTTTGAACCTTAATCAAATTTTATGAACTCTGAGTTCTTGAGTGAGTTTATCTCCTCTCCTTTTTCGTACAAGTTTTGTTAAACTTATCAAGTTTGCTTGTGGCGTCTTTGACTTGTTTGAACTTATCACCAAACCCCCTTTTGGTGTGGCATTCTTCAACCTATCTTCATCTTTCCACCTTAACGATATAGAAACCGGGGTGACACTTTTTAGTGTTGAATCGTTTCTAAGTTTAAGTTCATTTCTCCATTTCCACCAAATTATCTTAATACATATCCTTATTATTTTTATTAAACCGATTCCATCTATTATATCCTTCTTCCATGTTTACTTCCTAGCCGAACATATCTCCATCACTTAACCAATTTTTAAACCCTTTTTGATAAGCTTCCGCAACTTTAGCCTAATTTCACCCTTTTTCGATAATTTTTCAATTACTCCTCATAGACGATCGGGCATCTTACATATGACTCGACTCAACCCCGAGGTGGATCGTATCAGGAATACCAAAGGATACTCAATCTCACCAAACATGTGTCTCGATGCCAATGCCATATCCTGGATATGGTCTTACATAGGATCGCCTCATGATGCCGATGCCATATCCCAGATATGGTCTTACGTGGGATTTCTTAACTTGATGTCGATGCCATGTCCCAGACCTGGTCTTACACGAGATCTTCCTTTGGTGCTGAAGCCATGTCCCGGACATGGTCTTACACGGGACCTTCCTTGTATGGTGTTGATGCCATGTCCTAGACATGGTCTTACACGATACCTTCCTTGTTCGATGCTGATGCCATGTCCCAAACATGGTCTTATATAGGATCTACGTTCGGTGCCGACGCCATGTCCCAGACATGGTCTTATACGAGACCTACATTCTTGGTTCCAGCTGCCATGTCCCAAACATGGTCTTACACGGGATTTCCTTATCTCATGTTGTGACATAGGTATCCTCATTATTTCGAATCTTCAACCAGGACTTTTACTTACATGTTCTCATTGATTTCCTTATTAGACATTGATAATCAATTTCATGGAAGTAATGTACATTATACAACATAATAAGTAATTTTAAACATAAAAACATATGTAGCCTTAAATTCATACAAACTTACCTCGATACTCCAAAATATGTGTAGATGTGCAATTTAGACCCCGACTTTGTTCTTGCCTCGGTTTCGATTCGAGCTTCATGTTTCTTGATCTATAATAACAATTTAACCTGTTTAATACTTACATTGACTAAATTGACTCATATTTCATACTTTGGCAAAAATTACATTTTTGCCCCTAAACTTTATTAAAATTGTACTTTTTCCCTAGGCTCGTAAAAGGATTTTCATTCAATTTTCTTGTAATTCAAGCCTAGCCGAATCATATTCTCAACTATAGCAACCTTCAATTTCTACTATTTCACTCATGTATGACCATTTTCATAACTTTTACAATTTGGTCCTTACATGGATTTTTCATGAAAATCACATAGAAAAAGATGTTTATCCTACATCAAACTTTCATAATCTTACATAAAACATCAAAATACATGCATATCATACATGGGTAAGTTTTTGAACATAAACCCTAGCTCAAAATATAACTAGAAATAGTTAAACCGAGTTACAAAGATATCAAAAATACAAAGAACATTAAAAACGGGGCTAGGATGCACTTACTATCAAGCTTGAAACTTGGACAAAACCCTAGCTATGGTTCCTTGTGATTTTCGGCCAAGAAGGAAGAAGATGGACATGATTTTGGCTTATTTTTCCCTTTTAGTTCTTTAGTTAACCAAATGACAAAAATGCCCTTAATGACTCTTTCTTGAGATTTTTCCTTCCTATGTCCATTTTTGTCCATCTTAACATATAATGGTCTAACTGCTAAACAAGGACATCTAATAATTTTTATAATTCTATTTCATACTTAAATCTTCTAAAATCTCATATTTTCTAATCCTTGCAATTTAGTCCCAATGGACAATTTATTCACTAATTAATAAAATTCCTTCATGAAATTTTCACACTATCATGCAAATACCTCATAAGCCTTATAAAATCATTTAAACACATATTTTTTCTTTAGATTTGTGGTTTCACACCACTATTCCAACTAGACCCTAAGTCAGGCTATTACAGGTAGGCAGTCAGTATCATTTTAGAATTAGGTGCTTTAAAGAGGCTGCTAGTGATAAAGTGATGGAAAAGGTGCCGGCTGAGATTGAGCGCGTAGCCTCTACTCCCAAGTCTAAGAGGCTTGTGGTGTCGGCTATTCGGGACTTTCCACCAGGATGCGGAAGAGTGGCTGCACCAAACTCTGGTTCGAGTCGGCTAATCACAGTAGACCGATCTAGTCCAGGCAAGTGATAGCCGACCTTTAGGTTAAGTGGTTGTTAAGAGTTTTTCTAACACTATTTGATAAGTGATTAACTGAATGTTATGTTTGAATATAGGTTTTGCGATCATGAATTTTTAGTACTCTACGTGATCAGGTGTGTAACAGTACCCTGTATTCTATAGTCAGCGAGAAAGCTAATAGAGTGTTTGTAACTGTATGCCATGTTTGATAACCAGTTGAAAAGTCGAAAGTATGTGTTGTTTACACGGCTATGACTGAAGATCGGTAAAATGCTGAAAAGCCAAAAATATGGCGTATGATGCCACACGAGCGGGCAATCGTACGTGTGGTGAACCGAGCCCCCAGACATGGGCGTTAGTCTGTAGAGGCCACCACAAGCGCTCTCGTGGTCTTAGGCCGTTCAGGGCCTCGTTGGGTCGAAATGGGTTGTGTGGGCCTAGTGGGCCTGAGTGCCACACAGATAAAATGCATGTTATATGGTTTCTATTGGTTGGAACTGTGCTGCTAGTATGGCCGAGGCTATTTTTGGGCTAATTGGGCCACACGAGCGTGTGGGCCCACTTAGGCCGAATAATGGGCCTTAGGCTCCTTTACACTGTTGTGTCTGTTTGGGTTACTTAAGTTGCTTGAGGCGACAGTGGACCTTCTGTTGGGTCGTTAAGCCCTAATTGGTAAAATTATCGAAATACCCCCGATTTGTAAAATTACCAAAATACCCCTGATTTGTGAAATTACTGAAATACCCCCAATTTGTAAAATAACCAAAATACCCCAATTTGTGAAAGTATCAAAATACCCCCGATTTATGAAATTTTCAAAATACCTCTAATTTGCAAAATTACCTAAATACCCCTGTAGGATAGGATTACTGAAATACCTTTATAAGGTAAAATGACTGTTTTGCCCTTGTGGGTAAAGGACTGACTTGTGCTATGATTTGACTAGGATTGGATGAATGTGTTTTAACTAACTTGATGGTCGTTGCATGACTGATGTGCTTTTAATATATGTCTAAATGACTATTACTGAGCATGACCATTTTGCATACACGTGTAATGATTGAGCATGACATACACGACATATTGCATGGGGTTGGGACATTGATACGGAGGAAGTTCTAATAGGATCTCACGGGTCGCATGAGACGACTGTGGATTCAGTATTGATCTGTTAAGGTCAAAAGGGTCGTATGAGACAACGGTGGACCGACGGACGGCTTAAAGCCGCGTAACCTAAATATGGCTCTGTGCCATCTTGATTATGGCTTTGTGCCAATCGTATTTACTCGTGGCTATGTGCCTAACATATATATTGATGACGCTGTGTCGATCATAATTACCCGTGGCTGTGTGTCGATTATATTACCGACAATGATGGCTATGTGTGAAACTTATTACAATTACCAATAGCTTTGTGCCATCCTGATTATGGTTTATAACCATTCTGTTTATGGCTTTTGGCCGTTCTGTCTACGGCGCCGAGCCTTTCTATTGACTTAGTGCCGCATCTAGTGCTAAGCTTGGTGTGTTGGCTGGGTGGGTCAATTTTATCCCCACATAAGTGTAGGGTTGGTACGGGTGGTGTGTTGGCCGGATCGAGGTAGGATGCATCCTCATACTATTGCATATCTGTTTATGAGATTTGTGATTGTACTGGGCTTAGGTCTACTTGTTCTGTATTGGTTCGGGCTAGGCCCAATTGATTCTGTTATGGGCTGTGACCCAAATGATATTATAGTGGGCTTTGGCCCTTGTATGCTCTGAACTGGACTATACTGTTCTGTTTACTGACTGTTACTCTAGTAAGGGGATTACACACTAAGTTTTCATAAACTCACCCCATTTTTAACTGTGCAGGTAATCCCCAGCGTTAGGAGGATCGGTGCTGCGAGGGACTCGAAGGTGACCACACGACTACGACTGTTATGGTTTGGACTTTATATATGTTTTAAATTTCATTTTGGGTTTTAATTTCTGTAATAAGGACTCTCTGGATTTAATTCTAAATTTGGGATTTTGTTACGTTTTATATCTGTTAAATGTAGACGAGTTTCCAACTCAATTACTGTTTTATTTAAAAAATACGTTTTAAACTTTTTTTTTATCTTAAATTAGCTTCTGCAACTAAAAGAGATTTTTAACGAAGTTAATAATGTTTTTAAAAGTGAGTAACTTTTCAATGAACCACGTTTTGAAATAGAACAAACACAAATTGAGACTTTAGTACCTAAATATTAATGAGGGTTTTCACTGGAAACATGGTTTTTGAAAAACACTTCAATGTGGCACGCCAAATTCGGGCCTAACTTTTGGGTCGGGTTTAGGGTGTTATAGGACCAGAATCTTAACTTGAGAGATCAAAGAATGGAGAATCCGGGGTTATGTGAGAAATTGATAAGGCACTGAGAAAACAAATCTCAAATCGAGATTCTGGTAAGATTTTCAGGGACGAAAATCCCTAAGGGGGGAGAATTGTAACATCCTGATTTTGGGCCTAGTTGGAACAGTGGTTGCAGGACCATAAATACAACA
Source organism: Gossypium australe (assembly GCA_005393395.2). NCBI lineage: Eukaryota > Viridiplantae > Streptophyta > Magnoliopsida > Malvales > Malvaceae > Gossypium > Gossypium australe. Next base: position 49,163,128 of record CM016618.1, on the reverse strand, counting down.
TTGAGAAATTTATTTTATTATTATTTTGATGTCTATAGTATGATACTAAAGTTGTGTGGAATTTTCATAAAGAAATTTCCTCGTCTGAGTGCTCAATTTGATAAAAAGGACTAAATCGCATAAGGTGCAAAACTTGAGGTCTAATTGATAAAGGCACTAAATAGCTATAGAATTGAAAAGTATGAGAACTTGCATGGTAATTATACCAATAGATAAGTGAGGAGACAAAGATGGACATGTAGTAGGTGGATTTGGTGAAGTTATTAAAATGTTAAATTGGTAAATAAGTTAATAGGTGTAATAAGACAAAATAGCCAAAAGCTACCTTCTTTTTATTTCTCTTTCATCTCCACCAGTTCTTGCCCAAGGAAATGGCCATGGAAGCTTGAAAATTTTAGCAACTTCTAACTCTCACAAGTAAGTGATTTTGATGGTCATTTTTGATAATTTTTGTATTTTTGGAACCCTTGTAGCTTAATCTAGCTAATGAGGGGACTATTTTGCAAAATGGTTGAAAGTCTAGGGTTTTACCATGAGAATATTCATATTGTTTGCTGCATTTTTATGGAAGAAAATGAACATTGGTTGTTAAATAAACAGCTTTTGTTAAGTGATTTTCATGAAAACACCTAAAATGGACCATTTTGTAAAAGTTGTAAAATAGGTAGTAAAGGTGTGAAATAATGCAAAATGTGGGCTGCTATTAACATGAAAAAGGTTTAGCTATGCATGGGTAGTCAAGAAATTGAACACATTTCATTTAACGAGCCTAGGGGAAAAAGTGTAAATATGAAAAAGTTTAGGGGTAAAAATGTAATTTTACCAAAAATTGTGAAATTGGGCTAATTTAAGTAGGATGATGAATAAATAAATTAAATGTGTTGTTATAGATCAAGGAAGATGAGATTCAGAATTAGATTGGGGGGAAAACAAGATAATCGAGTAATTGACTTATTTCGTCCTTTCATACCGAGGTAAGTTCGTATGTTAATAAGCATTAAATTTAATATGTTTAAATGCTTAACCAATATCATGTGTTATTTCGTATGTTATTATTGGATCATGAATAACATAAAATTTACGAGATTGTATTGAAAGATCAAATTAAGAGAAATGCAGGGTGGAGTATGATCGAATTTTGACATGTGAGAAATTGATAGAAAAGACCATGGTTGGACCATGGCAATATGTGTGCCAGTGTAAGACCATGTCTGGGACATGGCATCGGCATTGATATGTGTGCTAGTGTAAGACCATGTCTGGGACATGGCGTCGGCCACGATATTAGAGCCAGTGTAAGACCATGTCTGGGACATGGCATCGGCATTGAGATGAGAGCTAGTGTAAGACCATGTCTGGGACATGGCATCGTCCCCGACATGTGAGCCAGTGTAAGACCATGTCTGGGACATGGCATCGTCCCCGACATGTGAGCCAGTGTAAGACCATGTCTGGGACATGGCATCGGCATCGAATAGTGATTCCATGTAAGACCACGTCTAGGACCTGGCTTCGGTATGAAATCGTGTAAGACTATGTCTGGGACATGGCTTCGACATACGATCTCGTATAAGACCATATCTGGGATATGGCATCGACATCGATATGAGATCCCGTGTAAGACCATATCTAGGTTATGGCGTTGACATCGATATGAGATCCCGTATAAGACCATACCCGGGATATGACATCTGCATCGACATGTGATCTCATGTAAGACAATATTTAGGATATGACATTGGCATGTTACTACGTGTATGACAATTTCCAAGTATCCTTCGATATTCCAAGTGGTTCAATGGGGTATAGAATTAAAGTTAATGTTAAAGATGGGAAATGAGTAAAGTGCAAATGAATATGTGTGTAAATGAAAAATTAATATAAAGGAAACATGAAAGAGTAAAATTAGCAATAAAACAGTTTAGACAGCAGCAGTTGTATCATTTTGAAAAATCGCCAAAAATGGTGGAAATTGAATTAGAGGTTAAACGAGATATGAAATTAAAGTTTATTGAGTCTATTTATACATATAAGAAACAGAATAAGCAAAAGAATTTCATATGGTGAGATAATTGGATTTTAGTGAGACTGGGTCAGAATGATTTCAGAATCCCTTGTTCTAACTTGGGAAATTCATTAAACCTTGTACAAAAATAATCATAGGATAAACTTTATATGCTTGAAATTCTTAATGAGTATATTTTGAAGAGAACCAAACGGAAATGTTATTCCAGTTCTGTACAATGAGATAATTAATTTTTAGTGAAGAGGGGTCGTAACTGTCCAACAGCAAAATAGGGGAGAATTTAAAGAACAAACTGTATTGATTGGATAAACTAAAAATTCTAGAAATTTTATAGTAAGAATATATTAAAGTCTAGTTTCAGCAGAAATTAGCGAATCTTAATTTGGAGTTCCGTAGCTCTAGATAAAAATAATTTAGTGACTGTAATGTGAGTAAACAGCTCAAGATGAACATAAATGAATTGTGAAATTTTATGCAATAATGATGGTATTATCTTGAGAGCTTATGATGAGGATTGTTAAAAGCATAGTAATCAATTGATTATTATTTACATACGTACTTACTAAGCTTTATAGCTTACTCTGTTGTTTTCCCTGTTTATAATGTACTCAGGTTAGCTCGGGTTGCAAGTCGTCGGAGAACCTATCACACTATTAAGATTACAATTTTATGCTTAAGGTTGTGGCATTTATAGGGAACTTGGTCATGTGTATGTCACTATGAGTTGTCCTAGAATAATAACCCATGATATTTGGAGTTCATTGTTGTATAAGGACATTTAATGTGGCCAATAAATTGGTTGTGCTATAAACTCATGATGATGCATTCCATGGTTGAGTAAATTATATGCTATGACTTGTTACGTGTGTGTGGTGGATGTTCTGGTAGCCGTAATATGTCATGAAATGTGTCATTCAAGTTATACTCAAGTATGGGCAGAATAGGGTAGAAATTGGCTTGAAAAATAGCCAACTTCTTGACCACAGAGGCAAAGACACGACTGTGTGTCTTAGCCGTGTGGAGGACACGGTCTAGCACATGGGTGTGTGACTTGGTCGTGTGATCCAAAATGAATGATGACGTAATAAATAGAGAGTTACACGGGTGGAGGACACGGGCGTGTCCTGGCCCACACGGGCGTGTGTAACTACACGGCATGCCCACACGGGCGTGTGACTCTCCAAAACAAAGAAATTTTCTAAATATTCCAATAGTTTTAAAAGTTCTCGATTTAGTCCTAAATCGCTCCCAAAGCATGTTTTGGGCCTCGTAGGCCCATTTTAGGGGCTTGATGATATAAGATAAAATTTTTAAATTTTAAACGAAAATTTATGCCTTGAATTTGTTCAGTTGCAAGTGTTATTGTCTGGTAACGCCTTGTACCCTCTTCTAGCGTTGAACGCGGGTAAGGGGTGTTATATTTAGTGGTATCATAACTATGGTTTAGTTGATTCTAGGACTAATCTAGCATGTGTGAGAGAGTCTAGCTATATATGCCACGTTACTACCCGATAGTGTGATATCTCCTGGCTCTAACGAAATTATTTTATTAAGACAGAGATGACTTCCAACCGAGATGTTTTCAATAATGTTGAAAAATGATACTGAGGTGGTTGAAATGTGTTTATGATGAGACGAAACTTAGAAAGGTATGAATAGAAGTTCATGATAAGTATGTGTTAATGTACGAAGTGAGATAACCATGAGTTGAGACATGTGGAAACGTAGAATAAAATGACAGTTTATATGGTGAAAAGCCCATTCGTGTTTGTTTGGCATGCATATGGTGTTATGTGCTCAACATATTTAATTAAGTGAATATGGTAAGAAAATTTACTCAAATAGATGGAATGTGTGTTTATGTACACTTGCCTGAATAAGTGTAATCAGTATGTTCATGTGGTAGAATTTTATGTTTAATTATTAAATTAGAGATAATATGATGTTTTGTTTTATGTCTTTGTTATTGAACCATGAATATTATAGTAGTATGAATATTGAATCGGAAGATAAAATTGAGTAGAACGCAGGAAATTAGTACGATCGCTCAATGAAGAATTGACGGATAAGACCATGGTTGGACCACAGCAAAGTATGGAATGTAAGACCATAGCTGGGCTATGGCATTGTGATTCCTTGTAAGACCATGTCTGGGACATGGCATCGATGTGAGACTTTGTGTAAGACCATAGTTGGACTATGGCATCAAGTGAACAACGTACTCAAAACCGTAGGGTATTTTCTAATTTGACAAATGTCGGTAAGTAAAATGGAAGCCAAGTGCTGGAATTTAATTATATATTAATATTGAGCTCGAGTAAGTAAATTCATTGTGTGAAATTGTGGATGACAGAAAATAATCGTATAATAAATAGATGTGTTAATTTGCGAATGAACTATGTGATTATGATGGTATTACATTAGTGATGAATGCTAAGTCATATGTATGTATTTATGATAGTTAAGTTAGAGGCTTTACGACCTCACCCCCTTACCAGTGTTGCTTTTTGACGAAATTTTACGAGAATCATGTTGAATAAGTTTATAAGTGTGAACTAAAGAGTTCAGTGGTGAAATAATTAGTAATGCAAATAGAGTTGAGTATAGTGTGACAAATGAACTCAATTTTAAATGAAATATCCAATTGTTTTAAGGATTATACGGATTATACAATGTCACGGTTAAAGAAGAAGTTAAATTGATGAGACAAAATATTTAGGTATGATACCTAAAGAATGTATGTATTAACTGAAAGTTCTTCTGAAATGATTTCTGTTAGCAATGGAATAATGAGAAATCAGAGGTATTAGAGATAGACAGTGGAATGATGTTTGAATTGTAAAGATAGATGATTACAGTGATTATAGTCGAATGGTTTATGACGATTTCTTTTGAGTACCATATGTATTTATCTACTCTCAGAGGTATATATGACTGTATGTTTCAGATGAAATTCTTATTGTAGGAAAAAGTTAACTAAATATACTAATAAACGAAAGCATGGTTGATCTATTTGGGCTATGTTTGGCATTATTCCATCTTACACTGCTATTCTATCCCTCTTTTGTTAAAGAAATATTGGTGATAGAATCCAGGTGATGATAGTATTCTGTTTCTATCAGCTATTGTCTGCTTAGTATACGGGAGATTATATAGCCTTGGTCACAGTTGATTACAGTGCAGAAGAAAATGCTTTATTCTCAGATTTTCTCTGAGATATTATTTATCCATACAGTTAAGATGTCGACCTTATTATGGCACTATGGTTTTAATTCATGTGATGGTTGTGGCTTCAGGGTGGTTCAAAGCTTCCTTGATTAATAAGTGAAAAGTCATAATTTGACAGTCAAGATTGATTTAGATGTCTAGTTTGATTATTTGCTTGAAAGATTATTTGAGTTACTTGCAATTGTGGTGAACAGTAAGCAACGTTAATTTTTGATATGTAATGTAACTTTTGATGACCACAAAAATTTAAAACATTTGATGTTTCTAAGAGATCTGAATTTGGGATTGCTAAGATGGATTGAACAGTTGAAACCTTTTGAGTCAGTGATTGATTATTATCAATCGAAAACGAATACAGTCACAGATGTTCTGAATAGGAAACCTATGTGTGCTTTGCGACCGATGATTATTCATTGTTTCGGGACAGTGATCGTGGATTAAGAAACCCTGAGATTATAAAACAATTATCTGTTCATTCAAGGAGTACTAAAATGTATGATAATCTGAGACGGTTGTTCTAGCGGATGAGTATGAAACGTGATACTTCTAACTATGTGTCCAGATGTTTGAATTATCAACAGGCTAAAACTGATTATCAAGTACCTTCAGGACTATTACTGTCTGTGTTACTTACTAAGTGGTGAGAAAATAAAATTTCAAAGAATTTTGTGTAACAAGAAGATGATGTCTGATTTATTGTTGATCGTGTGGAGAAGTGTGCACATTTTATCTCGGTATGTATAGATTTCTCTTTGGATAGATTGAATTATACATGTCGTTGAATTTTAGATCAATCATAGTGCTAAACTCTAATGTTTCAGATAGTTAACCCGAAAGGGAATTTTAGATCCTCGAGGAAATGTTTCGTTGTGGTGCTTTAGAATTTGAAACTGAATGAGAAAAACAATTATCGTTAATTGAGTTGTGTGTAATAATAATCTTTTAATTGCACGTAAAGACAACCTTGTATGGAGTGTGTATGGTTGCAATTACTGAACCCGGTTGACACTTGATTGAGTTTTGTGAGAAAAGATCCACAGGATTGATTTCATGAGAGAATTGAGTAGAAAGTGAAAGTAACTCATAACAGTTAGAAGCAGTTTCAGATTGACAAAATATATATAGTCCTGATACCTCATTTTGTTGAATTTACGATAGTGAACTAAATGTTTGTGAAAGTATAGCTGTGAAAATATAAATTCTCGATTTAGTTATAATGAGAAGTTGGAATTTAGTTTGATTTGATGAAAAGTGAAAAACGAATCAGAATCTTAACTTGCGAGATTAAAGAATGTAGAATCCAGTGTTATGTGAGAATTTGATAAGGCACTGAGAAAACAAATCTCACATCGAGATTCTGGTAAGATTTTCAGGGACGAAAATCCCTAAGGGGGAGAATTGTAACATCCTGATTTTGGGCCTAGTCGGAACAGTGGTTGCGAGACCATAAATTTGACATTAAAAAATTTATTTTATTATTATTTTGATGTCTACAGTATGATACTGAAGTTTTGTGGAACTTTCATAAAGAAATTTCCTCGTTTGAGTGCTCAATTTGATAAAAAGGACTAAATCGCGTAAGGTGCAAAACTTGAGGTCTAATTGATAAAGGCACTAAATACCTATAGAATTGAAAAGTATGAGCACTTGAATGGTAATTATACCAATAGAAAGTGAGGAGACAAAGATGAACATGTAGTAGGTGGATTTGATGAAGTTATTAAAAGGTTAAATTGGTAAATAAGTTAATAGGTGTAATAAGGCAAAATAGCAAAAAGCTACCTTCTTTTTATTTCTCTTTCTTCTCTACCGATTCTTACCCAAGGAAATGGCCATGGAAGCTTGAAAATTTCAGCAACTTCTAACTCTCACAAGTAAGTGATTTTGATGGTCATTTTTGATGATTTTTGTATTTTTGGAACCCTTGTAGCTTAATCTAGCTAATGAGGGGACTATTTTGCAAAATGGTTGAAAGTCTAGGGTTTTCCATTAGAATATTCATGTTGTGTGCTGCATTTTTATGGAAGAAAATGAATCTTGGTTGTTAAATAAATAGCTTTTGTTAAGTGATTTTCATGAAAACACCTAAAGTGGACCATTTTGTAAAAGTTGTAAAATAGGTAGTAAAGGTGTAAAATAATGGAAAATGTGGGCTTCTATAAGCATGAAAATGGTTCGGCTATGCATGGGTAGTAAAGAAATTTAACATATTTAATTTAACGAGCCTAGGGGAAAAGTGTAAATATGAAAAAGTTTAGGGGTAAAAATGTAATCTTACCAAAAATTGTGAAATTGGGCTAATTTGAGTAGCATGATGAATGAATAAATTAAATGTGTTGTTATAGATCAAGGAAGTTGAGAGCCGGGATTAGATCGGGGGAAAGCAAGATAATCGAGTAATTGAGTTATTTCGTCGTTTCATACCGAGGTAAGTTTGTATGTTAATAAGCATTAAATTTGATATATTTAAACGCTTAACCGATATCATGTGTTATTTCATATGTTATTATTGGATCATGAATAATATAAAATTTACGAAATTGTATTGGAAGATCAAATTAAGAGAAATGCAGGGCGGAGTATGATCAAATTTCGACACGTGAGGAATTGACGGTAAAGACCATAGTTGGACCATGGCAATATGTGTGCCAATGTAAGACCATGTCTGGGACATGGCATCGACATTGATATGTGTGCTAGTGTAAGACCATGTCTAGGACATGGCATCGACATCGAATAATGATTCCGTGTAAAACAACGTCTAGGACCTGGCTTAGGTATGAAATGGTGTAAGACCATGTCTGGGACATGGCTTCGACATACGATCTCGTGTAAGACCATATCTGATATATGACGTCGACATCGATATGAGATCCCGTATAAGATCATATCCAGGATATGGCATCAGCATCAACATGTGATCCCATGTAAGACCATATCTGGGATATGACATTGGCATGTTACTACATGTATGACAATTTTCGAGTATCCTTCGATATTCCAAGTGGTTCAATGGGGTAATGAATTAAAGTTTATGTTAAAGATGGGAAATGACTCAAGTGTAAATGAATATGTGTCTAAATGAAAAATTAATATAAAGGAAACATGAAAGAGTAAAATTAGGAATAAAATAGTTTGGACAGCTGTAGTTGTATCAATTTGAAAAATCACTAAAAATGGTGGAAATTGAATTAGAGGTAGAATGAGATATGAAATTAAATTTTATTTAGTGTATTTCTACATAAAAGAAACAGAATAAGCAAAAGAATTTCATATGGTGAGATAATTGGATTTTAGTGAGACAGGGTCAGAATGATTTCGGAATCCCCTGTTCTGACTTAGGAAATTCATTAAAACTTGTACAAAAATAATCATAGGATAAAATTTATTTGCTTGAAATTCTTAATGAGTATATTTTGAAGAGAAACAAACGGAAATGTTATTCGAGTTCTGTACAATGAGATTATTATTTTTAGTGAAGAGGGGCCGTAACTGTCCAACAGCGAAATAGGGGAGAATTTAAAGAATAAACTGTACTGATTGGATGAACTAAAAAATTCTAGAAATTTTATAGTAAGAATATATTTGAGTCTAGTTTCAGGATAAATTAGCGGATCTTAATTTGGAGTTCGGTAGCTCTAGATAAAATAATTTAGTGACTGTAATGCGAGTAAACAGCTCAAGATGAACATAAATGAATTGTGAAATTTTATGCAATAATGATGGTATTATCTTGAGAGCTTATAATGAGGATTGTTAAAAGCATAGTAATCAATTGATTATTATTTACATATGTACTTACTAAGCATTATAGCTTACTCTGTTGTTTTCCCTATTTATAATGTACTCAGGTTAGCTCGGGTTGGAAGTCGTCGGAGAACCTATCACACTATTAAGCTTACAATTTAGGTATCGATGATTTTATACTTACAGTTGTGGCATGTATAAGGAACTTGGTCATGTGTATATGTTACTATGAGTTGTCCTAGAATAATGACCCATGATGTTCAGAGTTCATTGTTGTATAAGAACATTTAATGTGGCCAGTAAATTGGTTATGCTATAAACTCATGATGATGCATTCCATGGTTGAGTAAATTGTATGTTATGACTTGTTACATGTGTGTGGTTGATGTTTTGTTATCCTTAATATGTCATGAAATGTGTCATTCAAGTTACACTCAAGTATGGGCAGGATAAGGTAAAAATTGGCTTGGAAAATTGCCAACTTCTTGACCACACAGGCGGAGACACGGTTGTGTGTCTCAGCCGTGTGGAGGAAACGGTCTAGCACATGGGTGTGTGACTTGGTCGTATGATCCAAAACGAATGATGACATCATAAACAGAGAGTTACACAGGTGGAGGACACGGGCGTGTCCTGGGCCACACGGGTGGGTGTAACCACACGGCCTGCCCACACGGGTGTGTGACTCTCTAAAACAACAAAATTTTCTAAATGTTCCAATAGTTTTAAAAGTTCTTGAATTAGTCCCAAATCGCTCCCAAAGCATGTTTTGGGCCTCGTAGGCCCAGTTTAAGGACTTGATGATATAAGATAAAAGTTTTAAATTTTAAACAAAAATTTATGCCGTGAATTTGTTCAGTTGCAAGTGTTATTGTCTGGTAATGCCTTGTACCCTCTTCTAGCGTTGAACACGGGTAAGGGGTATTACATTTAGTGGTATCAGAGCTATGGTTTAGTCAATTCTAGGACTAAACTAGCATCTGTGAGAGAGTCTAGCTATACATGCCACGTTACTACCCGATAGTGTGATATCTCTCAGCTCTAACGAAATTATTTTGTTAAGATAGAGATGACTTCCAACCGAGCTATTGTCAATAATGCTGAAAAATGATACTGAGGTGATTGAAATGTGTTTATAATGAGTCAAAACTTAGAAAGGTATGAATAAAAGTTCATGATAAGTGTGTGTTAATGTATGAAGTGAGATAACCATGAGTTGTGAAATGTGGAAACGTAGAATAAAATGAAAGTTTATATGGTGAAAAGCCCATCCGTGTTTACTTGGCATGCATATGATGTTATGTGCTAAACATATTTGATTAAGTGAATATGGTAAGCAAATTTACTCAAATAGACGGAATGTGTGTTTATGTACATGATGTGAGACGGCTCGGGGTAATCGAGTCATTCACGTAGTTTGCCCGATCATCTACGAGGAGTAACGGAGTAATCGGAAAGGGATGGGAAATTAGTTAAGGTTGTGGAATCTTTGATAGGTTTTCAATTTTAAGTTTATTTAAGTTAGGAATGGAGGTAGAATATTAGATGGGATCAATTGGGAAGATGGGATGAATAGGTTCGATTTACGTAGATGAAGAAGATAGGTAATCGGATGATTCAGTTTAGTAAGGATGAATAAGGATGGTAAGAATGGATATTCAATGGCTCGGTTTTAGATAGGATATTTAAAGATAGAATTGGTGGTAATGGATTGTAGGACTTAAACTCGAGAAACGATTCAACACTATATGCAGTGTCACCTCGGTTTCTATGCGGTTTAAGGTGAAGGATGGAAATATCAAAAAGTTTGAAAACACCACACTGATTTAGTGATAAGTTCAGGAAGAGTTCGATTGACGCCACAAGAGAGCTTGATAAGTCGAATTGAAAACTCGTACGAATTTGGAGAGGAGAAACCTCACTCTTTTGAACAAAGTTCATAAAATCAAATTGATAAAAGTTTTTTTACAAATGAAAATGAGCAGCTATTTATAGCCTACAAAAGGGCTAGTCGAATGGACACTAAAATTCTTAATAACTAATCTAAATTCAGCTAGAAAATCTGGAAAGTTCTGAAAGAACTTCATTAAAATGCTATGGCCAAATTTTGCTGAATGGAGCTCAATGGACAGCTTCTAGAAAGGGGCTGATAAGCTTGCACGAATTTGGACACTTCAAGGATGCATTGCACTAGCTAGGTGCAGCTAATGAGCTTAAATGAGCTCATTAAAATGCTAACTTTAGCTGAAAAGTTACCAGCAATAAAGGAGAACGTAAACAGCCTTGAATGTATGGAAAAGGAGCTGGAAAAATATTTGGAAGTGTGAACAATGATCAGTCGAATGGTCCTTGGTGTGAACACCAAATGTGAACACCTAGGTGCTGTTTTGGGGAGTGGATCAGCCAGCTTTTTGGGAAGTGAAATTGGCAGCCCTCCTTGGCTGAATAAGCACCTTGAATCATCAAAGAATAAGCCATATCCATGAATCTGGCCATCCATGAAGCCAGCAATTCATGTATGCTTCCATACGTTGCATTGAGCCATGCATGCACTTGGACTTTAATGCTCCTTCATGCATTCAGCCATCCTACAAGAAAAACATGAACTAAGTTAGGTTCAAATGTATGTTCGGTACACTAAATAGCATTAAGACAAATTAAACACTAATGATCATACTAACTAAATTAAGACAAATTAATTATAGTTCAGCCACCTAATTGAATTCGGCTAACAAAACATAATTAAATCATGTAATAAGCTAACAAGTAATTAAGAGTTGTAACTAAATTAACTAAATTAACTAAATTAACTAAATTAAATTAAATACTTAATTTAATCCAATAATTAAATTTAATTAAGCTAAAGAGATATTAACGAGCTCAATGAGCTGAATTGAGCTCGAATGAGCTGACTTGAGCTCGAGTAAGTTGAACCGAGCTGAGAGCAGCTTGCATTAAGATGCGAAGCTCCTTTAAAACGTTGACCCAAGCCACTCCATCTTTAACAAGCTGAACTTTGGTCCAAAATGGAGTCAATAAGGCCGAAACAGCTTCTTGGGATTGTTTGGCTCGGGCTCGAGTTGCTGGGCATTTAGAGAGCTCGAGAGGATCGAAATATGAATCTTTGGTTGCCCCGGGTATGCTCACATCAGTACACTTGCTTGAATAAGTGTAATCAGTATGTTCATATGGTAGAATTTTATGTTTAATTGTTAAATTAGAGATAATATGATGTTTTGTTTTATGTCTTTGTTATTGAACCATGAATATTATAATAGTATGAAAATTGAATTGGAAGATCAAATTGAGTAGAACATAGGAAATGAGTACGATCGTTCAATGAAGAATTGACGGATAAGACCATGGTTGGACCATGGCAAAGTATGGAATGTAAGACCATACCTGGGCTATGGCATTATGATTCTGTGTAAGACCATGTTTGGGACATAGCATCGATGTGAGACTTTTTGTAAGACCATAGTTGGACTATGGCATAAATTGAACGACATACTCAAACCCGTAAGGAGTTCTCTAATTTGACAAATGTCGGTAAGTAAAATGGAAGTCAAGTGTTGGAATTTAATTAGATAGTAATATTGAGCTCGAGTAAGTAAATTCATTGTGTGAAATTGTGGATGACAAAAAACATTCGTATAATAAATAGATGTGTTAATTTTCTTGGAATGAACCATGTGATTATGATGGTATTACATTAGTGACGAATGCTAAGTCATATGTATGTATTTATGAGAGTTAAGTTAGAGGCTTTACGACCTCACCCCTTACCAGTGTTGCTTTATGACAAAATTTTACGAGAATCATGTTTAATATGTTTATAAGTTTGAACTAAAGAGTTCAGTGGTGAAATAATTAGTAATGCAAACATAGTTGAGTATAGTGTGACAAATGAACTCAGTTTTAAATGAAAAATCTGATTGTTTTAAGGATTAACAGTTTTAATGTCACGGTTAAAGAAGAAGTTAAATTTGATGAGACAAAATATTCAGGTATGATACCTAAAGAATGTATGTATTAACTGGAAGTTCTTCTGAAATAATTTCTGTTAGCAATAGAATAATGAGAAATCAGTGGTATTAGAGATAAATAGTGGAATAAAGTTTGAATAGTAAAGATAGTTGATTATGGTGATCATAGTCAAATGGTTTATGACGATTTCTTCTGAGCACCATATGTATTTATCTACTCTCAGAGGTATATATAACTGTATGTTTCAGATGAAATTCTTATTGTATGAAAATGTTAACTAAATATACTAATAGACAAAAGCATGGTTGGTCTGTTTGGGCTATGTTTGGCCTTGTTCCATCTTACATTGCTATTCTGTCTCTCTTTTGTTAAAGAAATATTGGTGATAGAATTCAGGTGATGATAGTATTTTGTTTCTACCGGCTATTGCCTGCTTAGTATATGGGGGATTATATAGCCTTGGTCGCAGTTGATTACAGTGCAGAAGAAAAATGCATTATTCCTGGATTTTCTCTGAGATATTATTTATCCATACAGTCAAGATGTCGGCCTTATTATGGCACTATGGTTTTAATCCACATGATGGTTGTGGCTTCAGGGTGGTTCAAAGCTTTGTTGATTAATAATTGAAAAGTCATAATTTGACAGTCAATATTGATTCAGATGTCTAGTTTGATTAGATTATTTACTTGAAAGATCATTCGAGTTATTTGCAATTATGCTGAATAGTAAGCAACAACATTAACTATTTGATAAGTAATGTAACCTTTTGATGACCACAAAAATTTAAAACATATGATGTTTCTAAGAGATCTAAATTTGGGACTGCTAAGATGGCTTGAACTGTCGAAAGCTTTTGAGTCAGTGATTGATTATTATCCTTCGAAAACGATTATAGTCACAGATGTTCTGAATAGGAAACCTATGTGTGCTTTGCGACCGATGATTATTCGTTGTTTCGGGATAGAGTTCGTGTATTAAGAAACCCTAAGATTATGAAACAATTATCTATTCATTCGAGGAGTACTAAGATGTACAATAATCTAAGACGATTGTTCTAGCGGATGAGTATGAAACGTGATACTTCTAACTATGTGTCCAGATGTCTGAATTATCAACAGGCTAAAACTGATTATCAAGTACCTTCAGGACTGTTACAGTTTGTGTTACTATCTGAGTGGTGAGAAAATAAAATTTCAAAAAATTTTGTGTAAAAGGAAGATGGTGTCTGAATTATTGTTGATCATGTGGAGAAGTGTGCACATTTTATCTCGGTATGTACAAATTTCTCTTTTGATAGATTGAATTATATATGTCGGAGAGTTTTAGATCAATTAGCGTGCTAAACTCTAATATTTCAGATAGTTAACCCGGAAGGGAATTTTAGATCCTCGAGGAAATGTTCCGTTATGGTGCTTTAGAATTTGAAGGTGAATGAGAAAAACAATTACCATTAATTGAGTTGTGTGTAATAATAATCTTTTAATTGCGTGTAAAGACGGCCTTGTATGGAGTGTGTATGGTTGCAATTACCGAACCCGATTGACACTTGATCGAGTTTTGTGAGAAAAGATCCACGGGATTGATTTCATCAAAGAATTTGAGCAGAATGTGGAAGTAACTCATAACAGTTAGAAGCAGTTTCAGATTGACAGAAAATATATACAGACTTGATACGTCAAATCATTGAATTTAAGATAGTGAACTAAATTTTTGTGAAAGTATAGTTGTGGAAATAGAAATTCTCGATTTAGTTATAAAGAGAAGTTGGAATTTAGTTTGATTTGATGAAAAGTGAAGAATGGATCAGAATTTTAACTTGCGAGATCAAAGAATGGAGAATCCGGGGTTATATGAGAAATTGATAAGGCACTAAGAAAACAAATCTCAAATCGAGATTCTGGTAAGATTTTCGGGGATGAAAATCCCTAAAGGGGAGAATTGTAACATCCTGATTTTTGGCCTAGTCATAATAGTGGTTGCGAGACCAAAAATCCGACATCAAAAAATTTATTTTATTATTATTTTGATGTTTACAGTATGATACTAAAGTTGTGTGGTGTAACACCCCAAACCCGGCCCATGCGGTATGACCAGATTTGACATGTCACATGAAGAAAACGCATAAAGACTTTGTGATTCTTACTAAAAGTAGGCGTTATTTGGTTATAGTTAAGAAAACAAATTTGATTAGAAATATTTGATGAAAATAATATTAATCTTGAAAGGTTGATTGAAAAAAAAATCGATAATTAAACTAGTGATCTTTTAAATAAATCGTGACTTTTGAAAATATTGTTGATAATATGAAAGAAAATCCGGGTTAAATTATTTGTGCATATTTATTATGAAAACTATTTATTAATCAATTTTTGAAAACCGTTATTTATGATTTTAGAAAATTCCCATTTAAAATAATTCAAGAAAGATAATAAGTATGACCAATCTTAAAACAAAATAAAAATATCCCAGAGGCCTTATTACAACTTTAAAACCCAAAATAGTAAGAGTGACGAAATAAAACGGAAAAGAAGTTTACTAATGATCGAAAACATTATTTCCAAAGTCTGGCCTCCACCGAGTCATCCATGGCCCAAGTCTTCATCACTGAGCATTACCTGTAAGGATTAAGAAAAGGGGTGAGTTACTAGAACTCAGTGTATAATCCCCTTACCGTCATCCACTGGGCTTGAACCCGTATAGTATCATCTTGGACCGAAGCGCATTTACATAGCAATATTTAAATGAAATGTATGCAACCCAACCCATCCATCCATCACACCCCCAACCAGCCAATCACACCTGTGGGGATCAAGTCAACCCACCTCGCCGCTCACACCAAATTTGCAGTCAAACTGCTATCATATAGTATTTTTGTGGTCAAGCCACCGAAATCATATTTAAGCACAATAATATACAAATTATGGCAATGCCACCAGGCTACACTGCTCTCCATACAATTTTTCCCATCCCATGCAATATGTAAAAATGCCACATACATAATAAAATAACATAAAATATCCACATGTAAATATCAACCATTAATCAAGTAATTTATTAAGGTGAATCGACCCATTATGATTTTTTTGGTAATTTGGCCCACTAAGGCATTCTAGCAAATCGGCCCGTAGGGGCATTTTGGTAAATCGGCCCATAGGGGCATTTTGGGAAATCATCACTTTATAGGCGTTTAAGCATTTCGGCCTGTTATGGCATTTTGATAAAAACGACCCATTGAGGGTATATTCGTAATTCGGCCAATAAGGGCATTTTCGTAATTTAACAAATTTTATACCGATTTTAACAGATTTTAGAAATAATAATGTTTAAGCCAATTATTCGATTCATGCTATATTCCGAATATTAGACTTGTATAACAACAACGATCTATTCTTCCAACATAATAGTGAATCACGAATCTACGGGATTTCGGTGTGAGATTACACACCTGATTACAGTAAGGACTAAACCTCCTTGATCGTCGGCACCTAAATCACCATTACACTCGATTAACCAACAAACAAGATTTTATTAATCCAAATCTAAATCAGACGATCTAATGAAATGCTTACCCTTAGTATCGTGAACGACCATGATTTGTCTATTCTCACCGAATGATGGTCCACAACCCGTTGGAAAATCCCGAACCGCTGATACCGCCCTACGTTTGAACTTAGGAGTAGGAATTGCAAATCCACTGCCTTTTTGTCCTCCAATCGCTTTTCTTTTAAAATCGCTACCACTTGCCTCCATTGGAAAAGTCCCGATTAGAAATATTACTATGATGAGAGAAAATCTAAGGAGAGGGTTTCGGCTTACCACTACTATGATGAGAGAAGAACGAGCGATTTAGTCCCTAATAATAACCGATTAGTCAAATCCATCGATCCGTTTTAATGGAATAACCAAGGATTGAGAGATTTCGAAATGAACCTTGAAGAAATTCCTTACCTTGATAATAATAGATCCAACTTCCACCGATTGGGCTTATGACTAGAGATGAATCGGAAGGATGTGATATTCGGCCACCCACTAAAACACTACGAAAAAGAAGAGATGATCATGATTTGAGAGAGAAGGAGAAAATGATATTCCGGTTTATAAACAAAATAGAACAACCGAATAGTGATGGACACACATTCGGCTAGGGAGAAAAGAAAATGAGAAGGCAAGAAAGAAACCACTTACCGATTCGATCAAAGAAGAAAGTGCCAACACGAAAGAGAAAGAAATAATGAAGAAGAGATTAAGGGTTAAAAGGTTCGGCTATGGAGAGAAATGAATAAGAAGATTCGGCTACTTTGAGAGAAAGAAACGAGGAAGATTCGTCCTCCAAAAATGGTCGACTAAAGAAAGAAGAGAGAAAGGAGGAACGATGAGAAAACAAGAAAAGAAGAGCAAAGTGGCTTGAAAGTTTTAGCAAAACAAAGGAAAAAGGTGCACAATATTGGCTTTAGAGTTTCGGCAAGTGAGGGAAAGAGAAAACTCAAAAATGCTAAAAAGAAACAAGCCCTTCATGCACCAAAATTTTCAAAATGACTATAGAAATTCGGCTCCCCTTTTCTCCCTACCAAAACCGTGTGTCCCTAGCACCAAAAAGTTCATGGTTGACCAAAAATTCTATCCCAAGCACCTTCCAAAAATTCAGCCAACATATCCCCCTTTTTCCACAACTCCTTTACTTCTTTCCTTCTTTTTCCCTTGTTTCACTCCTTACCAATTTTCCTTAGTCTTCTTTCCATTATTAAAAAGTCTTCCTTACCTTCTTTAAAGCTTGGTCGACACTTACCATCTATCACATGGTTAGCACAAAAATTTAAATCCCAAAAGTTGCAATAGATGGGATTCAAACCCCTTCCCTCCATGCTCTCCACTTGATGCCTCACCACTCCACCATGTGCTCCACTTGTGCTAGCAAAATACACTCTTATTTCCTTAAGTCTTGATGCCACTTACCTCCTCCCCCTTAAGTGCTTAAACACAAAAATTTTGCTAAGGCCCAACTCAACCCCAAGCTTTCTTAGGACCCCTTAAACATACACAATTAACACTATTACCTAGCCTATCGCGTGATATAATGCAAAACATAAAATTCCGAATTTCAGGATGTTACATGTGGAATTTTCATAAAGAAATTTCCTCGTTTGAGTGCTCAATTTGATAAAAAGGACTAAATCGCGTAAGGTGCAAAACTTGAGGTCTAATTGATAAAGGCACTAAATACCTATAGAATTGAAAAGTATAAGCACTTGAATGGTAATTATACCAATAGAAAAGTGAGGAGACAAAGATGGACATGTGTAGTAGGTGGATTTGGTGAAGTTATTAAAAGGTTAAATTGGTAAATAAATTAATAGGTGTAATAAGACAAAACAGCAAGAAGCTACCTTCTTTTTATTTCTCTTTCTTCTCTACCAATTCTTACCCAAGGAAATGGCCGTGGAAGCTTGAAAATTTTAGCAACTTCTAACGCTCACAAGTAAGTGATTTTGATGGTCATTTTTT
The DNA here is from genome assembly GCA_005393395.2 of Gossypium australe. Classification (NCBI taxonomy): domain Eukaryota; kingdom Viridiplantae; phylum Streptophyta; class Magnoliopsida; order Malvales; family Malvaceae; genus Gossypium; species Gossypium australe. The sequence continues at coordinate 49,144,635 of CM016618.1, read as the reverse complement.
ATAGTTTTTGTATTTTTGGAACCCTTGTAGCTTAATCTAGCTAATGAGGGGACTATTTTGCAAAATGGTTGAAAGTCTAGGGTTTTTCCATGAGAATATTCATATTGTTTGCTACACTTTTATGGAAGAAAATGAATATTGGTTGTTAAATAAACAGCTTTTGTTAAGTGATTTTCATGAAAGCACCTAAAATGAATCATTTTGTAAAAGTTGTAAAATAGGTAGTAAAGGTGTGAAATAATTGAAAATGTGGGCTGCTATAAGCTTGAAAAAGGTCCGGCTATGCATGGGTAGTAAAGAATTGATTTAGTCCCAAATCGCTCCCAAAGCATGTTTTGGCCTCGTAGGCAATTTTAGGGACTTGATGATATAAGGTAAAAGTTTTAAATTTTAAACAAAAATTTATGCCTTGAATTTGTTCAGTTGCAAGTGTTATTGTTCGGTAACGCCTTGTACCCTCTTCTGGCGTTAAAAACTGGTAAGAGGTGTTAAAGATACGTAGTCTACTGCTGCCAATATGTACTTATGACCAAAAGATGGAGGGAAAGGACTGAGAAAGTCAATGCCCCAAACATCAAATAATTCTACCTCAATAATGTTTGTTTGGGGCATATCATTTCTGTTGGTGATGTTTCCAACCATTTGGCATCGATTACAACTCTTTATGTAAGCATACACATCTTTGAATAGTGTTGGCCAAAAGAATCTGGCTTGCAGTAATTTGGCTGTAGTACGTGTACCTCTGAAGTTTCCCCCACTCAAAGCTTTGTGACAATGATATAAAATCTTATGTACCTCATTTTCTGCCACGCATCTCCTAATCATTTGATCTGTACACTTTTTGAACAAATATGACTCTTCCCAAAAATAGTACTTCACATCGTGAAGAAACTTTTTCTTTTGTTGATACGTCTTATCAATCAGCATCAAACCACAAGCTAAATAGTTATCAAAATTAGCAAACCAAGGGGTATTATGGAGATTATTTACCTTAAGTATGTGCTCGTCTAGAATTGTCTCCTGAATGGGTATAAATGGAGCATTTTCTTCTTGCGGCTTCAATCTAGATAACTGATCTGCTACTTTATTTTCTACCCCTTTTCGATCTTGAGTTTCTAGATCAAACTATTGGAGTAGGAGTACCTATCGGATCATTCTTGGCTTGGCATCTTTCTTGGAAGTAAATGTTTAATTATTGAATGATCCGTATAAACATTCACTTTGGTACCTACAAGATAAGATCGAAACTTGTCAAAAGTCAATAGTAAGTAACTCTTTCTTTGTTACCCTATAATTCAGTTGAGCTCTCGTCAGAGTCTGACTTGCATAGTAGATGGGATGAAAAACTTTGTTCCTTTGCTGGCCCATCACAGCTCCTATCGTGATGTCATTGGGTCACACATCAATTCAAATGGCAAATCTCAATTTAGTGTAACGATAATGGGTGCTGAAACTAACCGATTCTTCATATCATTAAATGCTTTCAAACATTCTAAATCAAAGTTAAATATCATGTCCTTCTCCAATAATTTGCACAAGGGTTTAGTGATTTTGGAGAAGTCCTTGATAAATCTTCGATAGAATCTGGCATGTCCCAAAAAGCTCCTAACACCCTTTGCCGATGTTGGAGGTGGAAGTTTCTTGATAACATCTACCTTTTCTTTATCTACCTCGATTCCATGTCTTGTTATCTGGTTCCCTAGAATAATACCTTATCGTACCATGAAATGGCACTTTTCCCAGTTGAGTACGAGGTTTGTTTCTTCGCACCGCTTTAGTACCTTGGTTAGATTGGCTAAGCAATCATCATAAGTGTCTCTAAACCTTGAAAAATCATCCATAAAAACTTCTAAATACTTCTCAATCATGTTAATAAAAATAGCCACCATACATATTTGAAATGTAGCAGGTGCATTACATAAACCAAATGGCATGCATCTAAATGCAAATATACCGTACGAGCATGTGAATGTTGTTTTGTGTTTATCCTCTGGTGTTATTGTGATATGATTATACCCTAAGTATCCATCAAGAAAATAGTAATAGTCTCACCCTGCGAGTTTATCCAGCATCTGGTGCAAAAACAACAAAGGAAAAGGATCTTTCCTAGTCGCCTTGTTCAACTTTTGGTAATCTATGCAAATTCTCCATCCCATAACCGTTTTGGTTGGTATTAATTCATTATTCTTGTTCTCAACAACCGTAATACCTCCTTTCTTTGGCATGCACTGGACTAGACTTACACATGAATTATCTGAGATGGGATAAATTATACCCGTATCTAACCATTTTATGATCTCTTTCTTTACCAAATCCTTCATAATGGGGTTCAGTCTCCATTGTCCATCAATTGTTCCTTTCTCGCCATCTTCTAGGATGATTTTATGCATGCAAATGGATGGGCTAATACCACAAATTTTGGCTATGGTCCATCTGATAGCCTTCTTAAATTGCTTCAACACTGAAATGAGTTTCTCTTCTTGCTCCTCAGTTAACTCTGCTGAAATAATCACAGGCAATGATGCGCCCTCGGGTTCACGAAAGACAGGAGTCGCTTTAGGTACCCGATCGTCTACGAGGAGAGATTTCGTCTTCAGAAAATAATGAATATATGGATAAGATTGTGAAAGCTTTGAAGTGAATTTCTTTAATATTTCGGGTTAAGTTAGGAATGGAGGTTTAAGAATAATGGGCAAGTTCAATGTCGGAAGAATAGGTTCAGTTTTGGGTAATGGAAAGAAAGGTGGATGATGAAGGTTTCGGTATGGAAAGAAATGATTAAGAAAAGAAAAGGATGGATATTCAAGGCTCGGGTTTGAATTGGATAAACAAGGTGATTGTGAACGATGGAATAAGAACTTAACCAAGAGCGATTCAACACTAAAAAAGTGTCACCCCGATTCTTATACGGTTAAGGTGGAAGGTGGAATAGAATGAATGCCACACTCAAGTTTAAGAGTGATAAGTTCGGATAGAAAGACTTGGACTGACACCACTAGGAGCTATATAAGTCAGTTGGGTCTCGAACGAAAATTGAGAGAAAAGTTTCTCACAAATTCGGCAGCAATTCATTAAAGTATCCAAAAGTTCTCTCTACAAGAAAATAAACAAGTATTTATAGGCTAGAGCTAGCTAGCCAAATAGCCATTAGAGTTCCTTAAAGATTAAGCAAAAATTTAGCTAAAACATTCTTGAATAATCTAGAAGAAATCCATTGAGTTGCCATGCCCAAATTCGGCTGAATAGGAGTGCATGGGACGGCTTCTAAATGGCTGAATGCATGAGGATAATTGGCTTGATGCATGCTTCCTTCTAGGTTCGACCAATGGAGTTAAAGGCTTCATTCATTAAGCAACTCTTGCTGAATAGTTACCAGCCTTAATTAGGTGAGTTGAGAAGCCTTAGAGGTGTGAAAAGGCGGCTTCAAAAGTCATTTGAGTGTGAACAGCTCCAGTCGAATGGCCTCTTGCATGGGCAGCTAGTGTGAACACCTATTGATGGTGCATGGGGAGACAATAGGCCAAACAACAAAGGATTGAATGATGGTACTTGTTGGCCTAATGGACACCTTGAAACTCCAAAAATTAGCAGCCAAATACAAGGTTCCAGCCGATTCATGTATTAGCCAAGTTCAATGCACCTAGGTGCATGAATCTCTTTTAAAACCCCTTGAAGGTTCGGCTGCACCTACATGCATAAGAAAAAATACATTAACTCAATTCATTCAGCTGAATATCAATTGAACTTAACTAGGACACATTAAGGGACACTTAAACAAATTAAAATAAGCTAGCTAAAACACATTCAATATTCGGCTATAGCTAAGACAAATTAAATAGAGTTTGGACTTCATAATTTCGATACTATTTAGGACTCTAAGACACATTTAATTCCTGTAGCAAAATTAATTAAAATGTAAGTTCAAATTTAATTAAAAGGAAATTAAACAAGCTAGTTAGTTCAGCTCATTGAGCTAAAATAAGCTCATTCGAGCTAAACCAAGCTGGGGTAACTTGAGTGAGCTGAAGGTGAGCTAAAGTCAACTCGTAGTAAGGTATATAATCGAATTTTTTTCTGTTTTGAGCTGGTATGGCATGCTTGCTAACTGAATCAGCCCACACTTGCTCTAATAATACCAAAATGGCCTCCTTGAACTGCCTAGCTCGTGCTCACATGATAGGGCCTTAGGGCATCACCAAGGAGTCCATATCTGAACTTGAATCTAGCTCGGGCGTGGTCGCATCAGGCAAAGTCGAAGCGTTACCTAAATAAACATATTTTAAGTGTGAGAGAAGAACATTAAGTTCTAATTTAGGTGGCTCTTCGATTGACACTTTTGGCTGGATATAATCTTTGCTTTCTAACTCTAAAGATTCAAGGTGAGAATGCAGATTAAATCCCCTTTGATTAGCTTCTAGTAAAGTAAGTATTCCTCTCCCTCTTCATCACTTGGAGGGATTGACATCAAAACTTGTTCTAATGGGTCCTCAACAGAGTTGAGTTCCCATTCTACAGCTAAATCCTCTAACTTAGATATTGTAGAACAATCATCAACTGTGTCAAGGAATCACATAGACTTAAAAAAAACATTAAAAGTTACATGATCGTCCTAAACACGCATAGTAAGCTTGCCCTTCTGCACATCAATAAAAGTCCTTCCAGTTGCTAGGAAAGGCTCTCCTAGGATGATTGGAACCTCTTTATCTACTTCAAATTCTAAAATAACAAAGTCAGTAGGAAAAATAAATTTGTCTACACGTGTACTCCTTCTGGATGTGCTAAGGATCGATCTGCTAATTGAAGTGTAACCGTAGTAGGTCTAACTTCACCTATCCCTAACTTCCTAAATATGGACATGGGCACTAAGTTGATGCTTGTAACATCCTGCATTAGGGGTCTTATCATTAAGCCTTATCATTACGCTAGGGCGAGTTTGTCACAAAGAAACAACTGGCAGAGTGGTTAGGGTACTGATAGAAGGCTAGGAAATGCGGCTAGGCGAGGGTTCGAGTCGCGTGGAGAAAGTTTTATTTTTTTGGCGCTGAAGGAGTGATAGGCGAAGGAGGGTTTAAATAATAATTGTGGCAGGCTTGTGGCATATTGAATGCTCTAGCCGAGTGGCGTGGGGCGTAGCGGGATGTAGCAGCTCGCGGTCGCATGTTCGAGCACCGTTGGGGACGCTTGAGCACTTTTATTTTGCTTGGCATTAGGATAAGGAGAACTTAGGAAGGAAGGCTTAAAAGATTCGTGACGCAGTATTGGACATGAAAGTCCAGGTGGGAGAGGTGGCTAGGGCGCTAAGGGAGCTCTGGAGGTCGGGCGTTCGAATCTCATTAAGCGCTCGGGTGCTTCTAATTTCTTTTGTTTTAGCGCTAAAGCAATAAGGATCAGCGAGCATAGGTTAAAAGAATTTGGCAACGCATTTTTGTCACAAAATTTCAATTGGCCGAGTGGCTGGGGCGTGATATTGCTCCAGGTCTCGGGTTCGAAACCCCTAGGTAGCAGTTGGATGTTTTTGTTTTTCGTCTCTGGCATTAATGCGTGCAGGAGCCCAGCAACCGAGTGTTTAAAAGGAATTTCCAACGCATTATGTCATGAAAGACAAGCTGGCCCGATGGCTGGGGCTTGGGGAGAGTCGCTTCGGGTCCGGGGTTCGAGACCCAGCAGCGCCTGGAAGCATTCTTTTTCTCTTTTTTGCCTTGGCCGACGAATTTTGGGCGCCAGCATGCACATGCACGCGTGGGGAACCAAGTTTGATGGCTGCCTCATGTTCTTTTATTATTATTATTTTATCTATGTTACTTATTATTTTAGATGATAATGGAAGCATGGGGTTAGCTTTCTCTCTTTATTTTATTTGTTGGAAATAGAAAGAACATTATGGGAATGATGTTTATTTTGGGGGATGGAAATTCTATCCAAAAGAAGAACAAACAAGAGAAGCTTGGCCGGCCGAATGTTTTGGGCAAAGGTTCCAAATTTTATTTTATTAAAGCATGGGAGGAATTTGTTAGTTCCTATGTTGATGGGCATGATTATTAAACCCTTTTATTATTTCTATGGTAATGGGAGAGATTAAACAATGTTGTAGTAAGATGATGGGAGTTATCTTGATGGAGCATTGATGGCCGGCCAAGGGTCTTTTGGAGGGGTAAATTTCGGTCAACTAGGGGACTAAAGGCTGACATTCTATTTGGGTCTTGAATAGGCAAAATAGGAGAAAAAAATTAGAAGAGTTAATGAGGTGTTGCTAAGTAGGAAATGGTGGCCGATTGTGAGACTCTTGTCTATGTGCATGTTCGGCTCTAAGGCTTCTAGGAGGGAAGGGTGCCGAAACTTGGTGTGCATTAAGGGAAGCAATCGGCAAGGGATTTCAACAACCCCTATTCGAAGGGTGGTAAGTATACTTCTTCATCATGAGATTTCTTCTCTTCCTATTTGGGTGCCGAAAGCTTAAGTTAAAGCGTTGGTAATGATTGACCGATTATCTGTGAGTATCATGGTAGGTAACCTTTGAGTTTAGTCGACACCAAGGAGCTAGGGGGGAGAGAGAGCTTCTCAGAAAGCTACTCTTCGAGTCAGGTGCGTAACCGAAAGGCCTAGCCGAACCTATTGGTAAATGAGCTTTCCCTCAACTTCGGTTTTGTTTCATCTTCCCTAGTGCATATCGAAAATATGAGTTGAGGTCCTTGATAGAATCGGCCGAAGAAGTGTAGGCCGTATTAATTGTAAATGTTTGCATGTGCAGCCGACACCAAGAAGTACATTGGATTTTGTTTCTCCTGAGGGCCTCAACGAGTCAAACAAAAACTTGGGATTTCGGTAAGCTTAGAAATAATTAAGAATTTCGGCCAAAGGCCATTCTTGGCTTTCTTGAGTGATAACCGAATTTTGTACTATAATTTTAGGAAGCAAATCGGCCAGGAACCTAAAAGTTCGAGTTTTGATCACTTTGCTTTGCGTTGATAAAGGTTCAGCCTAGAGCCCCATTTTGATTGTGATATGACCAATAACTTTGGACTTATCAGACCCCTAAATACTAACCCGTGATGGCCGAATAATAGGAGCTATACGAGGACAAGTTCGGGACTTTTTAAATATCACGTAGATCCGGGATTTCTTGTAGACCTTCGATAAATTAGGTGTGTAAGCTCTTACACACTTTATTGGTAATAATTGTTATTATGATAATATTATAACCTCTCATGTGGTAACTTTGCCTAGCGGGCATAAACTTGGTTTTCGGGTAAGTTCCCCTATTACTCAATTTACGATGTATGTTGTATATGCCATCATATGCGGAAAAATGCTATGCTATATACGATTGCATGATATATGGGATCATGATACTTGTGATATGAGCATGATGATGGTGGGATTGATGAGAGGGAGTAATATTCGTGTCGACGGACACCAGTGTTTTGGTAACACATTGTGACTACGGTCACCAGAGGTTTGGTACCTCCAGAGGTTTGGCACCTCATAGCGTCTTGTCCCTGTGGCTTAGTACCACCGTGGGTTGGCCCCACATTTGAGATACGGGATCGACGCCAGTGATTTGGTATCACACGATGGGTTGGCCCCATCATTTGATTGTGACTTCGGGTCACCAGTGGTTTGGCACCACCAGTGGTTTGGCACCACACGTATTGACGAATATTGTGACTTCGGGTCACCAGTGGTTTGGCACCACCAGTGGTTTGGCACCACACGTATTGACGGATATTGTGACTTCGGGTCACCAGTGGTTTGGCACCACCAGTGGTTTGGCACCACACGTATTGACGGATATTGTGACTTCGGGTCACCAGTGGTTTGGCACCACCAGTGGTTTGGTACCACACGGGGTAGAAAAGGAGCATGGATGGCTAGATTGGGGTGCATGATTGCATGTCATACTAATATCTTGTGTATGAGTGTTATTTCCGGGATGGGGATTTATACACTGAGTCTTGGTGACTCACCCCTTTCCATATCATCTTGCAGGTGAGTAGAGCACGGATGCGGAGCCGAGAAGAGCTCGAGGCGGCCATGTTGGTTTTGTGAACATGAAATTTTATTTTGCCCCGTTTTAAGTTACCATTCACTAAAATTCGATTGGGTTGTAATATGGCCGCTTATTATTTTGGATGTTTAAGTAGTTGCTTTACTTTATTATAACTGATGAACTTACAAACGGTTATGCAAATCGGTTAAAAGTAACATTTTCAAAAAAGAAAAAAAATGTTACCATCGGGTAACGAAATTTTCTAAGCTATTGATCACTCTAATGCTTTAAAAATCTAAATAATCAAATGGTTTAAAGGAATGAAGGATTTTCAACTCTATCGGATTTACCAAATCAACCCACTTGAGTTTTAACGAGTACCGTTTTATACCCCTAACAAATTTTCAAAATTTCCACTATTAACCCAAACCTTCCAAACTTCTTATTCCGTGACATACCAGATCCGGTCATGGTTCGTGGGCCGGGTATGGGGTGTTACAATGCTTGCACCCAAATCACATAATGCCTTACCATAATAAGTTGCTCCACTGTTGCAAGGTATAGTAAAACATCCAGGGCTCTTCATCTTTAGGGTAGTTTATCTTGTAGATATGCACTGCATTTCTTTATCAGGGCTATTGTGTAAAACCCCTAACCCGTATCTGTCACCGAATTAAGGTTACGAGGCATTACCGAACAAGACACAACTTTCAAACAATTACACATGCACACATGTCATGTTCGTATAAGTAAAACAAATGGCTGATTAAAAATTAAACATACATTATTAATCATAAAACAAAAGACAATTCTCTTGCATATAATCATATTTATACTTTAATAAACATGCCTCAAAGCCATACAAAATATGCTTCAAAATATATGCATAAATTATGTACTCATCACATCATTACAATGATATTCAAATACTTTATAATTATTAAACACTTTATTACTTAATAATATACTTGCACTTAATAGACCAAACAAATCACATCACAAAACTTAATGTCCAAAATCATATGTGACATAAACAATTAAACCAATTGATATGCGCATTTTTCCACATCAAATTTGAACCAATTAAACTTAAAATATATAAACACATTGCCAATCATCTTGTCCTCAATTCGGCTAATCAAATTTATCTATTAAAAGCTAAACCCAAAACATGCACTACTCATATAACCAACATTAACCAAATTTATGTGTACATTATTTACTAACTTAAAGCCTATTTAAAAGACAACTATATATCATTTTAAAAGACCAAAAACATACATATTTTCCTATTACAAGCTTGCACATATGTGTACACCAATTGAGCCATTTCCAAAAATCCATACAAATCATATCACTTTACAATTACTAAGCCAAACCAATATCACACACATGTGCGAATCAAACATTTATCAAGTACATCACATGCATTTATAACATGCCTATTACCTAACTAACACATAACAAACCTTAACTAATATTCATTACTTAGCTTACTGCCGAAATACATAACCATATATCACATTATACATATATACATGATATTATTTCCCAAATGACTTAAACCATGATCAAGTTCAAAGATTAACATATTATACCAAACTCACTTCATCTATATGCTTTAACTAAACTCACCTTATACCGAAACACATAACATATCATTAACAAAACATATCAAACTTGATTCACTTATATATATATACCATAATCAAATCACCAAAACCAAACATTTATATCATTTGAATAAAAGCATAAAAACCAAACTTAACAAAATAAATAAGCCATTTTCGCATGGATCATATTTACATACCCCAAAATCAAACATATTAACTAGTCTATACATGCCATATGTTTGAATTCAAACTTAATAAAGTAACGAAGACAGTCGATAGTGTGATAGCTCATAACCAACTTCCAAAATCTATAAAAACAAAGAGCAAACACACACAGTAAGCTTTCACAGCTTAGTAAGTCATAAGCAAATGAGAATTTAATCATATACATAATTTAATCTAGCTAAACCGAAATAAACCATCATAAATTCATATACATTTCCAACTTATAATTTCATATATCAAAACATATAAATTTTGCATAAATTTTCCTTTGGCCAAATACTTATTTGAACATTAGTATATTTAACCTTTACTTTCTACAACACAAATACATTATTTGACCGAATATATACATTCACATATACATACTCATAGTTCACATTAACATATAACATTTATATCATCAATTCAAACATTCAACTTACCACATTTTCATAACTTTGTTTGAATACATACCTGAGCCTTTTAACTCGATATTACACTCGATCTTAATTTATCATTGCCCGTTGAGCCATTTGGAATTAAAAAGGATATTCGAATAGTCGAATATTTTGTACAATGCCAACGTCCCAGACGTGGTCTTACATGTAATCACATATCGATGCCACTGTCCCAGACAGGGTCTTACACATAAGTCACAAGTCGATGCCAATGTCCCAAACGTGGTCTTACACGATAACAAATAACGGAATCCTATGTCATGACATATGTATCCTAGCTATTCTTAAGGTTCGTACGGGACTTTCGGACATCGTAACTCGATCGAATCGATCTCGTAAATATTGCTCCCAAGCATATAGACATTTGGCCATCACTTATATACATTCATAAAATTCAATTCAACATATAAAGTTCACTTATATTCAAAATTAACAGCATTTATTTGCTTAAAAACTTACCTCGAATATCAACGAACGAAATAAAACAGTTATTCAATTATTTTTGTTTTCCCCGATCCAAGTCCGATTTCTTTGGTTCTTGATCTAAACATATTAAAATTAAACTTATTCAAACACAATTTTATTAAATTTAGTCTAAAAACACATAAATGGGCAAATTACCATTTTTCCCCTGACATTTTACACTTTTCACAATTTAGTCCCTATTGCATAAAACACAAAATATGCAAAATTTCAATGTTTCATGCTTAGGCCGAATTTATCCCATGTTCATACAAATCCATACATTCATTTATTTCACATTTCAGTCCCTCATTTATTATTTTTACAATTTAGCCCTAATTACTCAAATTCATCAAAATTTCCAATACAAAACATATTAATCCAAAACATATCTTTCATAACCCATCATCTAACATCACAAAGCTCATAAATTCATCAAAAATTAAAGTATTGGCTTTGTAAATTTCATAGCAACGATCTCAAAAACGTAAAAATTATCAAAAATCGAGCTAGTTACATACCTTAATCAAGCTTAAATATGGTCGAATGTAGCTTGCTTTTTCTTTTTCTTTTCCTTGGCTATTTTCAGCTTTAAAAAGATGAACATAAAGCACTAACTTAACTTATGTTTTATTATAATACCTTAATTACTTATTTACCTTATTAACCTTTATTATTTAATATAAATATCTTATATATTATGTACATAACCGTCGATCACAATGTTTCATGGTAAAATTACAACATAAAAACCTCCCATTAAAAGAACAAAGCAATTTAGTACTTTAACAAATAGTTAGCAACTTTTTCCATCTACGCGATTAAGTCCTTTTATTAAATCGGACACTCAAATGATAAAATTAAATCACGAAAATTTCACAGAATCAAATCACACATTATAAACACAGAAAATAATATTTAATTATTTTTCTAACTCAGATTTGTGGTCCCGAAACCACTGTTCTGATTATGGTCGAAACCGGACTGCTACATATCGTCTTAAATTCTCCAAGTCTTCAGTTTTTTTACAACATATCCTTCATGAACTTGATGTATTTTGGCATTAGCTCAAGTGCTTCTACCAACGGAATGTTGATATGAAGTTGCTTGAGTACATCTAAAAACTTTCTTGAACTGGACTTCCTGTTTCTACTTTTGAAGCCTTTGAGGGTAGGGTGGTGGAGGATTCTTAATTGGAAGTTGTTGGTTCATCTTTTGTGACAATTCTACATCTAACGAAGTTATTAGTTTATTAGAATTGATTGGATTAGAAGTTACCTTACCAGATTTTGTAGATTCTGGTTCTACTGAAGCTAGAATTTCAACACTTGGTTGAACTTCCACTAAATCTTGAGCATCAGCTGGCTCCTCTTCAACTTCGACAGTGTTGTGCTCTAATGTCTTTCTGCTCCTCAATGTTAATGCTTTACAATACTTTTTCCCCTGATTTCTTGGATTTCTCGTATCATTAGGCAAAGCACCTTGTGGTCGGTTCCTAAGTTCAGTAACAAGTTGACCCACTTGATTCTCTAAATTCCTTAAAGTGATGTCATTCTTTGCCATATATGCCTTTAGTAGGTTCTCTAAGCTATTGGAAGGTTTAGCTTGAGTTGGTTTCTAAACTTGTTGGGTAAAAATATGTTGCTGAGTCAGTCTAGGTGATACGAGCACTGTTGAGGACTATTTCAATTCGAGCAAGGAATTTACGAGACCGTGCGAAACAACTTTGAAACCAGCTCGAGCTAGCAAAGCAAGGAGTTTATTGATAAATCGTAAAAGTAAGATATTTTAATCCCACATTTAGCACGCTTTTGGATGATTTAAGCCCTGAATTGTGTAATTTGGTGCTCTTAATCCTTTGTTTTCATGTTTTATACCCAAGAGAGCACCGGATGATGAAAAGAACAGAAAACGGGCCCAAAACAGAGTAAATGGGCCATATCACGAAATCCACACAGCATGGGCCCAAGACACACTGCCGTGCCTTTTTCAACAGGTTCAAACACTGCCTGGACACAACTTACATGGGTGTGTGCCATAGGCATGTCCCTGTCATCAGGAAGAGAAGTTTTACTCGGATTGGGATGCTTAGGGGCAAAGAAACATATTCAGAAGCCTATATAAACACCCTAAGTATCACCTAAGAAGGGGGAACCCAAGGTTTTAGTCAGGGGGCATCCAGCTAGGCCAAAGAGGGCAGATTTATGGAGATTTACTCGAAGATAGCCAGTTGATCCATCTCAAGAAGCCGGAATTATACTCAAGACGGAGGATCTCTCCTTCAATTCCTTTAAGGGGTTTTAGGGATTTCTTATGTTTTGTTTTATCTTTTCTTTTGAGATGTTTTCTTTAGGGATACCTGAGGGGGATGAAATCTAAGATGAATCTTGTTATCGTTTGCTGAACTATATGATAAATATTTGACTTGTTCTTAATTATGTGTTCTTAATTCTTGTGCTGATATTTCTGGGATATTAATTCAAGTGTGATGTGCTTAGGTAGAGGAGCAAAAGTCCCTGCCTAAGAGTAGATCTAGCATAATTAAGCGGAGTTGATCGCGCGCCTAGAGATAAGGTGACGAGATTTTGCCGAATTAGTGTGAAACCTAATATGGGAGTCCATAGATCGAGTTAATGCGATACTAGTGGTTTTAATTAGAAAGAGGTTTTAATTAATCAACCTAGGGTTAGACGTTAGTCGCCTCGAGAGAGGGATTAATATAACTTAGGGAATCATACGGATCAAGTCAAATGAATAAATCGTCTGGTTCAGAGTTAGATAACAAGTGAAGTCTAGGTGGATTCTTCCTTGGGTGTCGTCTTAATCAATTGGTTTTTCCCCAAATTAATTTTCCCAATTTCATTCTTCTTTGTCTTGGAGTCTTTAGTTTAGTTGTTAGTTAATTTTAGATTAGATAACAAATCCCTTTATTCTTACGCTAAATAATAAAAAGAGGGTTAGTATTAGTACTTTTGGTTCCTTTGGTTCGACATTTCGGTCTTGCCTAAACAATACTACTGTTCGATAGGTGCGCTTGCCTGAAATTGTTGTCATAGTTAGTTTTCAAGTTTGATCATTCTTTTTATAAATTTTAAGACTTTGACATCGCAAAAACAACGATCAAGTTTTTGGCTCCGTTGCCGGGGAACTAAAATATTAAGAACACTTAATTTTTATTACTTTAGCCATTTTTATTTTTTGCAATTCACTTTTATTTTTAACTTTGCTAATTTTCGTTCTTTCGCTCCTTTCAGGTACCTCTAGTTTATGACTAGAAGGAACCCGACAGGACCCCTACTTTACGACAGTGATATTGAAGATACCGTTAGTAGAAATCGCAGAGAAATAAGGCAAAGCTTAAACGACATAGAAGAAGAGCAAGAAGCCAAAATTAATACTACAGAAGAGATGGCTGAGAATAATCCGCCACCTCCAGAGATGGCAGAACATCATGCTCCTCGCACTATGTATGATTATGCTAAACCTAGTTTAACAGGAACTGAGTCTAGTATTGTTAGGCATACTATTGCTGCAAATAATTTTGAATTGAAACCTAACACTATACAATGATACAACAGTTTGTTCAGTTTGATGGTTTGCAGGATGAAGATCCTAACACACACTTAGCGAATTTCTAGAATTTTGTGATACCTTCAAGATAAATGGCGTTTCTGATGATGCCATTCGTCTTCGGTTATTTCCATTTTCTCTAAGAAATAAAGCCAAACAGTGGTTGCATTCTCTTCCACGAGGGTCAATCACTACATGGGATCAAATGACCCAAAATTTTTATTAAAATATTTTCCGCCAACCAAAACGGCCAAATTAAGGAATGATATCTCTTCTTTTGTGCAGATACATTTAGAGACACTTTATGATGCATGGGAGAGAACAAAGACTTGTTAAGGAGGTGCCTACACCACGGATTACCTTTGTGGCTACAGGTCCAAACTTTTTACAATGGTGTGAACCCTTCAACACGGCAACTAATCGATTCAGCCGCCGGCAGAACCCTAAACAACAAAACCCCTGAAGCGGCCTACGAGTTTATAGAGGAGATGTCACTGAATAACTATCAGTGGCAAGTTACAAGGACAAGGCCAGCCAAAGCAACCGGAGTTTTCAACCTCGACACAGTGACAGCACTATCAAACCAGGTGGAGTTGTTACATAAAGAATTTGATGGTTTATATGGTTCTTCGCAGGCACATCAATTATGTAGTGGGAGACAAGTGAAGTTGTGGCGAATCTTGAGTACCCACCCTACGAACAGGGCATGGAGAGCGAACAGATGAACTATATGGGTAATAATTTCCTATCTAATAATAACCCTTATAATAATACTTATAATCCAGGTTGGAAGAACCACCCCAATTTCTCATGGGGCGGTCAAAGAAATCAAAGGCAACAACCATCCCAAAACTTCCAACAACAGCCCTACCCACAGGAAAAGAAGCCGAACCTTGAAGAGATGCTGACAAACTTCATAGCAGCCTCAGAAATACGGTCTCAAATTACAGAAACACATTTCCAAATGATAGAAACAAAACTTGAGGCATTGACACAAGAGTTCAAGGATCAAATCGAGCAACTTGCTAAGCAAATTTCTGAGACGCCACAGGGAAGACTACCGAGCAACACCAAGACTAACCCAAGGGAGAAAATTCAAGCCATAATAGCTCAAGATAGTGAAGGGTTAGATGACCCTAATTCAAAGCAAAAGAATGCGGTAAAAGAAAATATGGTTGAGGTCAATAACAAGCCAAAACCGGTAATTAAATAGTACAAACCTCGCATACCATATCCCCAAGCAATAACGAAAGACGACACAAAGGAACAGTTCGGTAAGTTTCTAAAACTTTTAAAGAAATTACATATTAACTTACCATTTCTTGAAGCTCTTTCGCAGATGCCAAATTCCAGGAAATTTTTAAAAAAGCTTTTGACAAATAAGTGGAAGATAGACGAGGAATCACATGTGGAACTGAACGCAGTGTGCTCAGCAATGTTGCAAAATAAACTACCACTGAAATTAAAAGATCCAGGGAGTTTTACAATTCCATGCTTAATTGGTAGTTTATCTATTGATAATGCATTAGCTGATTTAGGGGCAAGCATAAATGTCATGCCTTATAAATTGTTTAAACAACTAGGTCTAAGGAAGCCCAAGTAAACTAGGATGAGCATTTAATTAGGTGATAAAACTATTAGAATTCCTAGGGGTATAATTGAAGATGTACATGCGAAGATTGATAAATTCGTATTCCTAGTAGACTTCATCGTTTTAGACATGGATGAGGACAACACGATACCCCTAATTTTAGGACGACCCTTTTTAGCAACTGCCAGAACTAAAATTAATGCCGACGCAGGTGAACTCATACTCTATGTAGGTGAGGAGACAGTCACTCTTCAAGCCCTCGATTTAGCTAGAACATTGAATAGCCAAGGTGAGAAAGTAAATTCTATTGATAACCATTCGGTTAACCCTTCTTTTCAGGAAGCACCACAAAAGAACACAACTGAGTTCGATCCTAGACCCTATGCCAATAAAGATATAACTCTCGAGGAAAAAAGGATTCAGATCGATGAACTAGAAGAGGAGAAGATGCGACGCATCTTAAAGAAGAAATAGGGATACATGAAGCAGAACCGAAGCCACTTCACAAGGCAAACAGGTTCAAAATCAGAGATCAGGTACTATTAGACAAAGTAGACCCACGAATATCTCCACCTGATCCTAACACAAGCAAGGAGATCCCTTTTAAGGTAATCAATGTTTTTTCGTACGGAACAGTCGAGGTAAGTAACCCTGTGTTCGGCACTTTGAAAATAAATGCTACTCGTCTTAAACCTTATCATGATAATGGAACTGCTAGCACGAGAAAGGACTTTTAACTCCTCAAACCACCATGAATATACTAAGGACTTTTAACTCCTCAAACTACCATGAATATACTAATGAGAGGAGAGTCTAGCTTAAGACTATAAACGAGCGCTTCTCGGGAGGCAACTTGAGTACTAACCCCATTAACCTCTCCATTTTATTTTATCTTATGTTATTTTATTCCTTCCATATAGCACCTAACTGTAAACTAACCAAAAATGAAGATTCATAAACCACACGGCCTTGCACACGACCGTGGCCGTGGCCGTGTGGATACACTAAATCTCCGTACTGACATGGCAGAGATGGTATGAGTCAGAGTGAATCAATTTTCAAGTCACGGACTCAACTACCACACCACGACCGTGCGACGCGACCGTGGCCGACACTGTTAGATTATACACGGGCATGGAAACTAGAGCACGGGTGTGGGAGAAGCGAACAAAGCACAACACGGCCGTGTGACACACCACGCCCATGGTACACGGGCGTGGGCAAGTACTAGGCTCCAAAAATCCTATTTAAAACACCCCTCTCCCTTTCTCACCCACTCCCCATTCACTCTTCACCCCCTTCATATTCATTCTTCTCCTTCTTCATTCTCTAAAGCCTCAATCTATGCTTCAACGATGTCGAAGAAGCGGAAGGATCCCAGCACAGTCTCCCTTAGGGAGACCGATCCACATAAGTTCATGCCGGTCGCTTCATCCAAATAACAAGCCAAGGATCTTTGAGGCCATTTAATTTTTCTTCTTCTCTACTCTTCTCCTTTATTTTCCTCCTCTTTGACTATCTTATGCTTAATTTAGTTTATTTTAATTTAGTTTCTTAGTGTCAGGTTTCTAAAGGCTGCTAGGGAATCACGCCACTTCCGCCACCGCCAGCACCTTCGCAGCCTTAGAAGTCACACCCACCTCGCGAACCATCCAACAATAAGGACTCTTCAGTCCATTCATCTTTCATTTTCATTTTGTTTACATTTTTGTTTTCTTTCTCTTTCTCTTTCTTGTCTTTAATTATATATTTAGTTTATTTTAAATGTGTCTTAAGAACTCCTGGCTAATTCTCTACGAGCTTCCCAATTTCTTCATCTAGCGCAGAGCTCGGTAGCAGCCACCACACCTCGGGACTCCCAACTCAAGTAAACCATCCAAATTCAGGAAGTTTCACCTCTCCCTCTCTCTTAAATTTCATATACATCTTTGTATATTGAGGGCAATGTACATCTTAAGTGTGAGAGGGTGAATAGTTATTTCGAGAAAGAGCCTAACTTTCTTCATTATTCTCAAATCCCTGAATTATACCTTGTTTTTAAAGTAAATGTCTCATATTATGATCAGAATGAAATTTCCTTTGATTTATGATTTTTGTTTATATGTTTTGGATTAAGTCATTAATAATTGTGCATTGATGATTAAATTTGAAGGATACTAGAGAATCAAGCATGATAAGTCTATTTTTCAGAAATTAAAAATTTTTCTAGGTTGTCTACCTGAATCTAATTATTACCTTGAAGTTTGAAATTTACGAGGTTGACATCAAATACCCATAATTTTTGTGAGATTTTGAGCCTTTTAGCTTATATATTCTTTTCCTTGCTCACTTTATTTATTATGAGTGTGTCAACATTGATATGTTATTCTAGAACTTACTTCAATTATACATGTTGAGACCACACCTATGATTTGATATATCGAGATGATAAAAGCACCAAGGTTTTAACCTACTCACTCCACTAAAAAGTCTACCTTCATAACTAAACCCTAGTGAACCCCGTTGATCCTAACAACCCTTTTCATTGACTCACCCACCAATATTAACCCAAAACCCTTTGTATTTGTTATCACCATTCCTTGACTACCCTTTCTATCGAGATTTGATTTGATCGGTTGCCTAATTATTTTATTTCAGTAAGTTGAATTCATCTTTTATTATGTATTTGTGTTAAAAAAATCGAAGTATATTCATTATTAGTTATGTGATTAAATGAGCTTATACGTTTAAATTCCAATTGTTGAAGAAGAAGCTTGTGTTATTAGTATTAGTATTAAAAGTTTTTCAATTGATGTAATTATCTATTATTAGTTCATTGTTTCTGGTTAGGTAATTTGTCAGGCCAGTCTCGATTCTAACCCTCTAATTCAGCCTTCATCCACACCTTTAACTCAAGCCCTGTTACAACCCTATCAAAGACCTTTTGATTTATGTATCATCTCATATTATAGTGGTGGAGATTTGATGCAAGCCTATGGGATTAACTCTTCATGTTTGACTTTTGAGTGCTTAATTCTGAACCTTAAACACTTCAAGTGATTTGAGTGAATCTTTAGTGAGGATGTCAATTCTTGTTGGTTTTGAATTAGAGGTAATTATTTAGATGAGGGGAAACATCTATGTTTTCGTGCTACAAATGTATAACTTTGATTGTTTGAACCTTTAGGACTCTTTGAGTTGAATTATCCATGTATGAATTATCTATGAATTATGATGAAACATTATTGATGAATATTGTGAATCAAGGAAGTTTGCTTTAATTGTAAAACGAGAATTTTACTTAAGGACAAGCAAAAGCTTAAGTGTGGGGGTATTTAATAAATCGTAAAAGTAACATATTTTAATCTCATATTTAGCACGCTTTTGGATGATTTAAGCCCTGAATTGTGTAATTTAGTGCTATTAATCCTTTGTTTTCATGTTTTATACCCAAGAGAGCATCGGATGACCAAAAGAATGGAAAACAGGCCCAAAATGGAGTAAATGGGCCATATCACGAAATCCACACAGCCTGGGCCCAAGACCACACGGTCGTGCCTTTTTCAACAGGTTCGAACACGGCCTGGCCATGACTTACATGAGCGTGTGCCATGGGCGTGTCCCTGTCGTCAGGAAGAGAAGTTTCACTCAGATTAGGATGCTTAGGGGCAAAGAAGCATATTCAGAAGCCTATATAAACACCCTAAGTATCACCTAAGAAGGGCGAACCCAAGGCTCTAGTTAGGGGGCGTCTAGCTAGGCCAAAGAGGGCAGATTTGTGGAGATTTACTCGAAGATAGCCAGTTGATCCATCTCAAGAAGCCAGAATTATACTCAAGACGGGAGATCTCTCCTTCAATTCCTTCAGGGGGTTTTAGGGATTTCTTATGTTTTGTTTTATCTTTTCTTTTGAGATGTTGTCTTTTATTGTTATGAACTAAACCCTCAGATACCTGAGGGGGATGAAATCTAAGATGAATCTTGTTATCATTTGCTGAACTATATGATAAATATTTGACTTGTTCTTAATTATTTGTTCTTAATTCTTGTGATGATATTTTTGGGATATTAATTCAAGTGTGATGTGCTTAGGTGGAGGAGCAAAAGTCCTTGCGTAAGAGTAGATCTAGCATAATTAAGCGGAGTTGATCGCGTGCCTAGAGATAGGGTGACGAGATTTTGCCGGATTAGGGCGAAACCTAATATGGGAGTCCATAGATCAAGTTAATGCGATTCTAGGGGTTTTAATTAGAAAGAGATTTCAATTAATCAACCTAGGGTTAAACGTTAGTCGCCTCGAGAGAGGGATTAATATAACTTAGGGAATCTTACGGATCAAGTCAAATGAATAAATCGTCTGGTTCAGAGTTATATAACAAGTGAAGTCTAGGTGGATTCTTCCTTGGGTGTCGTCTTAATCAATTGGTTTTTCCTCAAGTTAATTTTCCCAATTTCATTCTTCTTTGTCTTGGAGTCTTTAGTTTAGTTGTTAGTTAATTTTAGATTAGATAACAAATCCTTTTATTCTTAGGCTAAATAATAAAAAGAGAGTTAGTATTAGTACTTTTGGTTCCTTTGGGTTTGACATTCCAGTCTTGCCTAAACTATACTACTGTTCGATAGGTGCACTTGCCTCAAATCGTTGTCATAGTTAGTTTCCAGGTTTCATCATTCTTTTTATAAATTTTAAGACTTTGACATCGCAAAAACAACGATCATTTATGCACCTTAACGCAAGCTAATTTTAGCTTGAATCTAGCTCCTCAAACTTCATTTAGCTCGGTTCAGCTCACTAGAGCTCAAGTCAGCTCACACAAGCTTAATTAGCTCATTGAGCTCAATTATGCTTACTTTCAGCTCATTAATTTTATTTGCTGGAATAAATTAGTTGGTGAAAGAGATGGCCCAAATGTTTGACAAAAAACAAGGTCCATTACAAAAGCGGTTGGACCGATGGAGGAAAAGGGCCGACGGAAGCAAACTCCACCAAGTCCGGAAACGGAGTTAAGATCATCACGACGACACTACTTGAAAAGAGGCTCTTAGCAAGACTCCTATTCAACAAGGCTTCCGAGACAAAGAGAAGCAAACTTCAAGTTGAAAATCTTTCAAGATGCTGAACGAGAAAGTACGAGTTACTCTTCGTAGCTGTAAAGACATAACGCATGGAGAATCGCTTCCGAAGAGTTGATCGAGATATCTATGACAGTACTTTCTCTTTTTTTGAGCAAAACAATTATCTTTTTGATTCTTTTGTATCGTCCTCACGTTGTAATAAAAATGAAAAAGAAGAAAAAGAAAAAGCAAGTGAAAAAGAAAAAAGAAATTGAAAAAGAAAGTAAGAGTGAGAAAAAGAAAGACGAGATTGAGGTTGAAAAAAATGTGAGCAAGAAGAGAAAGAACTTGAAAAAGAAACAAAAAAAATGAAGATAGTGAGAGTGATGTTTTAACCAACCCACACAAGAGTTGCTCTTGTTGTAACACCCAAACTCGGCCTAGACGTTACGACCAGATCTGGCATGTCACATGGAAAAGTTGTTAAAGAAACTTCGCGATTGTTTAAAAATTTCGAGTTTTGTTGACATTTTGAACACAATGTTTGTAGTTCTAAGAAAATCTCGATTTTAATTATTAATAGTTTGCGAACCGTTCGTTAATGTTGAGCAATTCATAACAGATAATAAATGCGTTAAAACAAAAACCAAATTAAAATCCCAGAGGCCTTATTACATAACAAAATACCAAATTAAAAGTAAAACTTAAATAAAGAAAACGAATTTACGAAAGAAGTACTGCATGGCCACCTCAAAGTCCACCTCGACTCCAAATCCGCAACTAGGGATTACCTGAAACATTTAAAAAGAGGGGGTGAGTTTACAAAAACTCGGTGTGCAATTCTCCTTACAACGATAACTGGGCCTAAGCCCCCAGAACTATATTGGGCCTTAGCCCTAATATCATGGCATATCAATAATGAGTGCAATGCAACCCAACCCAACCTAATGATCCATCCTCTACACTCCGCTCCATATATCCATCCTCAACACACCTATGGGGATTTCTACAATCAACCCTCCATCCTCTACACTCCTCTTTGGCAGCCATGCTGACAGTCACGCTGCTCAAAGTCGATATAATATGGTCTAGCCACCGATAAATATGTGACCAAGTCACCGATATACAATAAGGCACCGAGCCATCAAAATAGTGTGACAAAGTCACCGATAAACACTTCCCCTTTCATCAATACCATATCCCAATCCCATGCAATATGACATAATAATTAGTGTATGCATTATGTCATGTATGCAAAACATATACCACATATAACGTATGAAATGAATTACCATTATAATCAAATAACAAGTTGCAACATAATCAAGCTAATCAATCTCTAAGGGTATAACCGTAATTTTACCTACCAAGGGTATTTCCGTAATTTACCTTTCAGGGGTACTTTGGTAATTTACCCTACCGAGGGTATTTCAATAATTTCGCACCTGCAATGGCCTCTCCGAAGGCCCAATGTCGCCCCGAGTGACTCGACTACCATTTTCGGTTGTTACCGGACTATTGGGCCTAAAACCCGATTTCAGCCCATTTGGGCCCACACGCTCGTGTGGCCCATCTAGCACTTAATCTAGCCACGTATATGAGATTCACCTAGTCTAGTCTAATATATACTACACAATCACATAATTTACTCATATGGGCCTATCGGCCCATTGGGCCCACTTCGACCCATCGTGGCCCAAGCAGCCACAACCCACAAGAACACTACTGATGGCCTCAACTATCGCGTCGAAGCCCCCACACGTGTGCTCGCACACTCATGTGGCTACAATCGCCGTGTGACCGACATTTCGACATTTGTCGCTCTACAGCTAGAGTAGAGAAGTACACACCTGATAGGAATCTGGTGCTAATCCACGCTTCGACCACTCCTGTGCCCAAACGCCCTCCAAGGTGTGCTTCCTCCCATCATAGATAGCTCTATATATAGCTAGCTTCTCACCTTCCTTCTTTGTATCTTTTCGACGTGGGATCCCTTCGCCAGTAGAGTTTAAATCCAACTCAAACTCTTGCCGTCCAATTCACAAAATAAATACTCCCTTACTTGTCATGAGATTCGAACCCAGGCTCCCATGTAGCATAATCCACGCCGCTAACCACTTGGCCATAAGCTCCTCTTGTGTCTAAAACCATGCGCAACTTGGACCCCCTTCCTTTCTTGTGGCGTCAGCCCCTTGTCTCTTATGTGGCGTCACTTTGCCACTACACCACACACTCCACTTGTGTCATTTTCCTCCATATTTTATTCTTAAAGCCTACCCACTAACTCCCAGGGTTTTTTTCGCCTAAAACCAAAATTTTTCCTAAGCCCAAGTTTGATCCCGGGACTTCATAGAAGCCCCCCAACCTTCCAAAATCACTCACCTAATAGGTCCAACTTGCACTAAAGCCATACTCTTGTTCTCCAAAAATTTTAAACGCTACTGCTCCCAAGGCCCATTGGGCCCAATCCTACTAGGCCTAATTTCAGGATGTTACACTTGTTCTGTTCCTTTTTTTCAGATGCCTAAAAATCCATGTGGCGAATATCAACTTCAATACCTTCCTGATGAGCGATGTTTTCGCATGACCAAGAAAGGTAAGGTTGAAGATGAAATCGAACCATACGAGCCCAAAGGTAAGTTAGGTAAGGATCACCTAGCACTTGAACTTCCACTATCTTTCTTGAATTTGCGTAAACATTTTATCGATGACTTCATCTTTGTAAAAGCTCCGTGCCAAGGAATGGTTAATTTTCCTTCTTTGATTATTGTTAAAATTTTAAATGGTGGTGAGACGAGCTTTTCTAACAAGAATCTTTGTGTTGACAAGTTTGAAGGTGAAGTATTGTTTAATTGTCAAATGCAAAACTTGATTATGTGTGACAATGTATTTTCATATAAGCATCTCAATTTATTCGATTGTGGTGATTATATGAATCATTTACTGCCTTGTTTGAAATCCTCGAGTTTTTGCAAATTTGTTTTGAAGCATGAAAAGAGTTTTGATTGTATGTTGCCGTGTTTGCAAAAATCCTTTTGGTTTGACATGTTTAACTTAGTGAACCCTTTGCTATGTTTTGGCATAAGTACTCAAACTCGCGTTTTAAACCCGAAACCTGTCTTGGTTCGTTTTGTGGGAAAATCTAGTATCCTCAAATTTGTGCGAACAATTTCTATTTGTTTGATATTTGGTTTTTGAATAAGGTAGCAAAAAATGCCAAATTTGTTTTCATTTTAAATTCGTTCCATAAACAATTTCTATTATTGTCATGAAGTTCGTGTTTCATTTGGAAAAGGTTAACTCAACTGCGAAGTTTTGACTACATTATACCCCTGAGGAGCGAAGGTTTGTGTTGATCGAGTGAGGTAAAAATGATCTTTATTTTCCTGCTCATAAAGGTAAGACACTTGAAAGTTTTGAAACGTTTTTGTTCTCCTTGGATAGTGTTAAGAATTGCGTTGATGATTTGGTTTTTGAAAAATGCTTAGATCATGGTGGGATTAACTGTTCTACTTCGTTTGAACACGATCTATCTATTTTAGTTATTGATAAAAAGATTCTTGTTTTTGATAATTGTGATGATGCATTTGTTGGTGAGTCCATATTCAATCGTACATTGCAAGGTTTGATTGTGCGAATTCATGAACCTTGTGAATCTTTTCAATTACTTGTTTGTGATGATTACGTCTACCTCTTGACTCATTATTCGCATTTCCATCATGACTTGTGGAAACCATTTGATTCGTTTGAACGCTTTAAAACATGTCCATTTTTGTTTCGAACATTTGACAAGGCATTAGCAAGTAAATTAATTTGTTTGCATGGTTGTAAACATGGTGCTTTGAATCTGTCCATCCGCATGCGTTATACTTGTCTTCTTAAGCTTACGCTTGGACTGCACATTTGTTCGAATTGTTTTTTGCTAACTCATGGTTCTAAATTCTAGATTGCTCATTTGCCATTCACCCAATTCGACGAAGGCAAGCCGCACAATTGTTTTCAAGTGAACCAACGGCTCGACTTGAGGACAAGTCACTTTGAAGAGGGGGGATGATACGAGCACGGTCGAGCACCTTGATTTACAATACTTTTTCCCCTGATTTCTTGGATTTCTGGTATCATTAGGCAAAGCACCTTGTGGTCAGTTCCTAAGTTCAGTAGCAAGTTGACCCACTTGATTCTCCAAATTCCTTAAAGTGGTGTCATTCTTTGCCATATATGCCTTTAGTAGGTTCTCTAAGCTATTGGAAGGTTTAGCTTGAGTTGGTTTCTAAATTTGTTGGGTAAAAATAGGTGGCTGAGTCAGTGTAGGTGATACGAGCACGGTCGAGGACTGTTTCAATTCGAGCAAGGAATTTACGAGACCGTGCGAAACGACATTGAAACCAGCTCGAGCTAGCAAAGAAAGGAGTTTATGCACCTTAATGCAAGCTAATTTTAGCTTGAATCCAGCTCATCAAACTTCATTTAGCTTGGTTCAGCTCACTAGAGCTCAAGTCAACTCACACGAGCTCAATTGGCTCATTGAGCTCGATTATGCTTACTTTCAGCTCATTAATTTTATTTGCTAGAATAAATTAGTTTAAGTATTTATTTAATTTAGTTAAGTGTTAAATATTTTTTTAAGCTATTTAATGTGTCTAAATTCTGGACATTTTAATTTAAGTTTAAATGTGTTTTATTTAGTACATATTTTTAATGTGTCAAGTTTGGACAAATTTAATTCTTGTTTTTAATTAATGTGTCCAGCCAATTTTTGCTATTTAATTTTTCTTTGCTGCTGCTGTTTTAATGTGTGTTAAACATGTCCTGACCGAATTTATTTGGTGTTTTTTCAGCTGAATCAGCTAGCTTAATGGCAAAGGAAAGCATTAAAGAAGAAAACATGCATTTGGCTAATGCATGGACAACATTAAAGGAGCTGCTATCTCTTGCTTTCAGATGACTTTTCATGAAGCTCAATGGACTCCAAGCTGCTATTTTGAGCTTCCATAGCTGCCTATTTCGTGGAAAGCAAAGGCCAATAGTTGCCTACATTAATTCCATCACGAGCAAGTTTGGAGGCTGTTCATATTCGACTATTGGCTATTGGAGTACTCAAGGAGCTATTAAAAATATTCAAGACTATCCAGCTGAACAAAGTAGCAAATTTAATTCCATGCATCTTATTTGGCCAAAATTTCCAAGGCCTTTTCAGCTCAACATTAATTTCCAGCTTGTTAGGAAATTTCAAGGAAATTACTTGGAAGTTTCATGGAAGTTAAAACTGAATGAAAGCTGACCTTTTAGCTGATTTAGTGACCATTCGGCTAGCCTATAATGTAGCTATAAATACTTGGGTTATTTCATTTTGTAGGAACTTTTGAACCTTTTATGAATTCTGATTACTTTGTGAGTGTTTCAACTCTCATCGTTCTCCAAAGATTGAACTAACTTATCAAGCAACCCTTGTGGCGTCAATCCATCTTTGTTTATTTTCTTGAACTTATGACTTTGTCAAAAGTGTGGCCCATACCGAAGGTTCCTATCTCTCATAGGTAGTAGGTCTCAGTTAATCAAATTATCTCCCATTTCCATTGCCATTTCCTTCCTAAGTGTTCATATAAGTTTTGGGTCGACAAAAGCATATTGTGTTGGTTCACTCTTTGAGCCTTAGCTGAACCATATCCTTATTTCCTTAGCCATTTAAAAACCATTCTTTTGAGCTTACTTTCTTATATCCCAAGCCTGTTTTGCAAACTGTTCAGACTTACTCAATTTACAATCGGGCAGACATTACGACTCGAATCTTCACTGAGGCGAGATCGTATCACTAGGTTTTGCATAAGTGTTACTGGTTCTAGCCCTTTAGTTACTCCAAGAAAAATTAAGGTGGTTTCGCCAAGATGAGTTATGAAAATTGGATTGTATTCCTTTCCTTCCTCAATTTTGGTTTTGGTTACCCATGTAATACATGGATTCTAGGTTTGATGGACATTCTTCGAACAAGTGCCCTTCCCCACAATAAACACATGCTACAGTCTCAAATTGATTTGGTCTCTGAGCTATAAAATTATTAAACCCATTAATAGTAAAATTTTTAAGCATTGAGGATACTCAAGTGAGAGCATGCACTTCATGTACTCCAACAACTCGTCTTCCTAACATTGCTCCATTGGTTGGCCATTAGTAGTTGTTGCTGGTAATCCTCTCGATGATTTCATAAGCCTTGTTATAAGTGTAACACCCCAAAAATTTAGGGTCTGTAAACAAAAAGCTTGTTTGCTTTAATGGCTAAGTGATTTGGGTGTGTATGGGGGTGTGTGAGAAGCCTGGGTTCAAGTCTTGGCTCTTGAAAAATTTTTAGTTTTCTCTTTAATGAACCTGGACACTGGCACTTAAGCCTTATTAGTAATAATGCTTGTTTTATGACACAAGAGGAGCTTGTGGCTTAGTGGCAGGTGGCGTGTGGTGTAACTGAGAGGTCTGAGGTTCAAGTTCTGGGTTACACAATGGAGTGTTTGTTTTGCTACTTGAGCTGGGTAGATAGAAGAACTGGACTGAAACACTGTTGAAGAGGTGTTTGAATCAGTCATGGAGAGATTATAGGAGCAAATCGTAGAGAGGATTAAGGAGCGTGTTGTGGAGAGAATCAAGGATGTTGAAGTGTGTGAGGAGTGTTGGTGCCTAATGGGTATAGGGAATTTCGGCTGAGGGGTTCTCTCTCAGTTTGGTCAATTTGTCACCAGTTTCTGAAACTGTTAATGCTCTTTTCTTTCTCTGCTCTCTTGTGCCGAATTTGCAAGCGGCCATTTGTGCATTTTGGGTGTTCGACTCCTACCATTTTGGTAAATTAAACTATTCTTTTCAAGTCCATTTCTCTCCCTTCTTTTGCACAACATCTGCCAAAACCTCCCCTTCTTCTCTATTCTTTTCAAGTTTTGGCCAATTGCCTGTTTCATCCCTTCTTACCTATTGACTTCTTTCGGCCGAACCTATCACCCTTGCCCCCTTGTGACTCTTTCTCCTTTTTAGCTTGTGACCGAAAGTTCTCCCCTCCCTTTTCAATTTGGGTTCTTTTCTTCTCTGCGTGGTTCTTACTTTAGCTGAAACTCAACACTGTCCCCTCTCTGTTTTGATTCTGCAAGTATTTCTGACAAGTCTGTAAGTGGTTGTATTCCCTCTTTTCATTCAATCTGGTTCCTCTAAACCTTTCTAAAAGCTGAATGTTCTTGTCTATACATGTATTGACTGCGAGTTTCGTATCTTCATTGTGATATGGTGTTCAGGGGACTCTAGGGAGTACAAACTATTTGGGAAGTGATCGAAACATTTTCCTTCGTTAGCCAATCAAGGTAAAAGCATTACCTTATCTTCTGTATCTAGGCCAATTATCTCATTGTCTGTAAGATCATTATTTATGGTTGTAAGCCACAGTTTTAATAGATCCTTTCCAGACAGCAATCTTGGAGAGATAGATCGCTTATCATTCGGTCAAGGTTGGGTGCTCGTGGATCTTGGAACAAATTCGTAAATAGGTGTGTAATCACACTATCTCCTCTGCGAATCGAAAAAAGCCAAACCCTAGGCATATGAGTCCTCACGAGCGTGCGATCGCTCGTGTGGTAAATCGAGCCCACAATCATGGGTAATAGACTGTAGAGGCCACCACGAGCGTTCTCGTGCTCTTGGGCCGTTATGGTCCTCGTTGGGCTGAAATGGGCGTGTGGGCCCAATGGGCTATGTGTCCCACATGGAATAAATCCACGATAAGTGGAAAATACTGGATTGGGCTATATCATTTGCATAGCCGTGACTGAATATGGGCTAAATGGGCCACACGAGCATGTGGGCCCACTTGGGCCGAATATTGGACCTTGGGCCATTTACATTGTTTTGATCACATGGGTTATCTGTGTCGCTCGAGGTGACTGTGGACCTTTGGAGAGGTTGTTATCTGCACTGAAACCCTAAAATAGGTAAAATGACCAAAATACCCCTAAAGGGTAAAATTACTACTTTACCCCTAATAGATGGAAATTACCATTTTACCCCTAGAGGTAAGTCGACTGGTGAATGCATATTATTGTATGATTGTACTGAGTAGGACATACTGCATACACAAAATATTTATGACATGGCATACTACATGGGGTTAGGATACTGTTATGGAGGAAGTGTACTGTTACTGGTGGCTTTGCCACAAACATGTTACTGGCAGCTTTGCTGCGATACTGATACTGGCAGCTCTGCTGCAATACTGTTATTGGTGGCTTTGCCACATATACTGTTACTAGCAGCTCTGCTGCTTTATTATTACTGGCAGCTATGCTGCAATATTAGTGTGTTGGCTGGGTGGGTCAATTTTATCCCCACATGTTGTATTGGTTAGATTGGGGTGGGTTGCATATTTGCACCATACTGATACTGTATTGGGCTTAGACCTACATTGATTACTGAATGGGCTAAGGCCCACACTATACTGTTACTGAATAGGGCTCAGGCCCAGACTGTTATTGCATGATAGGGGATTACACACTGAGTTCTCGTAACTCACCCTTTTCTTTTAACTGTACAGGTGATCCCCAACCTTAGATGATTTGGATTTGCGAGGGACTCGGAGGTGGCCACACGTTTGCTAACATTTTATTTTAGACCTAGTTATTTAAATTTTTATATTGGGTCGATATTTATGTAATAAGGCCTCTGGTGATTTTAATTTCTTTTTATTGGGTTTAATTTCTTATTTTGAAACTACCAAACTAATACAAACAAGTTTTCAAAAATAATAATTGTTTTAAAAGACAAACACACATTTTTCAAACTTCAAAAGAACATTCATTAGAGTAGCTTCCGTGGGTTTTTAACCAACTAAGAAACCAACAGTAGAAAACATGGCAATCGTTTAAAAACGGTTTTCTCTCAACAAGCCTGATTTTGGAAAACACTTCAATGTGACACGTTAGATTTGGTCGTAACAGCTAGGCCTAGTTTGGGGTGTTACAATAAGACTTAGAAAAGAGAGCACCATTAGCAAAAGCGTCTACTACCATTCTTGTAAAGCCTCGAATTTGGGCCTAGAAGAAAATAGTTCTTGAGCGTGGGAACACATAAAAATTAATGTGTGCAAGAAAATGACATAAATGATTGTCTGCTTCAGTGGTTAAGTGATTTGGAGTGTTTAGGAGTGTCTAAAAAGTCTTGGGATCAAACCTAGGCTCTAGCAAAATTTTAGTTTTTCTCTTAAGTGAACCTTGATTTTGGCCTGGAGGCCTTAAGAATAATTATGGTGAATTTATGACACAAAGAGCCTGTTGGTCCAGTGGTAGTGGAGTGTGGAGTGGTGCATGAGATCCAAGGTTCGAGTGTTGGTGCAGCAACAAGGAATATGTATTTTGCTACCCAAGCCGTGTAGGAGGTGGAGTTTGACTATAACACTGAGTTTGAATTGGATGTTGAGTGATTTGTGGAGTGATATGAGGGGAAAAATAAGGAGGATATTATGGAGAGATTTGAGGAGTGGATCAAGGAGTAAGAGAAGTGGAGTCTGATGGGAACTCTGCTTGGAATTTGAATTAGTCAAGGAGAAGGTTAAGGAGGGATTTGTGGAGGTAATCTAGTTGTTAGGGATAAAATCAGGGTAGCTTTGAAAAAAGCGGAGAGTTGCTTGGGTGAAAGTCTTTGTGCCAAATTTGAACTATTGGGAGTGAGAAATTCGACTAGGGGAAAATTGTGGACATTTTTTGGTTTTGGGGTATTGTTCTTTGCTCATTTGTTTGGTTTTTGTTTTTTTGTTCTTGAAGACCGAATATAGTGTAGGTGCTTTCGTTGTTTTTCTTTTCTTTCTCCTTTCTACTTTTTACGTATTCTTGACTGCCGACCTTTTATGCTACTCTTGCCAAAGTCTATCTCTGTTCTTTCTTTAGCATCAACCTTAACCAAAATTTCACTTCACTACTCTTTCTATTTTTTCAGCCTTGGCTGAATATCCTGATCATCTCTGCTCCATTGATTAATTTCTTTTGGTCGAACTCACCATACCTTCCCCTCTCTATTTGTTTTTGATGTTTTATTAAGTTTAAACCGAAGTGCTTCTTCTACTAATCCTTGGGGTGGTTGCATACTCTACTGTGGTATATTGTTTCAGTTCTGCAGGGATTCTTGACAAGCGTAGGCATTCATATCTCCTTTTCTCGCTCAAATCTGTCTTTCTTACCTTTTATTGAAAAGCTGACTGCTTCCGTTCTTACGTTCTCTATTTACGTTTCTTGCCTCGCGAGGTGATGCTCGTTGGGGACTAGGTATTTTTAGAGGAGTAAAGGTGTGCAGGTGTTTTGGAAGCGATCAAAACCTTTCCTCCCATCTTCCAACCAAGGTAAGTGCATTACCTTACTTCTTAGGTATAGGCCAAATTTTCCCTAGGACTCTGTAAGGTGAGGCGTGTGGATCTGAGCCACATCTATAGATGATCCTAGCTGACAAGATCTGTTGTTATGCATTGAATCAGCAAGGAGCGTGCGATTGATTTTACTTAGCAATTTAAGCGAAATAAATCACATATCTTCTGTCAAGGTAGGTGGTGATTACTGATTTGAGGATTAAGTGCTGTTGAACACTAATGAATTGAGAAACTGATTGAATGCTTGGAATGAATGTAGGATGGTGCTCAAGGGTTATCACAAGCATTCGTTAACAAGTGTGTAACTATTTTCCGTAAATGATAGTCGGCTTAAAATCTGAAAAGGGTGTGTAACCGTATACCATATTTCTGTTGATCGACTTAAAGTCGAAAGTGTGTGTACACACACATACACCACTCCAATTGTAGATCGGCAAATGCCGAAATCCCAAAATGTTGAAAATACGGCAACGATTACCATACGAGTGCAGGAACGCTCGTTTAGGGAAGTCGATACAATGACGGAGGCCACCATGAGTAATCTCATGGTCTTGGGCTGCTTTTGGAACAAATGGGTCAAAATGGGCCGTGTGGGCCCAATGGACTCGTGAGCCCAACATGGGCCAACTTCATGAACTTATGTGAAATAATGAGCTCAACCATGTCGTTCACATGGCTAAGGGAACTTTTGGGCTTAGCGGGCCACACGAGCGTGTGGGCCCCACTTGGGTCACACTTTGAGCTTTGGGCCCAACTATACCTTTTGATTGCTAAAGGATGCACAAGTCGTGCGGATTGACTGTGGACTTACTGAGGAGTGATACACATACTTGGACCCCAGTGTGAGAAATGACCGTTAAGCCCCTGAAGGGAAAAATGTCTAAAATACCCTTGTAGGGTAGAATTATCGAAATACCCCCATAAGGTAGAATGACCGTAATGCCCTTGTAGGGTAAAATGACCGTAATGCCCCTGTAGGGTAAAATGACCATAATGCCCTTGTAGGGTAAAATGACCGTAATGCCTCCGTAGGGTAAAATGACCGTAATACCCCCATAGGGTAAAATGATAGTAATACCCCCGTAGGGTAGAATGACTGAAATACCCTCATAGGGTAGAATGATCGTAATGCCCTTGTAGGGTAAAATGACCATAATGCCCCTGTAGGGTAAAATGACCGTAATGCCCCTATAGGGTAAAATGACCGTAATACCCCCATAGGGTAAAATGATAGTAATACCCTCGTAGGGTAAAATGGCCGAAATACCCCTATAGGGTAGAATGATCGTAATGCCCCTGTAGGGTAAAATGACGGTAATACCCCTGTAGGGTAAAATGACTGTAATGCCCCTGTTAAGGTAAAATGACCGTAATGCCCCTCGAGGGTAAATGACTTAGTTGTGCTATGATTTAATTGATTTGACTGTGATTGTATGACTATGATTTGATTGTCTTAACTGTGAATGATATGATGATTTGTGCGCCAAACATTCTGCATACATGACATACTGCATGGGGTTGGGATATTGGTTATAGAGGAAGTACTGTTCTGATAGGGTTGTACGGGTTGCACGAGATGACTGTGGACCCAGTAATGATTTGTTAAGGTCGCACGGGTTGCACGAGATGACTTAGACCTACCGATGGCTTTAAGCATGTTAATCTGATGATGGCTCTGTGCCAACCTAATTATGGCTCTGTACCGTCTTGATTATGACCTTGTGTCGATCATATTTATCGATGGCTGTGTGCCGATCGTAATTATTGATGACTTTGTGTTGATCACACTTACCCATGGCTGTGTGCCAATTATATTACCGTAGCTGATGGCTATGTGTCGATCTTATTACAGTTACCGATGGCAAAGTGCCAATTATGAGACCGTTACTGAAGGCTTAAAGCCACATATATACTAGCAGCTTTGTTGCAATTTCGGTTAGTGCTGCAACCGGTGCTAACACTGTAAGTGTAGGGATAGCGTGGGTGATTTATTCCCCACAGGTAGTGTAGGGTTGGACAACGGCAAGTGCAGGGTTGGATGGGTTTGCATGCATCATGCGTCATTCATACTGAGACTGTTACTGTGATGGTCTAGGCCCAATTGATTCTGTTATGGGCTGTGACCCAAATGATATTGTTTTGGGCTTCGGCCTACATATACTCTAAACTGAACTATACTGTTACTGTTAAAGGGCTCAGGCCTAGACTGATTCTGTTTCTTTAATAAGGGAATTACACACTGAGTTTTCGTAACTCACCCCGTTTTTAACCTTTCAGGTAATCCCCAGCGTTAGACGGTTCGGAGCTGCGAGGGACTTAGAGAGGGCCACACAACTGCATATGTTTTATTCTGTTTTTCTCATTTACTTAAGCACTTTGATTTTGATTCGGGTTGTAATAAGACCTTTATAATTTTTGGATTTTATTGATACAAATTTATATTTGCTAGAAGTAGAACACGGTTTTCCAAAACAATAACATTTTCAAACACTACGTTTCCACAACTCAATTTTTAAATATCACATTTTCGTAAATCATTTGTTTTAGATTAAGCTTCCACAACAAATAAGGTTTTAAAGGTAATAACGTTTTACAAGGGAATAACTTTTTAATAAACCACGATTGAAAATGAACAAACGCAAACTGAGGTTTTGTACAAGTTTTAAATGGCAAGAAGTTTTAAATTTCAAGAAGAGTATTCAATGAAAACATGGTTTTCAAAAAACACTTCAATGTGACACGCCAGATTCGGCCATAACGTCTAGGCCGGGTTTGGGGTGTTACAATTCTTGTGTGAGCATTGAGACCATTATAGAACATCTCTAATTGGATGCAATGAGGGACTCTGTGATGAGGGCATCTTCATAATAATAACCTTTCCCACGCCTCATAAAAAGACTTATCATCCAACTATTGGAAGGTAGTAATCTCATTCCTCAACTTAGCATTCATGCTAGGTGGAAAGTACTTCATAAGGAATCTTTCTGCTAACTCTTGCCATGTGGTAATGGAATTTGGTGGCAGTGAGTTCAACCAAGCTCGTGCTTTGTCCCTTAGTGAATATGGGAACAACTTTAATTGTAGTGCATCTTTAGGTATTCCGGCTAATTTGAAAGAATCGCTCACCTCCATAAACAATCTTAAGAGAAGGTGATGATCTTCAGTAGGCATTCCACTGAATTGGCCCAATATCAAAAGCATTTGGAACATGACTAGCTACAGCTTGGATTGTTGTGCCTCGATTTTGGGTCCCTAGTACCCAAATTAAGCTCATGAAACACTAGTACGACATACTATTTTAGAGTTCTATCCCTATCATCAACAATAAAGATAGTATTTTGAGCAGGGTTTGCTCCGTTTCCTTGATTTGAAATTTCAAAGTTCATATCTGTTGTCCTTCTTTGACTTGCTTGTCTTCTTCTTTGTTGAAAAGTTTTTCAACTTCAAGATCTACGGGGAGTAAATCGATAATTCGATCAATACTCATAAACACCTGAAACAATCACAGAAAAAATAATGGAATTAAAATTAAACAAAAAATAAACCAAAATGCAAAAACAATTTCACATATAATGACTTTTAAAACAGTCCCCGACAATAGCGCCAAAAACTTGGAACGACGAAAATGTGCAAGTGTACACAATCATTATCAAGTAATAAAGTGACAAGTAAATGTCAAGTTATCGTACCCATAGGGACTGTGAAAGAAAAATATTTATGAAATGTAAATCAAACACTTTGGTGATTAAAAATATTTCGATTTTGAGGAAGTAATTAAAAACTAATATTTAACTAAGTAAAATAAAAATAAAAATTTCAATGCATGATTTCAAAAGATGGCTTTAATCAAGATGACATATTGTGTTAGATCAATTACAATCCTTAACTTAGAATTACTTAACCTATGTCCATGTTGCTACGAATATTTTCATGGTAACTTGGTAATTTGCTAACTACTGTTCATATGTACTTACTAAATTAACTAATCTCTTGAACTTTTTCAATGCCAGTTCAAACAATTGATTAATCTTCATAAGCACATAAACGATTAAGTGAGGTAATAATATCTTTTAATATTGAAATAGTTTAATCACAATAATCCTGCAAGTTATACAAGGCTAATGTACTGTTTACTACGCTCGCTAATTTAACCTTTAGCTACCTTAAAAGATTAAATATGCACCAATTAAATATTGTGTCAATTAATTATACTTTAAACGCGTTTAATAATTAATTCATTTGTTACCTTATATTTTTTATAATACAAGTATAACATAAGCATGATTTTATTTAATTGAACAACTCACCAAGGCCTATAAAACACAAACATGATTTTACTAATTTAAGTGGACGGAATGCAATAAATCTAACATGAACTAATTTAAGCTATTTTAATTAGAACAAGAACAACAAAACAATTATTCATGTTCATAATAACAACATAAAGAAGAAAATTAAAGAGAAGGGAACTAGAAAGCAAATCCAATGTTTCTTTGAAGCCAGACTAGTACGCTCTTCTTCTTCTCTGCTTGTTCTATTGAACCGAGGCCTCTACGAACAATTGAATGATGCTATTCCAAGGTGGAAGAAGGCTCTTTTTCAATATGAAAATAGGCAAGCGAAATGGACAAGAAAAAGGGAAAAATAAAGAAGAGAAAGTTAGTGAAAGAGAGAGATGTGTGGAATGAAAGGTGTTTTGAATGAATAGGTGAAGGGGGTGTTTATAGGTGAGAGTGGATGCTAAAAATAAAAAATAATTAGCAACCACACACCTCCCTTGGCCAGCCACACATGGAGCAAAGTTTGAATGTTTCCAACTTGCTAAATTTAGCTTAGGACAAATCTTCGAAGGCACAAAAAGTGGAGGGGTTTGAATAGGATTTTAAGGAAAATTGAGGGCTATTTTTCAATTAATTTAATCAGCTAAATAAGCTGATTGGGTCAAGTTATTGGGTCATTTTTGGGCTACAAATTTTCTTATTGGACCAGTCTTCAATAATTAGCACACTGGGCTACTTTCTCCTTCAAGCTTTATATTAATTTTTAACCCAATTTAACTTGGATAATCATCATTTGGACAGACCTTGTGTGTGCATTGAGACCATTATAAAATGTCTCTTACTCGGTGGAATGTATTTTACCAAAAATCTTTATGCTAATTCTTGCCATGTAGATATTGAACTTGGTGGTAATGAAATCACCCATGCTTGTGCTCGATCTCACAATGAGTACGAAAACTATTTTAACCTCAGTGCGTCTTTAGTCACACCAGCTAACTTAAATAAATCACTTACCTCCATGAATAATCAAAGGTGTATGTATGGATCTTCCGTGGGCATACCACTGAACTGGCTCACTATTTGGAGAATTTGAAACATATTTGGTTTCAATTCAAATTGGGGTACCTCGATATTCTTCTTCCTAATTCCCGAATTTAACACATTGAAGAGTGGCGCAACGTATTGTCTAATGGCATGTAACAACCCGTTTTTGGTCAAATCAAAATAGTAGTTTTGGGACAAAAATATGAGGTCAAAATATTTATTTTATTATTATTTTAATGTTTACAACATGATAAGATGATTGTGTGAAAATTTCGTTAAGAAATTTTATCGTTTGAATGCTTAATTTGATAAAAAGGACTAAATCGCGTAAAGTGCAAAAGTGGAGTTCTAATAGCTAAAGGTGTCTAATAGCTATGAAATGTTAAAGTGAAGGTCCTTATATGGTAATTAACCTATTAATGAGTTAATGGATAATAATGTTTTGGCATTTAGTGAAATATTTAATGTTCGTTAAGGTTAATTTTGTAATTTAGTTAATAAAGATAAAATAAATGAAGTAAAAACAATTATCATCTTTTTAGTCATCATCTTCAAACGATTTCTAGGGTTGAAGAAAGCCATTTTCTAAGCTTCAATATTCAGTCAAGGCAATTGGTCCAATTAGGTACGATTTTTGTCCCGTTTTTAATGATTTTTATATTTTTGAGATCGTTGCAGCTTAATCTAGCTAGCCCAGGACTAATTTGCAAAATTGTTGAATGTTTAGGGTTTTACCATTGATGAAATAGCATGTTTTTTATGTTTAATGGAAGAAAATGTATGCTTGTTGTTAGATAAACAACATTTGTAAAGTGATTTTTGACAAAATTGTCATTTAGGGATTAAATTGATAAATGTTGAAATTTTGTGGTTAAATTGTGAAATAAATGAAAAATATGGCCTGCTAGGGACTTAATTGAAATTCACTAGCATGGGTATAGGTTGAATTGCATGAATTTGTATTTTTATGAGATAAGGACTAAATTGTAAAAATGTTGAAGTATTAAAGGCAAAAGTGTAAAATTACCTTAATGTGTATTTTTGGACTGAATTGAATAGAGTGATAATTAAATAAGTTAATTTTGATTATATTTAGATCAAGAAAAGCGAAATTCAGATTTAGATCGAGGGAAAAACAAATTATCGAATTAATCGACTTATTTCACTGTTTTTACATCCGAGGTAAGTTCGTATGTAATAAGCATTACTATATTTGTGTTTTAAATGCTTTGATATTGCATAAATTGTGAATACGACCTTGCGAACATATTTGACAATGATTTGGCAAATGTGAAATCCCGGTTGAACCTTAGGAATATATTAGGATACGAATGACATGTCATTAGGGGTTATGTGATTTGGGTGATAGTCCGTATGTCCTACCGGTGGCTAATTTATTAGGCATGTGTTGTGGATTCTCGTCAGCTTGTGTGAGCAACACCGTGTAGCTTCGTCATGACCGTCAGCTTGTGTTAGTAGACCCGTTGATAGCTCAAGAGTGAGCATTATATGTGATACGAGATTGAGATAGCTTCAGCTATATATGTGGCACTTAAGGTGAGAGATTCCTAACTATCCAATAGTATTCCGAATGGTTCAATGGGTATATCAAAGATATGAATGAGCATGAGATAAATACGAGCTTGTACAGGTATGTACGTGAACTATAAAATCATCGAATCGAAGAAGTTAATGGATATTGTGCTTAATCTTTGGACTGAATACATATGTTAAGTTATGCTTCAAATTTGAATTTCATTATATGATGTTTATGTTATTGAATTATTGGTTGGTAAGTTTTACTTATTTATCATATGATCTTACTAAGCTTAGTAGCTTACTTGGTTTATTTTTCCATGTTTTATAATGAAATCAAAGCTAGCTCAAATTTGGGAATCGTCAGAGATCTCATCACACTATAAAGCTATCACTTTGGTACTTTTGAATCTATGTATTTGGTTATATGGCATGTATAGGAGTTAAGATTATTTTGATATATTTTGGTAATGGATTTAGCCATTAGAGTTGGCTTGTAAAGGATGATGGGTGTGTTATGATTTTAGCCATGTGATTTGGCTTCTATTTGGCATGTTTTTCTCATATATGTAACTGTATATTTGGTCTTATGATATGTGGTTGATTATTGATAGAAGATGCTTATTATGAATAGGTATTATAGATATCGAATGGTTGAGTTTTTGAATATTGATATACTAGTGAATTTAGGCAAATAATGCATATTTGAAAGTGGTTATATTGATGACTTATGAATGTGAACCTTTAGTATTAGATTAAATGGAATATTGTGGCATTGGTGTGACTTGTAGTTGTTAGTATTGAATTGGTTAAAATTATGCTTGGTTGAAGTTAATTGAATGTATATTTATGCCATGTTTTGGTGCCATTTGGTTTGGTGTAGGTGTATACAAATTTAGGTGGCAAGATCGCTGGGTAGATAGCCTATTTTTGTCCACACGGGCAGAGACACAGGCATGTGTCTTAGCCATGTGTGACACACGATTAGGTTACACGGTCGTGTGTCCCCTGGTGTTGAATTAAAGATCAAGTCAGTATGCTCCACGCGACCTAGCACAAGGGCATGCAACTTGACCGTGTGGCATAAGTCAGTATACTCCACAGGTTTGGTGATGTGAGACAGCCTGGGTTGATTCGAGTCGCTTCACGAGTTGCCCGATCCTCGACGACGAGAAAGGTTGCAAGGTTGGAAATGTTTAAAATTGCTTAAAAATATCTGGAAGCTTAACAAGGGTTTTAAAATAAAGGGGCAAGTTAATAAATTGGAGTAGGCTCGGTTTATGAAAGAAACTAATAAGGATAGATATTTCAGATAAGGGTGGATATGGGAAAATGAATTTAAGGGCAAGATCTATTCGATACTATATTGAGTATCGCCCCAGGACTTATAAGGCTTAAGGTGGTAAACAGAAATAGGGAAATGGAAGATGGAAATCAAACTTAACTAAAGAACGATTCAACACTAGAAAGTGTCTTCCCCGGTTCTTACGAAGTTAAGTGGTCGGATGGGATTGATAGGAAGAATGCCACACTTAGATAAGCTGATAAGTCCAAAGGAGTTTGGTTGACGCCACTAGCTCACTAGATAAGTCAATTTGAGATTCACACGAAAATAGGAGAGAAGTTGAACTCACTCGAGAACAAATGTTCATTCAAAAGTTTGTCAAAAGTTTTTTTTACATTCAAAATAAACAACTATTTATAGCCTAAGTACTAGCTAGTCGAATGGTCATCTATGTAACACCCCAAACCCGGCCCATACACCACGATCTAATCTGGCATGTCATTTAAAAGGAGTTTTATAAAATATCATAAACTTCAGAAAAACATCAAGTTATTATTATTAATGTAGCGATTCAAAAGGGAGTTCGTTATTCGTTTAGGTTAGACTCTAAATCGCTGATTTTAGTGCTTAGGTGACTTTTGAAAACACTTGCCATTACATCCTACCAAAAGAAAATCAATTTACAGTTGAAAATCGTTAATTAAACAAAAAGAGAGAAACTTTGTTCGCGTTTGAAGGAAGCATCATACTAATTAACTAATGTGTAAAGCGTTTAAGACTTTAGAACGAACATTTAAACC
This sequence comes from Gossypium australe, assembly GCA_005393395.2. Lineage (NCBI taxonomy): Eukaryota > Viridiplantae > Streptophyta > Magnoliopsida > Malvales > Malvaceae > Gossypium > Gossypium australe. The sequence continues at coordinate 49,104,393 of CM016618.1, read as the reverse complement.
AGATTAGTAGTGGCCTTATTACAACATAAAATCCTGAAAATTTAATGGTAAATAAAGTTCTACTTAGAAAATAAGAAAAACTGTGCATGGCCACCTCGTAGTCCTCTTCGGCCTGGTTCACCACACTATTTGTCACCTGCAAAAATGTTAATCCACGAGGGTGAGTCAAGAGACTCAGTGTGCCATTACCTACACCATCACTGGGCCTAGCCCATCAACTTACCATCTGGCTTTTAGCCCTATTCACAAGCACTTTGAATTTTTGCATTTCTGTTTCGATGAGTGCAAAGAGTTATGATTATATGGTGCCGTGTATGCAACATTTTTTTGGTATAACATGTTTGATTTAATGAAACCGTTGTTACATTTTGACTTAAATAATCAAACACATGTTTTTAAACCAGGAATATGCATTGGTACCTTTTGTGAGAAAATCATGTTGCAACGATCTTGTGCAAATAATCTCCATCTGCTTGATCCTTGGTTTATGAATAAGGTTGATTCGAATGCGAAGAATTGACTACACTACAATCTCGATGAGAGAAGGTGATACAGGCACGCCCTATCATGAGCCAAGTGCAACTCGAGACCCGATTGTGCTACCTTGAGGGCCGATTACGAGAGCTCGTGTGAAGCAATTTAATGAGGCAATTGGAGCTTTAGTTCAGCAAGCTTGGGATGACACTAAAGCTAGCTTGAATTCTGTTTCAAGTTCATGCTCCTACAAGCTCACAACCAAGATACCGAGCTCTAAATTAGCAACCAACCAGCCCACGAGCTTACCTTAGCTCATTTTTAGCTCATACGTGCATGATGAATTTAATTAAGGACATACGGCCTTAGCTAGTTAATAAGCTAAAAAAATATTAAATTAAATTTAGACATATTAATTATGTGTTTTAATTAATTTTGCTGCATTTAAATAAGCTTCATTATGTTTTAATTATTACATATTTAATGATTAATAGTTAATGTGCTTAGCTTAGGACATAATTAAGAGTTGCTGGCCATTTAATATGTCTAGCCGAAACAGCCTTTAATGGTGTCCCAAGTTTCAGCCGAATTTTTAGACAACAAAAGCTTTCATTTATTTCATGTTTCCCAGCTCAAAACATGGTTTAAATGTTGTCTTAAGCTGCTGGAAATTAATGTGCCGAATTTATTAACATGCAGGTGCTTTATAGGATGGCATTTAAGGCCATAAAGCAAGCTTGGGCGGCAGCATTCTAAGACATCATTTATTGAAGTGTGTTGGTGCATGCGTGGGATAGCAATAAAAGCATCTAGCTACTGGTTTCTTTTTCCTATACGTGGTAAATGTGCTGATTCCTTTCTCCTAGGCGTGGTAAATGTTCTTCACTTAACAAGGAGGCTTTTGAGTTTTACCAAGCATCATCACCAGCATACTTTGGATGGCAATAAATAGACTGAATGCTTCAGCTTTTCAAGGATCTCTTCGTGAATAACAAAGACTTAAAGAGGGCTGATTGCTTCGTGAATGTAAAAGACAAAGCATTAAAGGAGCCGAATTTAATTTGCTGCTGGTTTGCTTCTCCATGTGTGGGGAGTAATTAAAGCCTGGTATGGGAGTTTGGGAAGGCTATTCACGTCCCCAAAGCAACCTAGAATAATGCATGGCTGTTCGGATTTCCAAGGCTCATCATTCAAGTCCCAAGGCCAAATTTTAAGTGCATTTCAGCCCCACCCTTTTCTTTCCATTAAATTCGGCTGCACATAGCTTTCTAGAAGGTGATTGTTTGTGTTCCAAAGGCTGAACATGGACAGCAAGATGAGGAGACCTTTTCTAGATTAATCTAAGCCAGTTATGGCTGAACATTCCTTAGCTTTTAAGCATGCCTATTTGGCTAACTCCTATAGCTTATAAATAGCTTGTTATTTTCAGTTGTAAAAAAACTTTTGGCAAATTTATAATGTTATTTTGTCGAATTTGTGAGACACTTCTCTCTAATTTCATTTAGGACTCGTTGGCTTATCTAGAGAGCTAGTGGCGTCAATCGATTCCTTTGTTACCTATCCATCTTATACCGAGGTTCCTATCAATCCCAATAGTGGGTCGAGGTCCAAGTTCCTTCTATTCATAACCTTAAGAGTCATATAAACATTTTGGGTCGATACCAAATTGGTATTGGTTCGTGTTTGATTCTTAAAATCCCTTTTCGTACGAACTTTCATTTACCTTTAAATTCATTCATCTTCTAAAATCGAAACCATTTCCTACTAGCTTAATCGATCAATCCTTTTTCGTACCATTTCTCTATACCATTTTGTACCTAACATTCGACTCCCAACTTCCCGAACCTAATCGCAATTACCCGAATCTCCCATAACCCGAAATCACTTTCTAAGTACCCTTTCCAAACCCGAGCTAAACCCAAACTTCTCCTACTTAGATTAATTCGAACTTCATACCTTCTCACTTCACTCTATACTTAGTCTAATTTCAACTACATTTATTCTTTCCTATTCCAACTTTCTTACTTCTTGATTTCGATTGGGCAATTACGAATACATCTCGATTTCATCTCGAAGCCGGGACTGTATCATCTGGTATCAAAACTAGTTAAACCGAGAAGTACGAAGCTCCGATGACAATTCTGAAGCTGAATAGTGAAGATCCGAAGTAAGTTTTAAAAAAATTCGAATTAAAAAAATCATATATAAAAAAAGAAGAAATTCTTATAAAAAACAAAAAAAAAATCGTGATTAAAAAAATTATGGTCTAATTTCAAGTTCTCATCTACTTCTTTAAACTACATTCTTTCTTGACCCAATTCCATTTACCCTCGTCCTAAACCCACCTAAAATTTTTCTTTCTTCAGCCTACCCTATCACCTAATACGTTACGACCCTTGAAACCTTTTTGTGACCGACCCCTAACCGCTAATAGGCCTTGGCGAGTCTGAAAACAAAATCACGAGAAATGTGAAGAGGTAAAAGGCACGAGAGTGTGAGTCCATTTGAGGAGAGGTAAAAGCCGAACTAAGAGTGTTAAACACAAGTGTGAGTGTCATCAAACTTCTTTCTTTCTGAGTGAATTGTGAGACTTTGTTTGTGAGGACTTAATTCTATTAAAATGTATCAAAATGCCGGACAAAATATGGAAGAACAACAAGGAAGAAAGCCAGACAGAAATGTCTCTGATTTACAAATGCAAGCTATCTTGCGAGAGATGGAACGACTACTCGAAAGGAGACTTAACCCTCTAAAAGACCGACTCTATCAAGTAGAGGCACAAAGACCACGAGAAGTGACTCCTGAAGTAGCTAGACAAAGGCATGGACGTCCCAACCAACAACGTGAACAACAAAGGGTCCCCGATGATGACATCAACGAGTTTAGTGAAGGCGAAAGTGATCATAAGTCCAACCTGAGTGTTAGAAGGAGAGAACCTGGAAACCGCTGCCAAAGAGATCAAAGGCGGGAAGATGATGATCTAAAGAACATCAAGCTTACTGTTCCCCCATTTCAAGGTAAGTCAGATCCTGAAGCCTACTTGGAGTGGAAGAAGAAAATCGAACTTGTGTTCAATTGTCATAACTATTTCAAGAACAAGAAAGTCAAACTCACTGTAATCAAATTCTTAGACTACGCTATGATATGGTGGGATCAGTTGACCACAAGTCGAAGGCGTAACGGAGAGCGTCCAATTACCACTTGGACCAAAATGAAGGCGGCCATGAGACGATGATTCATTCCTTCTTACTACCACTGGGAGTAACATCAAAAACTCCAAAATCTCACACAAGGGGTGAAGAACGTCGAAGATTATTACAAGGAGATGGAGGTGGCGATGATTCAAGCCGATATACAAGAAGAACGAGAAGCCAAAATGGCTCGTTTTCTAGCCGGACTCAACCGGGAGATTACAAACATTGCTGAGTTACAACATTACGTTGAGATGGAGGACATGGTCCATATGGCCATCAAGATGGAGAAATAATTGAAGCATAAAGGAGCAACCCCGGGCTACTCTAATGTCAAATCATCTAAGTGGGGCCAAAACACCAACAAGGAGTTTGCCCCAAACAAGTCGAAGGATTCCACATTCGCCCCAAAAACAAACAAGCCTTTGGCCGAGACAAGCAAAGGCAAAGCTCCTAAAAGTTCTACTGCTTGTTCGAGGGATATAAAATGCTTCAAGTGCCTTGGCTGAGGACATATCGCAAGTCAATGCCCAAATAGACAAACTATGGTAATGCGGGCTGACAGTGAGATCAAAACGGAAGATGAAGAAGAACTTGAATCCGTATCCAACTCTGAGAATGAGGAGGACTTAGAGCAACCTATTGAAGGAGAGTTGCTCGTTGTAAAACGAAGTTTGAGTCTCCAAAGCGTGGGAAATGAGGAGCAATGGGAGAACATTTTCCATTCGAGGTGCCAAGTACAAGGGAAAGTGTGTAGCCTGATAACCGATGGAGGGAGTTGCACGAACGTAGCAAGCACCCTCATGGTGGAAAAGTTAGGCTTGACAACCACAAAGCACCTGACTCCGTACAAGCTTCAGTGGCTTAATGATGGTGGAGAGTTGAAAGTTACAAAGCAAGTCCTAGTGACTTTTAGCATCGAGAAGTACTCTGATGAAGTGTTATGTGACATGGTGCCGATGCACGCGGGCCATCTACTCCTAGGACGACCATGGTAATATGACCGAAGGGTGATGCACGACGGCTACACCAATCGTTATTCTTTTAAACATCTTGGAAGAAATGTAACCCTTGCGCCCCAAACTCCTAAGCAAGTATTTGATGACCAGCAAAAACTCAAGATTTCCATTGATCAAGTGAAGGAAAAAGAAAAAAGTACAAAAGAAAAAAGCAAAGAAAAGTGAGCGAGAGAAAAATAAGAGTGCAAAAGAAAGTAAGAGAAAACAAAAGAAAGAAAGAGATGGATATGAAAAAGAGAGTGGTAAAATGAGCGTTTTTGTGAGGGCTAGTGATATTAGGAGAGCAATGTATTTAAGACATCCGATGTATGTACTTCTATACAAAGAAGCATTTCAGAATACTAACGAGTTACCCAAAAATCTGCCTGCTTCTATGTTATCTTTGATACAGGAATTTGAAGATATCTTCCCGGAAGAGATACCGAGTGGATTGCCTCCCATCCGAGGCATAGAGCACCAAATCGACTTGGTGCCCGAAGCTGCTCTACCCAACCGCCCCGCATATCAGAGTAATCCCGAAGAAACAAAAGAGCTCCAAAAACAAATTACCGAGTTATTAGAAAAGGGATATATCTGAGAGAGCCTAAATCCCTGTGCGGTGCCGTTATTGCTAGTGCCTAAGAAAGACAGTTCGTGGCGTATGTGTGTCGATTGTCGCGCCATCAACAAGATTACTGTTAAGTATCGGCATCTGATACCACGTCTCGATGACATGCTCGATGAGTTAAGCAGAGCGCGAATCTTTACAAAAATCTATCTTAAGAGTGGCTATCACCAAATCAGAATGCGTCAAGGCGATGTATGGAAAACAGCTTTCAAGACAAAGTTAGGTTTGTACGAATGGTTGGTAATGCCATTCGGGCTTACAAATGCTTCGATTACTTTCATGCGTCTTATGAATCATGTATTACAAGCCTTTATTAGGAAACCATGTGTAGTTTACTTTGATGATATCTTAGTGTATGGCAAGTCCTTAGAGGAGCATATACAACATTTGCGTGCGATCTTGGAAACCTTACGAAAAGAGGTATTGTATGCTAACCTTAAAAAGTGTTCATTTTGTACTGATAAGGTTATTTTTCTAGGATATGTTGTGAGTGCTAAAGGCCTGGAGGTAGATCAAGAAAAGGTACGGGCAATCCAAGAATGGCCACGTCCAACGACTATCAGCCAAGTCCGGAGTTTCCATGGATTGGCTAGCTTCTACCATTGATTCGTGCCCAATTTCAGCATGATAATCGCCCCTTTAACCAGCATAATTAAGAAGAACTCAGCATTCCATTGGTCAGACGAGTAAGAACAGTCCTTTAATTCGATTAAAGAGTGCCTTGTTAAAGCACCCTTATTATCCCTCCCTGACTTTACTAAAACTTTTGAGATTGAGTGTGATGCTTCAGGTGTGGGAATCGGAGCTGTGTTGACCCAAGATGGAAGACCGGTGGCGTATTTTAGCGAGAAACTGAGCAGAGATGCCCTTAACTACCCGGTGTACGACAAGGAGATGTATGCTTTGATTAGATCACTCGAAACATGGCAACATTACTTAAGACCGAAGGAGTTCGTCATTCACTCTGATCATGAAGCACTCAAGTACATCAAAGGCTAGCATAAGCTCAACAAAAGACATGCGAAGTGGATCGAGTACTTAGAGTCATTTCCATACGTAACTAAGTACAAGAAAGGTAAAGAAAACATAGTGGCTAATACACTATCACAAAGGTATACTCTATTGACTTTTCTTGACTCTAAATGCTTGGTTTCCATCATATGAAGGACTTGTATGTTAATGACGATGATTTTGGGAATATATACACTGCTTGCGAAAATGGTGCCTTTGAGAAATTTTACAGGTACGAAGGGTTTCTCTTCAAAGATAATAGCATGTATACCGCAAGGCTCTATTCGTGAGTTGCTCATGTTGGAGGCACATAGTGGTGGCCTTATGGGTCACTTCGGAAGAGACAAAATGATGTCAACCCTTCAAGAGCATTTCTTTTGGCCGGGGATGCGAAAGGATGTTGAACGTGTAACATCCCAAAATAGGGCCTAAACGGAATAGTGGTTGCGAAACCATGAATCCAAGATAGAAAATTTTATTTTGATAAATTTTTATGATTTACCGATTGATTGGATGCATGTGTTAGAGTATTGATAGAAAATTTTATGAATTTCATGTCTAATTTGCTTATTAGGGCTTAATTGTAAAAGTCGATAAATGAGAGTTCTAGATGCTAAAGGATTAAATTGACGTGAATATCTAAAGCAAGAGTCCTTAAACGGTAATTAGACCATTATATTTTCATGGACAAAAATGCACATGCATGGGTAGAAATAACTAAACTTTTAATGAAGGGTATTTTAGTAAAATGTCAAATAAAAGAAATTAAATGGGAAAAAGATGGAAAAAGGTTGTCATCTTCTTCCTTAGGCCGAATCTTCAAGGGGGGACTCCATAGCTAGGGTTTCCAAGCTTCCAAGCTCCATAGTAAGTCAATCCAAGCCCCATTTTTCATGTTCTTTACGTTTTTGGAATCCTGATAACTCGGTTTAGCTTATTCTGGCAATATTTTAACCTAGGGTTCATATTTGGAAAAATTCCCATAGGTGAAATGTGTTTATTTTGATGTTTTATGATGCTATATGAAGGCTGAAATTATGTTAAATAACTTTTGCTAAGCGATTTTACGTAAAAATGAGTAAAATGACATAATCGGTAAAAATACCTAATGTTCATAAGTACATGTTAAAGTGAGAATTTGATGTTGCCATAGAAGGGAAAAATGTTCAGCATGTCCTAAAATTTAAGAAAATAGGATGATGTTTAATTTTCGAGCCTAGGGGCAAAATCATAATTTTGTGAAAGTTAGGGGCAAAAACGTAATTTTGCCATAATGTGATTTTTGGATTGAATTAATTAATGTAAATATTAAATAATATAAATGATGTATTGTATCTGATTTTTGAATCATAATTGACTATTGAAAGAATGAAATAAAGTGTTAAAAAGTGAGTTATTTCCCGTTTGAACCTTCGGAATCGAAAGATGTAATTAACATATAGTTAGGTCACATGAGTGGTACTAAGTGTAGGCCACTATGTGCACAAGAGAGCTACAAGAGATTTTGTATACGTAGCTAGGTCACATGTGTAGTACCGAGAGTACGCCATGTGTACAAGAAAGCTATATGTAGCTAGGTCACATGTTTGGTATATAGTGTGAGCCACTATGTGTACAAGAGAGCTACGAGAAGGCTAGGTCATATGAGTGGTGCTAAGTGAAGGCCACCATATGTACAAGAGAGCCAGAATTATGAGTACAATCGAGCTAGGTCACATGAGTGGTACTGGGTGAAGGCCACTATGTGTACAAGAGAGCTTCGATCTCAAAGGTGGGCTATGTGCGAAACCACCGCATATTCGTTATTATTCCGAAGCGTTCAACGGGAAAACTGACTAAATGAAATTATGTGAGATGTTGTAGTGACAAGTATATGTATATGTATATGTATGTGTAATGTATGAGCAATATGCTCAATATGTGATTGGAAATTTGAATGATTGTTATAGGTAAGTAATGAATACAACTAAAGTGAGAGAAAGCAAAAATTTACAATAAAAATGTTTTGGATAGCAGTAGTGACGTGAATTTGAAAAATCACCAAAAATGGTAGAAATTGAATTATAAGTTGTATGAGATATTTATTTAAAGCTTATTGGGTCTATTTTCATATAAAAGAAACAGTGAAAGTAAAGGAATTGTATATTTTGAGATATTTAAACTTTTGTGAGACTGGTTCAGAATGGTTACTTGATCCCCTATTCTGTCTTGGAAAAATCATTACGAATTCTACAACAATAATTATGGGGTATAAGTTATATTATTGAAATACTTAATGAGTATACTTTCAAATGAAATAAATTTTATCATCATATGAATTCTGTATAAAGATAAAATTGGTTCGTAGTGAAAAGCGGTCAGAGCAGTCGAACAGCAAAACAGGGGAATCTTTAATGAATAAACTATACTAATTGGCATATGGTGAGAAGATAAATGAGTCTAGTTTCAGAGAAAAGTTATGGATCTTAATTTGGAGTTTCGTAGCTTCAGATAAAATAATTTAGTGACTGTGACTCGAATAGACAACTTGCTCCAAACTTGAATAAATGATGAAATTGATTTTAGATTTGATTGTGTTGTTTTGTAAACTTAATAAGTCCATTATTAATTATTTATATACTTACTTACTAAGCTATATGCTTACTCTCTTTTCTTTTCCTTGTTATATAGTGTCATTAAGCTAGCTCGGGATTTGGTGATCATCGGAGATCCATCCACACTATCAGCCTTCTTTTGGTATTTTGAAAACAATATTTTGGGAATTATGGCATGTATAGAAGGCTTAATTGTTTTGTTATTTGTAATAACGAATGATTATTTTGCTTATGGGTATTGACGACTATGTATGGAAAAAGTTCTAAATTTATACGGATTTTACATTTTAAATTTTGTACAGTAGTTTGAATCATGTCCGGTAATGCCTCGTACCCTGTTCTGGCGATGGACTTGGGTGAGGGGTGTTACATTTAGTGGTATCAAAGCCAGGTTTAGTCGGTTCTCAGACTAATATAGCGTGTGTAAAAGTCTAGTTCTACATGCCATAAATATATTGTAATAGTGTGATGACTCCTGACAATTTAAAATGTTTTTTATATAGTAAATAGATCCCGACTGAGCCACTACTGACAATGCTGAAAGTAACGCGCCGGCTCCCGCGCAAGGGACCGTGCCAGTAGAAAATAGATTTGAAACACGTGGACAGGGAGAGAGGGCTCGAGAAGCCTTCCTCCAAATGATGAGTAACTGGTATACTGAGTTTATTCAAGCGAATCCGAATGCTCAACCTCCTCCACCCCCTCCCATACCTCAGACGGTTCCCGTAGCTCCCCAAGGCATGGATTTGGTAAGAATGAACAAGCCTCCAGTCGACAAAATTAGGAAGCAAGGAGTAGAAGAGTTTAGAGCAAACATTGATGATGATCCTGAGAAAGTGAAGTTCTGGCTCGAAAATTCTATCCGTGTGTTTGATGAGCTCTCGTGTACACCGAAAGAGTGTTTAAAATGTGTTGTATCACTTCTGAGAGATTTCGCCTATCATTGGTGGAAGACTTCAGTAGCAGTTGTGCCAAAAGAAAAGATTACTTAGGATTTCTTCCAGGAAGAATTTAGAAAGAAATATATAAGTCAGTGATTTATTAATCAGAGACAGAAGGAGTTCCTTGAATTGAAGTAGGGCAAGATGTCTGTGGCAGAGTACGAGCGTGAATTTGTTAGACTTAGTAAGTATGCCCAGGAGTGTGTGTCCACCCAGGCGATTATGTGCAAAAGATTCGAAGATGGGCTTAATGAGGACATTAAAATGTTTGTGGGAATTCTAGAGCTAAAAGAATTTGTGGTATTGGTCGACCGAGCCCTTAAAGCTGAGGAATTAAACAAAGAAAGAAGGAAAGCTGCTATCGAGGCCTGAGATACAAGAAAGAGACTGATGAGCAAGTCATTCCCAACCCAATCAAAAAGGCTCAGAGAGATGAATTCTCAAAGGATAGCTTCAGCTAAGTATTCACATCGAGACCGTGGGAAATCGTTTCTGGGCTCAAAAACTCAAGTTACTTCAGTGGCAAGTGTGGACAATGTGAAGTCTAGTAAACCCGAGTGCCAGCATTGTGGAAGGCAACATTTTGGTGAGTGTTGGGGAACTGGTCGAGCTTGCTTCAGGTGTGGTTCTTGTGAGCATTTTATTAAAGATTGTCCGGAGGGAGCTAAGAAAGAGAAATTTCATAGTGCTAGACAGACTGACATTGCTAATAGAGGTAGACCTTCGAGAAATACTGGAAGTGGAGCTAGCAGTAAAAGTGTGATGAAAGACCTAGCCACGAGATCAAAAGCTAGAACACCTTCCAGGACATATACCATCCGAGCTCGTGAAGAGGAATCCTTCCCCGATGTAATTACGGGTACATTTTCTCTACATGATATTAATGTTGTTGCTTTGATTGATCCGGGTTCGACCCATTCCTATGTTTGCTTAAAATTGATGCCTAGTAGAAGTATGCCTATAGAATCTACAGAATTGGATATTCGACTTACCTCGGATTTGGATATTCGATCGGATTTGGTTATTCGACAACTTTTGACTTTCCACGATCTAAGTTCGTTTTTTTCGGTTCTTGATCTATACATAATCAAATTTAATCCATTTATTCAATAACTCATTCAATTCAATCCAAAAACACACATTTAGGGCAATTTACAAATTAGCCCTCACATTTTCACATTTGGACATTTTAGTCCCAATTTCACAAAATCAAAAAATATACCAAATTTCATGTTCCCATGCCTACCCGAATTTTACTCATGCTCATATGAGTCCATACAATTCATTTATTTCGCAATTTAGTTGCTCAAATAATCATTTTCTCAATTACAACCAAATTACTCAAAAACAACAAAACTCCACAGACAAAATATGCTAATCAAACACATATATTCCATGTTTTATCATAAAATATTTCAATGCTCATGTGTTCATCAAAGACACATTTCAAACTTATCATCAATTCTCAAAATTAAGACATGGGTTTTGAAGTCTACGAAGCAACGATTACAGAAATGTAGAAATTATTAAAAACTGAAGCAAAACTGATACGATCCGCCTCGGGGCTGAGTCGAGTTGTATGTAAGATGCCCGATCATCTACGAGGAGTAATTGAAAAATTATCGAAAAAGGGTGAAATTAGGCTAAAGTTGCGGAAGCTTATCAAAAAAGGTTTAAAAATTGGTTAAGTGATGGAGATAGGTTCGGCTAGGAAGTAAACATGGAAGAAGGATATAATAGGAGGAATCGGTTTAATAAAAAATAATAAGGATATGTGTTAAGATAATTTGGTGGAAATAGAGAAATGAACTTAAACTTAGAAACGATTCAACATTAAAAAGTGTCACCTCGATTTCTATATCGTTAAGGTGGAAAGATGAAGATAGGTTGAAGAGCGCCACACCAAAAGGGGGTTTGGTGTTAAGTTCAAACAAGTCGAAGACGCCACAAACAAACTTGATAAGTCTAATGAAACTTGTACGAAAAAGGAGAGGAGATAAACTCACTCAAGAACTCATAGTTCATAAAATTTGATTAAGGTTCAAAAGTCCCTTACAATAGGCTGATTACACAAATTTATAGTGATATAAAAAACTAGCTAAAGAGTCACATCTTAATTTGCTAATTAAAATGAATTTAAACTCAAGACTCTTGGTATTCTTGTAACAATTTAACTCCGTGCTTGAATTCACATTAAATCAGCTTGAATGTCCATCTTGAATGTTTTAAAATGTCCCTTGAATTGTCCCTTGGTTAGCCGAAAATTCACCAGCAACTAAATGGTTTTGAATGCTTGTTTTCATCCTTTAAATGAGCCAAAAAATCTGCTGGTAGGTGAAGAGGTTGCTGCCAATTTAAGAGGAGTTAAAATGCTCCTTAAAACTCCTTTAATTGATGTGTTAAGCATCCTTGTAACAGCCACTTTATTTGTAACCAAAATCAACTTAAAAGTCACTTCATTAAAGTTGTAACAGCCCATAAATTGTAACAGTTGTGAGCTAAAAAGACACCTGCAATAAACACCATAAAATGAACTTATTAAACACATTTAAACACTTATTAAACTCAAACACATTAAAGACTTGACTTCAATAAATGAACTAAAAGCAAAGACATCAATTAATGCAACAACTAGTTTAATTAAAGAAGCAAAATTAAATAAACTTAAACTCATGCTTCATTAAACTATCCTAGTAACTAGATTAATTAAATAAGCTTTTTATTAAATGAAGTTCAATAAAAACACTTATTAATTAAACTAAGATGAGTTAAATAAATGTCCAGCAACTCATTTATTAAACTAAGCTGATTAAATGCATGGTTTGAAATGCAAACTAAATGAACAAATGAGTTACTTAATGCAAAACTTAATTTAATGGTGTAAACTTTAACTAACATGGGAGTTACATAATGCATGACTTTATTAAATGCAGAACACATAATTGTATGTCATAATTAAATATGTAGATCAATAATACAAGACATTAGTTAAAGATGCATTTAATAAACATGACATAATCAAATACTCATATTATAATAACTAAAGTAACTAAAATAAATAAATCAAAGTCTTTATTCCAACAACCAAATTAACAAACTAAAATTAAAAACTTCATTTTGCACTTGGGCCCCTCGAGTTTGGGCCAATCTCGATGGCATTGAGTTGTGTCGTAACATGATGCGGCCGGGATCGCATCAAAAACTTACCTTGAATCAAGACTTGTAATGGCTAAATATCATGGAAGAATAAAACCCTTTCTCTTTTCTTATTTTCGATGGATGAACACTTAGAAATATCCACCATTTTAACTTTGTTTTATTATAACATATAATATCAATTTAAATTACACATTTAACCTTTTAATTTCACATTTAAAATCCCACTTTCTATCGATTCGTCACCTACCTGAAGTATGAGTTCTCCTGTGCTAACATCAATTTTAGTCCTAGTAGTTGCTAAAAAGGGTCTTCCTAAAATTAAAGGAATCGTGTTGTCCTTATCCATGTCTAAGACAACAAAATCTACTAGGAAAACGAATTTATCAATTTTTACAAGAACATCTTCGATAATACCCCTAGGAATTCTAACAGTTTTATCAGCTAATTGAATGCTCATCCTAGTTTGTTTGGGTTTCCCTAGACCTAGTTGTTTAAACATTTTATAAGGCATGATATTTATGCTTGCCCCTAAATCAGCTAGCGCATTATCAATAGTTAAACTACCAATCAAACATGGAATTGTAAAACTCACTAGATCTTTCAATTTCTGTGGCAGTTTATTTTGCAACATTGCTGAGCACACTGCGTTCAGTTCCACATGTGATTCCTCATCTAATTTATGCTTGTTCGTCAGGAGCTGTTTTAAAAATTTTCTCGAATTCGGCATCTGAAAAAGAGCTTCAAGAAGAGGTAAGTGAATATGTAATTTCTTTAAAAGTTTAAGAAACTTACCGAACTGTTCCTCTGTATCGTCTCTCTTCATTGCTTCGGGATAAGGTATGCGAGGTCGGTACTTCTTGATTACCGGTTTTGGCTTTTCTTGTGTTACCTCAACTTTACCATCCTTTACCTCATTTTCTTAAATTGGATTTGGTTCATCTAACACTATACTATCATGAGCTGTGATGGCTTGAACTTGCTCCCTTTGGTTAGTCTCAGTGTTGCTCGATAGTCTTCCTTGTGGTCTCTCAGAAATCTGCTTAACAAGTTGCCCGAATTGATCCTTGAATTCCTGTGACAATGCCTCAAGTTTTGTTTCTGTCTTCTGGAAACGTGTGTCTGAGGCTGTTATGAAGTTTGTTAGTGCCTCTTCAAAGTTCGGCTTCTTTTCCTGTGAAAAGGGCTGTTGTTGGAAGTTTTGGGATGGTTGTGATCTTTGATTTCTTTGACCGCCCCATGAGAAATTGGAGTGGTTCTTCCAACCTGGATTATAAGTATTACTATAAGGGTTATTGTTAGATTGGAAATTATTACCCATATAGTTTATTTGTTTGCTCTCCATGCCCTGTCCATAGGGCTGGTACTCAGGATTCACCACTCCTTCACTTGCGTCGCACTGCATAACTGAATGTGCCTGTGAAGAACCATAGAAACTATCAAATTTTTTATGTAACAATTCTACCTGATTTGATAGCGCAGTCACTGTGTCAATGTTGTAAACTCCGGCTGCTTTGGCTAGCCTTATCCTTGTAACTTGCCACTGATAGTTATTCAGTGACATCTCCTCTATAAACTCGTAGGCTGCTTCAGGAGTTTTGTTGTTTAGGGTTCCACCGGTAGCTAAATCGATTAGTTGCCTTGTTGAAGGGTTCACACCATTATAAAAAGTTTGGACCTTTAGCCACAATGGTAATCCATGGTGTGGGCACCTCCTTAACAAATCTTTGTATCTCTCCCATGCGTCGTATAATGTCTCTGAATCTATCTGCACAAAAGAAGAGATATGATTCTTTAATTTGGCCATTTTGGCCGGTGGAAAATATTTTAATAAAAATTTTTCGGTCATTTGATCCCATGTAGTGATTGAGCCTCGTGGAAGAGAATGTAACCACTGTTTGGCTTTATTTCTCAGGGAAAAGGGAAATAACTGAAGACGGATGGCATCATCAGTATCGCCATTTATCTTGAAGGTGTCACAAAATTCTAGGAAATTTGCTAAGTGTGTGTTAGGATCCTCATCCTGCAAACCATCAAACTGAACAAACTGTTGTATTATCTGTATAGTGTTAGGTTTCAGTTCAAATTTATTTGCAGCAATAGTAGGCCTAACAATACTAGACTCAGTTCCTATTAAATTAGAGCATAATCATACATAGTACGTGGAGCATGATGTTCGGCCATCTCTGGAGGTGGCGGATTATTTTCAGCCATCTCTTCTGTGGTATTTATTTCGGCTTCTTGCTCTTCATTTATGTAGTTTTGGCGAAATATTTCTCTGCGATTTCTACGAACGGTACCTTCAATATCACTGTCGTAAAGTAGAGGTCCTGTCGGGTTCCTTCGTCATAAACTAGAGGTACCTGAAAGGGATAAAAGAAAGAAGAAAGAAAATTTAGAAAAACAAAAAAATAAAACTTAATTGCAAAAAAATAATAATAAATAATAAATATGGCTAAAGTAATAACAATTAAGCGTTCTTAATATTTCAGTTCCCTGGCAACAGCGCCAAAAACTTGATCGTGAAATCAGAGCTTTAATATTTATAATAAAAATGATGAAAACTGGAAACTAACTCTGACAACAATTTTAAGGCAAGCGCACCTATCGAACAGTAGTATAGTTTAGGCAAGACCAGAATATCGAATCCGAAAAGAACCAAAAGTACTAATACTAACTCTCTTTCTATTATTTAGCCTAAGAATTAAGTGACTGGTTATCTAAAATTCAACTATCAACTAAACTAAAGACGCAAAGACAAAAAGAGAATGAATTGGGGAAAAATAACTTGGAAGAAAAACCAATTGATTAAGACGATACCCTTAGGAAGAATCCACCTAGATTTCTCTTGTTATCTAACACTCGATGTATTCATTTGACTTAATCCGTAAGATTCCCTAAGTTATATTAAACCCTCTCTCGAAGTAAATAACGTCTAACCCTAGGTTGATTAATTGAAATCTCTTTCTAATTAAAACCCCTAGAATCGCATTAACTCGATCTATGGACTCCTATATTAGGTTTCACCCTAATCCGGCAAAATCTCGTCACCCTATCTCGAGGCGTGCGATCAACTCCACTTAATTATGATAGATTTACTCTTAAGTGGGGACTTTTGCTCCTCCACCTAAGCACATCATACTTGAATCAATATCCCAGAAATATTGATACGATCCTCCTCGGGGTGAGTCGAGTCGTATGTGAAGTTGCCCAATCGTCTACGAGGAGTAATTGAAAAGTTGTCAGAAAATAGGTGAAATAAGGTTAAAGTTGTGGAAGCTGATCAAAAAGGTTAAGATTTGGGTGGAAGATGGAGATAGGTTCGGTTAGGATGCAAACAAGGAAGATGAATATAGTGGATGGACTTGGGTTTAAGAGAAATAATCAGAAGGATATATATTAAGATAGTTGGTGGAGATGGATAGAAGAACTTAAACAAAGAATCGATTCAACACTAGGAAAGTGTCACCCCGGGTTCTATATTTGTTTAAGGTGGAAGATGGAATCGAAGATGGACCAAAGACCCATTACTTAACAAAGTAGGAACTAATGGTATAAATGAATGGAAGAGAAATGACTGACGCCACAAGCAACGCTTGATAAGTCAGAATCGAAACTCATACGAAAGATAGAGAGGAGAAAATCTCACTCGGTGAACAAAGTTCATAAAATATATTCAAGGACCAAAAGTTTTCTATTTACAAGCTAATAACAAATTTATATAGTATTTACATGTGGTTAGCTGAAGAGTCAAATGAATTCAGCTTTAATATGTATTTAAAAGGCTGAAATAAAATCTAAAAACTCTTGAATTCCTTCAGCCAAATAACAACAACTTTATGACTCCTAATGAGCTGATTTAAATGAATTTGAATGCTTTAAAAATGTCCTTTGAGTTGCCTTTGGCTAGCCGAAAAGTCTCCAAAAACTAATGGTGTTTTAAAAGGCTTAAATGTCCATCTTGAATGCTTTTAAAATATGTCCCTTTGGCTAGCTGAAAAGTCTCTAGCAACTAAATAAAAATTTGTAACTCATGTGTGACCTCAAATGATTATTGGAATAAAAAGAGGTTGCTGCTGAAATTAATTGATGAATAATGCTTCCTTCAATTATCATAACAGCTCCCTTTTAATGTTGAATAATGCTTCCTTTATGTGTGTAACTGATTTTCACTTGAAAAGTCACATTAAACTCTTTGTAACATCCCATAAGTGTAACGGTTTCCAGCTGAAAGGTTTCGTACATTCAAACACATTAAACAGACATATTAACCACATTTAATCAATTATTAAACTCTAATTTAACTTAAACACATCAAACACTTATTAAAAAAACTAATTTAACTTAACACATTAAACACTTATTAAAGAAACTAATTTAACTTAACACATTAAACACTTATTAAACACTAATTTAACTCAACACATTAAACTCTTGACTTAATAAATGAACTAGAAGTTAAGACTTCAATTAATGCAGCAACTAGTTAATTTATGGAAGCAAAATTAAACTAACTTAAACACTTTATTAAATGAACTAAAAGTTAAGACTTCAATTAATGCAGCAACTAGTTAATTTATAGAAGCAGAATTAAACTAACTTAAACTCATACTTCATTAAAAACATCCTAGTAACTAGATTAACTAACAAGCCTCTGATTAAACACAACTTATCTATTTAAACTAAACACCTTTATTTAAAGCTAATATATAATTTAAAAGTTTATATTCAGCAAATTAAAAATGCATGAATTAAATCAAGCTAAACACAAACTAAATGAACTGAATGTGAACTTAAACCAATCTCAATGAGCTGAGATGAACTCATGTGAACCGAACCACATAGAAAAGGAGTTTAATTGAGCTAAAAATGAGCTGGAATCAGCTTCATTTTACACTTTGGCCCCTCGAGCTTAGGCTACTCTCGATGGCGTCGGAAAGAGTCGAACCATGATGTGACCAGGATCGCATCATACCCCCTCTTGAAAGTGATTCATCCTTAAATCGAGCCGATGGTTCTCTGGAACAGAATTCTTTTTAATCGGCTTTCCCCGATCAAACAGGGAGGATGGTAATCAAGACACCTGTAAAATATAACCAAGAGTTAGCAAGAGTTGTGTCAAACAAACTTGCAATCGAAATATGAAGAAAACAAAACGAATAGATCGAACGCAAACAGGCATATTCGCATTATCATACAAAAGGAACAAAGCCTTATCAAATATTTGAATCTGAACTGGATAGGTTTCATGGTATGCATACAATTCGAATGGATTCCAAAAGTCAAAATCAACATGCGAGTAACACATCAAATGATAGATATATTCATCACAAGTAGATAGTTGAGAAAATGCATATGGCACTTGAAAGTGAACATCCAAATCTTGCATTGAATGAAATATGTAATCACTCGTACATGAACAAAAATTATCAAACACATGATTCCTTTTGTCAACAAGTAGACCATCATTAAACAGGACAGGACGTTCAAACATTTCATGATCTAAATGATGAAAATCAGCATCATGTTTTCTATCAGCAACGAAAGAGAACAAAGACATCTCAAAAATTTTACATGGATCACACATGTGACGCAATATGGATTCTTTCACACGAAATTATCAAAATTATCAAACTCAAGAATCCTGTCATCATTTAATGAAACAAATAGATCACAAACAAGCAAAATAGAATGATTAATCATAACATGATCTAAAATGTTTTATAAAAACTAGTTCATCAATGCAAAGCTCGTCACTTTTCAAAAAGATCACAAAGGTGTCAACAAGTTCAGAAGACTTACCTTTATAGTCAGAAAGAAAAAGATCAGTCTTACCGTGGTCAAGCAATACAAACCTTCTCTCTTCAGAGAGATAATGCAGTCGAAGCCTCACGTTTGATTCAACACTTTCAAATGGAATGTGAATTTCAAGTGCGACCATAGAATTTGTTTAAGGAGCGAATAAAAATTGAACACAAAATGGGCAAATTTCGTAACCTTAATCAAAAACCAAGTATCAAAATGATTGTAATTCTTCAAACACAATTGTCATTGCTTAATTTTCCAACAGGGCATACCAAATGATACAAAACATAGTCCCGGTTCAAAGACATGATTTTGTTTATTAAATCAAGATGTGAAAAGGGTTTAGAAACATCAAACATGTTAAACCAATAAGAATTATGCACATTCAAGATCGAGCAATCAAAACTCTTTATATGTTTCAAAATCGATTTACAAAAACTCAAAGTTTTTGTATTAGACAATGAACTGATTTCGTAATAACCACAATCAAACAAGTTGGGATTAAGAGAAAATTCATCGTCATACTTACTTGAGTCTTGCACTTGTCGAATAGACGTTACTCCACCTTCATACTTTGCAACGCAATGATTTCATGAGATAAACTCGTATTACCATCATTTAAAATATCACAAGATCGAGGGATGGAAAATGACGATATCATTTACATGGTCACGATCATTAGATGAATTTGGTGGAGATGGAATTGATTCAAAACACTTACCTTCCTTACCTTCATTACCTTTTTCAATCAAATGAAAACATCGTTCTTCCGGAAGGTATTGAAGTTGGCATTCGTCACTCAATATATCGGGAACCTGAAATGAAGAAACAGATGAAGAGCAAATTTCAAGAGGGTTAGTTGAAAAATTACTCTCTTTTTCTGGCTCATCTTTTTCCAACTCTTTTTCTGACTCAATTTTTTTCTCAATTTCTTTTTTAAGTTTTCTTTCTTCATTTTCTTTTTCAAGCTCTTTTTCTTCACTCTCAAATTCTTTTTCATCTTCTTTTTGTTCTTTTTCATTTTTATTTTCTTTTTCTTTTGTACATTCTTTTTCTTTTTCTGTTTTATTACAACAAAAAGATGTTTCAAAAGAATTGAAAATACAAGGACTTGACTCTAAGATTGAGGCAATGTTCTCATAGATATCAAGATCAATTCTTTGTGGAAGATGCTTCGTGCGTGACTTCTTGGGATCATAAGACGGATAACTCATGCTTGCGTATTCATCTTCGTGAGAGGCTTCACACTCGTTAGTCACTTTGTTTAGCCTTGAATTCCTCGTCGAATGATTTGAATCACTTCGAGAACAATCTTTCGTAAAGGAATACTTGGACGCATATGAACCACGTTCACTTCCTTGTTGGTAACTTTGAAAAGTCTCAAATTCATGGTTTAATTCATACCGTCTTGAACTCCTTGAGGAATAAGAATCTCGGTCGCAAACTCTTCTCGAATGTTCTTCGAAAGTGTATCTTTGATATGACCTTGGCTCCGTCCTTCGACTTGAAGAAAGTCGCTCTTGCCGGTCTCGTTCCTCGATTCTATCCAATCGCTTATACAACTTGTCAAACTTGGTATTCATGACTCTTTGCATTCCATTAACAAGTATTGATAGTCAGACTCTGAGAACACTTCTTGATTCATTTTTATTTTCTGAAAAGAACAAATTTCAAAAAGAATAAAACAGAAAATTAAATCCTCACCACAAAATTCTCACAAGGCACTCGCAAAGAAAAATCGCTCACACTCGTGTTTCACTCGTATAATGCTTTTTCTCTATTGAGTACACTCGTGCCTTTTACCGCTCTTTCTCACTCTCGCAAAGTCGTACTTCGTTTCGAAAGACTTATTTACTGCTTGAGGGTCGGCTTCAAAGTGGGTAACAAGGGAAAAAGTTAGGTGTACAGGGAGGCTAAACAAAGAAAATTTTGGGTATCGAGTAGGCTAAAGGTAAAGAGAAAAAAAATTTTGGGTGTGTGCGGCGTTGTGGTTTTGAAGGAATAGGGCAAAATCTAATCTCGTTGATCGGGAATAGTAGAAGAGAATGAAAGCAAACAAGACTTGCAAAACTTCTCACACTTTTTTTCTACTTTTTTCGTATTTTTTTGGATTTTTTTTCACTTCAAATGTAAAAAGATGAGTACAAAAGAAATGAAATACAACTTTTTTTTCAAATTTTTTTCTTGAATTTTTTTTACTTACAAGCTAATCTTCGTTGCGTTCTTCGATCTTCTGAGCTTTTCGATTCTAGCTCTGATACCAAATGATACGATCCTCCTCGGGGTGAGTCGAGTCGTATGTGAAGTTTCCCAATCATCTACGAGGAGTAATTGAAAAGTTGTCGAAAAATAGGTGAAATAAGGTTAAAGTTGCGGAAGCTGATCAAAAAGGTTAAGATTTGGATGAAAGATGGAGATAGGTTCGGTTAGGATGCAAACAAGGAAGATGAATATAGTGGATGGACTTGGGTTTAATAGAAATAATCAAAAGGATATATATTAAGATAGTTGGTGGAGATGGATAGAAGAACTTAAACAAAGAATCGATTCAACACTAGGAAAGTGTCACCCCGAGTTCTGTATTTGTTTAAGGTGGAAGATGGAATCGAAGATGGACCAAAGATCCGTTACTTAACAAAGTAGGAACCAATGGTATAATTGAATGGAAGAGAAACGACTGACGCCACAAGCAACGCTTGATAAGTCGGAATCAAAACTCATACGAAAGATAGAGAGGAGAAAATCTCACTCGGTGAACAAAGTTCATAAAATATATTCAAGGATCAAAAGTTTTCTTTTTACAAGCTAATAACAAGTTTATATAGTATTTACATGTGGTTAGCTGAAGAGTCAAATGAATACATCTTTATTATGTATTTAAAAGGCTGAAATAAAATCTAAAAACTCTTGAATTCCTTCAGCCAAATAACAACAACTTTATGACTCCTAATGAGCTGATTAAAATGAATTTGAATGCTTTAAAAATGTCATTTGAGTTGCCTTTGGCTAGACGAAAAGTCTCCAGCAACTAATGGTATTTTAAAAGGCTTAAATGTCCTTCTTGAATGCTTTTAAAATATGTCCCTTGAGTTGTCCTTGGCTAGCTGAAAAGTCTCCAGCAACTAAATAAAAATTTGTAACTCATGTGTGACCTTTAAGCTTCAAATGATTATTGGAAGAAGAAGAGGTTGCTGCTGAAATTAATTGATGAATAATGCTTCCTTCAATTATCATAACATCTCCCTTTTAATGTTGAATAATGCTTCCTTTATGTGTGTAACTGATTTTCACTTGAAAAGTCACATTAAACTCTTTGTAACATCCCATAAGTGTAACGGTTTCCAGCTGAAAGGTTTCGTACATTCAAACATATTAAACGGACATATTAACCACATTTAATCAATTATTAAACACTAATTTAACTTAAACACATTAAACACTTATTAAAGAAACTAATTTAACTTAACACATTAAACACTTATTAAAGAAACTAATTTAACTTAACACATTAAACACTTATTAAACACTAATTTAACTTAACACATTAAACTCTTGACTTAATATATGAACTAGAAGTTAAGACTTCAATTAATGGAGCAACTAGTTAATTTATGGAAGCATAATTAAACTAACTTAAACACTTTATTAAATGAACTAAAAGTTAAGGCTTCAACTAATGCAGCAACTAGTTAATTTATAGAAGCAGAATTAAACTAACTTAAACTCATACTTCATTAAAAACATCCTAGTAACTAGATTAATTAATAAGCCTCTTATTAAACACAACTTATCTATTTAAACTAAACACCTTTATTTAAAGCTAATATATAATTTAAAAGTTTGTATTCAGCAAATTAAAAATGCATGAATTAAATCAAGCTAAACACAAACTAAATGAACTGAATGTGAACTTAAACCAATCTCAATGAGCTGAGATGAACTCATGTGAACCGAACCACATAGAAAAGGAGTTTAATTGAGCTTAAAATGAGCTGATTCATTTTGCAATTTCTCCCCTCGAGCTTAGGCCACTCTCGATGGCGTCGGAAAGAGTCGAACCATGATGCTACTAGGATCGCATCAAATATTAACACAAGACTTAAGCACACATAATTAAGAACAAGTCAAATATTTATCATATAGTTTAGAAAACAATAACAAGATCCGTCTTAGGTTTCATCCCCTTCAGGTATCTGAAGGGTTTAGTTCATAATAAATAAAGAAAACATCTCAAAAGAAAAGATAAAACAAAACATAAGAAATCCCTAAAACTCCCTGAAGGAATTAAAGGAGAGATCCGTCATCTTGAGTATAATTCTGGCTTCTTGAGATGGATCAACTGGCTATATTCGAGTAATTCTCCACAAATCTGACCTTTTTGGCTTGGATCCTTAGCCTAGCTAACCGCCTACTTTCAGGTAACACTTAGGGTGTTTATATAGGCTCTTGGAATGCATTTCTTTGGCCCTAAGTATCTTTTTTCGATTGAAATTGCTCTTTGCCACAACAGGGACACGGCCATGGCACACGCCCGTGTGGATCGTGGCCAGGCCGTGCTCGGACTTCTTTAATGAGGCACGGCCATGTGAATCGAGATCAGGCGTGTTCTAGTAGATTGACGTGGCACGGCCGTGTGGGCTTAAGTTTAGGCCGTGTCGATTTCCTTTTTGGCGCAATTTGGTCTGTTTTAGGCTCGTTTCTTGTTCTTTTCATCCTCGGGTGCTTTCCTGGGTACAAAACATGAAAACAAAGGATTAAGAGCACTTTTTTTACATAAATCGAGGCTTAATTCATCCCAAAGCATACTAAATGTGGGGTTAAAATATGTTACTTTTACGATTTATCACAAATAAAATATTTAGACACATTAGCTATAAAAAAATAAATAAATAAATAAAGAGTTTAATTTATTTAAAGCATTAAAATTAACGAATCATCTCAATGAGCTGAAGCGAGCTCGAGTGAGCTCAAATTAAGCTCAAATGGACTAATCCGGCTCAATTACGAAGTGCACCAAAGTACACGTCAACTTCACAGCATTCAGGTCCTTTGATTCGAGCTTATCAATTTGTAAAATGTTGCAAGCCCCGGGCGTGCCCGTATCATCCCCCTCTTCAAGACGATTCGTCCCCGAATCGACCTGTTGGTTTTCTCAAACAAAATTCTTCTTGCTCGTCTTTTCTTGATCAAACGGGACGGATGATAATCACGATACCTGAAAAAGATAATCAAGAATTAGCAGGATCGATTTCAAACAAACTTGCAACCTAAATATGGGCAGTATCAAACAAGTAAATCGCATGTGATTGGGCAGCACCAAATTATCGTACAAAAGAAGTAATGCCTTGTCAAATGTTTGCAAAAAAATTGAAAAGACTTCAAGGCATGCATATGATCTAATTGGAATCCACAAGTCATGCTTATCATGCGAATTGTAAATCAAATGATATACATAAGCATCACAAACAAATAGGTGATAAAATTCAAATGGCACACATAATTGAACAACTATACTTTGCATTGTTCGATATGTGGACTCGCTCACACATGAATGATAACAAGTATCGAACACAAAAATCCTTTTGTCAATCATTAAGGCTTCGTTTGTTTGGCAGTAAAATGTTTTCCGGAAAATGATTTCTGGAAAATATTTACTTTTCTGGAAAATGATTTATAGAAAATATTTTCTGGTGTTTGGATGAATCTGTGTAAAATATTTTCTGTTGTTTGGCAGTTTTCCTGAAAATATTTTCCAGAAAAGCTATTTTTACATATATTAATAAATTTTATATACATATTAATAAATTTTTATATTTTAAATTGTTTTTACGTGTATTGAAATGATTTATTTATAAATAAATAAATTAAATTAAATATATAATAATACTCAATTATTAAGCTACATTATTAATCGTCATAAAATGAAAACAACCAAAGTTAAATTTTGTAATTGTGTTAAAAAAGTCAAATTTTGTAATTGTGTTAAAAAAAATAAAAAACAAGGATTGAATAATTATAAATAAACTTACATATTTACAAAAGCATAAACTTACATTTCATTAAACAAAAGAAAAAAGGCCATTGACACCACTCAACAAGAAGTTGGTATTAAAGTCATGGCACTTACAAGCATAAAAAAGGGTCTAAAAACATGCAAATGTTCTTATATACATAAACATGTCAGGTCTTTATATGATACCATAAAATGCCATATTTATTTGGATTAAGTGGAAGAGTGACCAGCAGCTAGCCAGGATTTCAATCTAGTACAAAATAACCTTTCCTTCAAAGACGACGCAATTGATGTAGAGGCAGTATACGAAGACGAGCAGGAAGGTCATAATAATCATCATGGACAACATGAACACCTCCAAGTGGAATAGGATCTCTCCTAACCGGGAAGTAAGAAGGCCTATCGACACGAGGGAAGCCTCGCCACAGTGTAGTCGCCCGTTTACGCTTCTTCTTACTCCTAACCAATGTCTAAACTCCTCTTCAACTTTCTTCCTCCATAGATCATTATTCGAAGCCACATATTGCATTTCAACCGAAACGCATGCCATCCTTGCGACATTAGTGCCTGGCAATGAGTCCAGAACCTGGAGCTTTAAGTCAGTTGGGAGACGCATGAAACAAGCTGGAAGAGGCAATCCAATCTTAAAAGAGAGATCTATCAACAATGGCAATGCAAGTCCATCCTTAACAACCTTCCAAAACTTGAAAATTTCTTTCACGATATGAAATGTAAGACCCATCTTGATTATTATCAGTCCTAGTGGAATTCTTAAAACAACGTACCCACAGTAAACCCATAGTTGGCTCAAACATATATCCATCCAAAGACAATCTATATACCGAACCCCCTTTAACTAAAGACCCATAAACCTAGAGAAAATTGTTTAAAGTTTGAAACTTTAAAACAATATAATCTAAATAAATAAATAAAAACCGATCATAGAACAGTTTATAAATTCTTAATTACTATAAAACCCTGATCAATTCACCAAAATTTAAACATTACCCAAAACTACAGCTCAGGCAAATTTTAGATTGAAATTAACTTTGTCCAAATTCAAATCCATTATTTTTAGAATTCAAATCTAAAGCATTAAAGAATTTTCTGAAATATGAACTATGCCCTCAACTCATTAGGAATGAAAATAAAAATTAGATGACAATACAACAAAGAGTAAATGAAATGCAAGAACTTGGAAATATCAATGAACATTTCTCAAAAGTATGGATAGCTTAACTAACCAAAACTATAAAAGAAAGCATAGTGACCCCTAATAAATAATCTCAGGGTCCAATATTTCTCTTAATTCCCTAGTGTGGTGTTCACCATAGAAACGACACCAAAAACTAGTACAATAACAAAAAGGATTGATATAAAGTACTCACAAAAAATACACAACACTCGTGGGTTTGCCAAACATTCAAGTTTCAACATGCAGCATTTTCATGTTCCTCATTCTTTACCAATACTGAACCAGGAGGCAGCTGCCGGCAATTTATTTTCAACACTACTTATATTACTTGTTTCATTGCAAACAGATTAGGTAGAGTCGACATACAGAAGAAAGATTCAAGCAGATATAGATTTGCCCAATGTTTCAGCTTTCATGGACCAAACACATAACTTGAAATAGAAACCAATACCATCCACCTATCTGTAAATCATGTCAATTGCTAGTAGAAAGCTATACAAGATCTCTACGCCTACAACACTCAGAAAATATAAATGCTTCCATTTAACATTTGACAACTACAACATGGAAGCTATGGCAGAGACCTTGGAACAACACATTCCGCTTCAATATAGAGAAAATTGTAAAACAAATTTCAAAGCCATATTAAGACGCAGTATTAACCACCAAGCATGCAGGTGCAAGAAACAATGACCATTCACATCTATAAATTAAGGTTAGATTCTTCCTTCTTCAATTTAAGCAAGGCCCAAAGAGAAATAATACTAAAACTAATATTATGTCAAAGTGGTTAACCTAGATGGCAGCTGCATTACATAATGATTGAAAACTCATCAACAGTTTGCTAATTCGAAAAAATATGATCACGGGCTATGGAGAAGGCCAACATAAATTCCAATTTCAAACCCACGATAACTCCATCATTCAACAAAATAGCCAATTATGCAAAGCCGAAACCAAGTTAATGGAAAATTCTGATTTTTCAATATGTGAAAAGAACAAATGCACGATCAAATAAGGGTAGGCTCGAGGGTTTTTTTAGCGATGTTGCATTCATTCCTTCAAGAAAGAAAAAACTCAAATTCAACATAGTCCCAAATTCAAGAAATCATGATATAAGACCTTCGATGAGAAAGCTTTTGAAAGTTTTTTTTAGCTTGAAAACCCAGAAACAGAATAAAGAGGAATAAACGGAGAATAAACAGAAAATATTGAGAGAATAAAGAGAGAAATATGCACATACTTGCAGGAGATCAGAGATGAAATTTTCCAAAGATTTCAAGAAGACCCAACGAAAAGAGGAACTCTGAGATAGAGAGAAAGAGATTTGTTGGCTGAGAAAGAAAGATGGAAGGAGAAGGAATGAAGAAGGGAAGAAGGAGAACGTACCTGGATGAAGGGGAAAGCTTTGGAAAATGACTTACCGAAAAAAATTTGGTAAGATGTTTTATAGAAATAAAGAAGACATTTTACTCGTGTTTGTAAAATTTTTTCCTTGAGGAATTCATTTTCCATCAACCAAACACCGGAAAATCCGGAAAATGTTTTCCAGAAAACATTTTCCACCAAACAAACAGAGCCTAAAATAGATAGACTACAAACAGACTGTAACATCCCGATTTTGGACCTAGTTAGAATAGTGGTACGAGACCACAAATCCGAGGTCTATGTATGAGTTTTTGAGATTTATGCTATGTATGCATGCTAGTGTGAAAGTTTCATGAAGCAATTTTGTGAAATTTTGGTTGAATTGTCCAAAAGGACTAAATTGCAAAAGTTTGCAAAATGTGAGATTCTAGAAGCTATTTGTGTGAAATGGATTTATAATATATATTAGAGGTCCTTAAATAGCAATTTACCCAAATTCTAATTTTTGGACAAATTTGGGCATGGATGAGTTAAAATAGGAAGTTTATCAAAAAGGGCATTTTGGTCATTTGGCAATTAAATGATTAAAATTGGAGAAAAGATGACAAAATTCATTCATCTTCTTCTCCAAGGCTGTCGAAAATTGAGAGAGCCATTGTTAGGGTTCTTCAAATTTTTCAAGCTTGCTAGTAAGTGCATCCAAGCCCCGTTTTTTATATTCTTCGTATTTTTGAAGTCCTAGTTATATGAATAAGCTATTTTTAGCTATTTGATGAGCTATATTGAATGTTCAAAAATGTGGCCATGTATGACATGCATGTATGTTGATGTTTTATGGAAGACTATGAAAGCTTGATGTAGTAGAAACATCTTTTGTTAAGTGATTTTCCATGAAAATGCATGTAGGGACTAGTTTGTAAAAGTTTTAAGTTTGATCATACATGTGTGATTTAGTGAGAATTGGTGAATGCTTTAGTTGAGTAAGTGATTCGGCTAAGCATGAAAGGCTAGAAAGTTGAATAAAAATCACTTTACGAGCCTTAGGGCAAAAGTGTAATTATGAAAAAGATTAGGGGCAAAAGGGTAATTTTGCCAAAGTATGAGATAAGTGTCAATTTAGTCAATGTGTGTATTGAATAAGCTGATTTTATTCATTATAGATCAAGAAAGATGAAGCCTGGATCTAAACCAAGGCAAGAGCAAGGTGGTGGACTAGATTGCCTATTTCTATACTTTTGAGTATCAAAGTAAGTCTATGCTTAAACAATGCATTCATACTTACAATTTCTTAATGCTAGCTAGTGTGTAGCATGATTGAG
The DNA here is from genome assembly GCA_005393395.2 of Gossypium australe. NCBI lineage: Eukaryota > Viridiplantae > Streptophyta > Magnoliopsida > Malvales > Malvaceae > Gossypium > Gossypium australe. The sequence continues at coordinate 49,075,700 of CM016618.1, read as the reverse complement.
AATGATTGAAAACCTATGTGGGATGAATGTGGTAGAATTTGTGAATAGATGTATGGTTAAGTAAGTAGACATGTGAATGTGTAGTGAGAATGCTAAATGATGGGCTAAGTGTGATACCATCCTAATGCATATTGACGATAAGTTGGCTATGCACGATGCTATCGTTAGGTATATCGTCTAGTGGGCTATGTGCGAAACCACTATGAATACCTTTGTGGTAGGCTAAGTGCGATATTACCTTATAAATTGATTGTGGTAGGCTAAGTACGAAACCACCGAGAAATTAGCTGTGTGAATTAGTTGTGTGGATTAGCTGTGTGGTTATATTATTGAGTTAATTAGCTGTGTGGATGAATTATCGAGAAATGATGTTGTGTTGTATATTGTGTAAATGTGATATTGAATGCAGGGTTGCATTTCAATGGTTATGAGTATGTGACTCATGATGTGTTGGAAATGTGGTAAGGAATAGAAAGAGTAAGCATTGTTGTACATTATATGTTAGTATGATGCTAATTGTTGTTTAGCTTTTTTTATGTGTAAACTTACTAAGCTCAAAGCTTACTCCCTTTCTTTTCCCTTGTCTTATAGAGTAAAAGTGTTGAATCGAGATACGAGGATCAATTGGAAGATCGTCCATATTATCAGCACACTCTGGTATTGAGACTCAATGTTTTGTATATGGCATGTATAGAGGCTAGACAAGTTAGTGAATTTTGTTGTAAATGGCTAAGATGTGTTGGCCTTTAGATGGATAGTCTATTTTGTATAATGCCATAGTAGTTGGCTACCTTATTTTATGAAAAGATTGTAGTTATTTATGTGAGATTGCACTTCAATTTGAGTTGATTATAGATGTGTTGAATGAATGCATATTGTGTATGCTAGAGGGGTGAAAGGAACTTAGCACATAGCTTTGTTTTTGTCCATGTGGATAGACACACGGGCGTGTGTCTAGACCATGTGTGACACACGGTCAGCCCACGAGCATGTGACTTGGCCGTGTGTCCCCCGCATGTTAACATTTTAAGTCAGAATAGACCACGGACTAGCCACACGGGCTTGTGCATAGGCCGTGTGAGTTTAGTCAGTGTTGGCCACAGGCTAGCCACACGGGCGTGTGACTAAGCTTTGAGATCGTGTGTATGTAGTTAGTATTCACCACGATTGTGGATCATGGGCGTGTGGGTCTATGCATGGGCGTGTTAACCTGTACAAAAGAGAAAATTTTTAAGATTGGAAAAAGTTTCGATATAGTCTCGGAAGCCCTCGTGTGTATGAGTGAGGACTCGTAAGTCGAGATTGAGGTTGTTGAGGTGACTTAAGATAGTAGTCACGATGAGCCTAAGTGGCGATCAAGTGGTTTATTACGGTAACACCTCGGGCTCAATTCTGGCGTAGAACTCAGGTAAGGGGTGTTACATAAGCAAAATAGAACGATTAAGCATTTCATGATCCAAATGTTTTACAAAATGAAAATCAGCTTCATATGTTCTATCAACATCCAAAATAGATAGATCATCAATAAATGAAATAGGCAAAATAGAATGATTAAGCATATCTTGATCTAAATGTTTTGTAAAAATGAAATCATCAACATGTTGTTGATCACCATCCGAGGAGAACATAATTGTTTCAGGAGTTTCAAGGATCTTACCTTTATGGGAAAAAGGATAAGGATCGAGTTCACCTTTTTCATCTAATACGAACTCTCTCTCATTGGGGTCATAATGTAGTTGATACTTCGGGGTTGGGTTAGCCTCGACCAATCGATATGTAAACTTCAAGTACAACCACAAGAATTCGGGGTTGGGCTAGTCTTGATAAGTGTCACTTTGCAAATAGTTTTTGGATGTATATCGCTGTGAAGAACTTGACTCCATTCTCTGACTTGATGATATCTTCCGATCGAGCATGCTTTCCATTTCGCTCAATAGGTATTGGAAGTCAGCGGCTAAGAATTCTTCTTGTGACATTTTTGTTGCTGAAAAGAAACTGTTATAAAGAAGAAAAATAAATAGAAAAAAAATTGAAGTACCTTACTACAAAACTCACAAGTCACTCATAAAGAAAAATCACTCTACTCGTGTTTCACTCGTTTAATGGCTTTTTCTCTAATGAGTACACTCGCGCCTTTTACCACTCAATCTCACTCTCACAAATTCGTACTTCGTTTCAAAAAACTTATTTGCTGCTTGAGGGTCGGCTACAAAGTGGTTACAAGGGTAGAAAAAATGATTGGGGGTAGGCTAAAAACAAAGAAGAGGCAAATGGGGTAGAAAGAAACAGTACCAATGACAGTAATGGAAAATTCAGAGATTGGGGGGTAGAAAAAAATGATTTCGATGATCGGGAAACAAAATAGAAGAGATGAGATCCAAAACTTGCATAACTTCACACTTTTTTTTAAATTCGTATATTCTCTTCTTCTTTTTTCACTTCGTTTTTTTTTTGTTTTTTTAACAATTCAAATGTGTGAAAATAAATACAATAGGAACGAAATTACAACTTGAATTTTTTTACTTCACGAACCTATTCCAACTCTTGATCGTCGTCGTGCTCCTTATTTTTATAGCTCTGATACCAGATGATATGGTCCGCCTCAGGATGTGTCGAGTCGTATGCGGGTTGCCCAATCGTCTATGAGGAGGATATAAGCCTTCGAAAAATAATAAGAAAATATGGATGAGTTTACGGAAGCTTTGAAATAAATTTGTTTAGAAAATGGAATTAAGTTAGGAATGGAGGTGAATAAGTGTTGGAGATGGTTTAGATGATTGAAGAATAGGCTCGGTTAAAAGGATGGAAGTACTGAAGATGGTGTTTGAATGGTTCGAGTTAACAAACGAAAACAAGGATAGATGATAAGTGATAAATTGGATAAATGAAAAGTGATAGTCGAAGGAGATGGATAGTAGGACTTAAACAAGAAACGAATCAACACGATCAAGTGTCACCCCAGTTTCTATGTGTTTAAGGTGGAAATATGGAAATCGAAGATGGACCAATGACCCGTTACTTAACAAAGTAGGAACCAATGGTATATGGGAATGGAAGAGAAACGCTTGACGCCACAAGCAAGCTTGATAAGTCAAAGACGAAACTCGTACGAAAATGAAGAGGAGATAAACTCACTCAATGAATAAAAGTCCATATAATATAATCAAAGTTCTTAAAAGGTCTAAGCTTACAAATAAGAAATAACAAGTATTTATAGGCTAACATGAGCTAGCCGAATAGTCACTAATTAACTTAATAGCTAAGTTAAATTATACTAGAAAATCCCTTGGTGTCTTGGCTAAATTAGGCCGAACATGGCCCTTGAGTTGCTTGCAAGATTCGGCTGAATGGGGAGTCAAATGGATAGCTTCATGAACACTCCAAGTCTCCATAATATTGATGAATGAATGGTCCTTTGTAGCCAAGTCTAGATTCGTCAAATGGGAAGCTAGATGGACACTAGTAAGCTTGCTTCATGGGGAAGAATTCGGCTGAATGAATGTAAGATTGATAGCCTTCATGAATCTTGAAATAATGAATGGACTTTCTTGATGTATGGACTAGATTCGGTGGAAAGAGCTTGTATGTGCATTGGTTGGCCGAACATTGGAATTGGGATGCTTAAAGAATATTAAGTTCGGCCTTGGAACGTGAATAGCCATCCAAGTTCATCCATGCAAGTGTCTTAAATGCTGTCCACGCATGAATAAACTGATACGATCCCGATCTCGAGTAGAAAACAAGATGTATACTTGGAGTTCGATCGTAAACCTGAGAATCGAAGAAAGAAAGAAATTTCGATGAAGTTAGGATAAGTTGTAAGAATTGGGTTTCGGTTTAAGGATGAAAGAGTGTTCGGGTTTTGGTTTAAGACTTTTAGGAAACAAGTAAGAACCAATACCGAGAAAGGTATCGACCCTGTTACTTATACGTTTCTAAAGGTTTCGGTTTTAGTTGTTTAATGGACCTCGACCCACTATCGGTGTACGATAGGAACCTTGGTATCGGAATTGAACGAAGGATGGTTGACGCCACTAGATTCCTAGATAAGCCAACAAATCCTAAGAACGAAATAGGAGAAATTGCTCTCGCAAATTCAGCATAATAACGATATAAAATTTGGCAAAAGTCCATTACAAAGTAAAACGACCAACTATTTATAGTTGCTTGAGCTAGCCGAATGGTCATCTTCTAGCCTTAATGACTAAGCAAAATTAATACTAGCATTAACTTGAAAATTCTAGATAGGAAGACTCTTCAAGTTCCAAGTCCACATTGGCTGAATGGGAGCTCAAGAGGCAGCTTTTAAATCACCAAGGTGCAGCCGAATCATCAAGGAAAAAAATAAATGGATGACTCTTCATTGTTCAACCAAACATGCATGAATGCCCTTAAATTCCTCCTTAAATTCCAGCTTTAATGGCTGACTTTTCAGCTCAAGTTGCTGCTGATTGTTGACCTTCTTGCATTAACTTCGGTGAGCTTAAATGAAAGTAATTGCTGCTGCCCATTAATTTCCTTGTGCCGTCCCTTTACATGCACCTACAAGTAATTAAGTTCATTAACTTAGCTAATTAATTCCGGCAATTAAAGATCACATTAAGACATTAAATTGACCTAAAACAAATTAAATCTAAGCTATTTAACAACTAATAAAAATCGGCTGAAACTTAGGACAACATTAAATACTAGTTTCAGCTAAACAACTTTAATTTCCAAGTAAATATGCTAGATTTAAGAACAACTTATAACCTTATTTAATAGCAGCAAATTAATTAAAGGAAATTAAATTTATCCAAATTTATTTTTAAATAAAATTCCAACTAATTTATTTAGCTTAAGGCCGAATGGCCAATTAAGCTCGTTGAACTTAATCGAAACTTAGCACGAGCTAGAACCGAGCTCATGGGTTGCTGGTTGAGCTTGTAGAACATTGCGAAAATGCTCCAACGTTGGTCCCTCCTCTCGTCCAAGTAAGTTAGCTTCATTATCTTTCCACACTTGCTGGAAAAAAACTCCGATGGCGTCTTTGAATAGCTTAGATCGAGCTCTAGTGATAGGGCCACGAGGTAACATCAACAGATCATGACTCGAGCTCGACTTAACATGGAACGTGCTCGCATCATCCTCCCCCTCTTGAAGATGACTTGCCCTCAAGTCAGAACCTGTATCAAAAAGACTCAAGTCAGCTACGTTGAAAGTCGCACTAATATTGTACTCACCTGGTAAATCAAGTCTATAGGAGTTATCGTTAATTTTCTCAAGAACTTGAAATGGTCCATCTCCACGAGGTAGTAACTTAGATCTAAGTTGGACTGGGAAGCGTTCTTTTCCCATATGCACCCAAACCCAATCTCCAGGTTCAAAAATAACTCGTTTGCGACCTTTGTTCGCCTTTCGAGCGTACTTTTCAGTCTTAGATTCAATGTTGTCTCGAACTTGTTTATGCAAATTCTTCACGTATTCGGCTTTTTTTCTGGCATCTGCATGCACAAGCTGATCATTAGGTAGCGGCATTAAATCTAACGGAGTTAGGGGATTAAACCCGTAGACGACTTCAAATGGTGAGAACTTAGTCGCCGAATGCACGGATCGATTATAGGTGAACTCCACATGAGGTAAGCATTCCTCCCATGATTTCAAATTTTTTCGAATGATGCCCCTTAGTAAAGTTGATAGCACCCTGTTGACTACTTCAGTTTGCCCATCGGTTTGGGGATGACATGTAGTCGAGAAAAGTAACTTCGTTCCAAGCTTTCCCCAAAGTGATCGCCAAAAGTGACTTAGGAATTTAGTATCACGATCCGAAACAATGGTTCTTGGTAACCCATGAAGGCGCACTACCTCCCTAAAGAAAAGATTAGAAATGTGAACAGCATCGTCAGTTTTTGTACATGGTATAAAATGAGACATTTTCGAAAATCTGTCTACTACCACAAAAATTGAATCTTTTCCTGTTTTGGTTCGGGGTAAACCAAGTACAAAATCCATTGAAATATCTTGCCATGGTGCGTCAGGAATTGGAAGAGGTAAGTATAAGCCATGAGGCTTGATCCTCGATTTAGCTTTCTTGCACGATATACAGCGCGCGCATACTCGCTCGACATCTCTCCTCATTTTTGGCCAATAAAAATGTTCTCTTAGTGTAGCCATTGTCTTTTCTACTCCAAAATGCCCCATAAGTCCTCCGCTATGCGCTTCGTTAACCAACACTTCCCGAATAGAACTTTTTGGCACACATAGTTTACCTTCTTTGGAAAGAAAACCGTCAGACCTGTAAAACTTATCAACAGCCATTTTCTCACACGCACGGAAAATTTCACCAAAATCATCATCAGTGGCATACAATTCTTTCAAGTAAACAAATCCAAGCAGTTTTGATTCTAAATGTGCTAAAAAAGCATACCTTCTTGAGAGTGCATCGGCCACAATGTTATCCTTACCTTTTTTGTGTTTGATGACATAGGGAAACGACTCGAGGTATTCCACCCATTTTGCATGTCGTTTATTCAACTTGTGCTGTCCTTTAATGTGTTTTAACGCTTCATGGTCTGAATGAATTACAAATTCTTTCGGCCAAAGGTAGTGTTGCCACGTCTCGAGGGCACGAATCAAAGCATACATTTCTTTGTCATAGACGGGATAGTTCAGAGATGCCCCATTCAACTTTTCGCTGAAGTATGCTATAGGTCTTCCTTCTTGAGTCAATACGGCTCCAATGCCTACACCTGATGCTTCACATTCAATCTCAAAAGTCTTAGAGAAATCAGGCAATGCTAATAAAGGAGCTCTAGTAAGTCTATCTTTAATAACATTAAAAGAGTTTTCCTGTTCGTCTCCCCAGAGAAAGGCTGAGCTCCTCTTGATGACGCTGGTAAGAGGTGCGGCTAACGTACTGAAGTTTGGCACAAATCTGCAATAAAAACTCGTAAGCCCATGAAAACTCCTTACTTGGCTTATATTCGTAGGTCTCGGCCATTCTTGGATAGCCTTGATCTTCTCTTGCTCGACTTCGAGACCTTGATCATTTCTTAAGGTAGCATAAAGAGTTTCCTTACTTAAGACTTCCAAAACAGATCGAAGATGGTCTACATGATCTTCTAATGTCTTGCTATACATCAAGATATCATCAAAATATACAACACAAAACTTACCGATAAAAGCCCTTAAAACATAGCTCATTAATCTCATGAAAGTGCTAGGGGCGTTGGTTAAACCAAATGGCATGACCAGCCACTCATACAAACCATGCTTAGTTTTGAAGGCAGTCTTCCATTCATCGCCTTCCCTCATTCAAATCTGATGATTACCACTCTTTAAGTCGATTTTCGAAAACAGTTTGGCACCACTCAACTCGTCTAACATATCGTCAAGTCGCGGAATTGGATGCCTATACTTAATGGTAATTTTGTTCACAACTCGACAATCGACGCACATACGCCAAGTGCCATCCTTCTTTGGAACCAACAAGACCGGTACGGCACAGGGACTAAGGCTTTCTCGTATGTAGCCCTTTTCCATGAGTTCTTTGACTTGCCGTTGAAGTTCTTTTGTTTCTTCGGGGTTGGTTCGATAAGTAGGTCGGTTCGGAATAACAGCTCCAGGTATGAAATTGATTTGATGTTCTATCCCTCGAAGTGGTGGTAATCCACTCGGGATGTCTTCCGGAAATAGATCATCAAAATCCTGCAAAAGAGACAAAATTGAAGAAGGGAGATTTTGGGGAAGATCGTTAGTGTTAAAAAGACTTTCTTTGTACATGAGTACAAAAATCGGTTGTCGCAGCAGCAAAGCCTTTCGTATTACACTTCCCTTTGCAAAGACACTCACTTTCTCATTTTCTTTTTCTTTTTCTTGTTTTCCACTCATCTCTCCTTTTTCATTTTTCTTTTTCACTTGCTCTTTTTTTGTTTCAAGTTTCTTTTCTTTTGTTTTCTCATTTTTCTCTTTTTCACTCATTTTTTCAAAAGAATCTTTTAACTTTACTTGATCTTCATGAACTTGTTTCGGAGTCAAAGGTGCTAGAGTGATAGTCTTTTCCAAGTGTTTAAACGTATATCTATTGGTGTATCCATCGTGAATCACCTTGTGATCAAACTGCCATGGACGTCCAAGTAACAAATGACCCGCGTGCATGGGTACAACATCACAAAGGATCTCATCCGCATATTTTCCAATGTTGAAAGAAATTAGGACTTGTTTAGTTACCTTTAGTTCACCACCATCATTAAGCTATTGCAGCTTATATGGTCTCGGGTGCTTTGAGGTTGGTAAACCCAACTTCTCCACCATGAACGTACTAGCAATGTTTGTGCAACTTCCACCGTCGATGATGACACTACAAATTTTGCCTTGTATTTGACATCGAGTATGGAAGATGTTCTCTCATTGTTGCTCATCATTAACTCCTTTAAGGTTGAGACTTCTCTTTACAACGAGGAGTTCACCATCTATGGCATGTTCAATTTCTTCTTCCTCGCCGGTGGTAGTTTCAATCTCACGTTCTTCATCGTCTTCTTCAGACTCTATTTCTCCATTGGCACGCATCACCATCGTACTTCGGTTTGGACACTGACTTGCAATATGTCCCCTCCCGAGACACTTAAAACATTTGATGTCTCGTGATCGGTTGGATGGGTTTTCTATTGCCTTGCCTTTGTTAGATTCAGTGAAAGACTTACTTGGTTTGGCAGATGGTGTGGTCTCTTTGGCTCGAGTCGATGGATTGGCTTTACTAGTCCCTTGGCCCCATTTGGTAGGGTTGAAGTTGGGATAGTTTCGAACAGTACCCTTGCGCTTCAACTGCCTCTCCACCTTAATCGCCATGTGCACCATGTCCGTAAGTTTGACATAATGCTGGAGTTCCACCATATTAGCTATGTCTCGGTTGAGACCAGCCAAAAATTGGGCCATGGTCGCCTCACGTTCCTCTTGCACATCTTCTCTAATCATGGCAACTTCCATCTCCATGAAGTAATCTTCAACACTCCTCGATCCTTGAGTAAGATTTTGGAGTTTTTGGTATAGTTCTCGATGGTAAAAATATGGGACAAATCGTCGGCGCATAATAGATTTCATTTCGGCCCACGTGCTGATGGGTTGCTCTCCATTTCTCCATCGACTGGTAGTTATTTGGTCCCACCATATCATGGCATAATCGGTGAATTCGATAGCAGCCAATTTAACCTTTTTAGATTCCGAATAGTTGTGACAATCAAAGACCAATTCAATCTTCTTTTCCCATTCAAGGTACACTTCCGGATCGGATCTCCCTTGAAATGGTGGAATAGACAACTTTATATTCTTCAAGTCATCATCTACTCGGGCTCGATCTCTATTGCCACGGTGTCGGGGTCCTCGTCTTCCAACACTTGCATTAGATTCGATCGCACTATCTAAAGCATCATTAAAAGAATCTTCACCCTCTTGTGGCTGTTCACGTCGTCTATTTGGTCGCCCACGTACTTCTCGTTGTCTCCGGGCTTCCACTTGGTATAATCGGTCTTCCAAAGGATTGAGCCTTCGATCGAGTAACCGCTCCATTTCACGCAACAAGGCTTGCATCGGCATATCAGGAATGTTACAAACGGGTTGTCTTCCTTGTGGCTCATTTACATTTTGCTCGGGTTCTTGAGACATCGCATGGACTATAGTACCTCACAACAAATCCTCACAGTTCACTTAAAAAGAAAGAAGTTATTGACACTCCGCTCGTGTTTAACACTCTCAGTTTGGCTTTTACCTCCCCTCGATTAGTCTCACACACTCGTGCCTTTTACCTCTCGCACTTCCCACAGTTTCATTAGTCGGATTTGCCAAGGCCTATTAGGGCTTAGGGGTCAGTTTCAAGATGGGTTCAAAGGGTGTAAGATGTGGGTGTAGGTAGGCTAAAGTAAGAAAAAGAGATCGGTGGTTCAAGTGGGTCGGAGAGGAATTTAGAAAATGAAGATGAATAGAATGATAGCAATTCAATCGAAACACTAGGTAATTTTTTTTATTTCGAATTTTTTTTAAATTTCGAATTTCCTTTTTTTTCGAATTTTTTTCGAAATTTTTTTTTGAATTTTTTTAACTTACTTCGAGCCTTCGCTTAGACGATTTCGATGGTTGTTCCCAGCTTCGTAGATCTCAGTTTAACTAGCTCTGATACCAAATGATACGATCTCGATCTCGAGTAGAAAATGAGATGTATACTTGGAGTTCGATCGTAAACCTGAGAATCGAAGAAAGAAAGAAATTTCGATGAAGTTAGGATAAGTTGTAAGAATTGGGTTTCGGTTTAAGGTTGAAAGAGTGTTCGGGTTTCGGTTTAAGACTTTTAGGAAACAAGTAAGAACCAATACCGAGAAAGGTATCGACCCGGTTACTTATACATTTCTAAAGGTTTCGGTTTTAGTTGTTTAACGGACCTCGACCCACTATGATGTACGATAGGAACCTTGGTATCGGAATTGAACGAAGGATGGTTGACGCCACTAGATTCCTAGATAAGCCAACAAATCCTAAGAACGAAATAGGAGAAATTGCTCTCGCAAATTCAGCATAATAACGATATAAAATTTGGCAAAAGTCCATTACAAAGTAAAATGGCCAACTATTTATAGTTGCTTGAGCTAGCCGAATGGTCATCTTCTAGCCTTAATGACTAAGCAAAATTAATACTAGCATTAACTTGAAAATTCTAGATAGGAAGACTCTTCAAGTTCCAAGTCCACATTGGCTGAATGGGAGCTCAAGAGGCAGCTTTTAAATCACCAAGGTGCAGCCGAATCATCAAGGAAAAAAATAAATGGATGACTCTTCATTGTTCAACCAAACATGCATGAATGCCCTTAAATTCCTCCTTAAATTCCAGCTTTAATGGATAAATGGATGACTCTTCATTGTTCAACCAAACATGCATGAATGCCCTTAAATTCGTCCTTAAATTCCAGCTTTAATGGCTGACTTTTCAGCTCAAGTTGTTGCTGATTGTTGACCTTCTTGCATTAACTTCGGTGAGCTTAAATGAAAGTAATTGCTACTGCCCATTAATCTCCTTGTACCGTCCCTTTACATGCACCTACAAGCAATTAAGTTCATTAACTTAGCTAATTAATTCCAGCAATTAAAGATCACATTAAGACATTAAATTGGGCTGAAACAAATTAAATCTAAGCTATTTAACAACTAATAAAAATCGGCTAAAACTTAGGACAACATTAAATACTAGTTTCAGCTAAACAACTTTAATTTCCAAGTAAATATGCTAGATTTAAGAACAACTTATAACCTTATTTAATAGCAGCAAATTAATTAAAGGAAATTAAATTTATCCAAATTTATTTTTAAATAAAATTCCAACTAATTTATTTAGCTTAAGGCCGAATGGCCAATTAAGCTCGTTGAACTTAATCGAAACTTAGCACGAGCTAGAACCGAGCTCATGGGTTGCTGGTTGAGCTTGTAGAACATTGCGAAAATGCTCCAACGTTGGTCCCTCCTCTCGTCCAAGTAAGTTAGCTTCATTGTCTTTCCACACTTGCTGGAAAAAAACTCCGATGGCGTCTTTGAATAGCTTAGATCGAGCTCTAGTGATAGGGCCACGAGGTAACATCAACGTATCATGACTCGAGCTCGACTTAACATGGAACGTGCTCGCATCAGAAACAATCCCAGCAATGCCTTAAATGCTGCTTTCCATGCATGTCCCCTTGCATTCATTTCGTTTATTCATGCTGGACAATGTCTTTATTGCCGTTCATGCATGCTTAGCTTCTCTTTAATTTCATCCAAAGCAATGTTGGCTATGAAGGAACACTCCTTTAATTGTCGTCCATGCACCAGCTCCCTACAGTCGAATGGACTCCTTGGACATTGGGAAAGTCCTTCTTCGTTAATTAGGCTCAAGGTTTTGGCTGGTACATGTACTTCCAACAGCCATTTTAATTAACCTGTTAAAGGCACATTAAAATCCAGTCAATGCATCCTAAAAACATTATTAACACCCCCTAATAATTATGTATTAACTTAAGACATAATAATAGACACTTTGGACACATCAATTAAGTCACAATAAAATTGGCATCAACTAATTTTAACCAAAAAAATTGCACATTAATTTTAAAACTAAACATCTTAAATTCATGCAATAAAATGTGACAAATAAATTTAGGCTTAGATAAATTAATTTAGACACCAAATAAAATATTTAGACACATTAATTGGCTATAAAAAATAAATAATTAAAGAGTTCAATTTATTTAAAGTATTAAAATTAACGAATCAGCTCAATGAGCTGAAGCGAGCTCGAGTGAGCTCAAATGGACTAATCCGACTCAATTAGGAAGTGCACCAAAGTACTCATCAACTTCACAGCATTCGGGTCCTTTGATCCGAGCTCATCAATTCGTAAAACGTTGCAAGCCCTGAGCGTGCCCGTATCAGGTTCTTACTTTGTTAAGTAACGGGTCGAGGTCCATTTTTGAATTCCATCATTCACCTTAAACCAAAAAGAAACCGGGGTGACACTCTTTAGTGTTGCATCGTTTCTCGAGTTTAAGTTCTATATTCCATCACCACCAATCTATCCCATTCACCTATCTTGTTATCTTTTGTTAACTTGAACTAAACTGAGCCTTTTACAAAACACTTTACCTTTGCATCTTCTTAGCCGAACCTATTGATGCGAGCATGCCCAAGAGGCTAACTCGAGGTTATTCTTTTCAGGTGACATGGTTACCATCTGCCCCGTTAGGAAAGCAAGGTAAAAGGAACTATGTCCTCAAGAACCAATGGCTCGATTCGAGGACGAATCGCTTTCAAGAGGGGGTATGATGCGAACCTGGTCGCATCATGGTTTGGCTCCATCTAACGCCATCGAGAGTGGCCTAAACTTGAGGGGCCCAAGTGCAAGATGAAACATCTCATAAGCCTGATTGATTATTGGGCCAATGATTTTAAGGACTTTTAATTTAATTAAGTTTTATTTAAATTAATAAGTGTGCATATTTTAATTTTAACTTGCACTTTGTGTGTTCTGCATTTAATAAAGTAATGCATTATGTAACTTTCATGTTAGTTTAGTATGCATCATAAATAATGACTTGCATTATGAAACTCCCATGTTAGTTTAAGTCTTCATTATTAAATTAAGTTTTGCATTAAGTAACTCATTTGTTCATTTAGTTTGCATTTCAAACCATGCATTTAAGCATCTTAGTTTAATAAATGAGTTGTTGGACATTTATTCAACTCATCTTAGTTTAATTAATAAGTGTTTTTGTTGAATTTTATTTAATAAGTGTAGCTCCTAATTAATCTAGTTACTAGGATTATTTATTGATGCATGAGATAAAGTTCATTTAATAATACTTCTCTTAATTAAACTAATTGCTGGAATAAATGATGCATAAGTGTTAGTTCATTTATTTAAGTTAGTTGTTAATTTGTTTTAAGCTTAATAATTGAATAAATGTGTCGGTTACATGTGTTAATTGCAGGTGACTTTTCAGCTCACATCATTACATTTAAAGGCTGTTATGCATTCAATAATGTGACTTTTCAAGAGATTTTGATTACAAAAGAGGGGCTGTTACAAAGAGGCTTTATACATCATTAAGAAGTTGTTTAATCAATTAAAGGAGAGCATTATTCTTCTTTAAATTCGGCAGCATCTTTGTTTCATCTTCCATAATCGTTTGCTTCATGAGTAATCACTACATGCATTCAATTTTCCATCAAAGAAGCTAGTGTCTTTTTGGTTGGTCATGGAGACTTCAAAAGACTTTGAAAGCAACTTAATTGAAGAAGTAAATCACATTGAAGGTTGGAGTTACTTGGGTTAGAATTTTAAAAGTTGTGACTTTTCATTTGAGCTGATACGGCCTCGATCCGAGTAGCACCAAGTTCCAACAAAGAGCCATTGGAATTGCCGCAAGGACCCATCACCCGAGCACGAGCAAAACATTTCAAGGAGGCTATTTCGGCCATGGTTGAGCAAATGTGGAGCAAGTTATTGGCTGGACAAAACGAGGAGAATCGGGGTAACTCAATAAGCCCAATGCGCATGCTTTTGCAAGCTGAAATAAGCTCACATTCAGCTCATTTAGCTAGTGCTTAGCTTGATTTAATTTAGGCATTTTTAGCTTTAAATAACATTGTTTAGTTTAAATAAATAAGTTTTGTTTAATAAGGGGCTTATTTAAATAATCTAGTTACTAGGATAATTTGATGGAGCATGAGTTTAAGTTTATTAATTCTGCTTCTATAATTAAACTAGTTGCTGCATTAATTGAAGTCCTTACTTCTAGTTCATTTATTAAGTCAAGTGTTTAATGTGTTTAAGTTAAATTAGTCTTTAATAAGTGTTTAAATGTGATTAATATGTTTGTTTAATGTGTTTGAATGTAGGAAACTTTTCAGCTGGAAACCGTTACACTCAAGGGCTGTTACAAAGAGTTTAATTTGACTTTTCAAGTGAGAATTGGTTACACACATGGGGAAGCATTATTCATCATTAAAAGAAGCTGTTATGACAATTAAAGGAAGCATTATACATCTAATAAATTTGGCAGCAGCCTATTCTTCTTCCATAACTGTTTGATGCTTAAAAGATCACACATGAGTTACAGATTTTCATTAAGTTGCTGGTGACCATTCGGCTGCTAAGAGAGCATGAAACCAAGCATTCAAATTCATTAAATTAGCTCATTTGGAGTCATAAAGTTGCTGTTATTTGGCTTGGAGGAACTTAAGAGTTTTTATTTATTGATTAAGTTTTATTTCAGCCATTAAAATGCACATTAAAGCTGAATTCATATGACTCTTCAGTAACCGCATGTAAACACTATATATACTTTGTTATTAGCTTGTAGTGGAGACTTTTGATGCTTTATGAAATTTTCAGATTGTGAGATATCCAATTCTCTTAATTCTTCAAGGTTCAAATTGACTTATCTATCAACTAGTGGCGTCAATCTGACTTTGTTTCGAACTTATCATCCATTCAGGTGTGGTGTTCAATCCTATACTGTTGGTTCCTATCTTGCTAGATAGTGGGTCTTGATTTTTATCCAATTCAACCATCCCTTTGAAACCTATAAGATTCGGGTCCTTAATCTTCTATTAAGGGTTCTTTCTTGTTTCAACCAACATTCCATTCATCCATCTACTTTTATACAACCCAATTTGCTGCCATTTACTAAAATATAACCATTTTCCTTTCTTTTAAACAAATCGAAAGATACTCCTTCGTAGACGATCGGGCAAACTTGCATACGACTCGACTCACCCCGAGGTGGATCGTATCATTTGGTATCGAGCTAGAAAACAAGGAGGTCCGACGAACATCGTAAGTTGAAAAAAATTGAAATTAAAAAAAATTCAAAGTGTATTCAAAGTGTTCCATAGTACTTAATTTCGTGTAATTGAAGTGAAAAAAAATCGAAAAAAAAAAGAGAAAAAAGGGAAAAAAAGTGAAGTTTGTGATCTTGTTAGTTTTTTCAATCTTCTCCTCAATTTCTGGGTTTTCGAAGTCATTATTTTTCATCTTCTTACGCCGATCATCCAAGAAGCATTTTTACCATCATTTGGTATCATTCGTTCAATCCCAATGCCACTATCCTCAACATTTTATTTTTCTTTTAGCTACCTTTACCTACAACGATTTTTCCTTTACTTAATCCCTTGAAGCCGACCTACAAGTTGCTAATAAGTCTAAGGCAACCTTTTAGAATTTTGAGAGGTGGATTCGAGTGATAAAAGGCACGAGTGACTCATTAAATAAAAAGCCTAAATTGAGTGAAACACGAGTGTGAGTGTTCAATATTTACTTTTTCTTTCCGAGTGACTAGTGAGGTTTATGGTGAGGTTTAAATTTTTTTTCTTATGTCAAGAAGTTCTAACCGAAACATGGAAGAAAGGCCCGAACAGCAACCGGTTCGCAACGTATAGGACCTTAATCTTCAAGCCCTATTGAGTGAGGTTGAGCGACTATTCGACCGCAAGCTCGAACCCATTCAAGAGAGGTTAGATCAAGTTGAAGAGAGAGCCCAATGAGAGAGGAATCTTTGAGGTCCACGAAGGGAACGAGGCCGCCCAAGGTTCCAAGAAGACGATCCCTTCTCTAGTGAAGACGAAAGTGACCAAGGGTCCAACTTTAGTGATAGGAGGAGGGGTCAACAAAATCGAGGCTGAAGAGAACGAGGACAAGAGGACGACAACTTGAAGAATATTAAGCTCTCTATACCACCTTTCCAAGGCAAGTCCGGTCCATACTTGGAGTGGGAAAAGAAAATCGAGTTGGTGTTGGACTACCATAACTACTCGAAGGTCAAGAAAGTCAAGTTGGCGGTGATCGAGTTCTCCGACTACACCATGGTGTGGTGGGATCAACTAACAACCCATCGAAGACATAATGGAGAAAGACCAACTTCTACATGGTTTGAGATGAAAGCGGTGATGAGAAAGAGATTTATTCCATCTTATTCCATCGGGAGTTATACCAAAAGTTGTAAAATCTTACACAAAGCCATCAAAGTGTAGAAGATTATTTCAAAGAAATGAAAATTGCAATGATTCGTGTGAACGTGGAAGAGGACCGTGAGGCAACCAAGGCCAGATTCCTAGCCGGGTTAAATCGGGAAATTGCGAATGTGGTGGAGCTTCAACACTATGTCGAGGTGACCGACATGGTTCATGTTGCAATTAAAATAGAAAAACAACTCAAGAAGAAAAGCTCCGTTCGGAACTATTCCAACCCTGCAAGCAACTCAAAGTGGGGACAAAGTACGAGCAAAAGAGACTTCCCTAACCGCCTGAAGGATCAAAACACTTCTGTTAAGTTTAACAAACCCGTTGGTGAATTAAGCAAAGGCAAAGAAGTTGCAAATCCAAATCATACAAGGGACATCAAGTGCTTTAAGTGCTTGGGACGTGGTCACATAGCTAGTCAATGCCCTAACCGACGTACAATGGTGTTGAGAGCCAATGGTGACATAGAGTCGGAAGCTGAGAAAGATGAGGAATCCGACACCTCTGCCAGTGAAGAGAAGGAATAATTTGAATACGCCGTTGAAGGAGAAATTCTAGTTATCAAACATAGCCTAAGTTTGCAAAGCGTGGAGAACGAACAACAACGTGAGAACATCTCCATACATGCTATTTTGTGCAAGGAAAGGTGTGTAGTCTTATTGTGGATGGCGGAAGTTGTACAAATGTTGTAGTACATTAATGGTGGAGAAACTTGGCCTGGTCACAACAAAACATCCTTGTCCATATAAGCTTCAGTGGCTTAATGAAGGAGGAGAATTAAAGGTGACAAAATGAGTGTTGGTGTCATTTTCCATTGGAAAATATAAAGATGAAGTTCTTTATGACGTGGTTCCCATGCATGACGGGCACCTATTGCTTGGCCGTCCATGGCAATTCGATCGAAAGGTGGTACATGATGACTATACCAACCAATACACCTTCAAGCATTTAGGCAAAAACATCACTTTGGTGCTGTTGACACCGAGACAAGTATACGAAGATCAAGTGAAACTGCGAGACTCAATTGAAAAATTCAAAGAGAGTGACAAGAAAGAAAAGAGTGAAAAGGTGTGTGAAAATTTGAGTGAAAAAAACGAGGGAAACAAGAGGTAAAAATGAGAGAAAAGAATAAAGATCAAGAGAAAAAAACGAGTGATGAAAAATCGAGTGCAAAAATGAGTGTGTATGCAAAAGAGAGTGACATTCGAAAATCCTTCATCTTGAGGTAGCCCCCACTTGTACTCATGTACAAGGAATCCTATTTGAATGTTAATGAGTTAGATGCTACTTTACCTTCTTCTATTGTTTTTCTCTTGCAGGAATTTGAAGATGTATTTCCTATCGAAGTTCCAAGTGGCTTACCACCTATTCAGGGAATAGAACATCAAATTGAATTCATTCCTGGCGCATCCATACCGAACCGACCAGTTTATCGTAGTAATCTCGAGGAGACCAAGGAACTTGATACGATCCCGATCTCGAGTAGAAAACGAGATGTATACTTGGAGTTCGATCGTAAACCTGAGAATCGAAGAAAGAAAGAAATTTCGATGAAGTTAGGATAAGTTGTAAGAATTGGGTTTCGGTTTAAGGATGAAAAAGTGTTCGGGTTTCGGTTTAAGACTTTTAGGAAACAAGTAAGAACCAATACCGAGAAAGCTATCGACCCGGTTACTTATACGTTTCTAAAGGTTTCGGTTTTAGTTGTTTAACGGACCTCGACCCACTATCGATGTATGATAGGAACCTTGGTATCGGAGTTGAACGAAGGATGGTTGACGCCACTAGACTCCTAGATAAGCCAACAAATCCTAAGAACGAAATAGGAGAAATTGCTCTCGCAAATTCAGCATAATAACGATATAAAATTTGGCAAAAGTCCATTACAAAGTAAAATGGCCAACTATTTATAGTTGCTTGAGCTAGCCGAATGGTCATCTTCTAGCCTTAATGACTAAGCAAAATTAATACTAGCATTAACTTGAAAATTCTAGATAGGAAAACTCTTCAAGTTCGAAGTCCACATTGGCTGAATGGGAGCTCAAGAGGCAACTTTTAAATCACCAAGGTGCAGCCGAATCATCAAGGAAAAAAAATAAATAAATGGATGACACTTCATTGTTCAACCAAACATGCATGAATGCCCTTAAATTCCTCCTTAAATTCCAGCTTTAATGGATAAATGGATGACTCTTCATTGTTCAACCAAACATGCATGAATGCCCTTAAATTCCTCCTTAAATTCCAGCTTTAATGGCTGACTTTTCAGCTCAAGTTGCTGCTAATTGTTGACCTTCTTGCATTAACTTCGGTGAGCTTAAATGAAAGTAATTGCTGCTGCCCATTAATCTCCTTGTGCCGTCCCTTTACATGCACCTACAAGCAATTAAGTTCATTAACTTAGCTAATTAATTCCAGCAATTAAAGATCACATTAAGACATTAAATTGAGCTGAAACAAATTAAATCTAAGCTATTTAAGAACAAATAAAAATCGGCTGAAACTTAGGACAACATTAAATACTAGTTTCAGCTAAACAACTTTAATTTCCAAGTAAATATGCTAGATTTAAGAACAACTTATAACCTTATTTAATTAGCAGCAAATTAATTAAAGGAAATTAAATTTATCCAAATTTATTTTTAAATAAAATTCCAACTAATTTATTTAGCTTAAGGCCGAATGGCCAATTAAGCTCGTTGAACTTAATCGAAACTTAGCACGAGCTAGAACCGAGCTCATGGGTTGCTGGTTGAGCTTGTAGAACATTGCAAAAATGCTCCAACGTTGGTCCCTCCTCTCGTCCAAGTAAGTTAGCTTCATTATCTTTCCACACTTGCTGGAAAAAAACTCCGATGGCGTCTTTGAATAGCTTAGATCGAGCTCTAGTGATAGGGCCACGAGGTAACATCAACGGATCATGACTTGAGCTCGACTTAACATGGAACATGCTCGCATCAGAACTACAAAAACAAGTGAATGAACTTCTTGAGAAGGGATTCATCCGCGAGAGCCTTAGTCCATGCGCAGTTTCGGTTTTATTGGTGCCGAAAAAGGATGGGACTTGGCGTATGTGTGTTGATTGTTGTGTTGTAAACAAAATCACGATAAAATATCGTCATCCAATACTGCGCCTTGATGATATCTCGATGAATTCAGTGGTGCTCAATTGTTTTCCAAAATCAGTCTCAAGAGCGGTTACCATCAGATTCGGATGCTCGAAGGATATGAGTGGAAAACAACGTTTAAAACTAAACACGATTTGTACGAGTGGTTGGTAATCCCATTCGGTCTGACTAACGCTCCTAGTACCTTTATGCATTTAGTAAACCATGTTCTTCGTGCTTATATTGGTAAATTTTGTGTGGTTTACTTTGATGACATTCTTGTTTATAATAGATCTTTAGATGATCATTTGAAGCATTTATGAGCTATTCTTGATGTTTTGCGAAAGGAAACATTATATGCTAATCTTAAGAAATGTACGTTTTGTTCTAACAAAGTTGTTTTCCTAGGATTTGTTGTCAGCTCGCAAGGACTTGAAGTAGATCAAGAAAAAGTGAAAGCTATCCGAGAATGGCCTAGACCGATGAGCATAAGTCAAGTACGAAGTTTCCATGGCTTTGCGAGTTTCTACCGTCGCTTTGTTTCAAATTTCAGCACATTGGTCGCACCTCTCACGCGTGTGATTAAAAAGAATTCTGCCTTCTTTTGGAGCGAGGAACAAGAAAAATCTTTTATTTCACTTAAAGATCATTTAACTATTGCCCCATTACTTATTACCTGATTTTGAAAAATCATTTGAAATTGAATGTGATGCCTCAGGTATTGGGATTGGTGTTGTGTTGACTCAAGAAGGAAAGCCCGTGGCGTATTTTAGTGAAAAGTTAAGTGGCGCACCATTGAATTACCCAACATACGATAAGGAAATGTACGCTTTGATCCGAGCATTGGAAACATGGCAACACTATTTGTGGCTGATAAACCGTAATAGTAACATATTTTAGGCCCACATTCAGCATGCTTTTGGATGATTTATCCCTTAAATTATGTAATTTGGTGCTCTTAATCCTTTAATTTCATGTTTTATACTCAAGAAAGCACCGGAGGATGAAAAGAACGAGAAACGGGCCTAAAACAGAGTAAATGAGCCATATCAAGAAATCAACACGGCCTGGGCCCAAGACCACACGATCGTGCCTCATTCAACAGACTCGAACATGGCCTGGCCACGATTCACACGAGTGTGTGCCATGGGCGTGTCCCTAACGTGAATAAGAGGAATTACACTCGGAATAGGATACTTGGAGGCAAAGAAACACATTCCAAAGCATACTTAAACACCCTAGTAAGAATTCTACTCAGATTAGGATACTTAGGGGCCAAGTAAGGCATCTCAAAGCCTATATAAACACCTTGCAGGGAGTTCGGCAGAATCCTTCTGCCAGGGCTTTTGTCAGGCATCCAGCTAGGCCAAAAAGGATAGATTTGTGGGGATTTACTCGAAGATAGCCAGTTGATTCATCTCAAGAAGCCAGAATCATACTCAAGACGGAGGATCTCTCCTTCAATTTCTTCAGGGGGTTTTAGGGATTTCTTATGTTTTGTTTTATCTTTTCTTCTGAGATGTTTTCTTTTATTGTTATGAACTAAACCTCAGATACCTGAAGGGGATGAAACCTAAGATGAATCTTGTTATCGTTTGCTGAACTATATGATAAATATTTGACTTGTTCTTAATTATGTGTTCTTAATTCTTGTGTTGATATTTCTGGGATATTAATTCAAGTGTGATGTGCTTAGGTGGAGGAGCAAAAGTCCCTACCTAAGAGTAGATCTAGCATAGTTAAGCGGAGTTGCTCGCGCGCCTAGATATAGGGTGACAAAAATCTGCCGGATTAGGGTCAAACCTAATATGGGAGTCCATAGATCAAGTTAATGCAATTCTAGGGGTTTTAATTAGAAAGAGATTTCAATTAATCAACCTAGGGTTAGACGTTAGACGCCTCGAGAGAGGGATTACTATAACTTAGGGAATCCTACAGATCAAGTCAAATGAATAAATCGTCTGGTTCAGAGTTAGATAGCAAGTGAAGTCTAGGTGGATTCTTCCTTGGGTATTGTCTTAGTCAATTGGTTTTTCCCAAGTATTCTTCCCAAATTTCATTCTTCTTTGTCTTAAGAGTCTTTAGTTTAGTTGTTAGTTATATTTAGATTAGATAAAAATTTTTAATTCTTAGGCTAAATAATAAAAAGAAAGTTATTATTAGTACTTTTGGTTCCTTTGGGTTCGACAATTCGGTCTTGCCTTAACTATACTATTGTTCGATAGGTGCGCTTGCCTCAAATCATTGTCATAGTTAGTTTCCAGGTTCGATCATTCTTTATATAAATTTTAAGAATTTGACATCGCATAAAACAACAATCAAGTTTTTGGCGCCGTTACCGGAGAACTAAAATATTAAGAACGCTTAATTTTTATTACTTTAGCCATATTATATTTTATTTTTGCAATTTATTTTTATTCTATTTTTAACTTTACTAATTTTCCTTCTTTTATTTGTTCCTAGCAGGTACCTCTAACTTATGACTAGAAGCAACCCAACAGGAGCCCTAATTTACGATAGTGAAACAGAACATACCGCTCGTAGAAACCGAAGATGATGTCACTGAATAATTATCAGTGGCAAGTCATGAGGACAAAGCCTACTAAAGCAGCCAGTGTCTTCAACCTCGACGCATTCACCATGCTATCAAATCAGGTAGAGATGATGAATAAAAAGATTGATGGTTTGTATAGTCTCTCGCAGGTACACCCAGTAATGCAATATGACTCGAAACTAGGAGGCGTGGCGAATCCTGAGTACCCACCCTACGGATAGGGCATGGAGAGTGAACAAATGAACTATATGGGTAACAATTTCCGATCTCAAAATAACCCTTATAGTAATACTTATATCCAGGTTGGAAGAACCACCCCAATTTCTCATGGGGTGGTCAAGGAAATCAAAGGCAACAACCACCCCAAAACTTCCAACAACAGCCCTACCCACAGGAAAAGAAGCTGAACCTTGAAGAGATGCTGACAAAATTCATAGCATCCTCAGAAACACATTTCCAAAGTATAGAAACACGTTTCTAAAACACCAAAGCAGCACTCAGAAATCAAGAAGCAGCGATTCAAGGGATCAATAATCAATTAAGTCAGCTTGCTAAGCTAATCTCAGAACAATCACAAGAAAGCTTGCCAAACAACACTGAAACTAACCCAAAAGAGCAAATTCAAGCCGTAACAGCTCATGAAAGTGAAAGGTTAGTGGAATCTGACCCAAGGCAAGAGCATGTGGTAAGTAAAGGTAAGGTTGAGGTAAGCCATGATTTACTAAACCCGGTAATTCCAGAGTACCAACCTCGTGTGCCATACCCCAATGCGATAAAAAAAGACCACACAGAGGAATAATTCGGTAAATTTCTTAAACCTTCAAAGAAGTTACATATTAACTTGTTGTTTCTTGAAGCTCTTCGCAGATGCCAGATCCTAGACCTCGTGTCGATAAAGAAGAAATTCATGAGGAACAAAGGCTTCGGACCGAAGAACTAGACGAGTGGAAGACACACTTTAAAGAGAAATTAAAAATACACGAAGCAAAAACGAGGCAACTCCACAACAAACTTAACGATGGGACAACCCAGCTTAAGATAGGAGATCAGGTACTCAAAATCTTCCAAGATGGAACAGTCGAGGTAACTAATCCTAAATTCAGCACTTTTAAGGTAAATACTACTCGACTTGAACTATATATCAATAACCAAATTGATCACATGAGAAAGGATTTTCACCTCCTCAAACCGCCCTGATTATGCGAATGAGAGGTAAGTCTAGCTTAAGACTTTAAACAAGCGCTTCTCGGGAGGCAACCCGAGCACTAACCCTACTAATTAGTTTAGTTTTATTTATTTCCATGTTTAGGCGCAGGTTTTCCATACTTACATGGCCTTGCACACGGCCGTGGCCGTGGCCATATGGGCACCATAAGTAGGTAAAAGGGCGTGGCAGTAGACATGTGGCAACAGGACAATTTTTCCCAAAATACGGGCTGCATCTCTATTTAAACCCCCTTCTTTTTTTCTTTTCTTTCTTTTCCAATTGTCTTTCTTCTTTCATTTTCCATTATTTACTTTTATTTTTATTTTTAATTTTATTTTTATTTTTATTTTCTTTATTATTTTCTTCTTATTCTTCGTACAATTTAGATTTAGCTTAGGATGCAAAAAAATCAGACCGGCTACTTTGAGATTCAAGTTCAAACGGCTCGAAGCACTCCCTACGTTTCTCTTCATTAACTCCATCCAAAATTCAAGAAGTTTCACTTCTCTCCCTCTCTTTTGATTTTCTTACTATATGATCATTATCTACCTTTGTACATTGAGGGCAATGTACATCTTAAGTGTGGGGGGGTTAACTATAGTATTATTTGAAAATCCCTGAATTATGCCTTGTTCTAAAGTAAGTTTCTCATATTATGATTAGAATGAAAATTTCCCCTAATTTATGATTTTTATTGATATGTTAATTGTGCATTGATGATTAAACTTTAAGATACTAGAGAGTCGAGCATGATAAGTCTATTTTTCAGAAAAATAAAAAAAAATTTCTAGGTTGTCTACCTGAATCTAATTATTTCCTTGAAGTTTGAAATTTATGAGGTTGACATCAAATAACCATAATTTTTGTGAGATTTTGAGCCTTTTAGAGCATACATTCTTTCGTGCTCACTTTTTGATTATGAGTATTTCAACATTAATTTGTTATTCTAGAACTTGCTTCGATTATACATGTTAAGACCACACCTTTGATTTGATATACAGAGATGATAAAGGCACCTAGGTTTTAACCCACTTACTCCACTAAAAAACCTACCTTTATAATTAACCCCTAGCGAACCCCGTTGATCCTAACAACCTTTTTTATTGACTTACCAGCTAATATTAATCCAAAACCCTTTGTATTTGTTATTACCATTCTTTTTTACCACCCTTATATCGAGATTTGAATTGATCAGTTTCCTAATTATTTTATTCCAGTAGTTGAGTTCATCCGTTATTACTTGACTTGTTCTTAAAAAAAGAAGTATATTCAGTATTTGTTTTATGTAAGTGAGCTTATACATTTAAAATTCCACATCTTGAAAAAGAAGCTCGTATTATTAGTAACGAAGTTTTCAATTGATGTAAGTAATTTTTTTAGTTAGGTAAATTGTCAATTCAATCTCGATTCTAACCTTCTAATTGAACCTTTATCCACACCGTTAACCTAAGCCCCGTTACAACCCTTTTTAAAGACCTTTTGATTTGTGTATCATCTCATTTTTACAGTGGTGGAGATTTGATTTTCATGCAAGCCTATGGGATTAACTTTTCATGTTCGACTTTTGAGTGCCTAATTTTGAACCTTAAACACTTTGAGTGATTTGAGTAATCTCTAGTGAGGATGTCAATTCTTGGCAATTTTGAATCAGAGGTAATTATTCAGGTAAGGGGAAACACCTATGTTTTCATACTATGACATTGATTGTTTGAATCTTTAGGACTCTTTGAGTTGAATTATCAATTTATGAATTATCTTTGAATTATGTTGAAACACTATTGATGAATGTTATGAATTAGGGAAGTTTGTTTTAATTATGAGCTGAGAATTTTGCTTGAGGACAAGTAAAAGCTTAAGTGTGGGGGTATTTGGTAAACCGTAATAGTAACATATTTTAGGCCCACATTTAGTATGCTTTTGGATGATTTATCCCTTGAATTATGTAATTTGGTGCTCTTAATCTTTAATTTCATGTTTTATACTTAGGAAAGCACCGGGGGATGAAAAGAATGAGAAACAGGCCCAAAACAGAGTAAATGGGTCATATCACGAAATCAACACGGCCTGGGCCCAAGACCACACGGTCGTGCCTCATTCAACAGACTCGAACACGGCCTGGCCACGATTCACACGGATGTGTGCCATGGGCGTGTCCCTAACGTGAATAAGAGGAATTACGCTCGGAATAGGATACTTGGAGGCAAAGAAACACATTCGAAAGCATATTTAAACACCCTAGTAGGAATTCTACTTAGATTAGGATACTTAGGGGCCAAGTAAGGCATCTCAAAGCCTATATAAACACCTTGCGGGGAGTTTGGCAGAATCCTTCTGCCAGGGCTTTTGTCAGGCATCCAGCTAGGCCAAAAAGGATAGATTTGTGGGGATTTACTCGAAGATAGCCAGTTGATTCATCTCAAGAAGCCGAAATCATACTCAAGATAGAGGATCTTTCCTTTAATTCCTTCAAGGGGTTTTAGGGATTTCTTATGTTTTGTTTTATCGTTTCTTATGAGATGTTTTCTTTTATTGTTATGAACTAAACCCGGATGAAACCTAAGATGAATCTTGTTATCATTTGCTGAACTATATGATAAATATTTGACTTGTTCTTAATTATGTGTTCTTAATTCTTGTGTTGATATTTTTGGGATATTAATTCAAGTGTGATGTGCTTAGGTGGAGGAGCAAAAGTCCCTGCCTAAAAGTAGATCTAGCATAGTTAAGTGGAGTTGCTCACGCGCCTAGAGATAGGGTGACGAAAATCTACCGGATTAGGGTCAAACCTAATATGGGAGTCCATATATCAAGTTAATGCAATTCTAGGGGTTTTAATTAGAAAGAGATTTCAATTAATCAACCTAGGGTTAGACGTTAGCGCCTCGAGAGAGGGATTAATATAACTTAGGGAATCCTACGGATCAAGTCAAATGAACAAATCGTCTGGTTCAGAGTTAGATAACAAGTGAAGTCTAGGTGGAGTCTTCCTTGGGTATTGTCTTAATCAATTGGTTTTTCCTAAAGTATTCTTCCCAAATTTCATTCTTCTTTGTCTTAAGAGTCTTTAGTTTAGTTGTTAGTTAATTTTAGATTAGATAAAAATTCATTTAATTCTTAGGCTAAATAATAAAAAGAAAGTTAGTATTAGTACTTTTGTTTCCTTTGGGTTGACAATCCGGTCTTGCCTTAACTATACTATTGTTCTATAGGTGTGCTTGCCTCAAATCGTTGTCATAGTTAGTTTCCAGGTTCAATCATTCTTTATATAAATTTTAAGACTTTGACATCGCATAAAACAATAATCAGTGGCCAAAGAAGTTTGTCATCCATTCGGACCATGAATCGCTCAAGCACATCAAGGGCCAACACAAGCTTAACAAAAGGCATGGAAAATGGGTAGAATTTCTTGAATCCTTTCCTTATGTTATTCGGTATAAAAAGAGTAAGGAAAATATTGTGGCTGATGCACTATCTCGTCGATATACTTTATTAAATCATTTGGATTCAAAATTGCTTGGTTTTGCGTTTCTAAAAGATTTGTATATTTTTATGCTGATTTTGGAGATGTGTATAAATTGTGTGAACAAGTTGCTATTGATAAGTCTTTCAGTTTTGATGGCTTCCTCTTTCGAGAAGGTAAGCTTTGTATTCTGGAAAGTTCTGTGCGAGAGTTACTTGTACTTGAGGCGCATGGTGGTGGACTCATGGGACATTTTGGCATTGCAAAGACCTTGGCCGTTCTGCAAGAACATTTCTTTTGGCCACGGATGAAACGATATGTCAAGAAAATATATTCGCGATGTGTGGCTTGTAAAAAGGAAAAATCAAAGGTTAACCCACATGGGCTATACACGCCTTTGCCTATTCCCGAAGGGCCTTGGGTTGATCTATCCATGGATTTTATCTTAGGTTTACCACAAACTCGAACCAAGAAAGATTCCATTTTTGTAGTAGTAGATCAGTTTTCAAAAATGTCGCATTTCATTGCGTGTTCGAAAACTGATGATGCTGTTAATATTGCTAACCTCTTCTTTAAAGAAATTGTTAGGTTGCATGGAATTCTGAAGACAATAGTGTCCGACCGTGATGCAAAGTTTCTTAGTCATTTTTGGAGGACACTTTGGAGCAAGCTAGGCACGAAGCTCTTATTCTCCACGACATGTCATCCCCAAACGGATGGGCAAACTGAAGTGGTGAACCGCATCTTATCCACACTACTACGAGCCATCATTCGCAAGAATATCAAGTCTTGGGAGGAGTGCCTACCTCACATAGATTTGCTTATAGCTGAACTATTCACTCTGCTACTAAATTCTCTCCATTTGAAATAGTTCACGATTTTAATCCTTTATCTCCTCTAGACTTAATTCCCCTACCTAATGATCAAATTGTTAATGTAGATGCCAAGAGGAAAGCGAACTTTGTGCAACAATTACATCAAAAGGTTAAAGCTAATATTGAGGCTAGGACGGAGCAATATGTTTGTAAGGCCAACAAAGGGCGAAAACAAGTCATATTTGAACCCAGGGATTGGGTTTGGGTTCACATGAGGAAGGAACGATTTCCAGCTCAAAAAAGGTCCAAATTATTACCGCGTGGTGACGGTCCATTCCAAGTTTTGGAGTGAATTAATGACAATTCCTATCGACTAGATCTTCCGGGTGAGTTTAATATAAGTGCAACTTTAATGTGTCTGATTTATCTCTCTTTGATGTAGATTCCGATTTGAGGACAAATCGCTTTGAAGAGGGGGAGGATGATATGGCCATGATCCGGGTCGCACCAAGTTCCAACAAAGAGCTATTGGAATTGCCACAAGGACCCATCACCCGAGCACAAACAAAACGTTTCAAGGAGGCTATTTCGGCCTTGGTTGAGCAAATGCGGAGCAAGCTATTGGCTGGACAAAACGAGGAGAATCGAGTTAACTCAATAAGCCCAATGCGCATGCTTTTGCAAGCTGAAATAAGCTCACATTCAGCTCATTTAGCTAGTGTTTAGCTTGATTTAATTCATACATTTTTAGTTTTGAATAAAGTTGTTTAGTTTACATAAATAAGTTGTGTTTAATAAGGGGCTTATTTAAATAATCTAGTTACTAGGATAATTTAATGGAGCATGAGTTTAAGTTTATTAATTCTGCTTCTATAATTAAACTAGTTGCTACATTAATTGAAGTCTTTACTTCTAGTTCATTTATTAAGTTAAGTGTTTAATGTGTTTAAGTTAAATTAGTGTTAATAAGTGTTTAATGTATTTAAGTTAAATTAGTGTTAATAAGTGTTTAATGTGTTTAAGTTAAATTAGTGTTTAATAAGTGTTTAAATGTGATTAATATGTTTGTTTAATGTGTTTGAATGTAGGAAACTTTTCAGCTGGAAACCATTACACTCAAGGGCTGTTACAAAGAGTTTAATGTGACTTTTTAAGTGAGAATCGGTTACACACATGGGGAAGCATTATACATCTAATAAATTTGGCAGCAGCCTATTCTTCTTCCATAATCGTTTGATGCTTAAAAGATCACACATGAGTTACAAATTTTCATTAAGTTGCTGGTGACCATACGGCTGCTAAGAGAGCATGAAACCAAGCATTCAAATTCATTAAATCAACTCATTTGGAGTCATAAAGTTGCTGTTATTTGGCTTGGAGGAACTCAAGAGTTTTTTATTTATTGATTAAGTTTTATTTCAGCCATTAAAATGCACATTAAAGCTGAATTCATATGGCTCTTCAGGTAACCGCATGTAAACACTATATATACTTTGTTATTAGCTTGTAGTGGGGACTTTTGATGCTTTATGAAATTTTCAGATTGTGAGATATCCAATTCTCTTAATTCTTCAAGGTTCAAATTGACTTATCTATCAACCAGTGGCGTCATTCTGACTTTGTTTTAGAACTTATCATCCATTCGAGTGTGGTGTTCAATCCTATACCGTTGGTTCCTATCTTGCTAGATAGCGGGTCTCGATTTTTGTCCAATTCAACCATCACTTTGAAACCTATAAGATTCAAGTCCTTAATCTTCTATTAAGGGTACTTTCTTGTTTCAACCAACATTCCATTCATCCATCTACCTTTATCCAACCCAATTTGCTGCCATTTACTATAATATAACCATTTTCCTTTCTTTTAAACAAATCAAAAGATACTCCTTCGTAGACGATCGAGCAAACTCGCATACGATTTGACTCACCCCGAGGTGGATCGTATCATGAGCTCATTATTAGGTTCATTAAAAGTGACCATTCAGCTAGCCTCTTTTGAC
Source organism: Gossypium australe (assembly GCA_005393395.2). Lineage (NCBI taxonomy): Eukaryota > Viridiplantae > Streptophyta > Magnoliopsida > Malvales > Malvaceae > Gossypium > Gossypium australe. The sequence continues at coordinate 49,046,046 of CM016618.1, read as the reverse complement.
ACTATAAAAACATGTAATCAGCCTATTGATGGGGATTTTTTTTGGTAAAATTGTTGATGAAACTATCTTATTTTGGTGAGATTCTTTTCTCTCTAATTTCGTTGAAGACTTTGTTGGCTTATCTAGTTTTAGTGGCGTCAACCTTGTTCTTTTTTGTAAACTTATCACTCCAATGAGTGTGGTGTTCATCCAATATACCAACGTTCTTACTTTGCTAAGTAACGGGTCGAGGTTTAATCTATTTTCCATCTACCTCCTTAAGTGATGTAAGTGCTGGGGCAATACTCTCTATAGTATTGAATCTTACTTGAAACTTAAGTACTATTATCCATTTCCACCATCTATTAATTTTCTTTCACCTTTCCCTTCCATTTCAACTCAGCCACTTCTTTCACTTTCTCATCCATCATTTGTTAACCTACTTCCAAACCAATCGCCATCTTTATTTATGTTAACCGAACCCATACAAATCTCATATCCTTAAACTTATCCTTAAAGCCCCTTTTAACAACTTTTGCATCATTTTACCTAAAGACATCCTTTTTAAAAGAGCCAAATGATACTTTCTCGTAGATGATCAGGATACGATTCGCCTCGGGGTGAGTTGAATCGTATCATTTGGTATCAGAGCCGTTAAAACGAGAAGTATGGACTTAAAAAGACAAGCCAGAATAGGTTAGTGAAAAAAATTCGAAGAAAAATTTGAAAGTTTCTCATTATATTTATTTCATGTATTTGAAGTGTTGAAAAAAAATGAAAATTCAAAAAAAAAAGTGAAGTTTTTGAAGGTTCTTGAATTTTTTTCTTTTTTTTCCGGTTTCAATTGGTATCTGATCATCTATTTTCCCTTCTACCATTTATTTTACCCCAACGCCACATTTAAAGCCCTTTCCATATTTTCTTTCAGCCTACCCTATCCCTTTTCATTATTTCCTTTGTTTACCAATTTGTGATCGACCCCTAAGCCTACGATAAGGCCTTGGCAAGTCTGAATACAAAATTGCGAGAGAAAGTTTGAGAGGTAAAAGGCACGAGCGAGTGAGATCATTCGAGTGGAGGTAAAAGCCAAACGAGTGTAAACACGAGCGAGAGTGCCACTTTTCCTTCTTCTTTCTGAGTGAAATCGTGAGGTTTGTGGTGAGGTACTTATTTTTTGTTTTGTGAACTAACATATTTCTTTTCAGCCAAAAAAAATCATGTCTCGCAAAGAGTTCACCGAATCGAAGTTCCAATATTTGGTGCAAGAAATACGAAGAATGGTGAGTTCTAAATTTGACAAATTGCACGAGAGATTAAATGGTGTGGAATAAAGACACCCCCATGGACGAGTTTCTTCAAGTCGAAACACGAAGCCGAGAACCCCACAGAGATATACCCTCGATTACTACTTGAATAAGAAAACCCATCGTGATTCCTTTTCGCCATTGACTTTGAGACAAAGAGACTCATATTATGATTCCTATTCGAGAGGAGGGTCTGATCGAGAGTCCTTTTTATCAAGGAATCCAAGACGAAAAGAGACCGATCTTGATTTTGAATCCTTTCAAGATGATAGATATACTTCTTCAAGAACTTCAAAGAAAACATCCATGGAGTATTCTTCTTGAAGAAATGTTCGTGAACCAAATGTACATAATTTTCCTTTTTTTGGAAATCCTTGTTGTCATGATTCTTTTGTAACGTCATGTAATAAAAAAGAAACAAAGAAAAGAAAAGAAAAAAAAGACAAGGAAAAAAAATAAAAAGAGAAGAGAGGCAAGAGGCAAGTAAGAGAGAAAATGAGCGAATTTTGAGAGAGCTCAAAAAAGTCATTGAAAAAGCCTATGAAATAGTGAAAAAGAAGTTGAAAAAGAAAGCGTGGAAAAATTGAGAGAACTTGAAGAAAAAGAGATTGAAGAGAAAGAAACTGAAACAAAAGAAATGAGAGATTCAAAAGAAAAAGATTCGAGTGAGAAAGATGTTAGTGAGCAAGAGAGGATTGTTCCCACTAACCCTTTTGTTCTATCTTCTTGTGATATTTCTTTTCAGGTTCCCAAAGTTTTGTTCGACCAAATTCAGCTACATTACCTTCCAAATGAGAGACGTTTCCAGTTGTTCGAGAAAGGTAAGTGTGTAAAGGATAACCACCTACTTGCGATTGAAGGTAGGAAAGGTAAGGACTACATGTTTATCGAATCAAGATTGTTGGATTTAAAACTTGTTCAAAAAGGGTTTGAAGCTTAATTTCTGAAAAACTTCCATCTTTTGATTTGTTCAATTATTGTTCATATATTAATGTTAACGATGTTGTTTCAGGTGATGCCATGAAAGTTTGGTCTTATAACATGTTTGACCCTTCTTTTGGATTGTCCCTGCATGTGAAATTCGGATGTGCTTGACAAATATTTTTCACATTTTGATGTGTTTGAATGCTTAAATTCTTTGAATTCATGTGCCAAATCTTTTTTATAAACATGCCTATTCGATTATTCTGTGATGGATTTGAACTTTTGAATAATCGTATGCTCACAGCTCCTTTGTTTGATATACATGTTAAAAGGTTTTTGCCCAAAATGCTTACTTTGTTGGATTGTGTCCATCAAGAGAAATCTTTGAATGTTTATGCAAAATTTCCATGTTGCGATTTGCCTGTTCGATTGAGATTCTTGAAGTATGAGTTTCTGCATATTTTTCTGCCTAAGCTTTCTTTGCTCTATTTTTTTCATTTATTTGAGAAAGTGAAACTCTTGTTGTATATCGGGCTAAATGACCAAAATCGAGTCTTTAAGCCGGGAGTAAGCCACTTCGAGTCGTTTCCAAGAAAAGGTACGCATCATGATCTCATTGTAAGTAACTTTGTTATACCTTTTCATCTACTTCGAGTCTTATCTTTATTTTTGAAAATAAAGCATGTGGTTGGTTTACAAAATCAAAATCAAATCCTTGATTCTGAAAATTTTGTTTTTAAACCCAGAATTGAATCAAGCGTTCCACCTGTGAATAACATTTCATTTTGTCCTTTTAAGTACATTTTTCGTGGTGACATTAGTAGCTTCCTTTCTTGTAGAACTTATATTTTGAAAAGCAAGAATTATCTTTTTGACTTTTTACCTTTGCAGATTTATTTGAGTCCAAAATATCGATTGTATTACCTTGCTAAGGAGCGAAGGTTTATTCTGTGAGAACGAGGTAAATTTGAACTTTCATCATATAACTTACAAGGTAAGTCAAGAATGTCTTTATTTTGTTTTAAAAGTGAAGAACTCGGTGATGTTGGTAATGACTTTATGGAAAGTGCCAATGTTTTTCATTCAAATGAATATGTTCTTTGTTTTGAGCCTATTGAAATATTGTGGATGAAACGAGGAGTGTATTGTCGTTTGCAAGAATGCATGATTAAACATTCATTGTTTCCATTTTGTTCAATTGATCATATTGATGGCATATCAAAAGTGTGCGACAACGTGAAGTTTCCATGTTATGAACGACTAAATTTTTTTCCATATGATCTCTGGACTAAATTTTACATGTACCATCCGAATTTAAGTACTTTGCGCTTGTCGTTGCCAAAATTGTTAAGGCAATTCGGCAAGATAAGATTCATCTTTTGCTTAACATTCGGGTTATCTTTAAGTTTTTGTTATCTTAACCCTCTGCTACTTTATTATGATGGTGATGTGTTTACTTGCCCATTGGTCAATCTATTTCAGAATTGCTCGATATTCTTTGTTCCATTCGATTGAGGAAAACCAAGCGAGAAGAAATATTGTCCCTTAGACAAACGGCTCAACTTGAGGACAAGTCGCCTTAAAGAGGGGGGAATGATGCGAGCACGCCTAAGAGGCTAATCGAGGTTATTCTTTTTAGGTGACACGATTACCATCTACCCCATTTCGATCGAGGAAAGCAAGGTAAAAGGAACTATGTCCTCAAGAACCAACGGCTCAATTCGAGGACGAATCGCTTTCAAGAGGAGGGGTATTGATACGACCGTGCCTCGGGCACCCACTAAAGCTACCGAAGATCCCTTGGAGCTACCAAAGTGGCCTATCACTCGTGCTCGTGCTAAAAGGCTTAAAGAGGAAGTGACAGTTCTCGTAAGCAAAATTTGGAGTAATGCCATGGCTGAACATTTTGGGAACGATGAATCGAGCAAGCCATGCAATATCCTTCACATTCAGCTAGCTCAAATTTAGATCAATGAGCAACATTGCTTTTTAATTTAATGTTTTAAATAAAATTGCATCGTTTTACTTATTTTAATTTTTTTTATTTCTACAGCACGTTAATGCGTCCTAATAAATTAAATGTGTCTAAAATAATTAATTAGTGTTGGATTTAATTTATCTAAGCTTAAAGTAATTTGTCACATTTTATTTCATGTTTTAATTTTGAATAAATGTGCAGGTTTTTTTTCAATTATGTTGCTAGTCGAATTACTCATAGAGAGCAAGCAAGATCGAATTAATGTACATGGAGACTTGATGAATGCTAAAGATGGAATAAAATAACACTATGGAGACCATGAGGAAACCATAAACAATTGAAATTTAAAATGTGCAAGAATGGGTGGTTGTATAAGTGCATGGACGGCATGGTGGGTATAAACAATTATGGAATTAACAAATGTGCAAATGGGTGGATTAAAGAATTATAAAATGATTGAGGCATCACCTTGATTAGTGGACGGCAAGCACATTGGGTGAATTTAATCAACTATGTTGGAGCACTTGGAGAATTAAATAATGTTTGATGAAGACAAGTGGAAGCACGCTTGAAAGATAATGGCCATACTTTCTAATTGGCTTGGACGGCAATGAAGGGTGAATGTGCAGCCAAAACAAAAATTGAAATTCATTTGAGTGGAAGCATGGCTAAATGGGGTTGTTGACATGAATAAAATAATAGAACCCATTTCTTATTAGAAGGATATGGGACGGCAACAATTTGGAGATGGGATTTTTATTTTTATTTTATTTTTTTTGAAACATTTGGCTACTTATCTTTAGCCTATAAATATTTCCTATTTTCCATTTGTTTGGGGACAGAATTTCATGAATGAATTTACCCTTAAATTTGTTGAGAAATTTTCTCTCAAATTTCATCCAAAGATTCGTTGACTTATCTATCTAGGTAGTGGCGTCAACAGTTTCTTTATTTATCCGAACTTATCACGTTTTCGTGTGGCATTCGAAACTTTATACCGGGGTTCCTATCTCTTTAGATAGTGGGTCGAGGTCTCATAATTCCTTCCAAATTAACTTAAAGTCTTATAAGTCTCGGGTCAATCTTCATCCGAAGTTTGGTTCATTCTTGACCTTAAGTTACCGATTATCCTATAACCTTACTTGTCCATTTCTTTCATAACCGAGCCTCCTTAATCCATAACCACCTTCTATCGAGCCCTTCCTTGTATACCTCCCTCTTAAAACTGAATTTTCTAAACCTTTTCGAATCCGAACGAAACCTTCTTGTTTAACGATCGGGCAATCTTACGACTCGGATTCAATTCATAGAACTAGGATCGTATCATCTGGTATCAGAGATAATTAAACGAGAAGCTCAGACGTTCGAAGCAAACCCAAATTAGGTACGTATTTAAAAAAAATTACGAAGTAAAAAAAATCAAAAAAAATTCAAAGTTTCGATTTAATTTTTTTCTTTTCTTTCTCTCTTTGTAATTCACATATAGTTCATTTGGTGTTTTAAAAAAAAAAGAGATACGAAAATTCAAAAAAAAAACATCGAAGTTAAAAAAAATTCAAGTAAAAAAAAGAGAGAATTCAAAAAAAAAGTGTGAAGTTTGCAAGTTTTGTTTAACTTTCATATTCCTACCCCGATCTTCAATTTTTTTTTTTAACATCAATTGGTATTTTCTCTTTTCACCCAAAGTCACCCATCCTTACTCCATTTGTCTTTTCTTTTAGCCTACCCGATACCCAACGCCAAATTTCTGTTAACTAATCTTGAAACTGACCCGTTAACCTAGTAGATCTGGTCACCTGAATCTTATACGAAATCACGAGAGAAGAAACAAGCAGAAAAAGGAACGAGTGTGTGAGTACAATAGAGTGGAGGTAAAAGCCGAAATAGAGTGCAAACACGAGTGTGAGTGACATTTATCTTTTCTTTCTGAGTGATCGAGAGGATTTGTAGTGAGGATTAAATTTAAACCATGTCCCGAAGTCCGGAACGCAACATGGCCGAGAGAACGGATAGACAACATGCTAGAAATATACCTGATCTCAATCATCAAGCCTTGTTACATGAAGTCGGATGATTGTTCGACCGTAAACTCGAGCCAATCTAAGAAAGGCTCGACCAAGTCGAAGAGCTCGCCCGTCGAGGAAGAACTCCTCAAAGCCCACCAAGGCGACGTGGAAGGCAACGAGTACCCGAAGAAGAATGGTCCGAACCAAGTGAAGTCTAAAGTGAACATGGGTCCAATCATAGTGGACGACGGAGGGGCCAACAAGATCGAGGTCGAGTAGATGATGATTTGAAGAACCTTAAATTTTCCATACCCCCATTTCAAGGCAAAACCGACCCGGAGTTGTACTTAGAATGGGAAAAGAAGATTGAGTTAGTCTTTGAGTGTCACAACTACTCAGAAACCAAGAAGGTAAAGATAACGGCCATTGAATTCTCTGACTACGCAATGGTCTGGTGGGATCAACTAACCACCAGCCGAAGAAGGAACGGAGAGCGACCTGTTAACACTTGGGCCGAAATGAAAGCATTGATGCGTAAGAGGTTCATTCCAGAATACTATCATCGAGAACTGTACCAAAAGTTACAACATCTCACTCAGGGTAGTCGGAGTGTAGATGATTATTACAAAGAAATGGAGATAGCCATGATCCGAGCCAACATCGAAGAAGACCATGAAGCAACCATGGCGAGATTTTTGGCTGGATTAAACAAAGATATTGCTAACATAGTTGAACTCCAGCACTACGTTGAGATCGAAGAGATGGTGCACATGGCCATCAAAGTGGAGAAGCAGCTCAAAAGAAAAGGCCCCGCTCGCGGTGTCTACCCAAACTCCACTCCTACCCAAAAGTGGAATCAAGGAGCCGGTAAGAAGGAGATCCCCTTTCGAGGACGAGAAGACGTTACAAACCCTAGGATTAACAAGCCAAGTGGGGAAACAAGCAAACCTAACAATGAGGCCGGACGTAATTCTGCTAGAGACATCAAGTGTTTCAAGTGACTCGGTAGGGGTCATATAGCCAGTCAATGCCCAAATCGACGGGTGATGATCATGAAACCCGATGGTGAGATTGAATCGGGTGACGAAGAAGAGATTGAACACGACCCTTCTACTGAAGAAGAGAAGGAAGAAGAACTTGAATTTGCCGTTGACGGTGAGTTGTTCGTGGTAAAACATAGTTTGAGTATTCAAAGTACCGAAGATGAAGTACAACGAGAAAACATCCTCCATTCAAGATGTCATATTCAAGGCAAAGTATGCAACATGATCATCGATGGAGGTAGCTGTACAAACGTAGTTAGCAGCATGCTTATTGAAAAGTTGGACTTACCAACGACAAAACATCCTCAGCCTTACAAATTACATTGGCTGAACAACGGAGGCGAATTGAGGGTCACCAAGCAAGCTGTCATCCCTTTTTCCATCGGCAAGTATAGTGACGAAGTTGTTTGCGATGTGGTCACAATGCATGCGAGCCACTTACTTTTGGGAAGACCATGGCAATTCGATCGACGAGCCATTCATGACGGTTATACAAACCGCTATACCTTCCAACATCGTGGCAAAAGTGTGACTCTAGCACCAATGACTCCCAAACAAGTGTACGAGGACCAAGTACGCTTGAAAAGTTCTGTTCAACAAATGAAAGGGAAAGAACAAACAAAGAGAGAGGAAAAAGAAACAGAGACAAAGAGTGGAAAAATAAAGGAAAAAGGAGAAATAAAGGCAAGAGGTAAAAACAAAGGGAGTGAGCAAAAAGTGAGTAAAGAACAATAAAAACGAGATGAGGAGGGGATTGCAAAATTAAACGTGTATGCAAAAGCACGAGAGATTTGAAAAATGTTGTTGCTTCGGCAACCAATGGTAGTTCTTATATATAAGGAGAATTTCCTTAATACTAACGAACTAAATGCTTCACTTCCATCTTCGATTGTATCTTTGTTGCAGGATTTTGAAGATGTATTTCTGGACGACATCCCTAGTGGCCTACCGCCTATTCGAGGGATCGAGCACCAGATTGATTTCGTTCCCGAAGCCACAATACCAAATCGCCCAGCATACCGAAGCAACCCTGAAGAAACTGAAGAGTTGCAACGACAAGTGGCCGAGTTGATGGCCAAGGGCTACATTCGGGAAAGTCTAAGCCCGTGCGCTATTCCTGTGCTTCTAGTACTGAAGAAAGATGGTACTTGGCGTATGTGTGTGGATTGTCGAGCAGTCAATAAGATCGCCATCAAGTATAGGCATCCCATTCCACGCCTAGATGACATGTTAGACAAACTCAGTGGAGCACAACTCTTCTCCAAGATCGACCTCAAGAGCGGGTATCATCAGATCCGGATGCGGGAAGGAGATGAGTGGAAAACGGCTTTTAAAACCAAGCACGGTTTGTATGAGTGTTGGTTATGCCATTCGGCTTAACTAATGCACCCAGTACATTTATGCGGTTAATGAATTATGTTTTGCGAGCTTTTATCGGAAAATTTTGTGTTGTTTATTTTGACGATATTCTTATTTATAGCAGATCGTTGGAAGATCACATAAACCATTTGCGAGCCGTACTTGAAGTTTTGCATAAGGAAACATTATATGCTAACCTTGAGAAATGCACTTTCTGTTCTGATCGAGTTACTTTCTTAGGTTTTGTCGTTAGCGCAAAGGGGCTTGAAGTGGACCAAGAGAAGGTTAAGGCAATTCGTGAATGGCCGAGACCTACTAGCATTAGCCAAGTTTGAAGCTTCCACGGCTTGGCGAGTTTCTATAGGCGTTTCGTTCCTAACTTTAGCACTGTTGCTGCTTCGTTAACTAGTGTTATTAAGAAAAACTCAGCTTTCTTCTGGAATGACGAACAAGAGCGTGCTTTTAATACTATTAAAGATCTATTGACTAACGCTCCTTTACTTGTTTTGCCAGATTTCCAGAAAACATTTGAAATCGAGTGTGATGCCTCGGGTCTAGGCATTGGAGCCGTGCTTATGCAAGAAGGACGCCCAGTAGCGTACTTTAGTGAAAAGTTGAACGGGGCGACACTTAACTACCCCACTTACGATAAGGAGATGTACGCGTTGATTCGGGCTTTGGAAACGTGGCAACATTATTTATGGCCAAAGGAATTTGTCATCCATACCGATCATGAGGCATTGAAGCATTTAAAAGGCCAACATAAACTAAACAAACGGCATGGTAAATGGATGGAGTTCCTGGAATCATTTCCGTACGTCATCAAATATAAGAAAGGTAAAGAAAATGTGGTGGCGGACGCATTGTCTAGGAGGTATGCTCTTTTCAATTCATTAGAGACAAAATTGATGGGATTTGCGTATTTGAAAGAATTATATGCTATTGACCCTGATTTTGCTGAAATGTACAAAGCTTGCGAATCTGGTACTTGTGATAAATTTTATCATAGCAACGATTACCTGTTTCGAGAAGGTAGGCTCTGTATCCCTCAAGGATCCATCCGGAACATTTTGGTGAATGAAGCTCACAGTGGAGGCCTTATGGGCCATTTCGCCATAGCAAAGACAATGGCAACATTGCGCGAACACTTCTATTGGCCAAAAATGAAACGAGATGTGGAGCAAGTGTGCGAACGGTGTGTCACCTGCAAGAAAGCCAAGTCAAAGGTTCAACCCCACGGATTATACACTCCGTTACCTATCCCGGAAGGACCTTGGATTGACATCTCAATGGACTTTGTTCTAGGTCTTCCTAGAACCAAGGATGGCAAAGACTCAATCTTTGTCGTTGTAGATAGGTTTTCGAAAATGGCACACTTCATTGCATGTAACAAAACTGATGATGCTTTACATGTTGCTAACCTATTTTTCAGGGAGATTGTACGTTTGCATGGAGTACCGAGGACTATTATTTCTGATCGAGACACTAAGTTCCTGAGCCATTTTTAGAGAATGCTTTGGGGAAAAATTGGCACAAAGCTGCTGTTTTCGACTACTTGCCATCCTCAGACGGACGGACAAACGGAAGTAGTAAATCGAATCTTGTCTACGTTGTTGCGTGCTATAAACCGAAAGAATCTTAAGTCGTGGGAGGAGTGCCTACCGCACATTGAATTCGCTTATAATCGTTCTACCCATTCGGCTACTCAACACTCTCCCTTTGAAATTGTTTATGGTTTCAATCCGTTAACACCTCTAGATTTAATTCCACTGCCTAACGAACAATTTGTGAATGTAGATGCGAAAAGGAAGGCTGAGTTCGTGAAAGGCTTACATGAGAAGGCGCGTAGGAATATCGAAGAACGAACCAAGCAATATGAGCAGAAGGCTAATAAAGGACGCAAGAAAATTACCCTGGCTCTGGGTACACATGAGAAAAGAAAGATTCCCTGCCCAACGAAAATCCAAACTAATTCCAAGAGGCGATGGTCCTTTTCAAGTCTTGGAGAGGATCAACGATAATTCTTATAAAATCGATCTCCCCGGTGAGTATAGCGTGAGTGCTAGTTTTAATGTGTCTGATTTATCTCCATATGATGTAGGTGACGACTTGAGGACAAGTCGTTTTGAAGAGGGAGGGGATGATACGACCCTGGCTCGGGCACCCACTAAAGCTACCGAAGATTCCTTGAGCTACCAAAGGGGCCTATCACTCGTGCTCATGCTAAAAGGCTTAAAGAGGAATTGACGGTTCTCGTAAGCAAAATTTGGAGTAATGCCATGGCTGAACATTTTGGGAACGATGAATCGAGCAAGCCATGCAATATCCTTCACATTAAGTTAGCTCAAATTTAGATCAATGAGCTACATTGCTTTTTAATTTAATGTTTTAAATAAAATTGCATCGTTTTACTTATTTTAATTTTTTTATTTCTACAGCATGTTAATGCGTCCTAATAAATTAAATGTGTCTAAAATAATTAATTAGTGTTGGATTTAATTTATCTAAGCTTAAAGTAATTTGTCACATTTTATTTCATGTTTTAATTTTGAATAAATGTGCAGGTTTTTTTTCAATTATGTTGCTAGTCGAATTACTCATAGAGAGCAAGCAAGATCGAATTAATGTACATGGAGACTTGATGAATGCTAAAGATGGAATAAAATAACACTATGGAGACCATGAGGAAACCATAAACAATTGAAATCTAAAATGTGCAAGAATGGGTGGTTGTATAAGTGCATGGACGGCATGGTGGGTATAAACAATTATGGAATTAACAAATGTGCAAATAGGTGGATTAAAGAATTATAAAATGATTGAGGCATCACCTTGATTAGTGGACGGCAAGCACATTGGGTGAATTTAATCAACTATGTTGGAGCACTTGGAGAATTAAATAATGTTTGATGAAGACAAGTGGAAGCACGCTTGAAAGATAATGGCCATACTTTCTAATTGGCTTGGACGGCAATGAAGGGTGAATGTGCAGCCAAAATAAAAATTGAAATTCATTTGAGTGGAAGCATGGCTAAATGGGGTTGTTGACATGAATAAAATAATAGAACCCATTTCTTATTAGAAGGATATGGGACGGCAACAATTTGGAGACGGGATTTTTATTTTTATTTTATTTTTTTTTGAAACATTTGGCTACTTATCTTTAGCCTATAAATATTTCCTATTTTCCATTTGTTTGGGGACAGAATTTCATGAATGAATTTACCCTTAAATTTGTTGAGAAATTTTCTCTCAAATTTCGTCCAAAGATTCGTTGACTTATCTATCTAGGTAGTGGCGTCAACAGTTTCTTTATTTATCCGAACTTATCACGTTTTCGTGTGGCGTTCGAAACTTTATACCGAGGTTCCTATCTCTTTAGATAGTGGGTCGAGGTCTCATAATTCCTTCCAAATTAACTTAAAGTCTTATAAGTCTCGGGTCAATCTTCATCCGAAGTTTGGTTCATTCTTGACCTTAAGTTACCAGTTATCCTATAACCCGACTTGTCCATTTCTTTCATAATCGAGCCTCCTTAATCCATAACCACCTTCTATCGAGCCCTTCCTTGTATACCTCCCTCTTAAAACTGAATTTTCTAAACCTTTCTGAATCCGAACGAAACCTTCTTGTTTAACGATCGAGTAATCTTATGACTCGGATTCAATTCACGAAACCGGGATCGTATCAGGTATGATGCGAACCTAGTCGCATCATGGTTTGACTCCATCCGACGCGATTGAGAGTGGCCTAAACTTGAGGGGCCCAAGTGCAAGATGAAACATCTCATAGGCCTGATTGATTGTTGGGCCATGATTTTAAGGACTTTTAATTTAATTAAGTTTTATTTAAATTAATAAGTTTGCATATTTTAATTTTAACTTGCACTTTGTATGTTCTGCATTTAATAAAGTAATGCATTATGTAACTTTCATGTTAGTTTAGTATGCATCATAAATAATGACTTGCATTATGAAACTCCCATGTTAGTTTAAGTCTGCATTATTAAATTAAGTTTTGCACTAAGTAACTTATTTGTTCATTTAGTTTGCATTTCAAACCATGCATTTAAGCATCTTAGTTTAATAAATGAGTTGCTGGACATTTATTCAACTCATCTTAGTTTAATTAATAAGTGTTTTTGTTGAATTTTATTTAATAAGTGTAGCTCCTAATTAATCTAGTTACTAGGATTATATATTGATGCATGAGATAATGTACATTTAATAATGCTTCTCTTAATTAAACTAGTTACTGGAATAAATGATGCATAAGTGTTAGTTCATTTATTTAAGTTAGTTGTTAATTTGTTTTAAGCTTAATAATTGAATAAATGTGTCAGTTACATGTGTTAATTGCATGTGACTTTTCAGCTCACATCCATTACATTTAAAGGCTGTTATGCATTCAATAATGTGACTTTTCAAGAGATTTCGGTTACAAAAGAGGGGTTGTTACAAAGAGGCTTTATACATCATTAAGAAGTTGTTTAATCAATTAAAGGAGAGAATTATTCTTCTTTAAATCCGGCAGCATCTTTGTTTCATCTTCCATAACTGTTTGCTTCATGAGTAATCACTACATGCATTCAATTTTCCATCAAAGAAGCTGGTGTCTTTTCGGTTGGTGATGGAGACTTCAAAAGACTTTGAAAGCAACTTAATTGAAGAAGTAAATCACATTGAAGGTTAGAGGTACGTGGGTTAGAATTTTAAAAGTTGTGACTTTTCATTTGAGCTCATTATTAGTTTCATTAAAAGTGACCATTCAGCTAGCCTCTTTTGACACTATAAAAAATGTAATCAGCCTATTGATAGGGATTTTTTTGGCAAAATTGTTAATGAAACTATCTTATTTTGGTGAGATTCTTTTCTCTCTAATTTTGTTGAAGACTTTGTTGGCTTATCTAGTTTTAGTGGCGTCAACCTTGTTCTTTTTTCTGAACTTATCACTCCAACGAGTGTGGCATTCATCCAATATACCGAGGTTCTTACTTTGCTAAGTAACTGGTCAAGGTTTAATCTATTTTCCATCTACCACCTTAAGTGATATAAGTGCTGGGGCAATACTCTCTATAGTATCGGATCTTACTTAAAACTTAAGTACTACTATCCATTTCCACCATCTATTAATTTTCTTTCACCTTTCCCTTCCATTTCAATCGAGCCACTTCTTTCACTTTCTCATCCATCATTTGTTAACCTACTTCCAAACCAATCGCCATCTTTATTTATGTTAACCAAACCCATACAAATCTAATATCCTTAAACTTATCCTTGAAGCCCCTTTTAACAACTTCTGCACCATTTTACCTAAAGACATCCTTTTTAAAAGAGCCGAACAATACTTTCTCATACACAATCGAGCAACTCGCATACGACTCGACTCACCCCGAGGCGGATCATATCACCTATCCATTCCATCCTCTAACCTATTTCCATCATCATCCAACCTCCATTCCTAACTTAAGCCATTTCTAAAGAAAATCATCTAAAAGCTTCCGCAAACTTATTCCCAAATCTTCTACTTTTCGAAAGATCAATTACTCCTCGTAGACGATCGGGAAAACCAGTGAATGACTCGAATCAACTCCAGCCGTCTCTCATCATTTTCAGCTAGAATTAAACCACAACAGCTCATTCCTCTTCCCCAAGTGGCTGTTCGTGTAATGCAAAGGACAAGGGAGTTTTTAAAAGCTGAATTAAATACTTGGTGGTTGTTCCAAGACTCATTTTAATGCTAGTAATTTTTTAGCAAAATCTGCATAATGATTAAGCTTATTCAAAGCTTTGGCCGAACCTAGACATGCCTATTTAGCTCCAATGCTTTCCAAATGCATTTAGCTGGTTCCTTTCTCATTAAGCTATCCATTGATCACACTCCAAAGACTTTTCCAGCTTTATTTTCACATTTTTAAGGCTACTCACGTCCTCCTTTAATGCTGGTATCTTTTCAGCCAAGAGTTGCATTTTAATGAGCTCATTTAAGCTCAATTGGATGAACCTAGCTGCTGCCATTTCTCCAAGTGCATTTGCTCTTCTAGAAACTATCCCTTGAGCTTCAATTCAGCTGAATTTAGCTCCAGCAATTTAGTGTTTTATTTCCAAAATTTTTTAGCCTTTTCTAGCTTAGTTATTACTTAGATATTAAGTCTTGTTTAGGCCATTCAGCTACCTTAGCTAACACTATAAATAGTTGTTCATTTGCTTGTAAAAAAGGACTTTTGCCATTTTTATCAACTTGAATGAACTTTGTTCAAAGAGTGAGATTACTCCTCTCTAAATTCGTATGAGTTTCGGTCTGACTTATCTAACAAAGCTAGTGGCGTCAATCGTTCTCTTCTTTCAAACTTATCACCAACCTGGTGTGGAGCTCGTCCATCTTTTTATATCTTTGGTTCTTACTTTGTTCAATAACGGGTCGAGGTCCATTTTCGAATTCCATCATTCACCTTAAACCAAATAGAAATTAGGGTGACACTCTTTAGTGTTGAATCGTTTCTCGAGTTTAAGTTCTATTTCCCATCCCCACCAATTATCCCAAATTATCTATCCTTTATTTTTCGTTTATTAAACTGAGCCATCTAAGTTCCCAACCTTATTATTTCTTTATTAACCGAACCTACTACAAATTTTAAACTTATCCTTTAGTCTAAAACCCTTGCTAAGCTTCCGCATATTTTAAACAATTTTACCCATTTATGACTTTGCCAACATTCTCCTCGTAGATGATCGGGCAATCCTGTAACATCCCGAAATTGGGCCTAGTAGGATTGGGCCCATTGGGCCTTAGGCATAGGAGTGTTTAAAATTTTTGAGAACAGGAGAATGACATTATTTCAAGTTGGACTTATTAAGAAGATGATTTTAGAAAGTTACCGGATTCTATGAAGTTTCGAGTTCAAGTTGGGCCTTAGTAAAATTTTGTGTTTAAGCCTCATAAGGAGAGATAGTAAGTGGCATCAAGGCTTATGGAAATAAAAGAGTAAATTGCTAGCATAAATGAGCATATGGCAAGGAGGTTATGGCATCAAGTGAAGTACCTTGAGGGAAGAGGTTCAAATCCCATTGTGTGCAAATTTTGACTATTATTTTTGTACTTCCTTCCATGGTTGTAATTATGGTAAGGTGGACTTATTAAATTATGAAAAGGTATGGTAAGGAAGAAAATAAGGAAAAAGAAAGGAAAAAGAAATAAAAGAAAAAGGATAATAAAGAAGTGGGAAAATAATAATGATGGAATTTGGAATAATGGAGTAGGTGAGAAAAAAAGGAATGATGGAGAGTGATTTGTTGAAAAAGAAAAAAAAATATAATGATGAGATTTGAAAAGAATGGGGTAGGTGAGAAAAAAAATGCATGGAGGGTGTAATAGCCCGATTTAGGGGATAGTCGGAACAGTGATCTCGGAATCACTAAACCGAGGATAGAGAAAATTATTTTCATGTTATTCTATGTGTATAACATGTTTATAAATATGCATGAAATTTTTGGTGTCTCAATATTAGCGATTGAGGGCTTAATTTCGAAAAAAGGACTAAATTGCATAAAGTGCTAAAGTTTAATTTTATTTGCTAGAAGTGCCAAATAGCTATGGATTAGAAATTGGAGGTTCCAAATGTACAATTTGTCCTTGTCTAAATGAGTAGGCCGGCCATAAAAAAAATATAGGGACAATGGCATTTATTTTGGTCAAAATTGGTGGTATTGGTAGGTAAAATGAATAAAATAAGATGATATAAGCAAAAGTTATCATCTTTTCTTTTATTCTCCTTCACCAACCAAAAATATCAGCCATGGGAGGGCTTTGAAAGCTTGAAAATTTTAGCAACTCATTTTCTCTTCAAGTAAGTGATTTTGATGGCTTTAGTTGATAATTTTTATATTTTTGGAGTCCTCAAAGCTTAAGCTAGCTAATGAGGGGACTAATTTGTAACATGGTTGAGAGTCTAGGGACTTGCCATGAGAGATTTTATGCTGGTTACAAGGTCTAGAAGTACTTTATCAAAGGTTCAATCGAAAACCTATCCCTCGTAAGAACTGACTCGGATTTTTGGTGCCGCGGAGAGCATCGCGTTACGGGTTCCGAATAAGGTGTGTAATCTCATACCCTTCCATATACATATCTAAAATGGTGTGTAACCTCACACTTCTCTGAAAGTTTGTATGAACTATGCTGTTAATCGGTCGAAATACCGAAGAAAACTAAAAACCGGCATCCGTAATCACTCGGGTGTGCATATGATCGTAGTGGTAATCGTATTTCGTAATAAACCAGTTTCGGTTAGAAGCAGTGACGTGTTTTTGAAAAATCACTAAAAATAGGAGAAAAGGAATTAGAAAGTGAATAAGATATCAAATTAAAGCTTGCTTTGTCTATTTTAATATGGAAGAAACGGAGAAGGAAAAGAAATTTTATATTCTGAGATATCTTTATTTTAGTGAGACTGGTTCTGATTAACTTCGGGGTTCACTGATCTGTATTTGAAAAATCATATAAAATTGCACAAAGTGAATTATGGGTTATAATTTATATGCATGGATTCCTTATTGAGTCTATTTTCAAGAGAAACAAGTTGCAGTAGTATATGAAAACTGTACAGTGAGATAATTGAAATTAAGTTAAGAGAGGGCAGAATTGCTGGACAGTGAAACAAGGGAAAATTTAAGGAATAAACTGTACTAAATGGATAGGCTAAAAATTCTGGAAAAATTACAGTAAGAAGATACATGAGTCTAGTTTCAAGGAAATTTTACGGATCTAGATTTCGAGTTTTCTAACTCGAGTTATAGCCAATTTAGTCAGTATGACACAAATGGACAGTTTAAATTTTTATGCCCCAAATTACTAGTTAAGTTTTAGTTGCGAAATTACCCCGTTTGGGCCTAAAATAGATTTTGACCCAATAGTTCCGTAGAGACCCAAATAGAGTTCTGTATCACTCGAGGCGATAGTGAATCTTCGGAAACACCGTTAAATATGAAATTACCGAATTACCCTTAGAGGGTAAAATTACCGGATTACCCATGGTGGTTAAAATTACTGAATTATCCTTGGAGGGTAAATTACTGAATTACCCTTGGAGGGTAAATTACCGAATTACCCTTGGAGGGTATATTACCGAATTATCCTTGGTGGGTAAATTACTGAATTACCCTTGGTGGGTAAATTACCGAATTACCCTTAGAAGGTAAATTATCGAAATACCCTTGGGTTGTGAAATTACCAAAATACCCTTAGAGGGTAAATTACCGAAATTCCCTGGGTTGCGAAATTACTAAAATACCCTTGGAGGGTAAATTACCGAAATACCCCTCGGTTGCAAATTACCGAAATACCCTGGGTTGTGTAAATTATCGAAATACCCTTGGGTTGTGAAATTACCAAAATGCCCTTGGAGGGTAAATTACCAAAATACCCCTGGGTTGCGAAATTATCGAAATACCCTTAGAAGGTAAATTATCGAAATACCCTTGGGTTGTGAAATTACCAAAATACCCTTAGAGGGTAAATTACCGAAATTCCCTGGGTTGCGAAATTACTAAAATACCCTTGGAGGGTAAATTACCGAAATACCCCTCGGTTGCAAATTACCGAAATACCCTGGGTTGTGTAAATTATCGAAATACCCTTGGGTTGTGAAATTACCAAAATGCCCTTGGAGGGTAAATTACTGAAATACCTTTGGGTTGTAAAAATTACCAAAATGCCCTTGGAGGGTAAATTATTGAAATACCCTTGGGTTGTAAAAAATTACCAAAATGCCCTTGGAGGGTAAATTACCAAAATACCCCTGGGTTGCGAAATTATCGAAATACCCTTGGAAGGTAAGTTACCGAAATACCTTTGGGTTTCGAAATTATCGAAATACCCGTGGAGGGTAAATTGTCGAAATACCCCTCGGTTGTAAAAAATTACCAAAATACCCTTAGAGGGTAAATTACTGAAATACCTTTGGGTTGCGAAAATTTTCGAATTACCCTTGGTAGGTAAAATTTCTAAATTACCCTTAGAGAGTAAATTATCGAATTACCCTTAGTGGGTACGATTACTGAATTATGAAAATGCCCTTACGGGCCAAGTTACGAAAATGCCCCTAATGGGCTGAATTACGAAATGTCCCTATGGACCAAACTACGAAAATACCCTTTATGGGCCAAAATGTTATATTTGCTATATGGGCCAAATGTGATATTTGTTATATGGGCCAAATGTAAAATTTGCTAGATCGTTTAATGGGCCAACTTGTGTTATGGGCCTTATGTTGAAATTATTCTATAAATATTGTTTGTATATGCATACATGATTGCATGGGTTGGGATAATTGATGAAGAGAAGAAAGGCCTGTTGCCAAAATCTAGTTCGGTGGCTCTGCCACAATATGAAAGGCCTGTTGCCAAAATCTAGTTCGGTGGCTCTGCCACAATATGAAAGGCCTGTTGCCAAAATCTAGTTCGGGTGGCTCTGCCACAATCATTTTAAAAGGCTTTGTGCCATGTTATAAAAAGGCTTTGTGCCATGTTATAAAAAGGCTTTGTGCCATGTTATAAAAAGGCTTTGTGCCATGTTATCAAAAGGCTTTGTGCCACGTTATAAAAAGGCTTTGTGCCATGTTATAAAAAGGCTTCGTGCCATGTTATTAAAAGGCTTCGTGCCTACGTTTTAAATGGCTTTATGCCTGCGATTGGTGTGTTGGCGGGGTGGGTTGACTTTATCCCCACAGGTGTGATGGTTGGTATGGGTGGTGTGTAGCGGATGAAAATTAGGCTTGGTTGGGAATTGCATATCACATGCATATTATGTTCATGTTATTATGTTATAATTGTAAATGGGCTTAGGCCCAAAATATTGCTATGTGTGTTCCGACCCAGTGGATGATGGTAAGGGGATTACACACTGAGTTCTTGTAACTCACCCCCCTTTCTCTCAACCTTTTCAGGTAATGCTCAGTGACGTGGACTTGGGCCCTGGATGACTCGGTGGAGACCATACTTCAGAAATGGTTCATTTGGACTTCAGACTTATTTCTTGTTTATTTTATTACTCTACTATTTGGGGTTAAATGTTGTAATAAGGCCTAGGATTTTCTTTCAAAATGCTTCTGCAACTCTATTCCCAAACATCCCATTTTCGTAAATTGTTTATTTCAAATATGTTTTCACAACCAAAAGGTCTTTAAAGATAATTACGTTTTCAAGTAGATAACAATTGCTTAAGTGTTTTGGGTTTTAACAAAGAGGTCGTAATTCTCGAACAAGTTTTTAACAATCTCAAAGATGGTTTAAAAAAAAAAAACTTCCATGTGACACGTCAAATTCGAGCTTAACTTCTAGGCCGGGTTTGGGGTGTTACAAATCCCATGAATGACTCGATTACCCCGGGCCGTCTCACATCATTTGGTATCAGAGCTACTAAAACGAGGAGCTCCGATGACGTTTGTATCAAGCCGGAAGTAGGTTCATGTTGAAAAAAATTCAAAATTAAAAAAAAAATCAAGTTGTATTCAAAGTTTCTCATTGTATTTTGTTTGTGTACTTGAATTATTGAAAAAAGAGAAAATAAAAAAATAAAAAAAGAAGAAAGAAAGTGAAGGTTTTTTTTTTGAAAGTTGTGATTCTCCTTTCAGCTCTTCTTTTCCCGATATCAAGCCATCATTCTACCCTCATACTTCTACCCCGATCATCAAAACCTTTCTACCGACATTGGTATCACCCTTCCCACCCCAACGACACACATATCTCAATTTTTATTTTCTTTGTTTTCAGCGTACCCTATACACCCTACGTTATCCTTTGCACCCATTTTGAAGCCGACCTTATAAGCCGCAATAAGTCTACTTGAAACAAAGTACGAATTTATGAGAGTGAGACGAGCGGAAAAAGGCACGAGTGGTGAGTGAATTAGAGTGTGTAAAAGCCTTAAAAGAGAGTTCAAACATGAGAGTGAGTGAATTTTTCTTTGTGAGTGATCTTATGAGATTTTGTAGTGAGGTATTTAATTTTCTGTTTATTGTTCTTCTAACATTTCTACTTTCAGTAAATAAACATGTCTCAAGACGAATTCTCAGCCGATGACTTTCAATACTTGGTGAAAGAGATGGGCCGAATGCTTGAAAGGAAGCTAAGTCCAATACAAAGACATTTGGACCGAGTGGAGAAAAGAGCCCGACAAAAGAAAAATCCACCAAGTCAAGAAATGAAGTCACGAACATCTCGAAGACCCATTTCTGATGACTATTCGTGAAGAGGTTCTTATCGAGATTCATATTCATCAAGACCCTCAAGACAGAGAGAAGAAAGCTTCGAGTTTGAGATTTTTCGAGGCGACGAACGATAAAGTACAAGTTATTCTTCATATGCTTCGACGAAGTCCCTACCGGAGAGACGTTCTCAAAGAACTTATCGAGATACTTATCAGAACGCTTTCCCTTCTTTTGAGCAAAATGCTAACCCTTTTGATTCTTTTGTATCCTCTTCGTGTTGTAGTGAAAAGACGAGAGAAAGGAAATAAAAGGAAAAGAGAAACAAGAGAAGATCATGAGAGAAAACGAGCGAATGTGGAACGAACTTGAAAGAAAAGAAAAAGAAAATAAGATAAAGAAAAAGAAAGAGAAATTGAAAAATAAAAAGAGTGTGAGAACAAAAATAAAATTGAAAAAGAAAGAAGAGAAATCGAGTTAGAAAAAGAAATGAAAGAAAAAGACAAGCGAGAGCAAGTGAGGAATATTTCCACTAACCACCATTTGAGTTTTCCTCGTGTTGTTTCATTTTAGGTTTCTGAAGAATCAATGCATAAGCTCCATCTCAATTACCTTCCAAAGGAGAGACGTTGCACGTTGAATGGCAAAGGTAATCTTAGTCCACCGGTGCCACAAGGTAAGGAAGGTAAGTGCTATAAAATGTTTCAATCTTCACCAACTTGTTTGAATGTTTATGATTAAATTGGTGATATGGTCAATTGCCATCCTTTGATTAATCGTGAAGTGCTTGTTTTAAATGATGGCAAGGAAAGCACAACTAATGAAATTTGTGGTGTTGTCGACCATGTTGGTGAAGTAACATTCGATTGGCAGCTGCGAAACTTGATTATGTGTGATCATGAATTTTCATATAACCATCTCAATTTATTTGATTGTGATGATTATGTGAACAATTTGCTCCCTTGCTTGAAATCCTCGAGTTTTTGCAAATCTGTTTTGAAGTTCGTAAAGAGTTCTGATTATTCGTTATTCTGTATGCAAAAATACTTTAGGTTTAACGTGTTTGATTTAACGAAACCTTTGCTACACTTTGGCGTAAGTAATCAAACTCTCATGTTTAACCCAGGAATTTGCCTTGGTTCATTTTGTGGAAAAATCAAGCATCATCGTTTTTGTGCGAATAATTTCTATTTGCTTGATACTTGGTTTTTGAATAAGGAAATGAAGTTTGACAATCTTGTTTTCGATTTAAAATCATTCCTTGAATATTTTTTGTGGTTATACTTGAAGTTCGAATTTCATTTGGAAAAGGTTGATTCGATCAAGAAGTTTCAACTACTCTATATGATGCGAGCACGATCAAGGACTATTTCAATTCAAGCAAGACATATACGAGACCGTGCAAAGTGACTTTGAAACCAACTCAGGCTAGCAAAGCAAGGATTTTACGCACCTTAACGGAAGCTAATTTTAGCTTGAATCCAGCTCCTCAAACTTCATTTAGCTCAGTTCAGCTCACTAGAGCTCAATTAGCTCATTGAGCTCGATTATGCTTACTTTCAACTCATTAATTTTATTTTCTGGAATAAATTAGTTTAAGTATTTAATTAATTTAGTTAAGTGTTAAATGTGTTTTTAAGCTATTTAATGTGTCTAAATAATTTCGGCATTAATAGGTTTAAGTCATTTTAATTTGTCTAAATTCCTACAGTAATTTAAGTTGTCTTTAGGTCATTTAATTTGTCTTAAGTCCTACAGCCATTTAAAGTGTCCTAAGCTAAGACAACTTAATTAGGTTCATTGAGGGTGTTTTGACCGAATTAATGTGCTTGTTTTAATGTGTCATAAGCTGCCAAATTAATGTGTTCTAAAATGAATTAATTTGCTGAAGTTATTTAGTAGAGGTACATGCATGGATATCATTTACATGGAGCTGATGGTTCAGCTTTTCCAAACACTATTTTCGTGTACAGCAAAGGACACATCAAGAGCTGCTGTTTCTTCTTCCCAAAACTAACCATTTAGCTCTCCAAGTAAACTTAATTACCTTCACATTTGCTGGAGATCCTTTTCACACCCAAGGCTGTTCAGTTTTGAGTTTTCACACTTGGAGGCTGTCCAATTTCGTGAGTTCACACTCCAAAGGCTATTGAATGCTCCAAGCTACCCATTTAACTCCATAGACTCTCCAAATAACCAAGGCAGCTCAACTAAAGATGTTTCACACCATGGAAGCCATTCAAATTCATTTGTTCACATTTGAGGCTGATTGAATTCAAGTGTTCACACCCATTTGACTTTTCGTGCACCTCAAAGTCCATTAATTTGGCTGCTGCTCATTAGGCTGCCCAAGGAGGAATTAAAGGCTAATCCACACCTTTGGATGAATTTAATCAGCTTGTTTCAGCTCCATAATTACTTCAATTTATGGGACTTTTTTGAAGTTTCATGAAACCTTTAAAGAAGCTGCCAAGAAAATTCCAAGAAACTTTAACTCATTAAGTTGTTGCTTGCTGTCCAATTGGCTGCCCAAAGTGTCTATTTGGAAAAGGACTTTTGCTATTTTATCAACTTGAATGAACTTTGTTCAAAGAGTGAGATTACTCCTCTCTAAATGATACGATTCGCCTTGGGCTGAGTCGAATCGTATGTGAGATGCTCGATCGTCTACGAAGAAGTATCGTTTGATTTGTTTAAAAAAAAAGAAAATGGTTGGATTTAAGTAAATGGCAGCAACTTAGGTTGGAGAAAATAGATGGATGAATGAAATAATGGTCGAAACAAGAAAGAACCCTTAATAGAAGATTAAGGACCCGAATCTTATATGTTTCAAAGGAATGGTTGAGTTGGATAAAACCGAGACCTGCTATCTAGCAAGATAGGAACCAACGGCATCGGATTGAACGCCACACCCGAATGGATGATAAGTTCGGAATAAAGTCAGATTGACGCCATTAGTGATACGGCCATGGCTCAGACACCGACCAATGTTGCTGAAGATTCCTTAGAACTTTCGAAGGGACCGATTACTCGTGCTCGAGCTAAGAGGTTCAAGGAGGATGTTTCGGCCTTTGTAGACAAAGTATGGAGCAACGTCATGGCTGGACAACACGAGAGCAATGAATTAACTGACCATGCAATATCCTCCAAGCTCGGCTAGCTCATGACTCAGTTCAAGAAACTCATTTTTAGCTCGAGTTGCATGCGTTGATTGCTTGAATAAAATTAGCTAAATTCCTGAATTTAATTAAATAAATTATTATTTAATTTAATTACAGCCATTAAAGTTTAAATTAATTATTAGTTGGACAAAGCAAGGCTCGAATTTAATGGTCTTTTGGGCTTGCGTGTTCTTCATTTATGTTGCTGCTGGAAATTTTAATGAAAGGAATATCATTAATGACTTGTTGGTGGACGAAATTCAATGGCTAATGACTTATTAATGCAAGTGTTCACACCACAAAGACTTTTCAAGGTGGCCTTTTCACACTCAAATGGCCGGTCATGTGCCCCTTTTATTGTTGCTATCCATTCAGCCAAGAGGTGCCAATTTATGGAGCTATTAAAAGGCAAGGCCGAATCTAGACATGGCTTTTCCTCTCTTTGGTGCATTCATCAATTGCACATACATTTGCTTAGTCATGAAGTTGCCTATTGGGATCCCTATTCAGTCAAATGTAGTCAAGAGATCAAGGGCCTCATTCTAGATCATTCAAGGCTATTCTAGAAGATTTTTGCTTAGCCATTAAGGATTATCAAGTGGCCATTCGGCTGGCATAAGCTTAGCCTATAAATACTAGTTAAATTGCATTGTAAAAGAACTTTTTTTAACCTTAATTAATTGCTGCCGAATTTTTGTGAGATTTCTTCTCTCAAATTTCGTTCAAAGACTCGTTGACTTGTCTATCTAACTTAGTGGCGTCAACTATTTCTTTGTTAAACCGAACTTATCACGATCTTCGTGTGGCGTTCAAAAACTCTTATACCGAGGTTCCTATCTGCTTAGATAATGGGTCGAGGTCTCGTAATACCCATTTGTAATACAACTTAAAGTCTTATAAGTCTCGGGTCAACCTTTATTCGAAGCTTGGTTCATTCTTGACTTTGATTTTTCATTCTTCCCCTACTTTCGAACCTTTCCAACTTGAACAATCCCGAAACCTTCTAACCCGATTACCCGATAATCCTGAACTCGTCCATCCCTTCATAACCGAGCCTACCTAAATCGAAAACCTTCCATCAATTGAACCCATCTTTGTTATCTGACCCTTCCAAACCTGAACTTTCTAAACCTTTTCATAATCGAACGAAACCTTCTTGTTTAACGATCGGGCAACTTTTTTGACTCGGATTGATTTACGAAATTGAGATCGTATCATATGGTATCAGAGCAAATTAAACGAGAAGATCAGACGTTCGAAGCAATCCTGAATTAGGTACGTTTAAAAAATTACGAATTAAAAAAATTATGAATAAAAAAATCAAGTACAAATTAAAAAAAATCAAGTACGAATTAAAAAAAAGAAAAAAATTTGATTTAGTTTCTTTTCTTTGTTTAATTCTCGACCCCCCATATATTAGTTTCTATCGATTCCGACCATCGCCACCCTTCTCCAAACCTATTCTTTCTTTCAGCCCACCCCTATCAAAACACTTATTCTTCGTTAACCCTTTTGAAGCTGACCTACTAGGCTAGTAAAATTGGTCACCCGAGTCTTATACAAAATCATGAGAGAAGAAATGAGCGGAAAAAGGCACGAGTGTGTGAGCACAATATAGTGCAGGTAAAAGCCAATAGAGTTCAAACATGAGTGTGAGTGACATCTACTCTTTCTTTCTGAGTGATCGAGAGGATTTGTGGTGAGGTTTAAATTCCATTCATGTCGCGAAGCCCGAAATGCAACATGGACGAGAGAACGGATAGACAACCCGTATGAAATGTTTCAGATCTCAACTTACAAGCCTTGTTACGTGAAGTCGAATGACTATTCGACCGAAAACTTAAGCCTATCCAAGAGAGGCTTGACCAAGTTAAAGGCCGTGCCCAACGAGGAAGAACGCGTCCTAGTCCACCAAGGCGACAAGGAAGGCAACAAGTACTCGAAGAAGATTGGACGGAGCCTAGTGACGCCGAAAGCGAACATGGGTCCAATTAAAGTGTGCAAAGGAGAGGCCAACAAAACCGAGGCCAACGAGATTGTGTCTGAATAGACGATGATTTGAAGAACATCAAATTGTCTATACCCCCATTTCAAGGCAAATCCAACCCAGAGGCGTACTTAGAATAGGAAAAGAAGATCGAGTTGGTGTTCGAGTGTCACAATTATTCGAAACGCAAAAAGGTAAAGATAGCGGCCATCGAATTCTCTGATTATGCAATGGTCTGGTGGGATCAACTAACCACTAGTCAGAGAAAGAACGGGGAGCAGCCAGTCAATACTTGGGTCGAGATGAAAGCATTGATGCGCAAGAGGTTCATCCCAGCATACTACCACCGGGAGTTGTACCAGAAACTGTAACATCTTACCCAAGGTAGTCGGAGTGTAGATGACTATTACAAGGAAATGGAAATAGCCATGATCCAAGCAAACATCGAAGAAGACCGTGAGGCTACCATGGCGAGATTCTTGGCTGGATTAAATAAAGACATAGCCAGCGTAGTGAAACTCCAACACTACGTCGAGATCGAAGAGATAGTGCACATGGCCATCAAAGTGGAGAAATAGCTTAAGAGGAAAGGTCCTGCTCGTGATGCCTATCCAAACTCCACTCCTACCCAAAAGTGGAACCAAGGAGCTGGTAAAAAGGAATTCCTTGGTCACGAGAAAATGTGACAAACCCAAAGATCAGCAAGCCCAGTGGAGAGACAAGAAAATCTAACAATGAAGCCGGGCGTAATTCCACTCAAGACATCAAGTGTTTCAAATGTCTCGGTAGGGACCATATAGCCAGCCAGTGTCCAAATCAGTGAGTGATGATTGTGAAATCTGACGGAGAGATCGAATCGGGTGATGAAGAAGAAAATGAACCCGACCCTCCTACTGAAGAAGAGAAGGAAGATGAACTCAAGTATGCTATTGAAGGTGAGTTGTTTGTAGTAAAATGAAGCTTGAGTATTCAAAGCACTAATGATGAACTTCAACGTGAAAACATCTTTCATTCGAGATGTCACATTCGTGGCAAGATTTGTAGTATGATTATCAATGGGGGAAGTTGCACGAATGTTGTAAGCAACATGCTCATTGAAAAGCTAGAATTGCCAACAACGAAACATCCTCAGCCATACAAACTCCAATAGTTGAACGACGGAGGTGAATTGAAAGTCACTAAACAAGCTGTCATTCCCTTTTCCATTGGCAAGTATAGTGACGAGGTTGTTTGTGATGTGGTACTAATGCATGCGAGCCACCTACTTTTGGGAAGACCATGGCAATTCGATCGGCAGGCCATCCATGACAGATATGCAAACCGATATACCTTCCAACACCTTGGCAAGAATGTTACTCTAGCACCAATGACTCCCAAACAAGTGTACGAGGATCAAGTGCGTTTGAAAAGTTCTGTTCAACAAATGAGAGCGAAAGAACAAACAAAGAAGGAGGAAAAAGAAAAAGAGACAAAGAGTGGAAAATTAAAAGAAAGGAGTGAGGTAAAATCAAGAGGTAAAAATAAAGAGAAAGATGTAAAAGTGAGCCAAGGACAAGAAAAACGAGATGAGGGAGGAGTTGCAAAATTAAGTGTGTTTGCAAAAGAATAAGAGATTCGCAAAATGTTGTTACTTCGGCAACCAATGGTTGTTCTTATGTATAAGGAGAATTTTCTTAATACTAACGAGTTGGATGCTTCACTCCCATCTTCGATTGTATCTTTGTTGCAGGATTTTGAAGATGTCTTTCCAGACGACATCCCTAGTGGCCTTCCGCCTATTCGAGGGATTGAACATCAGATTGACTTCGTTTCGGAGCCACAATACCAAATCGACCAGCGTATCGAAGCAATCCTGAAGAAATAAAAGAATTACAATGACAAGTATTAGAACTAATGTCCAAAGGTTACATTTGGGAAAGTCTAAGCCCGTGCACTGTTCCTGTGCTGTTGGTGCCCAAGAAAAATAGTACTTGGCGTATGTGCGTGGATTTTTGTGCAGTCAATAAGATCACCATCAAGTATCGGCATCCTATTCCGAGCCTCGATGACATGTTGGATGAAGTAAGTGGGGAGCAACTATTCTCCAAAATTGACCTTAAGAGCAGATATCATCAAATCTGAATGCGAGAAGGTGATAAGTGGAAAACGGCATTTAAAACCAAGCATGGTTTGTATGAGTGGTTGGTTATGCCTTTCGGTTTAACTAACGCACCTAGTACCTTTATGCGGTTAATGAATTATGTTCTGCAAGCTTTTAATGGAAAATTTTGTGTTGTATATTTTGACGACATTCTTGTTTATAGTAAATCGTTGGACGATCATATAAACCATTTGCGAGCCATACTTGAAGTTTTGCGTAAGGAGACGTTGTACGCTAACCTTAAGAAGTGCACTTTCTATTCTAACCAAGTTGTCTTTTTAGGATTTTTCATTAGCGCGTAAGGGCTCGAAGTGGATCAAGAGAAGGTCAAAGCAATTCGTGAATGGCCAAGACCCATTAGCATCAGCCAAGTTTGAAGTTTCCACGACTTGGCGAGCTTCTATAGGCGTTTTGTTCCAAATTTTAGCACCATTGCCGCACTATTAACTGGTGTCATTAAGAAAAATGTTGTTTTCTTTTGGAATGATAGCGTGCTTTTAATTCTATTAAAGAACTCTTGACTAACACTCCTTTACCTGTGTTGCCAGATTTCCAGAAAACGTTTGAAATTGAGTGTGATGCCTCAAGATTAGGCATTAGAGTCGTGTTGATGCAAGAAGGACGCCCAGTAGCGTACTTTAGTGAAAAGTTGAATGGGGAGACACTTAACTACCCCACGTACGATAAGGAGATGTATGCATTAATTCGGGCTTTGGAGACGTGGCAGCACTACTTGTGACTGAAAGAATTCGTCATCCATACGGATCGCGAGGCATTGAAGCATTTAAAAGGCCAACATAAATTGAACAAACGGCATGCCAAATGAATGGAGTTTCTCGAGTCGTTCCCATACGTCATCAAATACAAGAAAGGTAAAGAAAATGTGGTGGCGGACGCGCTATCGAGAAGGTATTCCCTTTTTAACTCTTTAGAGTCTAAATTGATGGGTTTTGCATATTTGAAAGAGCTGTATGCTACTGACCTTGATTTTGCTGAAATATATAAAGCTTGTGAATCTAGTACTTATGATAAATTTTATCGAAGTGATGATTACCTATTCCGAGAAGGCAAGCTTTGTATTCCTCAAGGATCCATTCGGAGCGTTTTGGTGAACGAAGTGCATAGTGGAGGCCTCATGGGCCATTTCAGGATCGTCAAGACGATGGCAACCTTGCGTGAACTTTTCTATTGGCCTAAAATGAAGAGAGACATTGAGCGGGTGTGTGATCATTGTATCACCCACAAGAAGGCCAAATTGGAGGTTCAACCCCATGGACTGTACACCCCGTTGCCTATTCCGGAGGGACCATGGATCGACATCTCCACGGATTTTGTTCTAGGACTTCCTAGAACCAAGAATGGAAAAGACTCAATTTTCATAGTTATGGATAGGTTTTCAAAAATGGCCCACTTCATTGCATGTAATAAGACTGACGATGCTATGCATGTAGCTAGTTTGTTTTTCAGGGAAGTGGTACGCCTGCATGGAGTGCCGAAAACTATTATCTTCGATTGAGACACAAAGTTTTTAAGCTATTTTTAGAGAATCCTTTGGGGGAAGATCGGCACAAGACTATTGTTTTCAACAACTTGCCATCCCCAAACGGACGGACAAACAAAAGTTGTGAATCGAGTCTTGTCGACATTATTGCGAGCCATCATTTGGAAGAACCTCAAATCATGGGATGAGTGCCTACCGCACATTGAGTTTGCATATAATCATTCTACCCATTCGGCTACTCAACACTCTCCCTTTGAAATTGTTTATGGTTTCAATCCCTTAACGCCCTTAGATCTTATTCCATTGCCTAATGATCAATTTGTGAATGCAGATGTGAAAAAGAAAGCCGAATTTGTGAAAAGTCTGCACGAGAAGGTGCGAAGGAATATCGAGGAAAGGACTAAACAGTATGAGCAAAAGGCTAAAAAGGGACGCAAGAGAACTACCTTTGAGCCTGGAGATTGGGTTTGGGTGCACATGAAGAAAGAACGGTTCCCAGCCCAACGAAGATCTAAATTGATGCCAAGAGCCGACGGGCCTTTTCAAGTTTTAGAGAAGATCAATGACAATTCTTACAAAATTGATCTTCCAGGTGAGTATAACATCAGCACTAGTTTTAATGTGGCTGACTTATCTCCTTATGATGTAGGCGACGACTTGAGGACAAGTCATTTTGAAGGGGGAGGGGATGATACGGCCATGGCTCGGACACCGACCAATGTTGCTGAAGATTCCTTGGAACTTCTGAAGGGACCGATTACTCGTGCTCGAGCTAAGAGGTTCAAGGAGGATGTTTCGACCTTTGTAGACAAAGTATGGAGCAACGTCATGGTTGGACAACTTGAGAGCGACGAATTCAACTGACCATGCAATATCCTTCAAGCTCGGCTAGCTCATGACTCAGCTCAAGAAACTCATTTTTAGCTCGAGTTGCATGCATTAATTGCTTGAATAAAATTAGCTAAATTGCTGAATTTAATTAATAGATTATTAGTTAATTTAATTACAGCCATTAAAGTTTAAATTAATTAATGTCATATTAATAGGATAAATTATTTCTTTTGTTTAATATGTCCTAAACATTACAAGGATTTAATGTGTCCTAGTTGAAATTTGCTTTTAATGTGTCTAAATAGCTACCGAATTTATGATGTCTAAATGTCCTAAGGGCTGCCAAATTTATGGTGCCTAATTGCCCCATTTAATGTGCTGATTTAATGAACTAATAGGTTAATAATTTGCTGCAGGTTTCAATACCTTGGGCAGCATGAAGAGGGTATTAAAAGCTGCTGAACTTTGGTGTTCTCTAGGGGACTTTCGGCCAACATTAATAAGGAGTTTGTGGGTTCCCAATTCTGGTCGTCACACTTCCCCAACATCCATTTAAAGTCTTGCTTAGCATGGGGTGACAAAATAAATAAAGGGCTGCTACTTTTTCCAAGCCTCCATCGTGAACAACAATAGCAATAAATGGGCTACTGGTTGCTTTACTACATGAGCCTTTTCAGCTCACCTTCTCTATATTTAATGAGCCGAATTAATGCAAGTATCCAGCCGAATTTATTGAGTTGTTGGACAAAGCAAGGCACGAATTTAATGGTCTTTTGGGCTTGTGTGTTCTTCATTTATGTTGCTACTGGAAATTTTAATGAAAGGAATATCATTAATGACCTGTTGGGGACGAAATTCAATGGCTGATGACTTATTAATGCAAGTGTTCACACCACAAAGACTTTTCAAGGTGGCCTTTTCACACTCAAATGGCAGGTCATGTGCCCTCTTTATTGTTGCTATCCATTCGGCCAAGAGGTGCCAATTTATGGAGCTATTAAAAGGCAAGGCCGAATCTAGACATGGCTTTTCCTCTCTTTGGTGCATTCATCAATTGCACATACATTTGTTTAGTCATGAAGTTGCCTATTGGGATCCCTATTCAGCCGAATGTAGTCAAGAGATCAAGGGCCTCATTCTAGATCATTTAAGGCTATTCTAGAAGATTTTTGCTTAGCCATTAAGGATTATCAAGTGGCCATTCGGTTGGCATAAGCTTAGCCTATAAATACTAGTTAATTGCATTGTAAAAGAACTTTTTTGAACCTTAATGAATTGCTGCCAATTTTTTGTGAGATTTTTTCTCTCAAATTTCGTTCAAAGACTCGTTGACTTATCTATCTAACTTAGTGGTGTCAACCATTTCTTTGTTAAACCGAACTTATCACGATCTTCGTGTGGTGTTTGAAAACTTTTATACCGAGGTTCCTATCACCTTAGATAGCAGGTCGAAGTCTCGTAATACCCATTCGTAATACAACTTAAAGTCCTATAAGTCTCGGGTCAACCTTCATCCGAAGCTTGGTTCATTCTTGACTTTGAGTTTCCATTCTTTCCCTACTTCCGAACCTTTCCAACTTGAACAATCCCAAAACCTTCTAACCCGATTACCCGATAACCCTGAACTCCTCCATCCCTTTCATAACTGAGCCTACCTAAATCGAAAACCTTCCATCAATCGAACCCATCTTTATTATCCGACCCTTCCAAACCCGAACTTTCTAAACCTTTCCGTAATTGAATGAAACCTTCTTGTTTAACGATTGGGCAACTTTTTTGACTCGGATTGATTTACGAAATCGGGATCGTATGAATTAGTTACTAGATAAGTCAATTTGAACCTTGAAGAATAATGAGAGTGGATAACTCACAATAAGAAAATTTCATTCAGGATCAAAAGTCCCTCTAAAATGGCTAGTTACACATATTTATAGGGATAGAAAAACTAGCTAAAAAGTCACATCTTAATGTGCTAATTAAAACTGAATTTAAACTCAAGACCCTTGATATTCTTATAACAAATTACTCCATGCTTGAATTCACTTTAGTTCAGCTTTGATTGATCATCCATGAATGCTTAAAATGTCTCTTGAGTTGTCATTTGGCTAGCTGAAAAGTCACCAGCAACTAAATGGTTTTGAATGCTTGTTTTCATCTTTAAATGAGCCAAGAGATCTGCTGGTAGGTGAAGAGGTTGCTTCCGAGTTTAAGAGGAGTTAAAATGCTTCTTAAAACTACTTTAGTTGATGTATTAAACATCCCTTGTAACAGCCACTTCATTCGTAACCAAAAATCAACTAAAAAGTCACTTAAATTAATTTGTAACATCCTTGAATGTAACGATTGTGAGCTGAAGAGACTGCAATAAACACAATAAAATAAACTTATTAAACACAATTAAACACTAATTAAACTCAAACACATTGATCACTTGACTTTAATAAATGAACTAAAAGTTAAGACATCAATTAATGCTGCACTAGTTTAATTATAGAAGCAGAATTAAACAAACTTAAACGCATGCTCTATTAAATTATCCCAGTGACTAAATTAATTAAATAAGCCTCTTATTAAACACAACTTATTTATTTAAACTAAACACATTTATTTGAAGCAAATTAAAATGCATGGAAATTAAATAATTTCAAATCAAGCTCAACAAGCTTAAGCCAAACTGAGTTGAGCTCCAATGAGCTGAGTCAAACAAAAATTATCCCGATAATAAACTGAATTCAGTTGGACGGAGCTCCGGGAGCTAGAAATGAACTAGGATCAGCTTGCCAACAATGCAATACTCTGCTGGGTAAACTTGGCC
Source organism: Gossypium australe (assembly GCA_005393395.2). NCBI lineage: Eukaryota > Viridiplantae > Streptophyta > Magnoliopsida > Malvales > Malvaceae > Gossypium > Gossypium australe. The sequence continues at coordinate 49,012,819 of CM016618.1, read as the reverse complement.
AAAGTAGTTCGCGGGGCGGGTTCGCACCATTCCCCCCTCTTGAGGGTGACTTGTCCTCAAGTTGAGCCGTTTGTCTGCTAGAAAATATTTTCTCTCGCGCGGCTTTCCTCGGTCAAATTGGACAAAAGTTATCTCACAAACTTTTCTGAGTTTACTCACCAAATTTAACAATGAAAAGTGCGATGAACTCAAATTCAAATAACACATATAAAATTCAGTCCAAAGATCATATGGCAAAAATTTTATTCGTTCATAACATGAATGCTTCATATTATCGCACAATTTCGATATGTCATCAATATGAACAATTAAACAGAATGGAAGCAAGGAATGATTAATCACACAATTTAGCAACAAGAATGCATTCCTCGTTTCAACCACAACATTCCAAATGGATCAAAACAAAGGACATATTCACTTGGCTTTTTTTATTTGAACAACCTCATCTTGCCGTATTCGATTGAATGGACTTACAATAGCAAGATGAATAATATGGCCACTTTCCACAAAGTTATCATCAACAACACCGATTTCTTCATCTTTCAAACAAAACAAAGATATTGTTGACTTGCCTTGATTATCTTGGAAGTTACATGATGAAAGTTTGATTTTACCTCGTTTGCGCAAAACAAACCTTCGCTCCTTAGCAAAGTAGTGTAGTTGATATTTTGAACTCGAATAAACCTAAAAAGGTAAAAGGTTAAAAAGACAATTTGCGCTTTCCAAAATGTAATTTCCACAAAGATGGAAGATGTCAATGTCACCATGGATAATGTACTTAAAAGGACATGATGAGATGTTATTCACAGGTGGATAGCATAAACCAATTCCGGGATTAAAAACAAAATTTTCAGAATAAAAAATTTGATTTTGATTTTGTAAATTAACCACAAGATTTATTTCTGAAAATGAAGATAAAATTCCTAACGGATGAAAAGGTACAACAAATTTATGTACAATGAGATCACGGTACTTACCTTTTCTTGGTATCAACTTAAAGTGGCTAGCTTCAGGCTTAAACACTCGATTTTGATCAATTATCCCAAAATACAGCAAGAATTTTGTTTTCTCAAATAAATGAAAAAGTAGATCAAAGAAAGTTTGGGCAGACGGACATGCAAACGTTCATACTTCACAAAAATCAATCGAATAGGTGGATCAAAACATGGAAACTTCGCACAAAAATTTAAAGTTTCTTTTGATAGACACAGTCCAACAAAGTAAGCATTTTGGGCAAAAACCTTTTATCATGTATGTCAAACAAAGGAGTTGTGAGCATACGGCTATTCAAATGTTCAAAGCCATCACATTCCAACACATCAAAATTTTTATGTGGAAAAATTTTATCACACACATACAAGATTTGCATAGGCTAAACCAATCCAACAGAAGGATAAGATATGTCATAAGACAAACTTTTCATGGATCTTTTTGAAACAAGGTCATTAACATCAATAGGTGGACAATGACTAACCAAGTCAAAATATGGTGAGCTTTCAGAAATTAAGCCATCAAAACCTTTATTAGCAGTTTTTAAACCAAATGATCTTGACTTGATAATCATAGAGTCCTTACCTCGCTTACCTTCACACAAAAGTGGGCAGTTTTTATTCTCGTTCTTACCTTTCTTGTACAATCGAAATCGCCGCTCGTTGGGAAGGTATTGAAGCTGGAATTGGTCACACGGATTTTCAAAAACCTGGGAAGAGATATCATAAGAAAAACTAATAGGTGGGTTACTGGAAACAATCCTCGCTTGCTCACTAACATATTTTCTGCTCGAATCTTTTTCTTTGGAAACACTCGTTTTTTTCCCTCAAATCCTTTTTCCACTCTTTTCTTTTGATCAAACTCTTTTTCTTTTTCATTCTCCTTTTCAATCTCATCTTGTTTCCTCTCTTCTTCTTTTTCTTTCGTTTCTTTGTTTCTTTTCTAGATTTCATTCAAGATCCTCTCATTTTCTCTCATAGTCTTTTCTTGCCTCTCTTTTCTTTTGACCTCTTTTTGCTTTTCGTCTTTTTCTTTTCTCATTTTCCTTTTACAAGAGGACACAAAAGATTAAGGAGAATAATCATTTTGTTCAAAAGAAGAAAAATCATTTACATATGATTCACCAACAATCCTATGGGAAGATCTCTCCGTGGATGTTTTCTTTGGAGTTCTTGAAGAGGTGTATCTTTCATCTCGCACATATTCTGGGAAGGAGTCAAAATCAAAATCGACTTCTGTTCGTCTCGAATTCCTTGATGAAAAGGAATCTCGATCGAAGTCTCTTCTCGAGTAGTCGTTGGATGTGTATCTCTGTGATGTTCTCGAATCTGCTTTCCGACTTGATGACATTCGTTCCCGTTGGTCTCTTTTCTCCACACGGTCTAATATTTTGTGCAATTTGTCAAACTTAGTAATCACCATTCTTTGCGTTTCTTGCACAAAATATTGATATTTCGATTTGGTAAATTCTTCGCGAGACATGATTGTTATCGTTGGAAAGGAAAATTGTTAAGTAAAATAGAAATAAAGTCCTCACTACAAAATCCTCACGAGTTCACTCGGAAAGAAAAAAATTGATGGATTTCACTCACGCTCGTGTTTTCACTTAGAATAGGCTTTTTCTTTAATGAGTTCACTCGTGCCTTTTACCACTCAAATCCACCTCTCAAAATTCTGGAAGGTTGCCTTAGACTTATTAGCAACTTGTAGGTCGGCTTCAAGGGGTTTAAGCAAAGGAAAAAAAATCGTTATAGGTAAAGGTAGGAAGAAAGGGAATTGGGGTATGTGTGGTGTTGGATGAAATGGAAAAATACCAAATGTTGGTAACAAGGTTCTTGGATGAGCGAGGTAGAAGAATGATGAAAGTAGAATGTTGGTTTTGAATATCGGGATCAAAATAATAGAATAGAAAACACAACACGGACTTGACAAAACTTTGAACACTTTTTTTATACTTTTTTTTCACTTTAAATGCACGAAAATAACACAAGACGAACTTGAGATTACAACTTGAATTTTTTTTAAAATTTCAATTTTTTTGTACTACAAACCTATTTTCCAGCTTCTTGTTCGTCATCGAAACTCCTCGTTTTCTAGCTCTGATACCAAATGATATGATTCATCTTGGGCTGAATCGAGTCGTATGTGAGATGCCCGATCGTCTACGAAGAAGTATTGTTTGATCTGTGTAAAAAAAAAGATAATGGTTGGATTTAAGTAAATGGCAGCAACTTAGGTTGGAGAAAATAGATAGATGAATGAAATTATGGTCGAAACAAGAAAGAACCCTTAATAGAAGATTAAGGACCTGAATCTTATATGTTTCAAAGGAATGGTTGAGTTGGATAAAATCGAGACCCGCTATCTAGCAAGATAGGAACCAACAGTATCGGATTGAACGCCACACCTGAATGGATGATAAGTTCGGAACAAAGTTAGATTGATGCCACTAGTTACTAGATAAGTCAATTTCAACCTTGAAGAATAATGAGAGTGGATAGCTCACAATAGGAAAATTTCATGAAGGATCAAAAGTCCCTCCAAAATGGCTGGTTACACAGATTTATAGGGGTAGAAAAACTAGTTGAAAAGTCACATCTTAATGTGCTAATTAAAACTGAATTTAAACTCAAGACTCTTAATATTCTTATAACAAATTACTCTTCATGCTTGAATTCACTTTAATTCAACTTTGATTGATCATCCATGAATGCTTAAAATGTCTCTTGAGTTGTCCTTTGGCTAGCTAGAAAGTCACCAGCAACTAAATGGTTTTGAATGCTTGTTTTCATCTTTAAATGAGCCAAAAAATCTACTAGTAGGTGAAGTGGTTGTTGCCGATTTTAAGAGGAGTTAAAATGTTCCTTAAAACTACTTTAATTGATGTATTAAACATCCCTTATAACAACCACTTCTTTCGTAACCAAAAATCAACTAAAAAGTCACTTAAATTAATTTGTAACAGCCTTGAATGTAACGGTTGTGAGCTGAAGAGACACCTACAATAAACACAATAAAATGAACTTACTAAACACAATTAAACACTAACTAAACTCAAACACATTAATCACTTGACTTTAATAAATGAACTAAAAGTTAAGACATCAATTAATGTAGCACTAGTTTAATTATAGAAGCAGAATTAAACAAAATTAAACTCATGCTCTATTAAATTATCCTAGTAACTAGATTAATTAAATAAGCCTCTTATTAAAAACAACTTATTTATTTAAACTAAACACATTCATTTGCAGCAAATTAAAATGCATGGAAATTAAATAATTTCAAATCAAGCTCAATAAGCTTGCGCCAAACTGAGTTGAGCTGCAATGAGCTGAGTCAAACAAAAATTATCCCGATAATAAACTGAATTGAGTTGGACGGAGCTCGGGGAGCTAGAAATGAACTAGGATCAGCTTGCCAATAGTGCAATACTCGGCTGGGTAAGCTTGGCCAAAGTAGTTCGCTAGATGGGTTCATATCACTAAATTCGTACGAGTTTCGGTCTGACTTATCTAGCAAAGCTAGTGGCGTCAATCATTCTCTTCTTTCAAACTTATCACCAACCTGGTGTAACACCCCAAACCCGGCCCAACCACCACGACCAGATCTGGCATGTCACTAAAATAGAGTTTAAAAGTTTTACGAGCTTTAGAAGAATTCTAAGTCATTTTTAAATCTCAAGTTTTGTGGTTCAGTTGAAAACCCATTATTCATTTAGGTTAGAGAATTTAGTTAGCCAAGCCTTGCGATTAGGTGACATTTGAAAACACTTATCGATTATTTGATTATTAGATTATTAGCAAAATCCCTTTGTATAAGAAATGTTGTTTGACAGGTTGTAAAGAAAATATTTGTTTGTGTTTTATAAAAACATCTCCTCAGTAGAGTGTAATTAATACGTCCAAAAACTAAAGTCAAAGTTTACCAAATTTGAAGTGGCCTTATTACATACTAAAAATTCCCCAAAAGTAGCAAAAGACAAATAAAATAAAGTTTTGATAGAATCACCCACGCATGGCCACCCCAAGTCCATTCCAGCCCAGTCCAAAGATCTAAGAGTCACCTGCAAGTTGTTTAAGCAGATAGAGTGAGTCACAAGACTCAGTGTGCAATCAGTCCACAAAATCCACAAGTGGGCCTGAGCCCCAAAACACCATCGGCTGAAGCCCAACCATTACAGCATAACCAAATAATCAACATGATAACCCAACCCAGCCTAATTTTCCATCCTCTACACTCCGCTCCATATGTCCATCCTCAACACACCTGTGGGGATTTCTACAATCAACCCTCCATCCTCTACACTCCTCTTTGGCAGTCATGCTGACAGTCACACTGCTCAAAGTCAATATAACGTGGTCTAGCCACCAATAACCATGTGATCAAATCACCATTATGATAATGAGGCACAGAGCCATCATTTAGTGTGACAGTGTCACCGATATACACTTCCCCTTCATAACAATAATATCCCAAATCCCATACACATGCAACATATTATAATAAATAGGTTATATAATGTCATACATGCAATATTTAGAGTGCACACATAATCATGCTATCAACATTATTTATAAGGCTTAAACAAAATACACTGGCCTGGGGTTTCAGTTTTTCCCAACATGGGTAACTCAATCACCATTACCGAGATTTTCGGCTTTCAAACATAACACATACACGATTTATACAAAAAGGAGTAGTGTGGTAATTACACACCTGTAAACCCAAATAACTACACTATCGATCTCGCTAACGTCCTCACTCGTAGGGATCACAGCGATCTGCTTATCCTTTTTTGAAACCGGCCCACAACCCGGTGGAAAGTCACGAACGATAGACACCGCACGCTTTTTGAACTTAGGGGCTGGGATTACGGGTCCAACCCCCTCCTTTGCTTGGCTGGTATTTGATTCCATGAAAGAAATCTTGGTCAGAAGACCGGGTTAAGGCATTGAATCAGAGAAAATAAAAATAGACGCTCAATATGTAAGAATTTCTTACCTAGATCGACAGAACCCGGAGGCTTTAAGGCTTGGATTAAGGAGTCGATTGAGTACCTATGCAAATACCAAGTAAGAACCAGTTGAAAGAAAGAAAAATAGATTAGGAGAGATGGCCTTTCGGCCAAATGAATAACATGAACCCTCCTACCACCATTCGGTCAAAGCACCAAAACACCACATTAACACCTTTGGTTTAACAACCCTAAGAGAAAAGAAAAAGAGAACGAGCAGTAAAGTGAGAAAGATCCCTTACTGAAACTAAAATGTGCCAAATGAGAGATTTATGTTCAGTAATCAAGCAAAAGTCGACAGAGAAGGTGCAGAACCGACTTTGGTTCGACTAGGCAGAAACGAGATAGTAGATGGCAGAAGATACAATGATTCAAGTCACCACCCTAACAATCGATTAACACCAAAGAAACGGATGAGAAAAAATCAACAGGAAAGGTTTCGGTTGAAAAGAAATAAGAAGAAAGGGCTAGGGAAATTCAGCTAAAGCAAAAGAATTTAGAGAGAGATGAGTGATGGAAGATGATAATTCAGTCAAGAAGAAAAATGAGGGATGTGGTTCAGCTTTGAAGAATGAAGCAAGAAAACAAAAGAGAAGAAGAACAAAGGGTCATACGACTTTAGAGTAGAAGAGAAAAGAACTAAAGTAAAAAGATGACAAAAAGGGCTTGAGAGAATTCAGCAAGCGTTAGGAGCTTGGGGAGAAGAAGCAATTGAGAGAAAAGAATAAATAGAAAGAAAAGAATGCCCCAACAGGTTACGACTTACCAAAGAAGAGATGACCAATTAGCAACCTTGGGAATTTCGACAATTAGAGCAAGAAAGAGTGCTGAAAGAGGAACATACCCCAAATGCCAAAAAGAGAACAATAACACACACAAGCTACTAAAAACACACCTACGTTTCGACATCTAACCCCTTACCAAAACCGAAAACCTACCCCCTAACACTACTCAAAAATTCAGTTAACACCCTTCTCCACCTTCATCCCCTTGATTTTCTCCTATCTTCCCTCACAACCTCCCATTTGAATTGATTTGAACAAGTCAAATCCCACCTTTCTCTCATGGCCTCCAATTCAAAATATTTGACCAATTCCATACCCTCTCTTCAAGGTCCCTTGCCGAAACCAATACTACCCATCCTGGCACCAAAATGAATTCCAAAATGTGAACTGTGTGCCTCGAACCTGCTCCTTCCCTGCTCCTTGTGGCGTCACTCTCCTGCCTCCTAAGTGGCGCCTCATAGCCACTTTACTATTACATTCCTTGTGTCATCAAACCCAAACTAAACTACTTAAACCCTGCCACAGCTAATTTCCCCATTAAAGTGCCCAAAATGGAAATTTTGGCCAAGGTTCCGACTTAACCCCGGGCCTTCCCGGGGACCCCAAACACACTCAAACAACATACAAAGCATACCAAACACACATATACAAAGTAAATGCAAAGCCCCTAAATCCCGAATGTTACACCTGGTGTGGCGTTCGTCCATCTTTTTATACCTTCGGTTCTTACTTTGCTAAGTAACGGGTCGAGGTCCATTTTCAAATTCCATCATTCACCTTAAACCTAATAGAAATTGGCGTGACACTCTTTAGTGTTAAATCGTTTCTCGAGTTTAAGTTCTATCTTCCATCCCCACCAATTATCCCAAATTACCTATCCTTTGTTTTTCATTTATTAAACCGTGCCATCTAAGTTCCCAACCTTATTATTTCTTTGTTAACCGAACCTACTACAATTTTTAAACTTATCCTTTAGTCTAAAACCCTTGCTAAGCTTCCGCATATTTTAAACAATTTTACCTATTTCTGACTTTGCCAACATTCTCCTCGTAGACAATCGGGCAAACTAGTGAACGACTCAACTAACTCTGGGCTGTCTCACATCATTTGGTATCAGAGCTACTAAAATGAGGAGCTCCAACGATGATCGAAGAAGTCAGAATAGGTTCGTAAATTTAAAAAAATATTCAAAAAAATTAATGTGTATTTTATTATTCTTGTAACCAGCATTTCATGTATTTAAAGAAAAAAAGAATTTCGAAAAAAAATTCGAGTGTAAAAAAAAGAGTGTGAAGTTTGCAAGTTTCTATTCTGTTTCCATCTCCTCATTTCTTCTAATTCTGTTTCCTGATCCTTCAAGCCATCATTTAGTATCACCCTTCCCACCCCCAAAACGTGACACATACTTCGATTTTATTTTCTTTGTTTAGCCTACCCCACTCCATTTATTTTATCCCTTGTTAACCATTTTGAAGCCGACCTGCTAAGCCGCAAATAAGTCTACTTGAGATGAAATATGAATTTATGAGAGTGAGACGAGTGGAAAAAGGTACGAGTGAATTCACTAGAGAAAAAGCCGATTTGAGTGAAACACGAGAGTGAGTGACTTTTTCTTTGTAAGTGATCTTGTGAGTGATCTTGTGAGTTCTTGTAGTGAGGTATTTCAATTTTCTATTTATTATTCTTTATAACATTTCCTTTTCAGTAAATAAACATGTCTCAAGAAGAATTCTCAGTTGAGGAATTTTAATACTTGGTGAAAGAGGTGGGCCGATTAATTGAAAAGAAGCTAAGTCCAATACAAAGACGGTTGGAGCAAATGGAAGAACGAGCTAGACAAAAGCAAATTTTGCCAAGTCAAGACACGGAGTCAAGATCATCATGGCGATACACGTCTAAAGACTATTCATGAAGAGATTCTTATCGTGCCTCCTATTCCTCAAGAAATTTGTGACGAGATAAAGCGAGTTACGAGTTTGAACCCTTTCGAGGCGACGAACGAGAAAGTACGAGTTATTCTTTGTATGCTTCAAAGAAATCACGCAAGAAGGATCATTCTCGAAAAATTGATCGAGAAATCAACGAGAATACCTTCTCTTTCTTTGAGCAAAAAATCCATCTTTTCAATTATCTTGTAACATCTTCATGTTGTTATCAAATCGAAAAAGAAAAAGAAAGTGAAAACAAAAAGGAAGAAAAAGAAAAAGAAATCGAAAAAGAAATTGAAGAAGAAGTGATACGGGCACGCCCGGGGCACCAACGTTTTGCAACTCAATGAGCCCGGGGTCCAACTCCTTAGCATTCCATGCACCTTGGTGCTCGTCCAAGTTGAGCCAAATTAGCTCATTTGAGCTCAATTTCAGCTCACACGAGCTCACTCCAGCTCATTGAGCTGATTGTTAAATTTAATGCTTTAAATAAATTGAGTCTTTAAATTAGTTATTTTCCTACAACAAATTAAAGTGTCCTAATAACTTAATTTAGTGTTGGATTTAATTTGTCTAAGTCTAAATTTAAATTGTCTCATTTTATTTTAGCTTTTTAATTAGTTTTAATTCAAAAATTAAAGTGCAGTTTTTTTCTATTTAATTAGGGGCTGCCGAATTTCAGTGTGTCCTAAATGGTGTATTTAATTTGTCTAAATTGTCTATTAGGATGTCCTAGTGTGTCTTTAATTTTGTTCAGCTGAAATGAAAGGTTTTAATGTGAATTCATCTCCTTTATAGGTATTGGCCGAATGCTTCAATGCACTTGGAGGATACATGGACGACTGGAAAGAAAATAAGAGCATGGATTAATTTAATGAAGGATTAAAAAGCAAGCATGCTTTGCCGAAATTAATGCTATGTTGGTGCATGCTTGGGCGACACATTAAATGAGTTGCTGGGTGTTTTTCTCCATGTGTGAACAGCCATTTAAGAGGCATGCTAGTGGACGAATTAAATGAAATGTTGTGATAAGCATGGACGTCATTTAATGTGTTGGTTTCTTCATGCATGGACAGCATTTAATGTGCATGCTGGTTGTTGGCATCTCCAAGGGCACCTAATCAACCAAAGAGTCACCAGCCCCTTCAAGTTCCCAAGCTGGCATCACACACTTCAAGGGCTATTCGGCTGCTCCCTTTTCATCAAAAGACACCAATTTAAGAGCCTAACTAAAGCAAGGGACGTACCTAGTTGTTGCATGCATCTTTAAGGGACTTTAAAATTTCTTCTTCTAGAAAGCTGCCCCTGAACATTCCCAAAGGCTGCACATGGACTTGGACGAATTTTGGTTTCAATTCTTGAATAGTCAGCCTTATAGAAACCGACCGTTGAAGTTCTATTGCTGCCAAATACATCCAATCAAATTTTGCAAGCATTTGAAGGCCACATTCAGCCGAATTTTGCCAAGCAAACTAAGGGACTTTATTCTAGATTTTTCTAGTCATTTTTAGCTGAAACTTACTTAGCCTTTAAGCCATGTTAATGACCATTCGGCTAGCTCATGATAGCCTATAAGTATTTGCTATTTTCATTTGTAAGGTTTAGACTTTTTTGCCAATTTATGAAATTATATGAACTTTGATCATCGAGTGAGTGTAACAGTCTGAAATTGACCCTAATCGGAACGGTGGTTTCAGGACCACGAATTCGAGTCCAAAAAATTTTTAAATATTATTTTTGGTGTTTGTTATATGTGAATTAATGTGTGTGAAAGTTTTGTATTAAAATTTTATCGTTTGAGTGTTTAATTTGACAAAAAGGACTTAATCGCGTAAAGTGTAAAAGTTGCATACTATAGTGAAAAGTGCTAAAATGATAATGGCTTTTTAATATGAGATATTAAAAGGGCAAATAGCCCATTTTTTAAGTTAGTGGGTGGTATATGACATAAGTAACCTTAAGTTATATGTTATAAAATTTTATAATATTAGGTTATATTAGTAAATTAGTAAATAACATAATATAAGTTAAACAAAACATAAAAAAAGCCATTATCATCTTTTTAGTTTATTAAGGCCGAATGTGCTAAGGAAGAAAGGAGAAAATAAGCTTGAATTTTGGCACTTGTTGGCTTAAATCCAAGGTTAGTTTGATTTCAATTTTTGATAATTTTTACGTTTTTATGATCGTTGCTTCGAGTACTATCCAACCCATGCTAGAATTTTTAAGATTAGTGTGTATGTGATGTTCGGCCATGATAGGAGCTTATGCTTTGTGATGTTAGATGAATATATGTTAAAGTTATGTTATAGATTAAAATGTTTTGTATTGGAAATTTTAGTAAATTTGAGTATTTTGGGCTAAATTGCAAAAATAAATTTTTGAGGGGCTAAAATGCAAAATAAATGAAATAAATGGACTTGTATAGTCCCCATGAACATTTGGCTCTTAGGTGGTGTAATGAAATTTTGTGTATTTTGTGTTTTGTGCAAATAGGACTATATAGTAAAAATGTGAAACATTAGGGGTAAAATGGTAATTTGCCCATTTATGTGTTTTGGGACTAGATTGAGATGAAATGTGCTTGAATGAGCTAAATTTTAATGTGTTTAGATCCAGAACAAAGAAAAACAGATTTGGATCGGGGAAAGGCGAAGGTTATCAAATAGCCGGTCTTCGTTGTCCGTCGATAGTCGAGGTAAGTCTTTAAGCGAATATATGTCGAAAATTATTTATGTATTATAATAAATGTTGAAATTTGGAAATTTTGGAAATAGATATGTGGAATTGCCGAATGTGATTAGTGTAATATAGAATTGATTTTATTTGAGGTAATGTGGTTAAATGTATCTAAATGTGATATGTGATATTATGAAATATATGTGTTATATGAGATTTTGGAATTTATAAATGTGCATGGAATGGTTACTAATGTTGATGTTTGGGCTTCGAGCCTAGCAGGCCTTGTGCCGGTGATTTATATCAGGCTTAATGCCTAGCAGGCCTTGTGCCAGTGAATCCTATCAGGCTTATTGCCTAGCAGGCTAAACGCCGGTGTTTAAATATCGGACCTTTGGTCTAGCAGGCTTAATGCTAGTGAATATTTCGGGCTTTGATGCCTAGCAGGCTTAATGCCGGTGATATGTTATAAACAATGAATTTGCAAATTAAACAAGGTAAGACACGTTTAATGCAATGTGCTAAAAACTCGAGTAAGTGTAAGCCTACTATATTAGTAAGGAATATAGTAATTTGGTATACTATCATTTGAGTTGAGCATAATATGATAAAGTTGATGATTCAATAAGAATTTTATTATGTGTTATTAAGCTTATCCATGATGGGTATGAACAATATATATATATATATGAAATTGAGTTTTATATGTATATTACTTTGAAGAATCGGTTACAAGTGGAAATGTTAATGGGAAAAAAAGTTTGAATGTGTTTGCATATGTGTACAAATAAAAATATGTGATTGATATTTATAATATGTTCATTTGACTTGGAATATACAAATGCATATGATATTTTATGTGACTTGATGATGTATAAGTTTATGGTATAAAGTGTTAATACTTAGGTTAATGGTACTAAAAGCATTTGGTCATGATTTATTTTTATGATGAGATGTTTATATGAATTCAATGATTAAAAAGGTCTTTATGTTTGAATGTTGTATTGAATTTGCTTAAGACTTACTAAGCTAGTAAGCTTACTCTGTGTGGTTGAATGTTCTGTTTTATAGATTTGGTCAAGCTACGGGCTCGGGAAATCGTCAGCAAAGTCAACCACACTATCATCTTTTTGGTACTCTTTTAGTTTGGTTTATTTTGGATAAAGGCATGTATAGGACGGTTTATGCCCATGTTTGAGTTGGAAACTTTATCATTATATGTATTAAAGCCATGCGAATATGGCTTATATTTTGTGATAGTTGATGCAGAGACATATGGTTTTAATGATCAAATGGTGCATATAGTTATGTCATTATGATGCAAGGGTTGTATGGATTTATTTACCTTATATTCGGCTTTGGTATAGGCACATATAGTAAGTATAAATTGGTGTTGTGGGTAATGGCATTATGGGTTAAGATAAGATTTTAATAATGTGACATTAGTCATGGGAAATAAGTGTGATGGGTTTAGTTATGCGTTTTGACTAGTAAGGGAATGGTCATGATGCTTGATGATTCATGTAGGTAATATATATATAGTAGTTGGGTAATAATCTTGTTTTATGTTTGGATTAATATACTTAGCCTTGAATTATATATGTGGAACATGGTTGTTAAATTGTATGTATGATCTTGTCCAAGGTTTATTCATGAGTTACTCATTTAATATACATTACTAATGATAGTTGAGTTGAGACACGTGCTTCGGCAATATAGTAAATGATATATGCTTGAGGTAGTAAGACTAAGTAATATTCCAGTTAAGCACGAATCCAAATGGTAAGTAAAAACGGTATGGTTTGGTCTCAATATTTGAAACATTGTGATATGCTTAGGATATTGGTAATAGTATGACTGAACCTTTGGTTAGTTAAAATTATAAATTGCAAAGTTTAGGTTCATTAATGAATGTATTCGAATTTGGTGTATGTTATGAATATTTATGTGCAAGTATAAATGTGATATTTGTTATAGAGCAATGCGTGTGATATATGTTCATAACATTAATTGAATGTTCGGTCAAGATGTAACTTTGGTATGCTTGTATATACAATTGCTATTAAAATGGTATAAATGGTTCGGTTGGGTTAATGTGTATACGTATAATAGTAGCATGAATGAAAATTAGATTATGTTATATGAGTTCGCATTTGCTTATGTTGAATTTGATTGAATGTCTATTCGGAATTGAGTTTAGATTGGTAATGTCTCATAACCCTAATCTGGCGACAGGTACGGGTTAGGGGTGTTACATTTGATTGGTATCAGAGCTTGCGATTTAGTCGATTCTAGGACTACCCTAGCGCTTGAGAGTCTAGTTATACATGCTTTTATTATATCTACTATAGTGCGGTGACTTCTGACATTTCAAATTGTGCTTTTTGTAGCAAATGGATCCTGACAGAGCCGTAGCGGATGATGTAGAGAGTGTAGCGCCTGATCTCGCACGCGGGTCAGTGCCAATAGACTCTCGACCTATCTCGGGTAGCCATGAGGAGTAGGCTAAGCAAGCCTTCTATCAGATGATGAATGAATGGTTTACCCAATTTATTCAGACTAACCTGATTGTACAACAACCTCCACCCCCGAATAATCCAACTCCGGTACATTCAGCACCTCCGATGATAGATCCGATGAGATCTAGTAGGCCTCCTGTTGATAAAGTCAGGAAATATGGGGCCGAAGAATTTAAAGCCAATGATGATGACGGTGTAGAGTGAGCTGAGATGTGGCTCTATAACACTATTCGGGTACTTAATGAGTTGTCATGTACTCTAGATGAATGCCTGAAGTGTGCTATATCTTTACTACGGGACACTACATATCACTGGTGGAATAACTAGTATTAGTGATTCCAAAAGAAAAAGTGACTTGGGATTTCTTCCAGATCGAGTTCCGTAAGAAATATATCAGTCAGAGATTCATCGATCAGAAACAAAAAGAATTTCTAGAATTGAAACAAGGTCGCATGGCTGTGACTGAGTATGAGCGAAAGTTTATCAGATTGAGCCGATATGCCCGAGAGTGTGTATCAACTGAAGCCATTATGTGCAAAAGATTCGAAGACGATTTAAATGAGGATATAAAGTTGCTAGTTGGTATACTTGAAATCAAAGAGTTCGTGGTATTTGTTGAACGAGCTTGCAAAGCTGAAGAGCTTTGGAAAGAGAAAAGAAAGGCTGAAATAGAAGCTAGAGACACTCGTAAAAGATCATCGAGTAAGACTTTCCATTCAATATCTAAGAAGTTCAAAGATGACTTCGGCCGACATAAAGCTACTTCAGACATGTCTAGACGAGATCGACCTCCAGTGGGTTCCCGGGCTACTTCGATGGCCAGTGTTGGTAATGTCTAGCAAAATCGGGTTGAATGCAAGCATTGTGGTAAATGGCATTCTGTGAGTTGTAGATTCCGTGATCGGTCCTATTTTAAATGTGGATCGTCAGATCATTTTATTAGAGAGTGTCCGATGTTAGCCGAGCAAAATACAGCCCAGAATATCAGACCGAATACTGTGTCAGTGCGAGGCAGACCACCTAGGCATTCGGGAAATGTAAGTGGTAGTCAAAAAGGAACTAAAGACACTGCAGTTCGATCGGAGGCCCATGCACCAGCTAGAGCATATGCTATACGTGCCAGAGAGGATGCTTCTTCCCCAGATGTTATTACTGGTACTTTCACTCTTTATGATACTACAGTGGTTGCATTAATTGATCTTGGTTCGACTCATTCATACGTGTGTGAAATTTAGTATCCAGTAAGACTCTGCCTGTTGAGTCTACTGAGTTTGTGATTCGTGTGTCCAACCCTTTGGGTCAATGTGTACTCATTGATAAAGTGTGTAAAAGTTGCCCGTTGATGATTCGGGATTCATGCTTTCCAGTTGATTTAATGTTGTTGCCTTTCAACGAGTTCGATATAATTTTGGGAATGGACTGGTTAACTTTGCACGATGCTGTGGTTAATGCAAAAGAAAGACTATTGGTTTGAGATGTCAGAACGGTGAGATCATTCGGATTGAATCTAATGACCTGAATGGATTACTGGCAGTAATATCCTCAATGTTAGCTCGTAAGTATGTGAGAAAAGGATGTGAAGCTTACTTGGCCTATGTGTTGGATAATAAAGTGTCTGAAAAGCAGATTGAATCTGTACCAGTTGTGTGTGAATACCTAGATGTATTTCCTGAAGAATTACCAGGTTTACCACTAGTTCGAGAGATTAAGTTTGGTATTGAACTAGTACTGGGGACGGCTCCGATTTCAATAGCTCCATATCGAATGGCACCTACTGAATTGAAAGAGTCGAAAGCACAGTTGCAAGAGTTGATAGATAGGGGCTTTACACGACCGAATTTCTCTCCTTGGGGTGCACCAGTTCTATTTGTGAAAAAGAAAGATGGGACTATACGAATGTGTATTGATTATCTGCAGCTGAATAAGGTGACTATAAAGAATAAATACCCGTTGCCTCGGATTGATGACTTGTTTGATCAATTGAAAGGAGCTTCAGTGTTTTCAAAGATAGATTTGAGATCGGGTTATTATCAGTTGCGAGTCAGAGATTCTGATGTGCCGAAGACTGTATTTCGAACGAGGTACGAACATTTTGAGTTCCTGGTTATGCCTTTTGGACTTACTAATGCACCTGCTATTTTTATGGATTTGATGAATCAAGTTTTCAGACAGTATTTGGGTCGGTTTGTGGTAGTGTTTATAGATGATATCCTGATCTACTCCAGATATGAAACCGAACATGCCGAGCATTTGAGATTGGTGCTACAAACTTTGCGAGATCAATAGCTTTATGCAAAGTTTAGTAAGTGTGAGTTTTGGATGAATGAAGTCAGCTTTTTGGGTCATGTTGTTTCAGCGTAAGGCATTCGAGTTGATTCGAACAAAATATCGACTATACTTGATTAGAAACCACCAAAGAATGTTTCTAAAATTCGAAGCTTTCTGGGACTTGCTAGATACTACAGACGATTCGTGAAAGGTTTTTCTATGATGGCCACACCATTGACAAAGATACTACAGAAAGATGTCAAGTTTGAGTGGACAGAAAAGTGTCAGAAAAGTTTTGATCAGTTGAAAGCTCTTTTGACCGAAGCTCCAGTGTTAATTCAGCCTGAATCGGGTAAAGAATTTTTTGTGTATAGTGATGCTTCTTTGAATGGTTTGGGTTGCATTTTAATGCAAGAAGGCAAAGTAGTAGCCTATGCTTCAAGACAGTTGAAGACTCATGAAAGAAATTATCCGACTCATGATCTGGAATTAACAGCCATTATTTTCACGTTGAAGATTTTGCGTCATTACTTACTCGGTGAGAAATGCCATGTTTATTCAGATCACAAAAGTCTAAAGTATTTGATGACTCAGAAAGATTTGAACTTGAGACAACGCAGATGGTTAGAGCTGTTGAAAGATTATGAATTAGTGATTGACTACCATCCGGGGAAAGCCAATGTTGTTGCGGATGCCTTAAGTCAAAAATCATTGTTTGTTATTCGTGCGTTGAACGCACATATGGTTATGTCTGGTGATGGTTCGATCATAACTGAGCTGAAGGCAAGACCGTTGTTTATTCAACAAATTTGTGATGCATAGAAAATTGACAAAGATACGATTTGTTAGACGAGTTCAGTGTGGAAATGATGCAGAGTCAGAGCTTCGAATCGATGAAAATGATTATTTGAACTATAAAGGCCGAATATGTGTTCCGAGGAATGTGGATTTGATTCAGATGTTATTGAACGAGGCTCATAATAGTCGATTGTCGGTACATCTAGGTGGCACGAAAATGTATAATGATTTGAAATAGTTTTATTGGTGGCCTGTATGAAACGAGATATATCTGAATTTGTTTCAAAGTGTTTAATTTGTCAACAAGTAAAAGCCGAGCATCAAGTGCCTTCTGGGTTATTGCAGCCGATTATGATACCTGAATGGAAATAGGATAGAATTACTATGGATTTTGTATCTGGTTTGCCTACGACACTGAGCAAGAAAGATGCAATCTGGGTTATAGTGGATAGACTGACCAAATCAGCTCACTTTGTTCCAGTTCATACGGACTATTCGCTTGATAAACTTGCTGAATTGTATGTATCTCAAATTGTGAGGTTACATGGTGTGCTAATTTCCATTGTTTTAGACAGAGACCCGAGATTCACATCACGGTTTTTGAAGAAATTACATGATGCTTTAGGTACTAAACTCCACTTTAGCACAGCCTTCCATCCGTAGACAGACGGTCAGTCTGAACGAACCATTCGGATACTTGAGGACATGTTGAGATGTTGCGTCCTTGAGTTTGAAGGTACGTGGGAAAGATACTTACCTTTGATTGTATAGTAACAGTTTTCAATCTAGTATCAAAATGGCACCTTATGAAGCTCTATATGGCCGCAAGTGTCGTACACCATTGTATTGGACCGAGCTTAGTGAAAATAAGATACACGGGGTTGATTTGATTAAAGAGACTGAACAGAAAGTGGCTATAATCAGAGATAGTTTAAAAGCTGCCTCGGATCGTCAAAAGTCCTATGCTGATTTGAAATGTAAAAACATTGAGTTTCAGGTCGGAGATCGGGTATTTTTGAAAGTTTCTTCGTGGAAGAAAGTACTTCGATTTGGTCAAAAAGGCAAACTAAGTCCGAGATTCATTGAATCGTATGAGATCATCGAACGTATCGGGCCTGTTGCTTATACATTGAAGTTGCCTTCTGAATTAGAAAAGATACACAACGTATTTCATGTTTCTATGCTTCGTAGGTACAGATCAGATCCATCACATGTGATTTCTCCGTCTGAAATTGAAATCCGATCTGATATGACGTACGAGGAGGAACCGATTCGTATATTAGCCTAGGAAATGAAAGAGTTGAGAAACAAGAAAATTCCATTAGTGAAAGTACTATGGAATCGACACGGAGTTGAAGAGGCTACGTGGGAGCCTGACGATTTAATGACGCAACAATATCCGACTTTGTTTAACGGTAAGATTTTCGGGGACGAAAATCCCTAAGGGGGGAGAGTTGTAACAGTCTGAAATTTACCCTAATCGAAATGGTGGTTTCGGGACCACGAATTCGAGTCCAGAAAATTTTTAAATATTATTTTCGGTGTTTGTTATATGTGAATTAATGTGTGTGAAAGTTTCGTATGAAAATTTTATCGTTTGAGTGTTTAATTTGACAAAAAGGACTTAATCGCGTAAAGTATAAAAGTTGATACCATAGTGAAAAGTGCTAAAATGATAATGGCTTTTTAATAGGAGGTATTAAAAGGGCAAATAGCCCATTTTTTAAGTTAGTGGGTGGTATATGACATAAGTAACCTTAAGTTATATGTTATAAAATTTTATAATATAAGGTTATATTAGTAAATTAGTAAATAACATAATATATGTTAAACAAAACATAAAAAAAAGCCATTATCATCTTTTTAGTTTGTTAAGGCCGAATGTGCTAAGGAAGAAAGGAGAAAATAAGCTTGAATTTCGGAACTTGTTGGCTTAAATCCAAGGTTAGTTTGATTTCGGTTTTCGATAATTTTTACGTTTTTGTGATCGTTGCTTCGAGTACTATCTGACCCATGCTAGAATTTTTGAGATTAGTGTGTATGTGATGTTCAGCCATGATAGGAGCTTATGCTTTGTGATGTTTATGTTAAAGTTATGTTATAGATTAAAATGTTTTGTATTGGAAATTTTAGTAAATTTGAGTATTTTGGGCTAAATTGCAAAAATAAATTTTTGAGGAGCTAAAATGCAAAATAAATGAAATAAATAGACTTGTATAGTCCTTATGAACATTCGGCTCTTAGGTGGTGTAATGAAATTTTGTGTATTTTGTGTTTTTTGCAAATAGGGCTATATAGTAAAAATGTGAAACATTAGGGGTAAAATGGTAATTTGCCCATTGAATGAGCTAAATTTTAATGTGTTTAGATCAAGAACAAAGAAAAACAGATTTGGATCGGGGAAAGGCGAAGGTGAATAGTCGATCTTCGTTGTCCGTCGATAGTCGAGGTAAGTCTTTAAGTGAATATATGTCGAAAATTATTTACGTATTATAATAAATGTTGAAATTTGGAAATTTTGGAAATAGATATGTGGAATTGCCGAATGTGATTAGTGTAATATAGAATCGATTTTATTTGAGGTAATGTGGTTAAATGTATCTAAATGTGATATGTGATATTATGAAATATATGTGTTATATGAGATTTTGGAATTTATAAATGTGCATGGAATGGTTACTAATGTTGATGTTCGGGCTTCGAGCCTAGCAGGCCTTGTGCCGGTGATTTATATCGGGCTTAATGCCTAGCAGGCCTTGTGCCGGTGAATCCTATCAGGCTTATTGCCTAGCAGGCTAAACGTCGGTGTTTAAATATCAGACCTTTGGTCTAGCAGGCTTAATGCCGGTGAATATTTCGGGCTTTGATGCCTAGCAGGCTTAATGCTAGTGATATGTTATAAACAATGAGACACGTTTAATGCAATGTGCTAAAAACTCGAGTAAGTGTAAGCCTACTATATTAGTAAGGAATATAGTAATTTGGTATACTATCATTTGAGTTGAGCATAATATGATAAAGTTGATGATTCAATAAGGATTTTATTATGTGTTATTAAGCTTATCCATGATGAGTATGAACAATATATATATATATGAAATTGAGTTTTATATGTATATTACTTTGAAGAATCGGTTATAAGTGGAAATGTTAATGGGAAAAAAAGTTTGAATGTGTTTGCATATGTGTACAAATAGGAATATGTGATTGATATTTATAATATGTTCATTTGACTTGGAATATACAAATGCATATGATATTTTATGTGACTTGATCCTGTATAAGTTTAGGTATAAAGTGTTAATACTTAGGTTAATGGTACTAAAAGCATTCGATCATGATTTATTTTTATAATGAGATTTTTAAATTAAATGTCATGAATTCAATGATTAAAAGGGTCTTTATGTTTGAATGTTGAATTGAATTTGCTTAAGACTTACTAAGCTAGTAAGCTTACTCTGTGTGGTTGAATGTTCTGTTTTATAGATTTGGTCAAGCTACGGGCTCGGGAAATCGTCAGCAAAGTCAACCACACTATCATCTTTTGGGTACTCTTTTAGTTTGATTTATTTTAGATAAAGGCATGTATAGGATGGTTTATGTCCATGTTTGAGTTGGAAACTTTATCATTATATGTATTAAAGCCATGCGAATATGGCTTATATTTTGTGTTAGTTGATGCGGAGACATATGGTTTTAATGATCAAATGGTGCATATAGTTATGTCATTATGATGCAAGGGTTGTATGGATTTATTTACCTTATATTCGGCTTTGGTATAGGCACATATAGTAAGTATAAATTGGTGTTGTGGGTAATGGCATTATGGGTTAAGATAATATTTTAATAATGTGACATTAGTCATGGGAAATAAGTGTGATGGGTTTAGTTATGCGTTTTGACTAGTAAGGGAATGGTCATGATGCTTGATGATTCATGTAGGTAATATATATATAGTAGTTGGGTAATAAATCTTGTTATATGTTTGGATTAGTATACTTAGCCTTGAATTATATATGTGGAACATGGTTGTTTCATTGTATGTATGATCTTGTCCAAGGTTTATTCACGAGTTACTCATTTAATATACATTACTAATGATAGTTGAGTTGAGACATGTGCTTCGGCAATATAGTAAATGATATATGCTTGAGGTAGTAAGACTAAGTAATATTCCAGTTAAGCACAAATCCAAATGGTAAGTAAAAACGGTATGGTTTGGTCTCAATATTTGAAACATTGTGATATGCTTAGGATATTGGTAATAGTATGATCAAACCTTTGGTTAGTTAAAATTATAATTTTCAAAGTTTAGGTTCATTAATGAATGTATTCAAATTTGGTGTATGTTATGAATATTTATGTGCAAGTATAAATGTGATATTTGTTATAGAGCAATGCGTGTGATTTATGTTCATAACATTAATTGAATGTTCGGTCAAGATGTAACTTTGGTATGCTTGTATATACAATTGCTATTAAAATGGTATAAATGGTTCGGTTGGGTTAATATGTACACGTATCATAGTAGCATGAATGAAAATCAGATTATGTTATATGAGTTCGCATTTGCTTGTGTTGAATTCGATTGAATGTCTATTCGGAATTAAGTTTAGATTGGTAATGCCTCATAACCCTAATTCAGCGACAGGTACGGGTTAGGGGTGTTACAGTGAGTTTTATCTCCTCTTTGTTTTCGTACGAGTTTCAATTCTGACTTATCAAGCCTGCTTGTGGTGTCAATCGTGCTCTTCCATTCCATTATACCATCGGTTCCTATCTTTCTAGATAAAGGGTCATGGTCCATATTCGGTTTCCATCTTACACCTTAAACATTATAGAAACCGGGGTGACACTTCATATAGTGTTAAATCGTTTCTCGTTTAAGTTCACTTTTCCATTCCCACAAATTATCTCTATTCATCCTTAAACCGAAATTCCAACTTTCTTTCCTTCCATCTTAAGTTGAACCTATCCATTTACCATCTATCCATTTTCATTAACAACCCATCCCCATAACTTAATTAGTTATCATCCTTTTTTGATAGCTTTGCCATTTTAATCTATTTTCATCCATATCTCTCTAATATTTTCTAAAGGCTTATTTTTATCCTCGTAGATGATTGGGCAATTCGCATACGACTCGACTTATCCCAAGGCAGACCGTATCATCTGGTATCAGAGCTACACAACGAGGAGTTTTGACGAAGATCGAAAGCTGGGATTAGGTTCGTAAGTTAAAAAAATCAAAAAAAGAGTTTTACTTTATTTTCATAATAACTAACTTATATTGTATTTGAGTAAAAAAAGGAAATACGAAAATTGAAAAAAAAATTGAAGTTCAAAAAAAATTCAAGTAAAAAAAAGTGAAGTTCTTTGAAAGTTTTGCAAGTTTTCATTCTCTTCTACTATTTCCGATCACCGAGATCAGATTTTGCCCCCACTCTTTCAAAACCACAATGCCACACACATCCAAAAAAAATTTTCTCTGTTTTAGCCTACTCGATACCAAACAATATCCCTTGTTACCCATCTTGAAGTTGATCCTCAAGCCACAATAAGTCTTTTCGAAACGAAGTACAAAATTGTGAGACGAGACTGAGTGGTAAAAGGCACGAGTGTATTCTGTAACACCCCGAACCCGGCCCACAAGCCATGACCGGATCCGGTATGTCACAGAGTAAAAAGGAGTTTGAAAGGTTTGTACTAATAGTAAAAAAAAATTATTAAGGGTATAAAACGGTGTTTGCTAAAACTCAAGTGGGTTGATTTGGTAAATCCGATTGAGTTGAAAATCCTTTTTAAAACCATTTGATCATTTAGATTTTAGAACATTAAAGTGATCAATAGCTTAGAAAATTTCATTACCCGATGGTAACATTTTTTTTTGAAAACGCGTACGAGTACTTATTTTTGAAAACGTTACTTTTAACCGATTTGCATAACCGTTCGTAAGTTCATCAGTTATATAATAAAGTAAAAACAACTACCTAAACATCCAAAATAATAATAAGCGGCCATATTACAACCCAATCGAATTGTAGTGAATAATAGACTTAAAGCGGGGCAGAATAAAATTTCGAGTCAACAAAACCAACATGGCCGCCTCGAGCTCTCCTCGGCTCCGCATCCGCGCTCTACTCACCTGCAAGATGATATGGGAAGGGGTGAGTCACCAAGACTCAGTGTGTAAATCCCCGACCCGAAAATAACACTCATACACAAGATATTAGTATGACATGCGATTTATGCAACCCAACCTAGCCATCCATGCTCCTTTTCTACCCCGTGTGGTACCAAACCACTGGTGACTTATAGTCACGATATCCGTCAATACGTGTGGTGCCAAACCACTGGTGGTGTCAAACCACTGGTGACCCGAAGTCACGATCAAATGATGGGGCCAACCCATCGTGTGATACCAAATCACTGGCGTCGATCCCGTATCTCAAATGTGGGGCCAACCCACGGTGGTACTAAGCCACAGGGACAAGACGCTATGAGGTGCCAAACCTCTGGAGGTACCAAACCTCTGGTGACCGTAGTCACAATGTGTTACCAAAACACTGGTGTCCGTCGACACGATTATTACTCCCTCTCATCAATCCCGCCATCATCATGCTCACATAACAAGTATCATGATCCCATATATCATGCAATCATATATAGCATAGCATTTAACAGCTTATGATGGCATACACAACATATATCGTAGATCGAGTAATAGGGGGCTTACCCAAAGACCAAGCTTATGCCCACAAGGCAAAAAAAATTTCTACATGAGAGGTTATAATCTCATCATAATAACAATTATTACTAATAAAGTGTGTAAGAGCTTACACACCTATTTAATCGAAGATTTAACTAGGATTCCCGTATCTATGCGATATTACAAAAGTCCCGAACTTGTCCTCGTAATGCCCCTATATTCAGCCATCGTAGGTTAGTAGTCAAAAAGCCTTAATTGCCTAATTAGAAATCCCAATAAAATGTGGCCCGAATATAGTACTCACCTTACACCAACTTGGTCACCAACCAAATCTCGAAGATTCACAGCATTCGGCTATAGCCTTCCCTGAAATCGGTTTTAGTATTCATTTAGAGACCAAAGGTCATACGGCCCTAGCATGCATTCACAACCAAAGAGTTTGTTGCCCCTTATCTTAACGACGGACTTGGCCTTTAAGCACCACGATTCAGCACTCCTTTTTGGTGTTTAGAGGTTTCGGCTATCATGTGGAACAAGAATAAGTCAATAATTCGATTATCACAATTTGAAGAAATATTAAAAGAGGGATAGCAGAGGGTCGGCATTACTCAAATCGACCCAAGGAAAGAAAAAGGTTCTTTACCAGAAGATCCGGCTTTGTCCCTAAAAACCACCTTGATTTCGGCACTTAAGATGATGAGGAGAAACGCATGAAGAGAGGGTTTACAAGTCAAGTTTTCGGCTTAACACTAAATGCAAAGGATCAAAACCTTCTAAGCTTGCTGATTTTAGCCCTCCCTTTTTTATGCACATTCGGCTACCACAAGATGAAGAGAAGAAAGCAATTTCGAGAATTTTGGCCAAGTAACAACTTGAAGGGAAAGTAGAACCAAACTAAGAAATCTTAGCACCTCCAAAGCTCTCAAAACCGAATGTTGAGGCCCTTAGGAATTTCTTCATATTCGGCCATGCACAAGGGAGAGAAGGAAAAACAAAGCAATGCATTTTTGGCCATGCTTTAAAAAAAATGGTGATTCTTTTAGCCAAACATTCGGCCGGCCATGCTCTTGTTTTGTTTTTCTTTGGATAAAATTCAATCCCCCCCCAAAGCAAACATCATTCCCCATACCTTGAAATAGAGTGCACAATATTAAATAAATGTTCCCATAATTTGTTTCCTTCCTTCAATAATAATAAAACATTCCCCCATGCCTTTAATAAATATTAATAATAATAATAATATATAATATATATATATAGTATACATTACTATCTCTTCCCTTCCCCATACCGCAGCTGGAAAAGGAACAAGGCATGCATGTGTGCGCCCCATGCAGGATACCACCCGTGTTCTGCTGGCCGAAAATAAAATAATAATAAAAAAATTCAAATTTCCTTTATGCTGCTGTCGGGTCTCGAACCTGAGACCTGGGAGAGACTGCCCAAGCCTCTGACCATTCCGCTACTGCGCCGTATCTGTTATAATAGCGTCGGAAATTCTCTTTAAGCTTTCAAGACTTGGCTCCCCCACGCACCTAATGCCAGAAGCCAAAAACAAAACGCCCCACTGCAGCCCAGGGGTTTCGAACCCGAGACCTGGAGCAATATTGCGCCCCAGCCACTCGGCCAATTGACTTTCATGTCAAAAACACGTCGCGAATTTCTTTTAATCCTTTCCCAAAGGCTCCTTTAGCTTAAGCGCTTAAAAGCAAAAGTTTAAACGCCCTGCGTGACTCTCGTGACTCGAACGCAAGACCTAGAGGGCTCCCCTGCTGCTAGCGCCCTAGCCACCTCTCCCACCTGGACTTTCATGTCCAAGCATGCATACAAAAACCTTTTAAAACCTTTTTGCCCTGCCCCCATAAAACACCAAAAATTGAATCCTCCAAAAGCAGTTCCTACTGCTCGAACCTCTTTCCCCCAACCACTCCCCCATGCTAATATGCCACTGAGTCAGCTTGACTTCCATGCCAATTTACTCCACTTTTTATTAATAAGATCTCCCCAGGCCGTCTACCCTAAAATAAAATAACATAAATTAAAAAGCCAAACGCTGCTCCAGCAGCTCGAACATGCGCCCAACAACCTCCAAGCTTCTAAGTAGCATACGCTAGCCACTTAGCCAACCCACTCTCATGTCCATACTTAGCCCCCAAAATTCTTTAAAGCTTCCCCTGCTAACTCCAACGCCCAAAAAATAAAATAAAATGGCACTTGCAGCCATCATGCCTCGAACCCGAGCCGTAGCAACACCCTTAGGCGCACCCAACCCATCGCACCAAGCCTATTCCTTGTGCCATAAACCATCCAAATTTGTACTTAACCCCTATCTTCTGAGGCCCCCTACCTTTAAAGCTTCCAAATTAAAATTCTACTAAACCAAGCCCACTCAAGACCTCTAATTAAGCCGTATTATTCCACGATTAATACTATAGCAATTTAAACACAAGAAAAATCATTCAATCACAACTAGCCCCGGTTCTAGGATGTTACAGTTCTACCCCCTTAAAATAATTTCGTCCGCGAAATTACCTGGATCAGAAGAGTTGGGGGTATTGCTGCCGCATCGCATCCTCGGGCTCCCACGTGGCTTCCTCTACGCCATGATTCCGCCATAGGACCTTCACTAAGGGAACTGACTTCCTACGCAAAACTTTCACATCCCGATCTAGGATCTGCACAGGTTCCTCTTCCATCGTCAAATCTGGACTCACCTCAACTTCGTCAACTGCCAAGACGTGTGATGGATCAGAACGATAGCGTCTAAGCATGGAGACATGGAACACATCGTGAATCTGACTTAGTTCTGCAGGTTACTCGAGCTGATAAGCCACTGGTCCCACTCGTCTCATCACCTTAAACGGTCCAATGAACCTTGGACTTAATTTGCCCTTCTTCCCAAATCTTAACACTTTCTTCCATGGTGAGACCTTCAGAAAAACTTCGTCTCCTACGGCAAATTCTATGTCCCTCCGCTTGAGATCAGCATAAGACTTTTGCCTATCCGAGGCTTCTTTCAACCGAGCTTGGATCTTCTTCACCTTATCCTCAGTTTCTGCAACCAATTCTGGTCCTAACATCCGTCGCTCACCCAACTCCGTCCAACAAGTAGGTGTGCGACACCTCCTACCATATAACGCTTCATATGGTGCCATCTTAATGCTTGCCTGATAACTGTTGTTGTATGCGAACTCAGCTAATGGCAAAAATTCTTCCCAACTACCTCTGAAGTCCAAAACGCAACCTCTTAACATGTCCTCCAAAATCTGAATAACTCTTTCTGACTGCCCGTCGGACTGTGGATGGAATGCTGTACTGAAATCCAACCGTGTACCCAAAGCCTGATGTAGTGCTCTCCAAAACCTCGACGTAAATCTGGGGTCTCTGTCTAAGATGATCGATACTGGCACGCTATGCAACCTCACTATCTCCGCCACATACAACTTAGCTAACTTCTGGAGCGAGTAATCCACTCTTACTGGAATGAAATGAGCTGACTTGGTCAGACGGTCCACAATCACCCAAATTGAGTCCTTCTTGCTGGGCTTGAGGGGTAGCCCACTGACGAAGTCCATAGTGATCCTCTCCCATTTCCACTGAGGAATCTTCACCGGTTGAAGTAACCCAGATGGCAACTGATGTTCAGCCTTTACCCGCTGACATGTGAGACACCTTCCCACGAATTCAGTTACCTCGCGCTTCAACCCTGGCCACCAGAACTGCTTTCGTAAATCTCCATACATCTTGCTACCTCTAGGATGCATAGCGTATGGGCTGCTATGCGCATCCTGAAGAATTCTTTGCCTTAATTCCACATCATTCGGCATACAAGGCCGCCCTTGAAAACACATCACACCATCACCAGTCAAACTATACCCTTCCAAACCGCCATCTTGAACTTGCAATCTCCGCGCGCTCAAACTGTCATCCCCTAATTGCTTTTCTTTAATCTCCTCGATCCAGGTTGGCTTAACTTGCAACTCTGCCAAGAGACTTCCGTCGTCGTATAGACTAAGACGAGCAAACATCGCCCTTAAGTCTGTCACGACCTTTCGGCTCAACGCATCAGCCACCACGTTAGCCTTGCCTGGGTGGTACTCAATTGAACAGTCGTAGTCCTTCAGCAGTTCGATCCATCGGCGTTGTCTCAAATTTAAGTCCTTTTGCGTCAAAAGATACTTTAGACTTTTATGATCCGTGTAGACTATCGATTTCTCCCCATATAAGTAGTGCCTCCATATTTTCAAAGCAAAAACCACTGCTGCTAACTCCAAGTCATGGGTAGGATAGTTAACCTCATGCGGTCTTAGCTGACGGGATGCATAGGCCACCACCTTCCCTTCCTGCATCAACACACATCCCAAACCATTGTGGGACGCATCACAATAAACCGTGAACAATTTCCCCGCCTTAGGCTGAACCAAAACGGGAGCTTCCGTCAGAATCTTTCTTAGCTTATCAAAACTTTCTTGCTGTATCTCTGACCAAACAAATGGGACTCCTTTCCTTAATAACTTAGTCAACGGCGCTGCGATTAAAGAGAATCCTTCCACAAATCTTCGATAGTACCCGGCCAGTCCCAGAAAACTTCGAATTTCCGCCACTGACCTAGGCGGTTTCCAATCCAATACCGCTTCAACCTTGCGAGGGTCCACTCTAATCCCTTCAGCTGACACCACGTAACCCAAGAAGGTCACCTCTCTAAGCCAAAATTCGCACTTACTGAATTTGGCATACAACTGCTCCTCCCTCAGCACTTGTAGAACTATACGCAAATGCCTATCATGCTCCTCCTCCGTCCCTGAGTAAACCAATATGTCTTCTATAAACACCACGACAAATTGATCTAAGTATTGCTGAAACACCCTATTCATTAGGTCCATGAATGCTGCCGGCGCGTTGGTCAACCCAAACGGCATCACTAAAAACTCGTAATGCCCATATCGGGTACGAAATGCCGTCTTGTGCACATCAGCCTCCTTTACCTTAAGTTGATGATAGCCCGACCTAAGATCTATCTTTGAGAACACCGATGCACCCTTCAGTTGATCAAACAGGTCCTCAATCTGAGGCAACGGATACCTGTTTTTGATCGTCAACTTGTTTAGCTGACGGTAGTCGATACACATCCGCATTGACCCGTCTTTCTTCTTGACAAACAACATAGGTGCTCCCCACGGAGATATACTAGGTCGAATGAACCCTCTATCCAAGAGTTCCTGAATTTGAGCCTTCAGTTCCACCAACTCCTTTGGTGCCATTCGATAGGGCGCTATAGACACAGGTGCCGTCCCGGGCAACAAATCTATACCGAACTCCACTTCCCGATCGGGAGGCAGACCCTGAAGTTCTTCAGGAAACACATCAGTGAATTCTCCTACAGTTCGGACCTTCTCAACTGTTGACTCCTTAGCCTCCAAGGCATAAATCTGAACCAACAATGCTTCACACCCCTTTTTGATCATTTTCTCGGCCTTCAAGGCAGACACTACATTGGATAGATAATCTCTTCTGTTACCGATCATGACCACTTCATCACCCTTACCCGTCTTTAAATCCATGCGCTTAGCGGCGCAATCCAACCTTGCCTGATGCTTAACCAGCCAGTCCATTCCAAGAATTAGATCGAACTCCCCAAACGGCAGTTCCATCAGATCAGCCACAAACACTACCCCTTGGAGTTCTAGGGGTATATCTCTATATAGCTTGTTCACCATCACAGAGTGCCCTAGCGGACTAATTACAGTCATCTCCCTAGAAGCAGTCTCAAAATCCAAGTTCATAGTTTCTACCACACTACTAGCCACGTATGAATGCGTCGAACCCACATCAATTAAAGCAACATAAGGGAGACCGAAAATTAGGAACGTACCGGTGATGACGTCTGGTGCGTCACCCTCCTCGCGACGCCTCGCTGCGTAGACTAAGCCGGGCTGCCTAGCTTCGGTGTTGCCTGCTCCTCTGCCCTGAATTCCGCGACCTCGATTAGGACCATTGCCTCCTCTACCATTACCACGACCCCTCTGCTGTGGTCCCACATTCCTTGCTGGAGTACGGTTCTGACCCTCTGGCTGATTCCTTGCCAACTTCCGAGGACAATCCCTTACACGGTGATCCGGAGATCCACATTCAAAGCAACCCCTCTCACCGGTGTAACAACCTCCCCAATGTGACTTCCCACAGCGATTACACTGAGCCGGTCTCTGATTAGTAGCCATGGTCCTTCCAGCCTGATTTGGCCCACTCTGTCTGGCCCTCTTTTGTGCATTATTTCCCGATCCAGACGACCCAACACCTCTTTTCTGCTTGCTCCTGTCATAGCTCTGCCTCACAGACTCCCGGAGCCTTTCGGCTACCTTAGCCTTTTCCACTAAAACAGCAAACTCACGCACCTGCTGTGGAGCAATCAACAACCTTAAATCATCCCTAAGTCCGTCTTCAAAACGGACACAACGATCATGCTCAGTTGACACAACTCCCTGAGCATAGCGGCTCAGCCTCAGGAATTCTGCCTCATACTCAGATACCGACTTATTTCCTTGTACCAGTCCCAGAAAGGTTTTCCTCTGAGTATCAGTGTAATTGGTGCCCACATACTTCCTCTGATAAGTAGCTTTGAAGTATTCCCACGTAAGGTCGTCTGCTGTAGCGCCGTCTCGAACCGTGAGCCACCACTGGTACGACTCGTCTTTTAGAAGCGACACCGCTCCTTTCAGCTTCTCCTCATTTGTTAAATCGAGATCGTCCATGATCCTCTCGGTTGATTCTAACCAATATTCGGCTGTACTGGGTGCGACACCTGACACATCCCGAAATACTTCAGCTCCATTGGATCGGAGCCGCTCAGATACAGACTTCCGAGCTCCTGTGCCTCTACTGGTCTCAGCCATCATTTCTAGAACACGCAGCATAGCCTGCGATACCGACTCACCCCCCGTCTGATCCGGATGTCCAACACCAAAAGTTGGGGGTGGTGGTGGAGGTGGTATCTCATTATCCGATCCTTGGCCCGACCTAACTGGTTCTGTCATGGCCATCCGGCCTCTACCGCGTCCCCGACGGCCGCGACCTCTAGAACTCATTTCTTATAGCGCAATCTGTCTTAAAAGTTTTATGAGTTAGCCAATGTTCCACTGATTATTAGCAAAGAATTTTATGGGCAAGATCAAGAAGTTGTTCTTTCGATCTAACAAGTTGCAAGTCATCCATTGTAATTCGAAGATACTTATTCCATTACCCTTTTGTCCAATTCCTAACCCGGGGTATTTTTGTCATTTACCCTACAGGGGTATTTTGGTAATAAAACAAAGTAAGTTTGTAAATCTTGACAAATCAAGGGAAAATTTAAAATTTGCAAAACTTGGGGTTCTTTTTGAGGAATTGTCTTCTCAAATGGGTAGTATTGCAAAAATCTCGAAAATCAGGGTTATTTTGGTAATTTGCAAATTAGGGGCAATTTCGTAATTTTCCAAAATCACGATATTTTGATATTTTGTAAACTAGGGATTTGGGTATAAGAAAAATTTTGTTAAAATTTTGGGGTAGCTTAGTAGATTTTAAAACTAGGGGCTTTTTAAAATGTTCATAAATCAAGAGAATTTTGTAATATGAATCTCACAAGTTTGAGGGAAGTCTTTAAAACTAGAGTTTTTATCAAAACGCGGCTAACTCCCTTTCGGGTTTTAATAATAGGGTTTAGCCCACGAACAAGTCCTCAAGGTTTGGGTGAACCGAAGCTACGCACCAGGTAGGATTCCCGCGAAGAGGAGGTGAGTCGCTAAGACCACTTAAATACCAAGCTCTTCCGGATCCAATCCTAGACATGCGTACAAGGATTACCACACCTTAACTTGGCGACTTAGTCATGGGTTTGTTTAATTAGGCAATTATAAATCTTATGCGATTGTTTGGGGTAAACTAGCCCTAGGGTTCATATACCTTTCATACTATCTACGTCCCATTTTCTACCCCTTTACAGATAGTCATTTATACAAAGATTAAAGATACTTACAAGAGCGGATCGGTGCCGGAGACTCGACGCCATGTTTGTTCGACCAAAACCATTTTCAAAGAGGTTTTCAAAAGCCTATCTAGCAAAAACATTTTTAGGTCTTAGGCCCTCACAGCCGAGTTTTATAACCTGGCTCTGATACCAAATTGTAACACCCCGAACCCGGCCCACAAGCCATGACCGGATCCGGTATGTCACGGAGTAAAAAGGAGTTTGAAAGGTTTGTACTAATAGTAAAAAAAAAATTATTAAGGGTATAAAACGGTGTTTGCTAAAACTCAAGTGGGTTGATTTGGTAAATCCGATTGAGTTGAAAATCCTTTTTAAAACCATTTGATCATTTAGATTTTAGAACATTAAAGTGATCAATAGCTTAGAAAATTTCATTACCCGATGGTAACATTTTTTTTTGAAAACGCGTACGAGTACTTATTTTTGAAAACGTTACTTTTAACCGATTTGCATAACCGTTCGTAAGTTCATCAGTTATATAATAAAGTAAAAACAACTACCTAAACATCCAAAATAATAATAAGCGGCCATATTACAACCCAATCGAATTGTAGTGAATAATAGACTTAAAGCGGGGCAGAATAAAATTTCGAGTCAACAAAACCAACATGGCCGCCTCGAGCTCTCCTCGGCTCCGCATCCGCGCTCTACTCACCTGCAAGATGATATGGGAAGGGGTGAGTCACCAAGACTCAGTGTGTAAATCCCCGACCCGAAAATAACACTCATACACAAGATATTAGTATGACATGCGATTTATGCAACCCAACCTAGCCATCCATGCTCCTTTTCTACCCCGTGTGGTACCAAACCACTGGTGACTTATAGTCACGATATCCGTCAATACGTGTGGTGCCAAACCACTGGTGGTGTCAAACCACTGGTGACCCGAAGTCACGATCAAATGATGGGGCCAACCCATCGTGTGATACCAAATCACTGGCGTCGATCCCGTATCTCAAATGTGGGGCCAACCCACGGTGGTACTAAGCCACAGGGACAAGACGCTATGAGGTGCCAAACCTCTGGAGGTACCAAACCTCTGGTGACCGTAGTCACAATGTGTTACCAAAACACTGGTGTCCGTCGACACGATTATTACTCCCTCTCATCAATCCCGCCATCATCATGCTCACATAACAAGTATCATGATCCCATATATCATGCAATCATATATAGCATAGCATTTAACAGCTTATGATGGCATACACAACATATATCGTAGATCGAGTAATAGGGGGCTTACCCAAAGACCAAGCTTATGCCCACAAGGCAAAAAAAATTTCTACATGAGAGGTTATAATCTCATCATAATAACAATTATTACTAATAAAGTGTGTAAGAGCTTACACACCTATTTAATCGAAGATTTAACTAGGATTCCCGTATCTATGCGATATTACAAAAGTCCCGAACTTGTCCTCGTAATGCCCCTATATTCGGCCATCGTAGGTTAGTAGTCAAAAAGCCTTAATTGCCTAATTAGAAATCCCAATAAAATGTGGCCCGAATATAGTACTCACCTTACACCAACTTGGTCACCAACCAAATCTCGAAGATTCACAGCATTCAGCTATAGCCTTCCCTGAAATCAGTTTTAGTATTCATTTAGAGACCAAAGGTCATACGGCCCTAGCATGCATTCACAACCAAAGAGTTTGTTGCCCCTTATCTTAACGACGGACTTGGCCTTTAAGCACCACGATTCGGCACTCCTTTTTGGTGTTTAGAGGTTTCGGCTATCATGTGGAACAAGAATAAGTCAATAATTTGATTATCACAATTTGAAGAAATATTAAAAGAGGGATAGCAGAGGGTCGGCATTACTCAAATCGACCCAAGGAAAGAAAAAGGTTCTTTGCCAGAAGATCCGGCTTTGTCCCTAAAAACCACCTTGATTTCGGCACTTAAGATGATGAGGAGAAACGCATGAAGAGAGGGTTTACAAGTCAAGTTTTCGGCTTAACACTAAATGCAAAGGATCAAAACCTTCTAAGCTTGCTGATTTTAGCCCTCCCTTTTCTATGCACATTCGGCTACCACAAGATGAAGAGAAGAAAGCAATTTCGAGAATTTTGGCCAAGTAACAACTTGAAGGGAAAGTAGAACCAAACTAAGAAATCTTAGCACCTCCAAAGCTCTCAAAACCGAATGTTGAGGCCCTTAGGAATTTCTTCATATTCGGCCATGCACAAGGGAGAGAAGGAAAAACAAAGCAATGCATTTTTGGCCATGCTTTAAAAAAAATGGTGATTCTTTTAGCCAAACATTCGGCCGGCCATGCTCTTGTTTTGTTTTTCTTTGGATAAAATTCAATCCCCCCCCAAAGCAAACATCATTCCCCATACCTTGAAATAGAGTGCACAATATTAAATAAATGTTCCCATAATTTGTTTCCTTCCTTCAATAATAATAAAACATTCCCCCATGCCTTTAATAAATATTAATAATAATAATAATAATATATATATAGTATACATTACTATCTCTTCCCTTCCCCATACCGCAGCTGGAAAAGGAACAAGGCATGCATGTGTGCGCCCCATGCAGGATACCACCCGTGTTCTGCTGGCCGAAAATAAAATAATAATAAAAAAATTCAAATTTCCTTTATGCTGCTGTCGGGTCTCGAACCTGAGACCTGGGAGAGACTGCCCAAGCCTCTGACCATTCCGCTACTGCGCCGTATCTGTTATAATAGCGTCGGAAATTCTCTTTAAGCTTTCAAGACTTGGCTCCCCCACGCACCTAATGCCAGAAGCCAAAAACAAAACGCCCCACTGCAGCCCAGGGGTTTCGAACCCGAGACCTGAAGCAATATTGCGCCCCAGCCACTCGGCCAATTGACTTTCATGTCAAAAACACGTCGCGAATTTCTTTTAATCCTTTCCCAAAGGCTCCTTTAGCTTAAGCGCTTAAAAGCAAAAGTTTAAACGCCCTGCGTGACTCTCGTGACTCGAACGCAAGACCTAGAGGGCTCCCCTGCTGCTAGCGCCCTAGCCACCTCTCCCACCTGGACTTTCATGTCCAAGCATGCATACAAAAACCTTTTAAAACCTTTTTGCCCTGCCCCCATAAAACACCAAAAATTAAATCCTCCAAAAGCAGTTCCTACTGCTCGAACCTCTTTCCCCCAACCACTCCCCCATGCTAATATGCCACTGAGCCAGCTTGACTTCCATGCCAATTTACTCCACTTTTTATTAATAAGATCTCCCCAGGCCGTCTACCCTAAAATAAAATAACATAAATTAAAAAGCCAAACGCTGCTCCAGCAGCTCGAACATGCGCCCAACAACCTCCAAGCTTCTAAGTAGCACACGCTAGCCACTTAGCCAACCCACTCTCATGTCCATACTTAGCCCCCAAAATTCTTTAAAGCTTCCCCTGCTAACTCCAACGCCCAAAAAAAAATAAAATGGCACTTGCAGCCATCATGCCTCGAACCCGAGCCGTAGCAACACCCTTAGGCGCACCCAACCCATCGCACCAAGCCTATTCCTTGTGCCATAAACCATCCAAATTTGTACTTAACCCCTATCTTCTGAGGCCCCCTACCTTTAAAGCTTCCAAATTAAAATTCTACTAAACCAAGCCCACTCAAGACCTCTAATTAAGCCGTATTATTCCACGATTAATACTATAGCAATTTAAACACAAGAAAAATCATTCAATCACAACTAGCCCCGGTTCTAGGATGTTACATATTCATTAAAGAAAAAGCCTTATACGAGTGAAACACGAGTGTGAGTGATTTTTCTTTGTGAGTGACTTGTGAGTTTTAGTAAGGTATTATGTTTGTTTTGTTTTAACAATTTTTCTTTTCAGAAAATAAACATGAATCTAGAAGTGTTGTTAGAATCTGATTATCAATACTTGTTGAACGGGATGCAAAGAATCATGAACACCAAGTTTGACAAGTTACATAAGCGATTGGATCGAATCGAGGAACGAGACCAACAAGAACGACTTTCTTCAAGTCGAAGGATGGGGTCAAGATCTTCTCAAAGACACGCATTCGAAGATCATCCGAGAAGAGATTTTGGCCGAGATTTGTGTTCCTCAAGAAGTTCGAGACGGTATGAATCAAACTTAGAATTTGAGCCCTCTCAAGGTTACCAACGAGGAAGTGAACGTGGTTCGTATGCATCCAAGTATTCATCCACGAAAGATTGTTATCGAAATGGTTCAAATCATGATTCCTATTCGACAAGGAATTCAAGGCGAAGCGAAACAAATTTTGAGTTTGAATCCTATTATGTTGACGAACGAGAAAACACGAGCTACTCTTCGAACGCTTTAAGGACGTTCCGCACGAAGAATCTTACACGAAGGATCGAACGTGATTTCTATGAAAAAATGTCCTCTTTCTTTGAGTCGAACCCTTCTATTTTTGGTTCTTTTGAATCATCTTCTTGTTATAATCAAAACGAAAAAGAAATCGAGATCGTAAGAGAAAAAGAAAATAAAGAATAAGAAATTGAAAAGGAGATCAAGTGAAAAGGAAATAAAAATGAGAGAGAAGAAAAAATCTTGAAAAAGAAGATGAAGAAAATAAGATTGAAAAAGAAAGAAAAGAAACTGAGATAGAAAAAGAAGTGAGAGAAAAGAATGAGTAAGAAAATGTGAGGAGTGTTTTAACTAACTCCCTTGAAGAATGAGTAAGAAACCGTGAGGAGTGTTTTAACTAACTCCCTTGAACTTTGTTCTTCTTCTGTTTGTTCTTTTCAAGTTTCCGACAAATCGCACAATGACCTTCAACTATAATACCTTCCCGATGAGCGATGTTTTCATATGATTGAAAAAGGTAAGATTGAAAATGAACCACATGAGCCCGAAGGTAAGCAAGGTAAGGAATTTTTAAATGAGTCTCAGCAATCTGATTTTAAAGTTGTCAATGAACTTTCCGGTGACTTAGTTTTTAAAAGTTTTTTTATTCTCCTTCGATTAATTTTCATTCTTTGAATGTGGTTGACATCTTTTCCTCTGTTCGACAAGCCTACTTGATTTTGCAACATGACGCGTTATCACGGAAAGCAAATAAGTTGATTGAATATGGTGATTTCATGAGTCAACCTTTACCTTGTGAAAAACCTTTGAATTTGTGCATGCCTGTTACGATAGGTGGAAAAAGATTTGATTACATGATGCCTTATATGTGAAATTTTTCTTGGTTTAGCATGTTTGATTCAGTGAGACCATTGTTACTTTTTAACCTAAATAATCAAACACATGTGTTTAAACCGGGAATTTGTTTGGACTCATTTTGTGAAAGAATTAAGTGTCATCAATTGTGCTTGAAAAATTTACATCATTTTGATACGTGTTTTTCGAATAAGGTAACGAACTTTGCCCACTTTTTGTTCAATTTTTATTCGTTCCTTAAGCAAGTTTTGTTGTTGTACTTGAAGTTTACATATCATTTGGTCGAGGTTAACTCAACCCTGCAGTATCGACTACATTACGCTTCTGAAGAGCGAAGGTTTGTGTTAACGGAGAAAGGCAAAGTTGATCTTTTTCTTTGCGCTCCTAAAGGTAAGACACTTGAAACTTATGAATCCATTTTGTTCTCTTCGGATGGTGTCAAGAATCCCATTGCTGATTTCATTTTCGTAAAGTCCTTAAATCGTGATGTGCTTAATTGTTCTATCCTGTTTGATAATGAACTATCTGCTTTGGTTATTGACAAAAAGATAATTGTTTTTGATAAGTGTCATGAAACATTTGTTGATGCATTTGTGCTCTCCTCGGATGATGGAAAAATTTTTGCTAGCAATTTGAACTTTGTAAATCATTTAGATCATGATATGCTTAATTGTTCTATTTTGCCTGTTCGAGATTTATCTACCTGTGATGATTATATCTATCATTTGTTGTGTCACTCGCATGATGATTTTGACTTGTGGAATCCCATTAGATCGTATGCATGCCTTGAAAACTATTCCATCGTGAGTCAAAAATTTGACAAGGCATTACTTCTATTGTACGATAATTTGATTCTACCTGTTCAAATGTGATTTATTCATTTGGTGCTGCTTACATTTGGTTTGCAAGTATGTTTGAAACAACTCTTGCTAACTCATGGTTATTTTTTTAGATGTCGAGTTTATCATCCGTCCCGTTTGATCGAGGAAAATCGATCAAAAGGAATTTGGTTCGAGAAAACCAACGGGTCGATTTGAGGACGAATCGTCTTGAAGAGGGGGGATGATACGGGCACGCTCAGGGCACCAACGTTTTGCAACTCGATGAGCCCGGGGTCCAACTCCTTAGTATTCCATGCACCTTGGTGCTCGTCCAAGTTGAGCCAAATTAGCTCATTTGAACTCAATTTCAGCTCACTCAAGCTCACTCCAGCTCATTGAGTTTATTATTAAATTTAATGCTTTAAACAAATTCAGTCTTTAAATTAGTTATTTTCCTACAGAAAATTAAAGTGTCCTAATAACTTAATTTAGTGTTGGATTTAATTTGTCTAAGTCTAAATTTAAATTGTCTCATTTTATTTCAGCTTTTTAGTTAGTTTTAATTCAAGAATTTAAGTGCAGTTTTTTTCTATTTAATTAGGGGCTGCCGAATTTCAATGTGTCCTAAATGGTGTATTTAATTTGTCTAAAGTGTCTATTAAGATGTCCTGGTGTGTCTTTAATTTTTTTCAGCTGAAATGAAAGGTTTTAATGTGAATTCATCTCCTTTATAGGTATTGGCCGAATGCTTCAATGCACTTGAAGGATACATGGACGATTGGAAAGAGAAATAAGAGCATGGATTAATTTAATGAAGGATTAAAAGCAAGCATGCTTTGTCGAAATTAATGCTATGTTGGTGCATGCTTGGGCGGCACATTAAATGAGTTGCTAGGTGTTTTTCTCCATGCGTGAACAACCATTTAAGAGGCATGCTGGTGGACGAATTTAATGAAATGTTGGGACAAGCATGGACGTCACTTAATGTGTTGGTTTCTTCATGCATGGACACCATTTAATGTGCATGCTGATTGTTGGCATCTCCAAGGGCACCTAATCGGCCAAAGAGTCACCAGCCCCTTCAAGTTCCCAAGGTGGTTGAATGTCTCCCCAACACACATCAAATACATCACACACTTCAAGGGTTGTTCGGCTGCTCCCTTTTTATCAAAAGACACCAATTTAAGAGCCTAATTAAAGCAAGGGACGTACCTAGCTACTGCATGCATCTATAAGGGACTTTAAAATACATTTCTTCTTCTAGAAAGTTGCCCCTTGACGTTCCCAAAGGCTGCACATGGACTTCGACAAATTTTGGTTTCAATTCTTGAATAGTCAGCCTTCTAGAAACTGACCGTTGAAGTTCTATTGCTGCCAAATACATTCAGCTGAATTTTGCAAGCATTTGAAGGCCACAATCAGCCGAATTTTGCCAAGCAAACCAAGGGACTTTATTCTAGATTTTTCTAGTCATTTCTAGCTGAAATTTATTTAGCCTTTAAGCCATGTTAATGACCATTCGGCTAGCTCATGATAGCCTATAAATATTTGCTATTTTCATTTGTAAGGTTTAGACTTTTTTTGCCAATTTATGAAATTATATGAACTTTGTTCATCGAGTGAGTTTTATCTCCTCTTCGTTTTTGTACAAGTTGCGATTCTGACTTATCAAGCCTACCTGTGGTGTCAATCATACTCTTCCATTCCATTATACCATCGGTTCTTATCTTTCTAGATAACGGGTCGTGGTCCATATCAATTTCCATCTTACACCTTAAACATTATAGAAACTGAGGTGACACTTCATATAGTGTTAAATTGTTTCTCGTTTAAGTTCACTTTTCCATTCCCACAAATTATCTCTATTCATCCTTAAACCAAAATTCCAACTTTCTTTCCTTCCATCCTAAGCCGAACCTATCCATTTACCATCTATCCATTTTCATTAACAACCCATCCCCATCACTTAATCAGTTATCATCCCTTTTTGATAGCTTTCACCATTTTAGTCTATTTTCATCCATATCTCTCTAATATTTTCAGAAGGCTTATTTTCCTCCTCGTAGACAATTGAGCAATTCACATACGACTCGACTCATCCTGAGGCTAACTGTATCAAGAAGACAAAGAAATAGAAATAGAAAAAGAGAAAAAAGAAAAAGACGTTGAAAAAGAAACGAAAGAAAATGAAGATAGTGCACGAGAACAAGAAAAAGAGAGCGAAATTTTAACTAACCCACACGAAAATTGCTCTTGTTCTGTGCCTTCTTTTCAGGTGCCTAGAACTCGATGTGGCAAATATCGACTTCAATACCTTCCCAATGAGAGATGCTTTCGCATGACCGAGAAAGGTAAGGTTGAAGATGAAATTGAACCACACGAGTTCGAAGATAAGCGAGGTAAGGAATTTTTAACAACCGAGTCATGGCGATCAGGTTTGAACATTGTTGAAAATGACTTAGTTTTTAAAAGTTTCCCTTATTTTCGTTCGATTAATTGCTATTCTTTGAATGTGGTTGATGTTGTTTGGTACGATCGACAAACCAAAAATTTGATTTTGCATGATAACGGGTTATCACAAAAAACAAATAAATTCTTCGATCATTTTGTGCATCAATTACTATCTTGTGAAAACTCCATGAATTTGTACAAATTTGATTTGATGTATAAAAGGAGATTTGAATGTTTGTTTCTGAGGACGCGAAAATCCTATTGGTTTAGCATGATTGATTTAATGA
Organism: Gossypium australe; assembly: GCA_005393395.2. Taxonomy (NCBI): domain Eukaryota; kingdom Viridiplantae; phylum Streptophyta; class Magnoliopsida; order Malvales; family Malvaceae; genus Gossypium; species Gossypium australe. Next base: position 48,972,399 of record CM016618.1, on the reverse strand, counting down.
ACCCTTTGCTACATTTCAACATAAGTAATCAAACTCATGTTTTTAAACTGAGATTTTGTTTTGATTCATTTTGTGGGAAAATCAAGCAACATCGAATGTGTTCGAATAATTTCTATTGTTTTGATACTTCGTCTTTGAATAAGGTAACGAAATTTGCCCTGTTTGTTTTCAATTTATATTAGTGCCTTAAACAAATTCTGTGGTTGTACATGAAGTTTGCATGTCGTTTGGAAAAGGTTAATTCAACCACGAAGCCTTGGCTACACTATAGTCCCGAGGAGAGAAGATTTGTGTTGGTCGAGCAAGGTAAAAACTATCTTTATTTTCCTGCTCATAAAGGTAAGACACTTGAAAGTTTTGGAACGTTTTTGTTCTCCTCAGATGGTGTTAAAAATCTTGTTGATACTTTGATTTTTGAAAGATGGTACTTAGATCGTGATGTGGGTAACCATTTCATTTCATTTGAACATGATCTATCTGTTTTGATTAAAGATAAAAAGATTCTTGTTTTTGATAATTGTCATGATGCATTTGTGAGTGATTCTTTTCAATTACCTACTTGTAACGATTATGTCTACCATTTAATTCATTACTTGCGATCCAATCATGACTTGTGGAAACAACTTGAGACTTTTGAATGCCTTAAAACATGTCCATTTTTGTTTCAAACATTTAACGAGGCATTGGCGAGTAAGTTAGTTCGTTTGCATGTTAATTTGAATCTGTTCAATCGCATACGTTATACTTGTCTTTATATTGTAATAGGCCCATTCTACCTGGCCCGTTCAAAACAAAATAAAACCAAGAAAACAAATAAACCAATAAACCATAATAGTCTACAGTCCTTATTTACAGCAGGGCAGTAGGGTCCAATTGACCTAAATAAAAATATAGCCCAAATAAAAAACCAGTTCATTAATTCATTATTGGCCCAAAATATTGCTACACAGACCCAGTAAAACAAATGAAGCCCAAAATTAAACACCAGATCAAACTGAGCCTGAATAGCCCAAATACGAATGCCAGAACCAAAGCAAGTCCGGCTCCAATAGCCCGAATGTGAATCAGTTCGTCACAGGGTGGAGGCTCCAGAAGTTCCAGTGTCTTCGGAGCATACGAGCTCTTCCACGCGCACCCTGCGTGCACTCACGTTAGCCTTCCCCACGTGCACCCTGTGTCACGGTCATCAGCAATGGCTATTAGGCAAACACGCGCCAGCATCAACAGGGGTCCCTTTTCGTAGTGTAACTGCAACAGAAAATAAAAAACGAGAGCTAGAACCACAAGAACAGTGTAGAATACAGTAGAAGGTTTTTAGAAAATGTGTATTTCATTTTCTAGGCTATAAAAAGCCAAGTATTGTACAGAAAAAGGGGATCCGCAATCCGCAATACGCAATACAAACTCGAAGAAAAAAATAGAGAAAAAAGGTGATTTTCATATATCAAGAATCTGTTTAATTTCCTTTCTGTTTGGAATCTTGTTTTATATATTTATTTGAAAAAACAAAAGGAAAGTGTTTACCGGGAAGCCATTTGATCTTTGGCCTCTTAGTCTCAATCGGAGTTTGGATAGAGATCTTGGTGCGGGTGGGATATTCACCTTCTTCATCATCGGAACTTGATAGGATTTAGATCAGAGGCAAACTAGCGCATTAAAGCAAATCGATGTACTGCTGTTCGCCGATTGTAATGGCATCTTAGTGGTAGATCAGGAGTTTTTTGCGGCGACAGAGTAAAGGGAGAGTTAGGTTTTGTTTTACTGAGTGAATGAGTAATTAGGATAGGATTAAGGTTAGTTTTGGGGCTTTATCAAAACACATGAAACGGAAGTGTTTAAGGCCAACATTAATGGTTTCGAAACAGTGTCGCTCTGAATGCCTTAACCCGACCCGATCCCTTTATACGAAGATCTACGCGTTTATACAATTAATATAGAAATTGCGCATGTGGTCCCTCATATTTCTATATTGTTTTTAATTAATTCAATTATACATAGTCTTTATTGCTCAATTGATATTGTTAATTTGTGCAGTATTTCAATTAAATCCTAATTATGCGTTATGATTGGATATTGGAATAATTTGTTGATTACCCCTTTATTTTTCATGTGGCAATTCAATATGATCCTCAATCTAGTTCAAATAATTTTGGTTTATTTATACAATGAGCGTGTAACTTTATTTTGTTATCATTTTAATTAAGTTTCAAATTTTATCGCAATTCATGTACTCTATCTTTCAGTCAAAATATTTTTAAATTATTGTATATAATGAATTTATTCCATTTTTAAATAATTTCATAAAATATTGATCAAAAACTAATTTGTTTTATGTATTTTCAATCTATGAGCATTTAAATTTTTTATTTTATGTTAATTCGCCATTATCAATTTTGTAGAATTATTAAATTTCATAATTTATTGTTAACATAGTGTTTAATTTGGAAATGTTGCTCGATTAATGTTTGTACATCTTGTACCATAGCATGTTTCAAATTCCAATATAAGTGTGCCTTTATCAAATATTTTGTATATATTAAGTCTATTATAAAAAATTCTGTACATAAATTTTTTCAATGATAAGGCAATGTTTGTATGTTTGGGAGTATAAGAAAATGATGCCCTAACATACTGGGTGTTAATTTCCTAGTCAACCAGATAGCCAAATACCTTTTTCAATTAAATATCTTGAGGATCAAAGATGATCTCAGTGTCGAGGTATAAAGTGTTATGTCCTAACATACTGGTTGTGATTTTTTATTCTTTCGAAACGAGCTAAACTTGAAATTCAAGATTCAATAAATTAACTTTCTTCAAGAAAACTTGCATTTTCTAGCATGTTGTTAATACAATATTTAATTTGTGTATATTTCATGATTGGTGTTTATGCATTCTATTACTGTTATGCCTCAAATTCTAATATGTTCTAGTTCTATTAAGTGTTTTTTTTTTAAGCTTAATATAAAATTTTGTTTTTTTCAAAATAAGGCAATATTTGTGCTTTTGGTAAGTCAGAAAATTATGCCCTAACGTACTGGGTGTCAATTTTCTATCCAACCAGATAATCAAATACCCTTCTTCAATTTCATGCTTTGAAGATCAAAGATGATCTCCGTGTCGGGGTATAAAGGTGTTATGTCCTAACGTACTGGATGTGATATTTTTATTTTCTTCGAAACGAGTTAATCTTGAGATTCAAATTTAATATTGATTAATTTTTTAGAGAATTTATAACGTTTCCAAATTTTTAATGCAAGGACATTAATTAACCAATTTGGTACCCGTTTAGGGGCGCATGGGGGTGTTAACCCTTCCTCGTGTGTAACCGACTCCCGAACCCATTTTCTTGAATCTTGCAAACCAAAACATTTTTAAAGGTGACCCGATCACACCTAAACAAAAAGGATTGGTGGTGACTGCTACTTTTAAAGTCGATCCCCATTTTTCCAAACTCTAAAATAAAAATGGTTTCGACAGCTTGGCGACTCCATTGGGGACTGGTTGAGAGTCAGGCCATAAATTGATTATTTTTTTTGTCCTTCTGATTGAAAATTTGGAAAATCATTTTGAAAAATCATTTTTTTTTACGCATTTGTGTGTACATAATGTTAAGCTTTATAAAATATTTTGGCATTACATTGCATGACTTTGTGGTCACACCTTTAAGTGGGAGTGAGAAACTATGTTTTCGTGAGGTTTTCACCTCCGCATGGGCTAGTGGACTGCTTCTGGGATACATCTGGACCTATGTGCTTCGTGAGGTTTTCACCTCCGCATGGCCATAGGGAAATGTGTCCCCTTGAACTGAACTCGATCCATATGAGCCTATAATGGGTGAGGATTGAGGAATTTGCTGGTTCGGGTACCCTCTCTTTAGAACCAAACCACATATAGTAAACCTTAAGGGCCTACCCTAGGTAGAATGCCAAACCTTTAATGGTTACCCAGATAAGTGTTTGATAATATTATGCGATACTGACTTTTTTTGATTCGTTTGTTATTTGCATGTCATTTCACATTAAAGATGTGTCGATTCCTATTTGGTTGCTAAGATAGAAAGTTGTCCATGGAAAACGAATTTCTTGATAAGTTAGAAGACAATGCGGCTATTCGAGCATGGTCAGAAGGGTTGCAATTGGAAAAAGAGGATAGTCTAGTTGAAGGATACGTTTCGAAGTCATGGGACTTCACTCGCATTAGTGTAACACAAAATGAGCTTCAAGAATTAAGGGATATTTGGACTCATTAGGAGGATGATACTAAACAGATGTTCTGTCACAACTATGGTGATATCTTTCATTTGCTTGATGTCAGAGTAGATAGACACTTGTTTCGGGCTATGGTTCAGTTTTGAAATTCAGCATATAGTTGTTTCACCTTTGGGAAAGTAGATCTGGTGCCTACTATAGAAGACTACACTACTTTACTTCGTTGTCCGGGGATTCAAGCTGATAAAGTTTATACTAGGATTGCTAATGTTCCTTCTTTCGTGAAAAGGTTGATGAGTATTACCGGAATGAGTGAGTAGTGGGTTTTAGCTCGAATGCAGCAAAAAGGTGAGGGAAGATGCATTCCTTGGGAAAATTTAGGGGACTTAATTTTGGCGCACCCTGATGTAAATAAGAAGGTGGATATTTTTGCTTTGAGTATTTACGGATTTGTCATTTTCCCTAGAGTTTTATGGCACATAGATGAAGCAGTGGCAGATTTGTTTGATCGTTTGAATAAACAAGTTACACCAGTTCCTGCGATTCTTGCTGAGACCTTTAGATCTTTAAATGCATGTCGGAGAGCTGGAGAGGGCAGGTTTATTGGATGTGCACAATTATTGATGGTATGGTTTCATGGTCACTTTTGGAAGTAGATAAGATTTCCTACCGACCTTTCTGTGAGAATTATTCACTGTTGAAAGAAGAATTGGCTGCACCAAGGCGGGAGGATATATCAGAAGAAGGGTGGATGACAATTTTATAGAATCTTCAAGAGGAGGATGTCGAGTGGAAAGCTCCGTGGATGGTGCCCAACGATACTATATAGATGCGGAGGTTTTAATTGGTTCCCTTTACTGGGAATTTAGGGAGCCATTGGGTATGCTCCGTTACTTGTGGCAAGACATACAGTCTAGGCAGTTTATACCAGTGACACATGGGTTGGCCCAAAGCGAATTTTCTTATAAAGTGGAAAATTACAAGAAAAGGAATCAGGAGATTGCTAATGCTTGGATGCAACCTTGTCGAATGAAGAGAGTAAGCGTGGGCGAAATGGCAACTACTGAGTATAAAGTGTGGATGAGTAATAGAATTCACAATAATATTTTGGGACTGGCTTTAAATGATGTTCGATCAAGGGAAGAATGCTTACGAGTAGTTCCGGCGGAGCTAGAAATTATAAGGCAAGATTTTGCGAAGCAGAGTTCATAACTTGGGAAGAAAATTGAGCAATTGGAGGAGGAAAAAATGCATTTGAGATTGGATGTAGAGATACAGAAGTCAGAAGCGGAAAAACTAAGAAAAGGAAAGAATAAAGCTGAAGAGCATCTGGATAGCCTAAAGATGGACTACAAGAAAATACGTCTATCAATGAGAACTGCAGGGCTAGGAAAGACTTCAGATCAATGGCGACAAGAGTTGCAAGAGGAAAAATCTAAGGTCGAGCAATAGGAAAAGAAATTTCAAGAAATGAAAGTTCAGAAGGAGATCCTAGAAAGACAAGTATTAAAAAGTCAAAATAGGAAGAATGAATTGAGGTCTAGAGTGGCGGAGTTGGAAAGGTCTCTTAATTATCATGGAAACCGTAATTCTGTAATGGAATTAAAGGCAAGTTTGAGTAAAATTGAAGAGATGAAAAAGAAAATTGAAGAGTTAGAAATGACGCTGCAGAATTGTCAGAACTATATTGGGTCCTTGAAGGAGAATGAAGAACAATGGAAGGAGGAGCTTCATAATGCCCAAAATCAGATTGAAAATAGGGATTATCTCATGGGAGAAGCCATAACTCAAATTCGGGAGGTGGCTGAACACTTGCAAATTTTGGCAGCACAAGCAGATATATTAAGCGTGCAGTACGAGTCACAATCAAGCCGAGGACAGGAGTTAGCTTCGTTACTCCAGAAAATTAGGGCTTTGGGTATTAAGGCCAAGCCATATTTGTAATCTATTTTATGTAAAGAACTTTGTTTTCTAATAAAGTTTTCTATATGGAATTGAACCAGAATTGACACCTCTTTGCATTCATGCATTGATACGAACTCACCTAAGAAGCCTATGATAGAAGTCAACCGAGACACAATCGAGCTACCTAATGGACCAATTACGCGTGCCTGTGCTAAACAATTCAGAGATGCCACGTCGGCTTTGGTGGCACAAATTTGGAATACAGAAAGAAAAGAGCCCAAGAACATGTTGAACTATTGCAATTTATTTGAAGTTGAATATACTAGCTAGTTCGACTGCTAGTTTATTTAACACTTTATTATGCATGTTTGATCTATCTTCAGTCATTTATTAGTTTGCTGCATTTTCTTATTTCATGTTAATTTATCTGGATAGTACGAGTTTTTAATATGTCCTTTGTCGAAGTTGAATGTTAGTGTGTCTTGTTAACCTTTGTTTTTTTTCCTAGTGTTTAAATAAAGTGTTTAAATTTTGTGCTAACTATGTTCAGCTGAATTTTACTGATGTTGGTTTATATGTTTTGTAGGTGTCGCCAATGTGGAATACTTTAAGCAAGATTATGCACGGTTGAAGGGAAAATGCATGGTGGCCAATTTAATTTGGTGGACATGTTTCATGAATTTTAAGTTCCTTCAAGAATGGACGGCACAAAGACAAGGCATCCACCTATGTTGCCCACGTGAAGCCATTGACATCCTTCTTGGCCGAATGCTTAAAATGAAAATAAACAAATGGACAACACATCCATGAGCAAGTGACGACATGGGCATGAGGGAATAATGTGGAGCATTATAAAATTGGAGCATGAAATGGTGAGTGGAAGCATAAACAATGGTGATGTGCGTTTAGTGGGAACAAGAAATAAGAAATGTGCATGTGTGAAACATTAAATAATAAAGCATGTGTGTGACTAGTGGAGACATGGACAGCAATATGAAGAAGCAAGGAGTAAACAACTTTTGAAGGAATGTTATGGGCGAATTCAATTTGATGAGGGAATATTCTTGAAAGTGGAAGGACGCATGGCATGATGAAATTAAAAATGTGCAATTGAGTTGATTGTGGAACTGCATGGACGGCACAAGCTTGAATAAAATAAAGCATGTTGGATGCATGAAATTAAAAAAATGTGCAAGTGTGTTGTGGAAATGCATGGACGGCACAAGCTTGAATAAAATAAGGCATGTGGCTTGGAATAAATAAATTAATCAACATGATGGAGCAAGTGGAAGCATGAAGCATAAAGCATGAAGAATTAAAAATATAAACATGTGAAGAGTATGGACAGCCAAATGGAGTTAAAAAAAACTATTGGGAGCATGGATGCAACATGTGCTAAATTAAAGGTGTTGGACGGCATTGTTTTCTTTTTTTTTTTTTTGTGAGTTATTGAGGCTTATAAATAGCTTGTAATTTTCAATTGAAGGGGGTTGAATTTCATGAATGGATATTATTATTTTTTGGTGAGCTTAATTCACTCTCCTAATCTTCAAGGTTTGAATTGACTTATCTAGTTCCTAGTGGCATCAATCCAACTTTGTTTCGAACTTATCATCCTTTTGGGTGTGGCGTTCAATTTCTATACCGTTGGTTCCTATCTTGCTAGATAGTGGGTCTCGGTTTTATTCAAACTCCTTTCATCTATTTGAAGCTTATAAGATTCGGGTCTTTAATATTTATTAAAGGCTCTTTCTTGTTTCAAATTCATATCCATCTCAACCACTTAACTATCTTTATTTTTCAAGCCATTACCATTAAAATATCCCTTTAGTCATCTTCAACGGAAAACTACCTAATTTACGATCGGGCAACATCTACGACTCGTTTTCAAACCTGAGACGATTCATATCATGCATTGCATGCATTACATTGCATTACATGACATTATATGCATTAAAATTCATTAAAAAGGCCCTGATTGATTAAAACTATTTCAGTGACCTGGAAACTGACAAAACCTTATCAAACACGCATCCTTACGGGACAAGGAAAAAGTCAATGGATAAAAGGGTAGAAAAATTGGAGCAACTGCAAAAGGATATGTAGGAGCAGATGCAAATGCAAATGTAGGAACAGTTGGCTAAGATTCAGCAGGATATGATGGAGAAAATGATGGAACCCCAGAAAAGCATGATGACTCAAATGACGCAGTTGCTTAAAGGGCTTACAGATAAAGGAAAGAGTTCAACGGTTAATGCTGAGGAGAATACTGAGTATTCTCAACACCCTCCTAGTTTTACTCCACCACATATGCCAACACGACCTGAGGTAACTGTACAAAGGCCATCAGTCACGATTAGCCCACAACAGTTTCAAGCTGGTGCTCTAATGAATTCCCAAATGGGCTTAGGTTCTGGTGATAATCCGATCGTTACTAAAGTGCCTGATTTTGATGAGATGGTAGAAGTGGAAAGGGCAAAAATGGAATCACAAAAGTAATTAGAGGAGAGATGCAAGTGGCTAGAGGAGAAGTTCAAGGATATGGAAAGTGTTGATAGTTATCACGGGATTGACGCTAAAGGCTTAAGCCTAGTTCCAAATTTGGTAATCCCTTACAAGTTTAGGATGCCAGAATTTGAGAAATACAACAGAACAAGTTGCCCAGAAGCACACATTACCATGTTTTGCAGAAGGATGACTGGTTATGTTAATAATGATCAGTTGTTAATTCATTGTTTTCAAGATAGTCAGTTGAGCAGAAATAGAATTGGTTCATGGAAAGATCTACCCCAGGCATTCATGAAACAATACAGTCACGTTACTGACATGTCCCCTGACAGGATTACTTTGCAGAATATGGAGAAAAAGCCAAATGAAAGTTTCAGACAGTATGCTCAAAGATGGAGAGAAGTCGCCATTCAAGTCCAGCCACCACTTCTAGAAAAAGAAACTATGATGCTCTTTATAAATAGCTTAAAGGCCCCATTTATCTCTCATATGTTAGGAAGCTCCACAAGGAGTTTTTTTGGATGTGGTGATGACAGGGGAAATGATTGAGAACGCCATAAGAAATGGAAAGATAGAGATTGGGGAAGGTGCCAAAAGGTCAGCCCCACAGAAGAAAGAAAATGAAGTAAATAATGCAAATATGGGTTATTCAAAATCTATCACTGTGAATCAACCAAAGGTAGTGGTGGCAAGTCAAGGCTCATCAAGGCAAGAATCCGGTCCCAGACAAAATACTGAGAAAATCTAGTTTACGCCATTTCTAACATCGTATAAGGAGTTATATCAGAGCTTATTCGTTGCCCATGTGGTGGCTCCTTTTTACCTAAAGCCGTTGCAGCCTCCATACCCTAAGTGGTATGACGCAAATGTTTAGTGCGAATATCATGCGGGGACTGTGGGGTATTCAATAGAGAATTTAATGTTTTTTAGAAGTTGGTGGAAAATTTTATTCAAATGAGCATTATAAAGGTCGACGAGACATCAAGTGCAGAAAATCCATTACCTAATCATACTGATGGTGGGATAAATATGGTAGATGAAGGGAAAAGAATTAAGGTAGATGTGGCAGAAGTTAAAACTCCGTTAAGATTGGTTTGGAAAGAAATGGTCAAAAGGGGGCTAATAATTTCGGAAGGAAGTTGTGAGAAGATGAGAAACTATTGTGAATATCATCATGAAAAGGGGCATGAGATTCAGAATTGCAGGTAATTTAAAGCTTTGGTACAGGGTTTGATGGACAACAAAGAAATGGAATTTTGTGAAGAAGATACAGAAGAAAGAGGTATATGCGTAACAAAAGTTCCAAATTCGTGACCCGAAAATAATGGAACAGGAGCACCAATGGCCCCGAAGATAATAATCTAGAAATCTGTGGTCTTTCCTTACAAGGATAGTAAAAGAGTCCTTTGGAACTATGATTGTAACGTAACGATACATGGAAGGGAGAATTCAGTCGGTGCTGTGAAAAAAGATCAAGATGTTGGTTCTCATACACGAAGTGGGAGACGCTATGATACCCAAACAGAACATGTAAAAGGAAAAGCCTTAGTGGTAGAACAAAGGAAAGGGACGGTACATGAACTTGAACCTCCTGCAAATGAGCCAGTAGGAGAAGAAGAAGCTAAAGAATTCTTAAAGTTCTTGAAGCATAGTGAATATAGTGTGGTGGAACACCTCTATAAACAGCCAGCTCGTATTTTTGTATTAGATTTACTTCTGAGTTCAGAAGTACACCGAAGCGCACTGATGAAGGTTTTGAATGAAACGTATGTGGCCAATGATATTTAGGATCAATAAATTGGATCGTCTGGTGAATAACATAAGTGCTGATAATTTCATTTATTTCAATGATGTTGAGATACCTCCAGGAGGTAGGGGATCTACCAAAGCTTTGCACATCACCACTAGGTGCAAAGGATATACGTTGCCCGGAGTCTTGATAGACAACGGGTCAGCGTTAAATGTTCTACCCTTATCTACTTTGAATAGATTACCTGTGGATAGTTCACATATAAAAGAATGCCAGAATGTAGTAAGGGCGTTTGACGGCACGCAAAGGAAGGTTAGGGGAAGAATTGAAATACCTTTGTTGATTAGCCCAACTACGTACGAGGTGGATTTCTTGGTCATGGATATTAAACCTTCATACAACTGCTTACTGGGGAGACCATGGATTCATTCGGCGGGAGCAGTACCTTCGTCACTACATCAGAAGCTAAAACTAGTATCAGAGGGTTGGCTAGTAACAATAAATGCTGAAGAAGACATCATCGCAACAGTAACTAGTGATGTACCGTATGTGGAAATAAATGATGAGGCAGCTGAATGTTTGTTTCGGTCTTTGGAGTTCATAAACGCAACATTCATTACCAAGGGAAACAGAATCCCAATACCGAAAATGTCTAAGTCTGCAAGAATGGGATTACAGATGACAGTAGGAAAGGGAGCCCTACCTGGGAAAGGACTTGGAAGACACTTACAAGGAAGGACTGAGGTGCCAATGCTGAAGGATAAACGGGATCGCTTTGGCTTGGGGTTCAAACCAGACGCAAAGTAAAAGAAGAAAGAATTAGAGAAAAGACAAGAAAGAAGAATAGCGCGTTTGAAGGGTGAAGAAATCAAATGGGAACCCATGATAATTCCCCATATCTCTAAGACTTTTGTATCAGGGGGTCATTCACCTTGAAAAGGAAACCAGAAGAGAAGGACGTCGAAGAAATGTTGAGAAGTGTATGCATCAATGCTATATTCGAAGATACGATTGGAGGAAGAATATTACTAGATATCTGTCCTTATGAGCCGGGAGGCATTCTGGATAATTGGACTGTTGAAAATTTTCCTATAGTAGTTAGAGACTCAGAGTAATGTTCCAAACACTCTTGTTGCTTTAGGCCTAGTAGCAATAAGATTTCTTTTGTGGAAAAGGCCCATGTTCAAACATCATTATTTTAATGAAGTACATTTTGCTATGCTTTTTCATCTCATTATTCAAACACTCTTCCAAATCATTCTTCTCATTTCATTCATGATCATAAAACATAAATAATTATTCTTAAGTTTATTCATTGTATATTCCTTTGAACCTCCAATAGGTTCCCAGATATCAACGATATGAGTAACGCTGATATTGATTCAGAATCGCTATTTGAGCAAGATGTGTGTTCAGAGGGATCTTAGGACTTTGAAAATGACGGAGACAATGGCTTATCATTGGACTTGTTAAGGATGGTAGAACAAGAAGATAAACAAATTATGCCCCACCAAGAGGTAGTAGACATGGTGACCTTAGAAGAGGGCAAGGTAGTAAAAATTGGAACATGCATAACTGAAAAAACAAAGCGGGACCTTGTGGATTTGCTTCGAGAATTCAAAGATGTCTTTGCATGGTCGTACCAAGATATGCCAGGGTTAAGCACTGACATTGTAGTACATTGCCTCCCTATAAAAGAAGATTGCAAGCCAGTTCAGCAGAAACTTAGAAGGATGAGACCTGATATCGTGCTGAAAATAAAAGAAGAAGTCAAAAAGCAGTTTGATGCGGGATTTCTGCAAGTGGTTAAGTATTCGGAATGGGTGGCCAACGTCGTGCCTGTCCCTATGAAAGGTGGGAAAGTACGGATGTATGTGGACTACAAAGATCTAAATAAAGCTAGCCCAAAGGACAATTTTCCTCTACCGTATATTGATACTCTAGTGGATAATACTATAGGCTTTTCATTATTTTCTTTCATGGATGGTTTCTCAGGATATAATCAGATAAAGATGCATTCTGAGGATATGGTGAAAACTACCTTTATAACTCTATGGGGTACATTTTGTTATAAGGTGATGCCGTTTGGATTGAAAAATGTAGGGGCAACATATCAGAGAGCTATGGTGACCTTGTTTCATGATATGATGCACAAAGAAATTGAGGTTTATGTTGATGATTCAAGTTTTAAAGAAGTTATTCCTGAGATTGAGAAAATTCCAGTTAAAGCTTAATCCAACAAAATGTACTTTTGGGGCCAGATCCAGAAAATTACTGGGTTTCGTAGTTAGCAAGAAAGGAATTGAAATTGACTCAGATAAAGTCAAGGCTATACAGAAATTACCTCCTTCGCATACTCAAAAAGAAGTCTGAGGTTTCCTGGGGAGATTAAACTCGGTTTATTTCACAGCTAGCCGAGAAGTGCGATCCTATATTTCGTCTCCTTAAAAAGCACAATCCAGGTGTATGGGATGATGAGTGTCAAAATGCTTTTGATAAAGTCAAACAGTACTTGTCAAACCCCTCAGTATTGTTACCTCCTTGCCCAAGCAGGCCGTTAATACTGTATTTAACGGTATTTAACAACTCTATGGGATGTGTGCTAGGACAACATGACGAGTCAGGATGAAAAGAAAAGGCAATATACTATCTTAGCAAGAAGTTTACTGAATGTGAGATGAGGTATTCTCTTTCTTTTCGAGTGACCGTGAGGTTTTGTGTGAGGTTCCTTACTAAAATTCAATGTCTCAAGAAACCGATCCTAACATGGAAGATCGTCCTGCACGACAACCTGTTCGTAATGTTCCTGATTTGAACATGCAAGCTCTATTACGAGAGATGGAAAGACTTCTAGATCAAAGATTAAATCCCCTTGAAGACCGCTTATTCCAAGTCGAAACAAGAGAGCAGCGTGAAAGACCACTCCAAGTTGTTCAACTTAGACGAAAGAGGCCAAATCCACTACGAGAAAGACGAATAGATGAAGGTGATGATGAAAATGATCCTAGTGAACTTGAAAGTGATCGAGAGTTGAATGCAAGTAATCGTTGGAGGGAACCACGACTTCAAGGACGGAGACGTGAAGATGATGATCTTAAGAACATCAAGCTTTCTATACCACCATTCCACAGTAGATCGAATCCAGAGGCCTATCTTGAGTGGGAAAAGAAGATCGAGCTAGTGTTTGATTGTCATAACTTTTCAGAAAACAAAAAGGTGAAATTGGTAGCAATCGAATTCTCGGATTACGCCATGATCTGGTGTGATCAACTAACTACTAGCCAGAGACGTAATGGGGAACAACCGATCTCTTCATGGACCAAAATGAAGGCAGTTATGAGGCGACATTTTATTCCTTCTTACTACCATCGAGAGTTGCACTAAAAACTTCAAAATCTTACACAAGGGTCCAAAAGCGTTGAAGACTACTACAAGGAGATGGAAATTACGATGATTCGAGCGGATGTCCAAGAGGATTCCAAAGCAACAATGGCACGATTTCTAGCTGGATTAAACCGAGACATAGCAAATGTCGTCGAGCTTCAACATTACCTTGAAGTGGTGGATATGGTTCATATGGCTATCAAGGTAGAAAAGCAACTCAAGCGTAAAGGTCCAAGTCGAGGTTTTTCCACTTCTAACACATCCAAGTGGGGTCAAAGTTTGAGTAAAGGTTATCCAACTTCTCGAGGAAAGGATTCCATAGCACCTTCGAAAACCAGCAAGCCTAATACTGTTGTAGATAAAGGCAAGGCACCCGATGTTTCTTTCAATCATAATCGAGATGTCAAATGTTTCAAATGTCTTGGAAGGGGTCACATAGCCAGTCAGTGCCCAAATCGAAGGACCATGGTGATTCGTGCCGATGGCAAAATAGAGACGGAGGATGAAGAAGAAAAGGAGACTGAATCGGTTTCTGAAGCCGAGGAAGACCTAGAACAACCCGTGGAAGGCGAATTACTCGTTGTCAAAAGGAGTCTTAGTCTTCAAGGTATGGATAATGAGTTACAACGGGAGAACATATTTCATACCCGATGTCAAGTTGGAGGAAAAGTTTGTTGTGTCATCATCGATGGAGGCAGTTGTACAAACGTAGCAAGTACAATGATGGTTGAAAAGTTTGGTTTACCAACTACCAAGCATCCGAGCCCCTACAAACTTCAATGGCTTAACGACGGCAGAGAACTTAAAGTGACCAAGCAGGTACTCATTTCTTTCACCATTGGAAAGTATTCGGATGAAATATTATGTGACGTTGTTTCGATGCATGCGAGCCATCTACTCCTTGGTAGTCCGTGGTAGTTTGATCGGTGAGTGTTACAGGATGGGTTTACCAATCGGTACACTTTCAAGTTTATGGTAAAGAAAGTTACACTGGCACTGTTAACTCCGAAACAAGTTTATGATGATCAATTAAAGTTGAAGGTATCCGTTGAACAAATGAGAGAGAAAGAAAAAGAAGAGTGTAAAAAAATAAAAGAAGAAAAAAATGAGAAAAAAAACAAAAAAGAGTGAAAAGAAAATCAGCAAAGAAAAAGAAGAAAAAGTGAAGAAAATTGAAAAAATGAGTGTTTTTGCAAAAGTTAGTGATATTCGAAAAGCGTTAGTGATGAATAGCCCTGTTCTTGTACTCATGTACAAGGAAGCCTTATTCTCTACTAACGAATTACCCGACACTCTACCTTCTTCTATTTTGTCTTTGTTGCAGGATTTCAAAGATGTTTTCTTGGAAGAAGTTTCGAGTGGTCTACCACCACTTCGTGGAATTGAACATCAAATAGGCTTTGTACTGGGAGCTATTATTCTAAACCGTCCCGCTTATCGAGCCAATTTGGAAGAGACTAAAGAACTGCAATGGCAAGTCAATGATCTGTTGGATAAGGGATACATACGCGAGAGTCTTAGTCCTTGTGCTGTTCCTATTTTGGTAGTACCAAAAAAAGATGGAACATGGCAAATGTGCGTGGATTGCCGAGTCGTAAACAAGATCACCATTAAATACCGTCATCCAATTCCTCGTCTTGATGACATGCTGGATGAACTCAGCGGAGCCAAAATATTCTCAAAAATTGACTTAAAAAGTGGCTACCACCAGATTCGAATGCGAGAAGGTGACGAGTGGAAAACGACATTCAAGACCAAGCACGGGCTGTACGAATGGTTGGTCATGCCCTTTGGCCTTACCAATGCACCCAGCACGTTCATGAGGTTAATGAATTACGTGTTAAGGTCTTTTATCAGTTTTGTGTTGTGTATTTTGACAACATATTGATATATAGCAAGTCCATTGAAGATCATGTAAGGCATCTTAAATCCATTTTAGAAGTTTTGTAGAAAGAAACATTATATGCTAACCTCAAAAAATGTTCTTTCTGTTCTGATAAATTTGTCTTTTTAGGATTTGTGGTTAGTGCGGAAGGTCTCGAAGTCGATCAAGAAAAGATCAATGCCATTCAAGATTGGCCAAGGCCAACGAGTATCACACAAGTCTGAAGTTTTCATGGCCTAGCGAGTTTCTACCGACGCTTTGTTGCTAATTTCAGCACCATTGCTACTCCTCTTACGAGTGTCATTAAAAAGAACTCTGTTTTCTATTGGAATGATGAGCAAGAAAAGTCGTTTGTTAAAATTAAGGAATTGCTTACTAATGCTCCTTTACTTGCTCTTCCAGATTTTTTGAAGACCTTCAAGGTTGAGTGTGATGCATCAGGTGTTGGAATCGATGCTGTCTTGACACAGGAAGGGCGACCTGTGGCTTGTTTTAGCAAAAAGATTAATGGAACAGTACTCAATTACCGGTATATGATAAAGACATGTATGCACTCATACGAGCCCTTGAGACGTGGCAGCATTATTTATGGCCAAAGGAGTTTGTCATGCATTCCGATCATGAGGCTTTAAAGCATATCAAAGGCCAGCACAAATTGAACCGATGTTACGCAAAATGGGTGGAGTTTCTTGAATTGTTTCCTTATGTTATAAAACACAAAAAAGGTAAAGATAAGATAGTGGCTGATGTGCTTTCGAGAAGGTACACTCTATTGTCATATTTAGATTCCAAAATTCTTGGTTTTGGTTTGTTAAAAGATTCTTACGCTAACGATTCTGATTTTGGTGAGATCTTTGTTGCATGCGAGAATGGTGTGTTTGAAAATTTTTATAGGTATGAAGGTTTTCTTTTTAGAGAAGGTAAACTTTGCATTCCTTGTGGCTCTATTCGAGACTTGTTAGTGCACGAGGCCCACAGTGGTGGACTTATGGGACACTTTGGAGTCAACAAAACACTTGCAACCCTTCAAGAACACTTCTATTGGCCGCGAATGCACAAATATGTGGAACAAGTTTGCGAGAAGTGTATATCTTGTAAAAAGGCTAAATCGAAGGTTCAACCACATGGCTTATACACGCCATTACCAATTCCTGAAGCTCCGTGGGTTGATATCTCTATGAACTTCGTTCTTGGACTACCGCGCACAAAAACGGGGAAGGATTCTATTTTTGAGGTTGTCGATCATTTTTCGAAAATGTCTCATTTTATTGCTTGCACTAAAACTGATGACGCTGTTCATGTTGCAAATTTGTTTTTTAGAGACATTGTTTGACTTCATGGCATTCCTCATACCATTGTATCGGATCGTGATGCAAAATTTTTGAGCCATTTTTGGAGGTCCTTATGGGGAAAATTAGGAACCAAACTATTATTCTCGACCACCAGCCACCCCCAAACTGATGGCCAAACGGAAGTCGTCAATAGAATATTGTCCACATTACTTCGAGCCATTATTCATAAAAATTTGAAGTCTTGGGAAGATTGCCTACCGCATATCGAGTTTGCCTACAACCGCTCCGTTCATTCTACTACAAAATATTCGCCTTTTGAAATTGTATACGGTTTCAATTCATTGACTCCTTTAGATTTATTTCCTTTTCCTACTGATCAATTGGTTCATGTAGATGCAAAGAAAAAGGCTGACTTTGTCAAAGAATTACATCAAAAGGTGCGAGCTAACATTGAGGCAAGAACCGAGTCATACATGCGTAACGCTAACAAAGGACAAAAACGAGTGGTCTTTGAACCTGGAGAATGGGTTTGGGTTCACGTGCGCAAGGAACGTTTTTCGGTTCAACGAAAATCAAAATTGTTACCTCGTGGAGACGGTCCTTTCCAAATTCTTGAGTTCATAAATGAGAACTCTTATAAACTTGATTTTCCTGGTGAATTTAATGTTAGTGCGACTTTTAATGTTTTAGATTTAACCCCTTTTGACGCAGATTTCGACTTGCGGACAAGTTGTTTTAAAGAGGGGGGAATGATACGATCGCGCCCCAGAATGCATCTAACTTGAGCAAGGATTTAATGGTGCTGCCTCAAGGACCAATTACGTGATCTCGAGCTAAGTAATTCAAGGAGGCCATTTCGACCTTAATTAACCAATTATGAGGCGAGGTTTTGGTTGGAGAAATAGAATGAGTTGGGACCAGCTCAATAAAGTTTCCTTGCAATATATTACAAACCGGTTTCAGTTCAATTCCAGCTCTTTGAACCAATCTGACTAAATTGAACTCTTTATTTAATTTTCAGCTTTGCATTTAGTTTGCATTTTGAATATTTGCATTTAAGCATCTTAGTTCAATAAATGGTTGCTGGTCAATAATTCAACTCAACTTAGTTTAATTAACTGAGTTTCTTTTAATGAATTTAATTTTATTGTTACTTCATTAATTAATCTAGTTTCTAGGTTAATTTATTGATGCATGAGTTAAGTTCATTTAATAATGTTTTTCTTAGTTAAACTAGTTGTTGGAATAAATGATGCTTAAGTGTTAGTTCATTTATTTAAGTCTAGTTGTTGGAATAAATGATGCTTAAGTGTTAGTTCATTTATTTAAGTCTAGTTGTTGAAATAAATGATGCTTAAGTGTTAGTTCATTTATTTAAGTCTAGTTGCTGGAATAAATGATGCTTAAGTGTTAGTTCATTTAATTAAGTTAGCTGTTAATTTATTTTAAGTTTAATAATTGCATTAATGTGTCAATTACATGTGATAATTGCAGGTGACTCTTCATCTTACAACCATTATTTCTAAAGTCTGTTATGCATTCATTGAAGAGTTACTCACATTGAAGATGTAAGTTACATGGCTAGAATTCCAAAGGTTGAGACTCTCCATTTAGTTAGTGACTTTTCAGTTGATCATGGAGAACTCAAAGGATTTTGACAAACAATTTAATTCAAGAGTTATTTACATTGAAGATGGAAGTTACATGGCTAGAATTCCAAAGGTTGAGACTCTTCATTTGGTTGGTGACTTTTCGGTTGATCATGGAGAACTCAAAGGATTTTTGACAAACAATTTAATTCAAGAGTTAATCACATTGAAGATGGGAGTTATATGGCAAGAATTCCAAAGGTTGAGACTTTTCATTTGAAATCATTATTAGCCTCATTAAAAGTGACCATTCAACTAGCCTTATTTGTTACTATATATATACATGTAATCAACATATTGTGGAACAACTTTTGATTTTTGGTGAATGATATTCTGCTCAATTTGTGAGGCAAACTTTTCTCTATTTTCGTTCAAAGATTCGTTGGCTACCTAGTGTTCTAGTTGTGTCATTCATTTTTCTTTGTCGAAACTGAACTTATCACTATTCGTAGTGTGTCGTTCAAACATACCGAGGTTCCTATCTTGCTAGATAGTGGGTCGAGGTTACCATAACCATTTGATGGAAGAGAACGATTGACGCCACAAGCAAAAAAACTTGATAAGTCGAAATCGAAACTCGTACGAAAGATAGAGAGGAGAATAATCTCACTCAATGAACAAAAGTTCATAAAACATATTCAAAGTTCAAAAAAGTTCAAAAAGTGATACGATCCACCTCGGGTTGAGTCGAGTCGTATTTAAATTGCCCAATCATCTTCGAGAAACAATGAATATTTAGCTTAGTAGAATGGGTATGGAAAGAAATAGTTTTGGCAAAATAAATGTTAGTTTAAGAGTATGGTTTGATGAAGTAGAATATGAAAGAAGAAATGGATTTTGGTTCAAAAATAGATAAGAAAGAAAAATGGTTAAACAAAAGTGCAAACAAGAACCAATACCATATGTTCTTATCTTTATAGATAACGAGTCTTGGTTAATCATCGACTACCATTTTTCCACCTTAAACAAATATAGAACCCGGGGTGACACTTTATTAGTGTTGAATCGATTCTTTGTTTAAGTTCTTTCATCCATTCCCATCAACTATCACCTATCATTTATCTAAACCATCACTTATCCATCTATCCAATTCCATTACCATCAGCCTATCATTGTTTATTCAACCTTAAACTGAATCCCATCTTCTTTCCCTTCATCTTAAACTGAACCTATCCTTTTAATTATCCAAATCAACTCTTTCATTTAAACACCTCCATTCCTAACTTAAACCCACCTTCTAAACAAATTCACCTAAAGCTTCCGCAAACTCATCCATATTTTTTTAATTATTTTCTGAAGACTTGATTCCTCCTTGTAGACGATTGGGCAATTCACATACGACTCGACTCACCCCGAGGCAGATCATATCATTTGGTATCAGAGCTAGAAAATGAGGAGCTACGACGAACATCGTAAATCCGAGTAAATTAAAAAAATCAAAAAAATTCAAAAACAAATTCAAAAAATAAAAAAAATTCAAGTTGTAATCTCAAAGTTTTATTTGTGTTATTTTCATGCATTTGAGTAAAAAAAAAAGGTAAAAAAATAGGAAAAAAAAAGAGAAGTTAAAAAAAAAGTGAAGTTTTCTTTTGAAAGTTTGGCAAGTACTTGTTGTTTTTGTTCTCCTCTTCTAATACCCGATCATCAAGAATCATTCCCATTATCATTTGGTTTCCCTCCATCTTACTCAACGCCACTATACCAAAATTTTTTTCTTTCTTCTTTCAGCCTACCCTATACCCAACATTATTCATTGAAACCATTTTTGAAACCGACCCTCAAGTCGCGATTAGTCTATTCAAAACGAAGTACGAATTTGCGAGTGAAAAAGAGTGGTAAAAGGCACGAGTCCTACATTAGAGAAAAAGCCTTATACGAGTGAAACACGAGTGTGAGCAATTTTTCTTTGCGAGTGATTTGTGAGAATTTTGTGGTGAGGATTTAATTTTCTATTTTATTATTTTTGAAAGTCTTTCTTTTCAGAAAATAAACATGAATCAAGAAGCGTTGACAGAATCTGATTATCAATACTTGTTGAACGGGATGCGAAAAGTCATGAATGCCAAGTTTGACAAGTTACATAAGCGGTTGGATCGAATCGAGGAACGAGACAAACAAGAACAACTTTCTTCAAGTCGAAGAACAGAGTCAAGGTCATCTCGAAGACACACTTTTGAAGATCATTCAAGAAGAGATTTTGATCGAGATTATGGTTCATATAGAAGTTCGAGACGGTATGAATCAAACCACGAATGTGAGACCTCTCGTGATTACCATCGAGAAGGTATGGTTTCTTCTTCACAAGCTTCAACATATCCATCCACGGAGAAATCTTTACGAAGAAGTGAATGTGGTTCATATGCATTGAAGAATTCATCCACGAAAGATCGTTCTCGAAGTAGTTCAAATCGTGATTCTTATTCGACGAAGGATTCAAGGCGAAGCAAAGCAAAGTTTGAAGCCTACTATGGTGATGAACAAGAAGAAAGTACGAGTTACTCGTCTTATGAATCAAAGATGTCGAGCACAAAGGATTTTTCAAGAAGCATCGATCGTGATATCTATGAAAATATTTCCTCGATCCTTGAGTCAAAATTTTCTCTTTTCAATTCTTTTGAATCATCCCCTTGTTGTAATGAAAAAGAACTTGAAAAAGAGTTCAAGAGAAAAGAAAATAAAAATGAGAAAAAAGAAAAAGAGATCAAAAAAGAAGAAAAAGAAATTGAGAAAGAAAAGGAGAATGAAGAAAAGAAACTTGAAATTGAAAAAGATCTTGAAAAAGAAAGTGAAAAAGTGTGTGAAAAAGAGACAAAAGAACAAGATGAGCGAGAAAAAGAGAGTGATTTTTCAACTAACCCATTTGAAGTTTTTTTCTTATTCTATTTCTTCATTTCAGATTCCTGACATATCGGACAAAGATCTTCAACTTCAATACCTCCTGAAAGAACGACGTTTTCAAATGATCAAAAAAGGTAAGGTTGAAAGAGAAATTGAATCGCCTACGCTTGAAGGTAAGGAAGGTAAGTGTTTTGATGAGATTCAATCTCCACTGAATCTTTCTATTGTTTGTGATTATGTGGATAATTTTGTCATTTGCCATCCTTTGATTTGTTATGATGATATAAAAGATGGTAAGACGGGTGATACGATCCGCCTCGGGGTGAGTCGAGTCGTATGTGAAGTTGCCCAATCGTCTACGAGGAGTAATTGAAAAGCTGTTAGAAAATAGATGAACTAAGATTAAACTTGCGGTAGCTGATCAAAAAAGGTTAAGATTTGGATGGAAGATGGAGATAGGTTTGGTTAGGATGCAAACAAGGAAGATGAATATAGTGGATGGACTTGGGTTTAATAGAAATAATCAAAAGGATATATATTAAGATAGTTGGTGGAGATGGATAGAAGAACTTAAACAAAGAATCGATTCAACACTAGGAAAGTGTCACCCTAGGTTCTATATTTGTTTAAGATGGAAAATGGAAGTCGATGATGGACCAAGACCCGTTATCTATAAAGACAAGAACCTCTGGTATAAGTTGATGGATGAGAAATGACAGACGCCACAAGCAACGCTTGATAAGTCAGAATCGATACTCGTACGAAAGATAGAGAGGAGAAAATCTCACTCGATGAACAAAGTTCATAAAAATATATTCAAGGATCAAAAGTTCTCCTTTTTACAAACTACTAACAGGTATATATAGTGCTTACATGTGGTTAGCTGAAGAGACAAATGAATTCGACTTTAATATGCATTTAAATGGCTAAAATAAAATCTAAAAACTCTTGAATTCCTCCAGCCAAATAACAGCAACTTTATGACTCCTAATCAGCTAATTAAATGAATTTGAATGCTTAAAAAGTGTCCCTCGAGTTCTTCCATGATCAACTGAAAAGTCACCAGCCAAATGAAAAGTCTCAACTTTTGGAATTCTAGCCATGTAACTCCCATCTTCAATGTGATTAATTCTTCAATTAAATTGCTTGTCAATGTCCTTTGAGTTCTCCATGATCAACCAAAAGGTCACCAGCCAAATGATGGAGAAATGATTGCTTGTAGTAAATACCATGAAGCAAACGTTATAGAAGTTGAAGACAAAGAGGCTGCCGAATTTAAAGAACCATAATGTTCTTTTTTATTTAATAGTAATAATGGATGTAAGATGAAAAGTCACCTGCAATTATCACATGTAACCGACAAATTAATGCAATTATTAAACTTAAAATAAATTAACAACTAACTTAATTAAATAAACTAACACGTAAACATCATTTATTCCAGCAACTAGCTTAATTAAATAAAGCATCATTAAATGAACTTAACTCATGCATCAATAAATTAACCTGGTAACTAGATTAATTAAAGAAACAACTATTAAATTAAATTCACTAAAAGAACTCAATTAATTAAACTAAGTTGAGTTGAATTAATGACTAGCAACCATTTATTGAACTAAGATGCTTAAATGCAAGTATTTAAAATGCAAAATAAATGCAAAACTAAAAATTAAATAAAGAGTTCAATTTAGTTGGATTGGTTCAAAGAGCTGGAATCATTTTCATTTTGCACTTTGGCCCCTCCAACTTGGGCCACTCTCGATGGCATCGGATGGAGTCGAACCATGATGCGACCAGGATCACATCAACGGGTCTACCCCATAATAATCATTGTGAAGCAAAGTGTGAAGGTGGAGTAACGACTATTCGACAAGTGCAAGACTCAAGGAAGTATGACGATGAATTTTCTCTTAATCCCAACTTGTTTGATTGTGGTTATTATGAAATCAGTTCATTGTCTAATACGGAAACTTTGAGTTTTTGTAAACTGGTTTAGAAACATGTTAAGAGTTTTAATCGTTTGATCTTGAACATACACAATTCTTTTTGGTTTAACATGTTTGATTGTTCGAAGCCATTGTCATATTTTGACTTAAATCATCGAACGTATGTTTTTAAATCGGGAGTGTGTTTTGTCTCATCCGGTATACCTTGTTGGAAAATCAATCAATCCCAATTGTGCTTGAAAATTTTCAATCATTTTGGAAATTGGTTCTTGGATAAGGTAACGAGTTTTGTTCAATTTTTCTTCAAATTTTATTCGTTCTTTAAACAATTTTTGTGGATATACTCGAAATCCACATTCCATTTGAAAAGTGTTGATTCAAACGCGAAGCATCTACTCCATTACATGCCTGAGGAGAGAAGGTTCTTATTGATCGATCAAGGTAAGTTTAATCTTCGATTTTCAGCTTGTGAAGACAAGCAAGGTAAGGACGGTCTCTTTCTTTTTGCGCCTAAAGGCAAGTCATATGAAATTGTTGATATATTTCTACTCTTTTCGGATGATGATAAAAATTTTACCAGTAATTTGATGTTTGTAAAACATTTAGATCGTGATGTGCTAAGTATTACTTACATGCTGGATGAAGATCTATCTGTTTTGATGTTTGATAAAAAAAGATACTCGTTTTTATGATTGGAATGATGATAAGCTTTACATCAATGAATCGACTTTAATGAATCATTCAGAACATGAAATGCTTAATCGTTCTATTTTAACTGATCGTGTTCTATCTGCTTTAATGATTAACAAAAAGAATCTTGTGTTTGAACATTTTTATAATTCGTGTGCGAGTGATTTCACATATCAAACAATGCAAAGTTTGTTTGTTCAATTACTTGTGTCATTTGAATTTTGTCACCTATCTGCTTGTGATGCTTATGTATATCATTTGATCTACTACTCGCATGATAATTTTGTCTTGTGGATTCTGTTCAAATCGTATGCATGCTTTAAAGCTTATTCACTTTTATTGCAAAAATTTGACAAGGCATTGTTCCTTTTGTATGATAATGTGATTATGCCTGTTTGCATACGATTTATTTGTTTGGTGATGATTACATTTGGGTTACAAGTACTTTTGAAACAATTCTTGCTAACCCATGATTATCTCTTTCAGGTGATACAATTATCATCCGCCCTATTTGACCGAAGGAAGCCGAGCAAAAGGAATTCTATTCGAGATAACCATTGCCTCGATTCAAGGACGAATAGCTTTCAAGAGGGGGTATGATGCGATCCTAGTCGCATCGTGGTTCGACTCCATCCGACACCATTAAGAGTGGACTAAACTTGAAGGGCCCAAGTGCAAGATGAAATATCTCACAGGCCTGATTGGTTATTGGACCAATGTTTTTAAGGACTTTTAATTTAATTAAGTTTTATTTAAATTAATAAGTTTGCATATTTTAATTTTAACTTGCACTTTGTGTGTTCTGCATTTAATAAAGTAATGCATTATGTAACTTTCATGTTAGTTTAGTATGCACCATAAATAATAACTTGCATTATGAAGCTCCCATGATAGTTTAAGTCTTGCATTAAATAATTCATCTGTTTATTTAGTTTGCATTTTAAATATTTGCATTTAAGCATCTTAGTTTAATAAATGAGTTGCTGGTCATCAATTTAACTCAACTTAGTTTAATTAATTGAGTTTCTTTTAATGAATTTAATTTAATAATTGCTTCTTTAATTAATCTAGTTATTAGGTTAGTTTATTGATGCATGAGTTAGAGTTCATTTAATAATGCTTTTCTTAATTAAACTAGTTGTTGGAATAAATGAAGCTTAAGTGTTAGTTCATTTATTAAAGTCTAGCTGCTAGAATAAATGATGCTTAAGCGTTAGTTCATTTAATTAAGTTAGAGTTTAATTATTGCATTAATGTGTCAGTTACATGTGATAATTGCAGGTGACTTTTCATCTTACAACCATTATTTCTAAAGGTTGTTATGCATTCATTGAAGAGTTACTCACATTGAAGATGGAAGTTACATGGCTAGAATTCCAAAGGTTGAGACTCTTATTTTGGTTGGTGACTTTTCGGTTGATCATGGAGAACTCAAAGGATTTTGACAAACAATTTAATTCAAGAGTTACTCACATTGAAAATGGAAGTTACATGGCTAGAATTCCAAAGGTTAAGACTCTTCATTTGGTTGGTGACTTTTCGGTTGATCATGGAGAAC
This sequence comes from Gossypium australe, assembly GCA_005393395.2. Classification (NCBI taxonomy): domain Eukaryota; kingdom Viridiplantae; phylum Streptophyta; class Magnoliopsida; order Malvales; family Malvaceae; genus Gossypium; species Gossypium australe. Next base: position 48,946,786 of record CM016618.1, on the reverse strand, counting down.
TCAAAGGATTTTGACAAATAATTTAATTCAAGAGTTAATCACATTGAAGATGGAATTATATGGTTAGAATTCCAAAGGTTGAGACTCTTCATTTGAAATCATTATTAGCCTCATTAAAAGTGACCATTCAACTAGCCTCGTTTGATACTATATATACATGTAATCAACATATTGTGTGGACTTTGGAACTTTTTTGAACTTCGAATATATTTTATGAACTCTTGTTCATTGAGTGAGATTATTCTACTCTCTATCTTTCGTACGAGTTTCAATTTCGACTTATCAAGTTTTCTTGCTTGTGGCGTCAATCGTTCTCTTCCATCAACTTATACCATAGGTTCTTATCTTTATAGATAACGGGTCTTGGTCCATCATCGACTACCATTTTTCCACCTTAAACAAATATAGAACCTGGGGTGACACTTTATTAGTGTTGAATCGATTCTTTGTTTAAGTTCTTTCATCCATTCCCATCAACAATCTGACGATGAGCAGCTAACTGCAGCATGACTGCCATCGATGGTGTGTAGCGGAAGGAGGGTCGATTGTAGAAATCCCCATTGGTGTGTTTGGCAGGTACGGGTGGTGTGTAGCGGATGGATATCTAGGTTGGGTTGGGATTTGCATCACATTACATTGATACTTGATTTTCTGCTATACTCTGTTAAAAGGGCTACGGCCCAGACTAAAGCCCAGTGGATAAAAGAATGGGCTCAGGCCCAGTTATGGTTCAAGTGGGATAATTACACACTGAGTCATTTGACTCACCCTTTCTGCTTAACATCTTTGCAGGTAATACATAGTGCAGTGGACTTGGGCTGGAGAGCACTACGAGGTGGCCATGCACGGTTTTTATTTCTTAATTTAAAATAGAACTTTACTTTCCTTAAATCTTCGGGATTCTGTTTTGTAATAAGGCCACCATTAAATTGGTTTAATTTCCGTTTAAAACTATAGACATTTTGAATACTTAATAATCGATAAGATGTTTTTACAAAATGCAAATAAAAGTTTTCTCACAATATGTTTAACGATTCCATAAATGAAATTCTTACGACAGACTTTCAGTTAAATCTAACTTATCAACATGTGTTTCCAAATGTCACCTTAACACAAGGTTTGGGTTAATTAAAAACTTTCTTTAATGAATCATGGGTTTCCCAAATGAATCGCTAAACCTGGAGTTTTGAAAATGTCCTAAAAAAATTTCAGAAGTTCATACAAATTCCTTCTGAGTGACATGCCAGATCCAGTCATAGTGTTTGGGCCGGGTTGGGGTGTTACATTGGCCCCTCGAGCTTAGGCCACTCTCGATGGCGTTGGATGGAGTCGTACCATGATGCAACCAGGATCGCATCAAGATTAGTAACATTAATAGCGTCATCAGTTTTTGAACAAGCAATAAAATGCGGCATTTTGGAAAAACGATAAAAAACCACAAATATAGAATACTTCCCCGTTTTAGTCCTAGGCAATCCAAGGACAAAGTCCATAGATATGTCCATCCAAGGATCTTCGGGAATCGGCAGGGGCGTGTACAATCCATGTGGTTTTATCGTGGACTTGGCCATCTTACATGTCACATACCGTCCGCAAATTCGTCCAACGTCCCGCTTCATTTTGGGCCAAAAAAAGTGCTCTTGTAGCATAGCTAGAGTTTTTTTTTAGCCGAAATGGCCCATGAGGCCTCCGCTATAAGCCTCATTCATGAGCAAGTCCCGGGTGGAGCTATGCAGAACACGCAATTTGCCTTCCTTAAACAGGAAAACCTCGTGCCTATAAAACCTATCAACAGCGACATTCTCACAAGCAGTGTAAATCTTACCAAAGTCCTCATCAGTAGTATACAGATCTTTCAGGAATGCAAACCCTAATAATTTGGAATCGAGATATGAAAATAACGTATACCTTCTTGAGAGTGCATCGACTACTATGTTTTCCTTACCTCGTTTGTATTTGACAACATATGGAAACAACTCTAAATACTCTACCCATTTGGCATGTCTTTTATTCAGCTATGTTGGCCCTTGATATGTTTTAATGCTTCGTGATCGGAGTGAATCACAAATTCCTTTGGCCACAAATAATGCTACCACGTCTCGAGAGCTTGTACAAGGGCGTACATCTCCTTATCATAGACAGGGTAGTTCAACATGACTCCATTCAATTTTTCACTAAAATGCGCAATCGGCCTTTCCGTCTTGGGTGAGTACGGCACCAATTCCCACCCACACCTGATGCATCACACTCAATTTCAAAAGTTTTAGTAAAGTTTGGCAGGGCAAGTAATGGCGCATTAGTAAGACAGTTTTTAATGTCAATAAAGGCCTTTTCTTGTTCTTCGCCCCAATGAAAGGCGGAGTTTTTCTTTATTACACTAGTCAACGGCGTAGCTAAGGTGCTGAAATTGGGCACGAATCACCGGTAAAAGCTTGCCAAACCATGGAAGCTTCTCACTTGACTAATATTTGCCGACCTCAGCCATTCTTGGATGGCCTTAATCTTTTCTTGGTCGACCTCGAGTCCCACCGAATTGACCACAAATCCTAGAAAAACAACTTTGTTAGAGCAGAACGAACACTTCTTAATATTAGCGTATAAAGTCTCTTTTCGAAGTACCTCCAACACAGACCTGAGGTGCGTTACATGTTCTTCCAAAGACTTGCTATAGATCAATATATCGTCGAAATAAACTACACAGAACTTACTAAGAAAAGGACGCAAAACATGGTTCATAAGCCTCATGAACGTACTAGGAGCGTTGGTTAGGCCAAAGGGCATGACCAACCACTCGTACAAACTGTGTTTTGTTTTGAACGTCATTTTCCATTCATCGCCCTCCCGCATACGGATTTGGTGATAACCACTTTAGAGATCGATTTTGGAAAAAAGCTTGGCACCACTCAATTCATCGAGCATATCTTCGAGTCGCAGTATCGAATACCGGTATTTAATGATGATTTTGTTCACGGTGCGGCAGTCAACACATATGCGCCATGTTCCATCCTTCTTTGGCACTAACAACATTGAAACGGTGCATGGGCTAAGACTCTCACGGATGTAGCCTTTTCCATAAGTTCGTTGACTTGATGTTACAGTTCCTTAGTCTCCTCGGGACTAGTTCAGTATGCTAGCCGATTTGGGATGACGGCCCCGGGTACAAAGTTAATTTGGTGCTCAATCCCGTGAAGGGGTGGCAACCCGCTTGGCACATCATCCAGAAACACATCTTCAAAATCTTGGAACAAAGTCATGACTGAAGAAGGGAGACTTTCTGGTAAATCATTAGTGTTAAGTAAATTTTCCTTGTACATGAAGACAAGGACCGGTTGTTTCCACGACAGTGCCCTTCGTACTTCGCTACTTTTTGCAAATACACTCATCTTGCTACGTTCTTTTTCTCTTTCAACTATTTTTTTCTTTTCATTCTTTCCACTCTCCTTTTTTGCCTTTTCTTTCTTTTTCTCATTTGTTTTTTTCTCTTGAACTTTCTCTCTTTTCTTTTTCTTCTTTTTTTTTGTTTTTCACTTTTATTTTCTCTCAATTTTTCAAGGGAATTTCTATCTTTAATTGGTCTTCATGAACTTCCTTTGGCGTCAAGGGAGCTAATGTTACCGTTCAGTCACAATGTTGAAAGGTGTATCGATTGGTGTAACCGTCATGAATAGCCCGCTTGTCGTATTGCCAAGGCTGCCCAAGAAGAAGAAGTCCCGCGTGCATGGGCACAACATCGCACAAGACCTCGTCTTGGTATCTCCTGATAGTAAAGGGCACCAAAACTTGCTTCGTCACACTTAGTTCTCCGTTGTTGTTAAGCCATTGAAGCTTGTACGGTCGAGGATGTTTGGTGGTGGCTAATCCAAGTTTCTCTACCATCATCGTACTTGCCACATTAGCACAGCTTCCTCCGTCGATGATGACACAACAGATCTTCCCATGCACTTGACAGCGCATATGAAAAATGGTTTCCTATTGTTGCTCGTCTTCGACACCGTGTAGACTTAGGCTTCTTTTTACCACTAAGAGCTCTTTACTTAACCAAGGTAATTTGGGAATGATGGAATAATGAACTTAACCAAGAGCGATTCAACACTAAAAAGTGTCACCTCGGTTCTTATACGGTTAAGGTGAAAGATGGAGATAGAACGAACGCCACACTCAGGTTTAAGGAGTGATAAGTTCGGATAAAGAAGACTCGGACTGACGCCACTAGTATCTAGATAAGTCAGTCGGGTCTCGAATGAAAATTGAGAGAAAAGTTTTCTCACAAATTTGGCAGCAATTCATTAAGAGTCAAAAGTCCTTTTACAATGGAAAATGACAAATATTTATAGTCTAAACAAAGCCTAGCCGAATAGTCATAAATAACCTTAAAAGCTAAGTAAAATTTAGCTAGAATAAACTTGAAAATTCCAGAACAAAACCCATAGAATGCCATGGCTGAATTTGGCTGAATGGGACTTCAAGGGACGGCATTCTAGAAGGCTGGTTGCATGTGTGCACTTCGGCCAATGGAGTAAATAGGCTCATTCAATAGGCAACTCTTGCTGAAAAGATACCATCATTAAATTATGGATTTGAGCAGCCTTGTAGTAGGTGTGAAAATGGAGCTGGAAGAGTTTTTGTTACGTGAACACAATCAGCTCATGTGAAAAGAATTTGGAAGCTTTAATGGTTGGAAGCTCCTTGGCCGGATGGGTGCTTGGGGAAGCCAAAAGTGACCAGCCTTTAAGTGCTTGTCCAGCCGAACATGCATTGCACCAGCCCCTTCATGTATCGGCGACATACATTCCACCTAAGTGCATGAATATCCTCAAATGGCCTTGTTAAATTCGATTGCACCTACATGCATAAGAAAGCTCATTAAATCATCTTAATTCAGCTGAATACAAATTAAAACATTTATTTGGACACTTAGTTAACACTTCAATAATTTAATTGCAAACTATTTAAGACACATTAAAATTCGGCTGGACTCTAGACACATTAAAAAATGTAATGAGCTGAAACAACTTTAATTTAACTAAGACAAATTTAATTAAGCATATTAAAGCATGTAATAAAGCTAACTAAATTAATATGATACTTAATTTATTCAATCATTAAATTAATAAGCTAAAATAGTCTTAATTCGAGCTCAATTGAGCTGAAATAAACTCATTTGAGCTAATCCGAGCTGAAAGAAACTTGAGGAGTGGAAGGTGAGCTAAAGTCAGTGATACGATCCCGAGTTACGGAAGAATTCTGGGTCGTACTTGTGCCCGATCATTAAATCGAAGAAGAACCGTTGTATTTAGGAGTTTAATGAAATTTGGTTGTTTGTAGGCTAATTGAAAGCTTGCAAATTGGTTCAAGGGGTTGGTGAATCAAACGAATGAAGGCTCAGTTTGGAAATTAAAGAAATAGGCAAAGAAATGTTGAGGATGGATAAAAGGACTTAAGGGCAAGTGCGAATCAATATTATGAAAATATTGACCCGGGACTTATACGTCACTTAAGGTTGCTGGAAATTGATGCGAACCCGGTCGCATCATGTTATGGCACCACCCGACGCCATCGAGAGTGGCCTAAGCTCGAGGGGACTAAGTGCAAAAATGAAGCATAACTCCAGCTCAACGAGCTCAAATCCTTAGCTTTCCCCAGTTGATCTAGCTCGTTCCAGCTCAATGGAGCTTAATTCAGTTTGATGCAAGCTCATTGAGCATGATTCGAATTTATTTAATTTCATGCAACAAAGTAGCTGGAATAAATTTATTAAGTTAGTTAACTAGTTAAATTCAGCTCCAGTAATTAATTAAATAAATGTGTTATTAAATTTGGACATTTTAATTTTTAAGTATTAAATATGTTCTATATTACTACATGTTTTAATATGTCTTAAGTTAAGATATAAATTAAAAGTGTTCAGTTTAATTACATAAATTTAATGTGTCTAAGCTCAAGACAAATTTATTAGTGGCTGCTAATTAATTTGTCTTAGCCTTATTTAATTGTTGTTGATTAATTTGTGCAGCATACATGCATGGACGACTTTAAAGGTTTGGGCGACAGCATGCAAAGGACACCATTTATTGAGATGTCGGTGCATTGTTTGGGAATGCATTTAATGTAACAGCCCGATTTAGGGCCTAGTCGAAATAGTGCGAGGCCACGAAATTGAGATGAATTTATGAGTTTTTAAGGTTTATGCCATGTTTGCATGCTAGTGTGAAAGTTTCAAGAAGCAATTTTGTTAATTTGAGGTTGAATGGGCAAAAAGGACTAAATTGCAAAAGATACAAAATATGAGTTTTTAGAAGATTTTTGTATGAAATAGCTTTAGAATAGTAATTAGAAGTCCTTAAATAGCAAATTGCCCAAATTATAATTTTTGGACAAATTTGGACATGAGTTAGTAATATGAAAATTTTTAAAGAGAAGGGCATTTTAGTCATTTGTCTAATAAATGATTAAAATAGGAAAAAGATGATAAAAATCTCATTCATCTTCTTCCTCTTGTGCCGAAAATTTGGAGACTCCATAGCTAGGGTTCTTCATTTTTTCAAGTTTGCGTAAGTGCATTTTAGCCCCGTTTTTAATATTCTTCGTATTTTTGAAGTTCTCGTATTATGAATTAGCTATTTTTAGCTATAAAATGAGCTAAGATGCATGTTCAAAAATCTACCCATGAATGATATGCTTGTTAAATGATGTTTTATGGAAGTTTATGAGAGTTTGATGTTAGATAAACATATTTTTCTAAGTGAATTTCATGAAAAATGAATATAGACTAGTTTGTAAAAGCTATGAGATTGATCATACATGGTAGAAATAGAGGGATTTTGATATTGTTATGGTAGAGAAAATGAATCAGCTAAGCATGAAGTTTAAGAAAGTTGAATGGCAATCATTTTACGAGCCTAGGGGCAAAAGTGCAAATATGAGAATGTTTAGGGCCAAAGTATGAGTTAAGAGTCAATTTAGTCAATATGAGTATTAAATGATCTAATTATTATTATAGATTAAGAAAAATGAAGCTCGGATCGAAACCGAGGCAAGAACAAAGTCGAGGACTAAATTGCATATCTACATACATTTTGTATATTGAGGTAAGTTTGTATGATTTCTAAGCTTTATGATTTCTATCATTAAATTGCTTAGTATAATGTACATTATTGCCATGGAATGTTTAATGCTATGTTAAACAAAGAAATCAATGAGATTAAGCATGAATAAGTCCCGATTGAAGATGAATTTCCTAGGATACTCGATCTACCACATGAAATGAGAAAGTCCGTATAAGACCAAGCCAAGGCATGGCATCGACAATCAAGCAAGATATCATGTAAGTCCAAGACAAGTCTTGGCTTTGAAGAGTTATTATGAGATAAAGACCCATATAAGCCCAAGCCAAGGCATGGCATTGGTGAGTCTCCAAGCAAAGATGTCACGTAAGTCCAAGACAAGTCTTGGCATTGAAAAGTTATCATGTAAGTCCAAGACAAGTCTTGGCATTGAAAAGCTAGCAAGAGATAAAGATCCCATGTAAGTCCAAGCCAGGGCATGGCATTGGTGAGAACAAGAAAGATTTCATGTAAGTCCAAGCCAAGGCTTGACATTGAACAGTTCATGAGTAAGATACCACATAAGACCATGTCAAGACATGGCAATGGTAAGTTCCCAAGGGAACCCACGAGAAAGACTTCGTATAAGTCCATGTCAAGACATGGCCTCCAAACCAAGAAGAGATATTCCATGTAAGACCGTATCTAGGATATGGCTTTGGCATCAAGTTATATGTGGAATAAGATTCAGTATCCTCGGTTATTCGCAGAAATTCCTCGGGCAAATGAGTAAAGTTAAAATGAGATAACAAGAAAGATAAGTAAGCAAAGCTATTATCAAGCTGGAAATGAGTATTATTCATATTATGAATGATGAACTAGAGATTTTGATTATTATTGTAGAGTATGCATCTATGTGATCAAGTGATATAGGTACTTTGTTTACCTCACGAGTATGAGACTAGTAAGTATCATAAGATATGTAAGAATCAGTATGAGTAAGTAAATTTTATAGCTGAAATTTATGATACCATTGTTTATTACGAATGGTTTATATTAATCAAGTATGTTGCTATGTGCATTATATGCAAACTTACTAAGCTAAATGCTTATGTATTAAATTCTTTCTTTCCATGTAGTCCCGCCAAGCTAACTTGTGGATCGTTGAAGTCGGAGCTCGGAGCGCACTATCAATCTCTATTTTGGTATAGCCAAGTTATTTTACTAAGTATGGCATGTATAGGAAGCATTCATTTTGAGAATATATTTTAAGAAGGGCCAATGTATAGGTTATCAAGTTATTATTCTTTTGTATATGGCTAAGTGATTGGCCAAATATTGACTAAGTATGTATGTTTATTGAGATCAATGAAGTATGTAGTATTGTTTATGAAAAATGCACTGGATTGAGCTTGAATTGGTCTTGAATTTTTAGGGTAGCAATTGGCTTGGTAAATAGCCTCTAAGTGCCCACACGGTTAGACACACGGGCGTGTGTCTAGGCCATGCGTACCCTACACCTTAGTGCTTGAAATCAGGATAGGCCACGTGGGATTTGTTAAGCCATGTATGACACACGGTTAGAACATGGGCGTGTGCAGGCCGTGTGGTTAAGTCAGTATATCAAGGAATAGCACACGGTCTAAGTCCACAGGCGTGTCAAGGCTGTGTGAATATAGTCAGTGTCGACCACGGTTGGAAGACATGGGCGTGTCAAGGGGTACACGAGCGTGTCCCAAGCCACATGGGCGTTTGACCCCTGCTTCAAAGAAAAGTTTTCGATTAAGTTGAAGGCTGTTAGTTTCTTTATTTTTCACACTATTGACCGTTGGTTCCCTTGTGTTCAGACTAGCTGACCAGCAAGCTACTCAAGGCAGACATTAAAGCTCCCATTAAGCTATCCAAGTTCCCAATGCCAAATTTAATGTTGCAATTTAGCTCCCAACATTCCCATTAAATTTTGGCTGCACCTATGCCATTCTAAAAGCTGATTTTTGGTGTTTCATTTGGCTGAATGTTAATCAGCAAATTAATGAGTTACTCTAGACTAATCTAGGTTATTTAAGGCTGAATTTCTTAAGCATTAAGCATGTCCATTTGGCTAGCCTTGTTCAGCCTATAAATAGGCTATGTAATTCACATTTTGGAGGCTAATGAACAATTCTATAACTTTGTTAATTTGTGAGGTTGTTTTCAACTCTCAATCTTCTACAAAGACTTGTTGACTTATCAAGTATCCTTGTGGCGTCATCCTTGTCTTTGTTTATCTCGAACTTATCACTTTTGTAACCCCAAAGTGTGGCATTCAACTATACTGAGGTTCCTATTAACTTTGATAGTGGGTCAAGGTTTCAATCACTTCCTTAACCATTCCACCAAAATCGTACCTACCTAAGTGTTCGTATAAGCCTTAGGTTAACACATGCTATTGTGTTAGTTCACCTTGGATGATGCGAACCTGGTCACATCATGGTTCGACTCCATCCGACGCCATCGAGAGTGGCCTAAGCTCGAGAGGCCAAAGTGCAAAATGAAGCTAATTCCAGCTCATTTCCAGCTCATTTCTAGCTCAATTAAACTCCCTTCCCATGAGGTTCCCATGAGTTCATCTCAGCTCATTGAGCTCAGTTTATGTTTACATTCAGCTCATTCAGCTTGTGTTTAGTTGGATTTAGTTCATGCAATTTTATCTTGTTTGTTTGCATCACTTTTTGCTAACTCGAGGCTATTCTTTTTAGGAGACGCGATTACCATCCGTCCTGTTCGACCGAGGAAAGCCAAGTAAAAGGAACTATGTCCTCAAGAACCAACAGCTCAATTCGAGGACGAATCGCTTTCAAGAGGGGGTATGATGCGAACTTGGTCGCATCATGGTTCGACTCCATCCGATGCCATCGAGAGTAGCCTAAGCTCGAGGGGCCAAAGTTCAAAATGAAGTTGATTCTAGCTCATTTTCAGCTCAATTAAACTCCCTTCCCATGCAGTTCAACTCACATGAGTTCATCTTAGCTCATTGAGCTCGGTTTAAGTTTACATTCAGCTCATTCAGCTTATGTTTAGTTCGGTTTATTTCATGCAATTTTATCTTGCTGAATACAAACTTCTAAATTAAATATTGGCTTTAAATAAAGGTGTTTAGTTTAAATAAATACGTTGTGTTTAATAAGAGGCTTATTAATTAATCTAGTTACTAGGATATTTTAATGAAGCATGAGTTTAACTTTGTTTAATTCTGCTTCTATAATTAAACTAGTTGTTGCATTAATTGATGTCTTAACTTTTAGTTTATTTATTAAAGTCAAGTGTTTAATGTGTTTGAGTTTAATTAGTGTTAAATTGTGTTTAATAAGTTCATTTTATTGTGTTTATTGTAGGTGTCTTTTCAGCTCACATCCGTTACAATTCATAGGCTGTTACAACTTTAATGAAGTGACTTTTTAGTTGATTTTTGGTTACAAATGAAGTGGCTGTTACAAGGGATGTTTAACACATCAATTAAAGGAGTTTTAAGGAGCATTTTTAACTCCTCTTAAATTCGGCAGCAACCTCTTCACCTACCAGCAGATTTTGATCATTTAAAGGATGAAAACAAGCATTCAAATCTTCATTTAGTTGCTGGTGGATTTTCGGCTAACTAAGGGACAACTCAAGGGACATTTTAAAGCATTCAAGGATGGACATTCAAGCTGAATTAAAGTGAATTCAAGCAAGGAGTTAAATTGTTACAAGAATATTAAGAGTCTTGAGTTTAATTTCATTTTAATTAGCAAATTAAGATGTGACTTTTCATCTAGTTTTTCCTATCACTATAAATATGTGTAACCAGCCATATTGAAGGGACTTTTAATGCTTTATGAAATTTTCAGATTGTGAGTTATCCAATCTCTTAATTCTTCAAGGTTCAAATTGACTTCTCTATCAACTAGTGGTGTCAATCAGAATTTGTTTTTGGAACTTATTATCCTTTCGGGTGTGGCGTTCAACTCAATACCGTTGGTTCCTATCTTGTTAGATAGTGGGTCTCGGTTCTATCCAATTCCATACTTACCTTTGATATGTATAAGATTCGGGTCCTTAATTCCTATTAGGGGTTCTTTCTTGTTTCAGCCAAGTATCCACTTAACCATCTTTCATCTTTGTTTTAAACCCGCTGTCATTTGACTTAATCCATCCATTTTTCCCTTTTAAAACAAATCAAACAAACTCTTACATGCGAATCGTACATTTGGTATCAGAGCTAGAAAATGAGGAGCTCCGACGAACATCATAATTTCGAAGCAAGTAGTAAGTTGAAAAAAATCAAAATTAGAAAAAAAAATTCAATTTGTATTCAAAGTGTTCTATTGTATTTAATTTCGTGTATTTGAAGTGAAAAAAATACGAAAATATAAAAAAAGTGAAGTTTTGTGATCTTGTTAGTTTCTCCATTCTTCTCCTCAATTTCTGAGTTCCCGAAGCCATTATTTTCATCTTCTTATCTCGATCATTCAAGATTTTTATTCCCATCATTTGGTATTTTCCCAACTCACCCAACGCCATTCAACCTACCTTTACCTATAACGATTTTTCCTTTGCTTAAACCCCTTGAAGCCAACCTATAAGTTGCTAATAAGTCTAAGGCAACCTTCCAGAATTTTGAAAGGTGGATTCGAGTGGTAAAAGGCACGAGCAAGTGAGACCATTCGAGTGGAGGTAAAAGCCAAACGAGTGAAAACACGAGCGAGAGTGTCACTTTTCCTTTTTCTCTCCGAGTGAAATCGTGAGGTTTGTGGTGAGGTACTTAATTTTTGAGAACATATTTCTTTTCAGTAACAAAAATCATGTCTCGCAAAGAGTTCACCGTATCGAAGTTCCAATATTTGGTGCAAGAAATGCGAAGAATGGTGAATTCTAAATTTGACAAATTGCACGAGAGATTAAATCATGTGGAACAAAGAGACCCCTATGAACGAGTTTCATCAAGTCAGAAAACGGAATCAAGAGCATCACGGAGATATGCATTCAATGATTATTTGAGAAAAGATTTCCATAATGATTCCTATTCATCATCGACTTCAAGACCAAGAGATTTATATCAAGATTTCTCTTCGTCAAGGTGTTCGAGACGACGAGAGACCGATCTTGATTTTGAATCATTTCAAGATCACTTTCGAGATGATAGATATACTCCTTATAGATCTTCAAAGAAATCATACACGGAGTATTTTTCACGAAGCTTTGATCATGATTCATATGTAAATAGTTTTTCTTCTTTCAAACAAGACTTATATTTTCATAACTCTTTTGTAACTTCTTGTAAAAAGAAAACGAGAAAAGCAAAGGAAGAAAAAGAAAATGAAATAAAAAGAAAAGAGAGAAAAAAGGCAAGTGAGAGAGAAAAAAATGTGATCAAGAAAAAAAGTGGAAAAAGAAATTGAGAATAAAGATTTGAGTGAAAAAGATATGAGTGAGCAAGCAAGGATCATTTCTACTAGCCCACCTGTTCGATCTTTTTGTGGTGTAACTTTTCAGGTACCTAGAAGTTTGTGCGACCAATTCTAGCTTCACTACCTTCCAAACGAGAGGCGTTTTCAGTTGAGTGAAAAAGGTGAGTTTGCAAATCACAACCACCCACTTGCGATCGAAGGTAAGAGAGGTAAAGATTCCGTGTCAAGGTCTTTCGATTTAATAATTGCTCATAAAGATTTTGATGGTTCAATTTCTGACATGGCTGCATCTTTTAATATGGTTTCTAATTGTTTGTCTTTTATTGATAATGTTCCTGCTTCAAATGATGCCATGAAAGTTATATCTTCTAACATGTTTAACTCTTTTGTTGAGATGGTTATGGCCATGCGAAATGTAGAAGTTTGCGATACAAATTTTGCAAATGCCAAACTTGATGTGTTTAAATGCGTAAATTCTTTGAATTCATATGCTCAATCTTTCTGTTTAAACATGCCTGATCAGTTGACTTGTGATAGACTTTTGCACGAAACATATCATCCGATTAATATTTCCCTTCAAGCTAAATCCTTAAACTTTTGTACAAAATCTCCATGTCCTGAGTTGCATTTCTGAATGAGATTTTTGAAGCATAAATCTTTGTCTATACACCTGCTTGGTTTTGCCAACTCTACGTTCCTATTTGTTCGAGTAAGGTCTGAATCATGTGATGGACTCGAACGTTTGAAAAGTTGTATGTTCACCACTTCTTTGATTGATCGAGTAATTACATTTTCTTCTAACATGTTGCCTATTGGAATTCATGATCAAGTACGAGTGTTCAAGCCTGGCATATGTTATATAGATTTGTTTTATGGAACATTTAAGCATTTTGCATCTTTTGCATTCAACTTATGTTTGTTTGATGTTCGAATTTCTGTTCAAGTAATGAAATTTAATGATTTGGGTTACAATTTTGATTTGATCTCTAATCACCTTGCTTGGCCACATATAAAACTTTTGTTTCATTTTGAAAAGGTAAATTCGACACATTTATTTGGACTAGAATCAAAAATTTGTAAACGACTCTTCTTTTCTTTTTAAGTCCATCGCTTCTGTTCATACTAATCATTTTCATTTTTGTGAATTTCACCCCTCGAAAAGCATGAGATGTCGTGGTGCTTTATTGCCCATTCAAATTGATCGAAGTAAAAGGTTTGTTTTACATTACATTTCTGAAGAGAGAAGATTTGTGTTGCAAGAGCAAGGTAAAAACGATATTTGTTTTTCTACTTCTAAAGGTAAGACTTATGAAACTTTTGAATCGTTTTTGTTCTCCTCGGTTGGTGTTAACAATCGTGTTGATAATTTAAGTTTTGAAAGATACTTAGATCATGATGTGTTTGACTATATTGTTTCATTCAAACATGATCTATCTGTCTTGATTAATGATAAAGAGATTTTTGTTTTTGATAATCATCATTGATACGATCTCGGTACATTGAAGTCGAGTCGTAAAATATTCCTGATCGTAAGTTGGGGTTTTTGGAAAAGAAATGGTTTATGAATGAATAAGTTTAGGTTCAAATGGGTGTTGATGTTCGAAGGGGTTTTTGGCCTTTAATTGGCATTGATGGCGGTTTTGGAAAGATAAAGGGCCAGCCTTGAATAGTCATGCACTTTGGCCGAAAATATGGGCAGCTTTAAGGCTCCAAAAAGTGCCGAAATTAATATGGGACTAATGGCTCTTGCACTCAACAATTTAGCTCCTTGGGAATACGCACATCAACTCCTTTTGAGGTTCTCAAAATGTACCAGCCGAATCTTTAATGCATGATCTTTTTATGTTCACGAAAAGGATCCAACATGCCATTAATCGCTGTCCACGCATGTAGCAACCAGCCTATTAATTGGCGTCCAGCATCTCATTTAATCCATGTTGCTTCCCACGAAAAGGTGCCTTGGAGAGCTGAAACGTCAACCCCTTTATGTCACCCATGCTTTGTCCAACACTTCTTTTAATGCCGTCCAAGCTTGTCCCCCAACCTTTAATTCGGCCAGCAACTCTTAAATGTGGCTGCTAATCACGAAACAAGCAAAGATCTTTAGGGAACATAATAAATTCGGCTGGACAAGAAATAAAGAAGTCATTAAGACAAGTTAAAGCATAATAAATTCGGCTAGACCTCTTTTAATAAGCAGCCATTAAATTGGTCTAAAAGAGCCAAGCATATTAAAGACTTGTCTTAAAACTAGGCACAATTAATTCATGTCTAAATTATGAACATATTAATAGCACACATTAATATAAGACATATTTAATACTTTAATAATTAAATGTCCAGATTTATTTAATTAAATTAACTTGAGCTGAATTAACTAATTAACTAATTCATATTTATTGAAATTAAACTCATTCAGCTCATTGAGCTAGTTGAATGCCGAATGGAGTTGAACTAAGCTAACACGAGCTAAGTCAGCTTGAAGGAAGGTGCGAATCAAGTTAGCTGAGCTGGGCACTTTGTGTTCGGCAACTCCATCTTCCCACACTCGGCCAATGTAGCTTGCTACAGCTTCCTAGAACTTCTTTGCACGAGCTCGAGTGATGGGACCCGAGGGCAGCTCCAAGGATTCGGCTCCTAGCTTGTCGGGCGAGCTCACATCATCCCCCCTCTTCAAGGCGATTCATCCCCGAATCGGCACCTACATTAAAAGGAGAGAGATCAGCAACATTAAAACTGGCACTAACTCCGTACTCACCCGGTAGATCAATTTTATAAACATTACCGTTGATTCATTCCAACACTTGAAGTGGACCATCTCCCCTTCGTTGAAGTTTAGATTTTTATTGCTCGGGAAATCGTTCTTTGCACATGTGGATCCAAACCCAATCTCTGGGTTCGAATACAACTCGTTTGCGGCCTTTGTTGGCACCTCAAACATACTGTTCAGTCCTCCTCTCGATATTTAATTTAAAGTTCTTATGCAATTGCTTAACAAACTCAGCCTTCTTTTTACCATCTACATTGACTAATTCGTTAGAAGGCATGGGTACTAAGTCAAGAGGGGTAATTGGATTGAAACCATATACTACCTTGAATGGAGAGTACTTTGTAGCCTAGTGAACTGACCGGTTATATGCGAATTTCACATGAGGCAAGCAATCTTCCCACAACTTTATGTTTTTGCACAAGATAGCCCGAAGCAAAGTTGATAGTACACGATTAACTACTTCGGTTTGGCTATCCGTTTGGGGGTGGCATGCCGTTTAGAACAGCAGCTTAGTGCCTAACTTCCCCCACAAAGTCTTCCAAAAGTGACTTAAAAACTTCGTGTCTCGATCGGAAACTATTGTTCGAGGAATCCCATGCAACCTGATAACTTCTTTGAAAAACAAATTAGCAACATTAGTAGCATCGTCAGTCTTATTGCAAGGAATAAAAGGAGCCATTTTTGAAAAATGATCTACGATAACAAAAATAGAGTCCTTCCCTCGTTTGGTTCTAGGAAGTCCTAGAACAAAATCCATTGATATGTCTACCCATGGCGCGTCGGGAATGGGCAATGGAGTATACAACCCATGCAGCTTAATCTGTGACTTTGCTTGCTTGCACGTGATGCACTGATCACATTTCCTAATGGCATCGCACTTCATTTTAGGCCAAAAGAAACGCTCGTGCAACATTGCTAGAGTTTTGGCAACTCTGAAGTGGCTCGTAAGTTCGCCACTATGTGCTTCCTCAACGAGCACATCTCGTACAGATCCTTGAGGCACGCAAAGTTTGCCTTCCCGGAAAAGATATCCTTCATGCCTAAAATACTTCTCATGTGCGCCATGTAAACATTTCTTGTAGATTTTTCCAAATTCAAGGTTAGATTTATATAGTTCCTTTATAAACTCAAAACCAAACAACTTGGAATCCAATAAGTTAACAAGTGCGTACCTGCGTGACAAGGCGTCGGCTACAACGTTTTCCTTACCTTTCTTGTACTTGATCACGTACGGAAACGACTCCAAAAATTCCACCCACTTAGCATGGCGTTTGTTGAGCTTTGTTTGGCCTTTGAGAAGCTTGAGAGCCTCGTGGTCCGAATGAATAACAAATTCTTTTGGCCATAGATAATGCTGCCACGTTTCTAAGGAACGGATCAATGCGTACAGCTCTTTGTCGTATGTTGGGTAGTTCAACGTCGCCCCGTTGAGTTTCTTACTAAAATATGCAATAGGTC
The DNA here is from genome assembly GCA_005393395.2 of Gossypium australe. NCBI lineage: Eukaryota > Viridiplantae > Streptophyta > Magnoliopsida > Malvales > Malvaceae > Gossypium > Gossypium australe. The sequence continues at coordinate 48,930,089 of CM016618.1, read as the reverse complement.
TCCCATCTTGCATCAACACAGCACCGATACCAAGACCTGAAGCATTACACTCAATCTCGAATGTTTTGTTAAAGTCAGGCAATGATAACAATGGAACATTAGTTAAACATTCCTTAATCTTATTAAAAGCATTCTCTTGTTCATCAGTCCACACAAAAGGAGAAATTTTCTCGATTATACCTATCAATGGCGCGGCTAAGGAGCTAAAATTAGGTACAAACATACGATAGAAGCTCGCCAACCCGTGAAAACTCCTCACTTGACTGATGCTAGTTGGTCGTGGCCACTCGTTTATCGCTTTGACCTTTTCTTGGTCGACTTCCAAGCCTCGAGCACACACAACAAAGCCTAGGAAAACAACTTCATTAGTTCAAAAGGAACATTTTTTTAGATTGGCATACAATACCTCGTTCCTCAACACTTCAAGTACGGTTCGCAGACGCTGGACATGGTCGTCCAAACTTTTGCTATAAACCAAGACATCGTCAAAGTACACCACACAAAATTTTCTAATAAATGAACGTAAAACGTTATTCATTAAGCGCATGAAAGTACTAGGGGCGTTGGTAAGCCCGAATGGCATTACCAACCATTCATACAAACCATACTTGGTCTTGAACACCGTTTTCCATTCATCTCCCTCCCGCATTGGAATCTGATGGTAACCACTCTTTAAATCGATCTTTGAGAAGAATTGGGCTCCGCTAAGTTCATCAAGCATGTCGTCTAAACGGGGAATGGGATGGCGGTATTTGATGGTTATTTTGTTAATGGCACGGCAGTCAACGCACATATGCCATGATCCGTCTTTCTTCAGAACCAACAAAATCGAAACTGCACATGGGCTTAAGCTTTCACGAATATAGCCTTTGTCCATCAATTCAGCTACTTGTCTTTCTAACTCCTTTTTCCCTTCGAGATTACTTCGATAGGCCGGCCTATTGGGAATGGCCGCATCGGGGACAAAATCAATTTGGTGTTCGATGCCTCGAATAGGAGGCAATCTGTTAGGCACCTCTTCGGGAAATACGTCATTGAATTCTTGTAACAAAGAAACAATAGGAGAAGGCAAAGAAACGTTAAGTTCGTTAGTGTCCAATAAACATTCCTTGTACATGAGTACAAGAACAGGTTGTCTTGCCAACAACATCTTTCGAATCTCTCTCTTTTTCACAAATACACTCGTTTTTTATTTTCGTTCTCTCTTTCTTTTTCTTTGTTCTCTTGTGTTTTTACCTCTTTCTCCTCACTTTTTCCTCTCTTTTTCTTTTCATTCTTTTTATTTTGCTCTTTTTCTTTTTCTTTCTCAACTGATTGTTTCATCTTGAGTTGATCTTCATACACTTGCTTGGGCGTGAGTGGAGCAAGTGTAATATTCTTTCCAAGGTGTTTGAAAGAGTACCGGTTTGTGTAGCCATCATGGACTACTCGCCTATCAAATTGCCAAGGGCGTCTGAGTAGCAAATGGCTCGCGTGCATCGGCACAACATCACAAATTACTTCATCTTGATACTTGCCTATGGAAAATGTCACCTTGGCTTGCTTTGTTACCTTAAGCTCACCTCCATCATTTAACTAACTTGTAGGGGTTCGAGTGCTTTGTGGTAGCTAAACCAAGCTTTTCGACTAGCATAGAGCTTGCGACGTTGGTACAGCTTCCTCCGTTGATAATGAGACTACATACCTTGCCTTGAACATGGCAACGGGTGTGGAATATGTTTTCCCGTTGTTGCTCCTCCTCGACTCCTTGGATTTGTAGACTTCGCTTGACAACGAGAATCTCTCCTTTGACGGGGAGTTCAAGCTCTTCTTCATCCTTCGAGGGATCTTCAGGATCTTCCTCTTGCTCGTCCTCAGATTCGATTTCACCATTGGACTGCACTACCATCATACGTCGGTTTGGACATTGGCTAGCAATGTGGCCCCTTCCTTGACATTTAAAACACCTTATATCTCGAGATCGGTTTGAAACCGACTCACCTTTGTTTTTGCTAGTCTCGTCACTTGGTGGGTTAGTGATGCGAGCACGTTCCATGTTAAGTCGAGCTCGAGTCATGATCCGTTGATGCTACCTCGTGGCCCTATCACTAGAGCTCGATCTAAGCTATTCAAAGACGCCATCGGAGTTTTTTTCCAGCAAGTGTGGAAAGATAATGAAGCTAACTTACTTGGACGAAAGGAGGGACCAACGTTGGAGCATTTTCGCAATGTTCTACAAGCTCAACCAGCAACCCATGACCTCGGTTCTAGCTCGTGCTAAGTTTCGATTAAGTTCAACGAGCTTAATTGGCCATTCGGCCTTAAGCTAAATAAATTAGTTGGAATTTTATTTAAAAATAAATTTGGATAAATTTAATTTCCTTTAATTAATTTGCTGCTATTAAATAAGGTTATAAGTTGTTCTTAAATCTAGCATATTTACTTGGAAATTAAAGTTGTTTAGCTGAAATTAGTATTTAATGTTGTCCTAAGTTTCAGCCGATTTTTATTAGTTGTTAAATAGCTTAGATTTAATTTGTTTCAGCTCAATTTAATGTCTTAATGTGATCTTTAATTGCTGGAATTAATTAGCTAAGTTAATGAACTTAATTGCTTGTAGGTGCATGTAAAGGGACGGCACAAGGAGATTAATGGGCAGCAGCAATTACTTTCATTTAAGCTCAGCGAAGTTAATGCAAGAAGGTCAACCATCAGCAGCAACTTGAGCTGAAAAGTCAGCCATTAAAGCTGGAATTTAAGGAGGAATTTAAGGGCATTCATGCATGTTTGGTTGAACAATGAAGAGTCATCCATTTATCCATTAAAGCTGGAATTTAAGGAGGAATTTAAGGGAATTCATGCATGTTTGGTTGAACAATGAAGAGTCATCCATTTATTTTTTTCCTTGATGATTCGGCTGCACCTTGGTGATTTAAAAGCTGCCTCTTGAGCTCCCATTCAGCCAATGTGGACTTGGAACTTGAAGAGTTTTCCTATCTAGAATTTTCAAGTTAATGCTAGTATTAATTTTGCTTAGTCATTAAGGCTAGAAGATGACCACTCGGCTAGCTCAAGCAACTATAAATAGTTGGCCATTTTACTTTGTAAGGGACTTTTGCCAAATTTTATATTGTTATTATGCTGAATTTGCGAGAGCAATTTCTCCTATTTCGTTCTTAGGATTTGTTGGCTTATCTAGGAGTCTAGTGGCGTCAACCATCCTTCGTTCAATCCCGATACCAAGGTTCCTATCGTACATCGATAATGGGTCGAGGTCCGTTAAACAACTAAAACCGAAACCTTTAGAAACGTATAAGTAATCGGGTCGATGCCTTTCTCGGTATTGGTTCTTACTTGTTTCCTAAAAGTCTTAAACCGAAACCCAATTCTTACAACTTATCCTAACTTCATCAAAATTTCTTTCTTTCTTTGATTCTCAGGTTTACGATCGAACTCCAAGTATACATCTCGTTTTCTACTCGAGATCGGGATCGTATCATCTGGTATCAGAGCTAGTTAAACCGAGATCTATGAAACTGAGAACAACCATCGAAGTCGTCTAAGCGAAGGCTCGAAGTAAGTTAAAAAAATTTCGAAAAAAATTCAAAAAAAAGGAAATTCGAAATTTAAAAAAAATTCGAAATAAAAAAAATTACCTAGTGTTTCGATTGAATTGCTATCATTCTATTCATCTTCATTTTCTAAATTCCTCTCCGACCCACTTGAACCACCGATCTCTTTTTCTTACTTTAGCCTACCTACACCCACATCTTACACCCTTTGAACCCATCTTGAAACCGACCCCTAAGCCCTAATAGGCCTTGGCAAATCCGACTAACGAAACTGTGAGAAGTGCGAGAGGTAAAAGGCACGAGTGTGTGAGACTATTCGAGGGGAGGTAAAAGCCAAACTGAGAGTATTAAACACGAGCGGAGTGTCAATAACTTCTTTCTTTTCGAGTGAACTGTGAGGATTTGTTGTGAGGTACTATAGTCCACGCGATGTCTCAAGAACCCGAGCAAAATGTAAATGAGCCACAAGGAAGACAACCCGTTCGTAACATTCCTGATCCGCCGATGCAAGCCTTGTTGTGTGAAATGGAGCGGTTACTCGATCAAAGGCTCAACCCTTTGGAAGACCGATTATACCAAGTGGAAGCCCGGAGACAACGAGAAGTACGTGGGCGACCAAATAGACGACGTGAATAGCCACAAGAGGGTGAAGATTCTTTTAATGATGCTTTAGATAGTGCGATCGAATCTAATGCAAGTGTTGGAAGACGAGGACCCCGACACCGTGGCAATAGAGATCGAGCCCGAGTAGATGATGACTTGAAGAATATAAAGTTGTCTATTCCACCGTTTCAAGGGAGATCCGATCCGGAAGTGTACCTTGAATGGGAAAAGAAGATTGAATTGGTCTTTGATTGTCACAACTATTCGGAATCTAAAAAGGTTAAATTGGCCGCTATCGAATTCACCGATTATGCCATGATATGGTGGGACCAAATAACTACCAGTCGACGGAGAAATGGAGAACAACCCATAAGCACGTGGGCTGAAATGAAATCTATTATGCGCCGACGATTTGTCCCACATTTTTACCATTGAGAACTATACCAAAAACTCCAAAATCTTACTCAAGGATCGAGGAGTGTTGAAGATTACTTCAAGGAGATGGAAGTTGCCATGATTAGAGCAGATGTGCAAGAGGAACGCGAGGCGACCATGGCCCGATTTTTGGCTGGTCTCAACCGAGACATAACTAATATGGTGGAACTCCAGCACTATGTCGAACTTATGGACATGGTGCACATGGCGATTAAGGTGGAGAGGCAGTTGAAGCGCAAGGGTACTGTTCGAAACTATCCCAACTTCAACCCTACCAAATAGGGCCAAGGGACTAGTAAAGCCAATCCATCGACTCGAGCCAAAGAGACCACACCATCTGCCAAACCAAGTAAGTCTTTCACTGAATCTAACAAAGGCAAGGCAATAGAAAACCCATCCAACTGATCACGAGACATCAAATGTTTTAAGTGTCTCAGGAGGGGACATATTGCAAGTCAGTGTCCAAACCGAAGTACGATGGTGATGCGTGCCAATGGAGAAATAGAGTCTGAAGAAGACGATGAAGAACGTGAGATTGAAACTACCACCGATGAGGAAGAAGAAATTGAACATGCCATAGATGGTGAACTCCTCATTGTAAAGAGAAGTCTCAACCTTAAAGGAGTTAATGATGAGCAACAACGAGCGAACATCTTCCATACTCGATGTCAAATACAAGGCAAAATTTGTAGTGTCATCATTGACGGTGGAAGTTGCACAAACGTTGCTAGTACGTTCATGGTGGAGAAGTTGGGTTTACCAACCACAAAGCACCCGAGTCCATGTAAGCTGCAATGGCTTAATGATGGTGGTGAACTAAAGGTAACTAAACAAGTCTTAATTTCTTTCAACATTTGAAAATATACGGATGAGATCCTTTGTGATGTTGTACCCATGCACGCGGGTCATTTGTTACTTGGACGTCCATGGCAGTTTGATCACAAGGTGATTCACGACGGATACACCAATAGATATACGTTTAAACACTTGGGAAAGACTATCACTCTAGCACCTTTGACTCCGAAACAAGTTCATGAAGATCAAGTAAAGTTAAAAGATTCTTTTGAAAAAATGAGTGAAAAAGAGAAAAATGAGAAAACAAAAGAAAAGAAACTTGAAACAAAAAAAGAGCAAGTGAAAAAGAAAAATGAAAAAGGAGAGATGAGTGGAAAACAAGAAAAAGAAAAAGAAAATGAGAAAGTGAGTGTCTTTGCAAAGGGAAGTGTAATACGAAAGGCTTTGCTGCTGCGACAACCGGTTTTTGTACTCATGTACAAAGAAAGTCTTTTTAACACTAACGATCTTCCCCAGAATCTCCCTTCTTCAATTTTGTCTCTTTTGCAGGATTTTGATGATCTATTTCCGGAAGACATCCCGAGTGGATTACCACCACTTCGAGGGAAAGAACATCAAATCGATTTCATACCTGGAGCTGTTATTCCGAACCGACCTGCTTATCGAACCAACCCCGAAGAAACAAAAAAACTTCAACGGCAAGTCGAAGAACTCATGGAAAAGGGCTACATACGAGAAAGCCTTAGTCCTTGTGCTGTACCGGTCTTGTTGGTTCCAAAGAAGGATGGCACTTGGCGTATTTGTGTCGATTGCCGAGCTGTGAACAAAATTACCATTAAGTATAGGCATCCAATTCCGCGACTTGACGATATGTTAGACGAGTTGAGTGGTGCCAAACTGTTTTCGAAAATCGACTTAAAGAGTGGTTATCACCAGATTCGAATGAGGGAAGGCAATGAATGGAAGACTGCCTTCAAAACTAAGCATGGTTGGTATGAGTGGCTGGTCATGCCGTTTGGATTAACCAACGCCCCTAGCACTTTCATGAGATTAATGAACTATGTTTTAAGGGCTTTTATCGTTAGTGCTCAAGGTCTCGAAGTCGATCAAGAGAAGATCAAGGCTATCCAAGAATGGCCGAGACCTACGAATATAAGCCAAGTAAGGAGTTTTCATAGGCTTGCGAGTTTTTATCGCAGATTTGTGCCAAACTTAGTACGTTAGCCGCACCTCTTACCAGCGTCATCAAGAAGAGCTCAGCCTTTCTCTGGGGAGACGAACAGGAAAACTCTTTTAATGTTATTAAAGATAGACTTACTAGAGCTCCTTTATTAGCATTGCCTGATTTCTCTAAGACTTTTGAGATTGAATGTGATGCATCAAGTGTAGGCATTGGAGCCGTATTGACTCAAGAAGGAAGACCTATAGCATACTTCAGCGAAAAGTTGAATGGTGCATCTCTGAACTATCCCGTCTATGACAAAGAAATGTATGCTTTGATTCGTGCCCTCGAGACGTGGCAACACTACCTTTGGCTGAAAGAATTTGTAATTCATTCAGACCATGAAGCGCTAAAACACATTAAAGGACAGCACAAGTTGAATAAACGACATGCAAAATGGGTGGAATACCTCGAGTCGTTTCCCTATGTCATCAAACACAAAAAAGGTAAGGATAACGTTGTGGCCGATGCACTCTCAAGAAGGTATGCATTTTTAGCACATTTAGAATCAAAACTGCTTGGATTTGTTTACTTGAAAGAATTGTATGCCACTGATGATGATTTTGGTGAAATTTTCCGTGCGTGTGAGAAAATGGCTGTTGATAAGTTTTACAGGTCTGACGATTTTCTCTTCAAAGAAGGTAAACTATGTGTGCCAAAAAGTTCTATTCGGGAAGTGTTGGTTAACGAAGCGCATAGCGGAGGACTCATGGGGCATTTTGGAGTAGAAAAGATAATGGCTACACTAAGAGAACATTTTTATTGGCCAAAAATGAGGAGAGAAGTCGAGTGAGTATGCGCGCGCTGTATATCGTGCAAGAAAGCTAAATCGAGGATCAAGCCTCATGGCTTATACTTACCTCTTCCAATTCCTGACGCACCATGGCAAGATATTTCAATGGATTTTGTACTTGGTTTACCCCGAACCAAAACAGGAAAAGATTCAATTTTTGTGGTAGTAGACAGATTTTCGAAAATGTCTCATTTTATACCATGTACAAAAACTGACGATGCTGTTCACATTTCTAATCTTTTCTTTAGGGAGGTAGTGCGCCTTCATGGGTTACCAAGAACCATTGTTTCGGATCGCGATACTAAATTCCTAAGTCACTTTTGGCGATCACTTTGGGGAAAGCTTGGAACGAAGTTACTTTTCTCGACTACATGTCATCCCCAAACCGATGGGCAAACTGAAGTAGTCAATAGGGTGCTATCAACTTTACTAAGGGACATCATTCGAAAAAATTTGAAATCATGGGAGGAATGCTTACCTCATGTGGAGTTCGCCTATAACCGATCCGTGCATTCGGCGACTAAGTTCTCACCATTTGAAGTCGTCTACGGGTTTAATCCCCTAACTCCGTTAGATTTAATGCCGCTACCTAATGATCAGCTTGTGCATGCAGATGCCAGAAAAAAAGCTGAATACATGAAGAATTTGCATAAACAAGTTCGAGACAACATTGAATCTAAGACTGAAAAGTACGCTCGAAAGGCGAACAAAGGTCGCAAACGAGTTATTTTTGAACCTGGAGATTGGGTTTGGGTGCATATGAGAAAAGAATGCTTCCCAGCCCAACGTAGATCTAAGTTACTACCTCGTGGAGATGGACCGTTTCAAGTTCTTGAGAAAATTAACGATAACTCCTATAGACTTGATTTACCAGGTGAGTACAATATTAGAGCGACTTTCAACGTAGCTGACTTGAGTCTTTTTGATACAAGTTCTGACTTGAGGGCAAGTCATCTTCAAGAGGGGGAGGATGATGCGAGCACGTTCCATGTTAAGTCGAGCTCGAGTCATGATCCGTTGATGCTACCTCGTGGCCCTATCACTAGAGCTCGATCTAAGCTATTCAAAGACGCCATCGGAGTTTTTTTCCAGCAAGTGTGGAAAGATAATGAAGCTAACTTACTTGGACGAAAGGAGGGACCAACGTTGGAGCATTTTCGCAATGTTCTACAAGCTCAACCAGCAACCCATGACCTCGGTTCTAGCTCGTGCTAAGTTTCGATTAAGTTCAACGAGCTTAATTGGCCATTCGGCCTTAAGCTAAATAAATTAGTTGGAATTTTATTTAAAAATAAATTTGGATAAATTTAATTTCCTTTAATTAATTTGCTGCTATTAAATAAGGTTATAAGTTGTTCTTAAATCTAGCATATTTACTTGGAAATTAAAGTTGTTTAGCTGAAATTAGTATTTAATGTTGTCCTAAGTTTCAGCCGATTTTTATTAGTTGTTAAATAGCTTAGATTTAATTTGTTTCAGCTCAATTTAATGTCTTAATGTGATCTTTAATTGCTGGAATTAATTAGCTAAGTTAATGAACTTAATTGCTTATAGGTGCATGTAAAGGGACGGCACAAGGAGATTAATGGGCAGCAGCAATTACTTTCATTTAAGCTCACTGAAGTTAATGCAAGAAGGTCAACCATCAGCAGCAACTTGAGCTGAAAAGTCAGCCATTAAAGCTGGAATTTAAGGAGGAATTTAAGGGCATTCATGCATGTTTGGTTGAACAATGAAGAGTCATCCATTTATCCATTAAAGCTGGAATTTAAGGAGGAATTTAAGGGAATTCATGCATGTTTAGTTGAACAATGAAGAGTCATCCATTTATTTTTTTTTTCCTTGATGATTCGGCTGCACCTTGGTGATTTAAAAGCTGCCTCTTGAGCTCCCATTCAGCCAATGTGGACTTGGAACTTGAAGAGTTTTCCTATCTAGAATTTTCAAGTTAATGCTAGTATTAATTTTGCTTAGTCATTAAGGCTAGAAGATGACCATTCGGCTAGCTCAAGCAACTATAAATAGTTGGCCATTTTACTTTGTAAGGGACTTTTGCCAAATTTTATATTGTTATTATGCTGAATTTGTGAGAGCAATTTCTCCTATTTCGTTCTTAGGATTTGTTGGCTTATCTAAGAGTCTAGTGGCGTCAACCATCCTTCGTTCAATCCCGATACCAAGGTTCCTATCGTACATCGATAGTGGGTCGAGGTCCGTTAAACAACTAAAATCAAAACCTTTAGAAACGTATAAGTAACCGGGTCGATACCTTTCTTGGTATTGGTTCTTACTTGTTTCCTAAAAGTCTTAAACCGAAACTCGAACACTCTTTCATCCTTAAATCGAAACCCAATTCTTACAACTTATCCTAACTTCATCGAAATTTCTTTCTTTCTTCGATTCTCAGGTTTACGATCGAACTCCAAGTATACATCTCGTTTTCTACTCGAGATCGGGATCGTATCAGTTAGGCTTGGTAGCAACGGGTGGCTCCTCCGGTCGAAAGGGAGTTTTACTAGTACCTTGAGTCCATTTGCTGGTAGAAGCCCTCGGATATGTCCGTGTAGTTCCTTTTCGCTTTAGTTGTTTTTCAACCTTGATTGCCATATGCACCAAATCCGTGACTTCAACGTAGTGCTGAAGTTCGACAATGTTGGCGATATCTCGGTTGAGACTGACTAGGAATCTTGCCATTGTTGCTTCACGTTCTTCCTCCACATTGGCTCTTATCATTGCAATCTCCATGTCCTTATAGTATTCATCGACACTTTGGTTGCCTTGAGATAGGTTTTGTAGCCGTTGGAACAATTCACGATGGTAGTAAGAGGGCACAAATTGCTTCCGCATAACAGTCTTCATTTCGGCCCAAGTCGAGATAGGTTGTTCTCCATTCCTTCTCCGACTAGTCACCAATTGGTCCCACCATATGATAGCATAATCCGAGAACTCGATGGCTGCAAGCTTGACCTTTTTATTTTATGAGTAGTTATGGCACTCAAAGACAAGTTCCATCTTTTTTTCCCATTCTAAATAGGCTTCGGGATCGTTCTTGCCTTGGAATGGATGAATAGTCAACTTGATATTTTTGAGATTATCGTCGGGTCGATCTCTATCTCATTGGCCTCGATCTCTTCGGCCTTGTTCCCGTACACTTTGGACAGATGCATGTTCACTCTCATGGTCGCTTGGCTCGTATAAGTCTTCTTGGACTGGCCTAGGTTGCTCTAGGTCTTGCCTTTGATTTTGTGGAGTTCTTAGGTGCTGGACCTCCCCACCTAGTTGATTCAATTAGTCTTGTATGGGCTCAATTATTTCTCGAAGCATTCGTTGGAATTCTCATATCAGGGATTGTTGGCCTAGATCGGGAACTCCCCCACCTTGAGCAATGTTGCGAACGGATCCATTTGTCATCCATCAGGGCTTTTAGACATGTAAAGGAATTTGTTTTAATCTCATTTACAAAACTCACTGATCACTCGCAAAGAAGATCACTCAATTTCAACTTTTATTTCTTTCTAATAATCTTACCAACTCTCTTGCCTTTTTCCACTCGGTCTTCGCCTCTCAAAGTTCTTCGCAAACTAGGTAGACAAATCAGCACCACTTTGGGGTCGATTTACAAATTTGATGTGGCTTGGTAGGAGACTATTGTCGGGACTAAGGTAGGTTATCAACAAAAGTTGGTAATTCGCTTGAGTGTGGTCATTAGAATAGAAGAAGGGTGTAGTGAAAGGATCGGGACGAAAGAAGATCAAACAACTAAACTCCTTTTTTTTTTAAATTCGTATATTTCTAATACAAGACTAGAATACAAAATATAACCTTTGATATTTTTTTAACGATTTTTTTAACTAATCCTAGGAATACCGAGAACCTCGATACTTGAATTTGACTAGCTCTGATACCAACTTGATACGATCTCGGTACGTTGAAGTCGAGTCGTAAATTATGCCCGATCGTAAATTGGAGTAAGTTGGGGTTTTTGAAAAAAATGGTTTATGAATGAATAAGTTTAGGTTCAAATGGGTGTTGATGTTCGAAGGGATACGTAAGAAGTAACAGGCAATAAAACTAAGGTTCAAGTCAAACTAATACAATGAAATGTATTAACCCGAGTCTTAGGTGAACACTTAGGTTGGGTAAAGGTTCGGTGGAAGGCTAGGATAGACAGATGGAACCTCGACCCGCTATCAATCGATGATAGGAACCTCGGTATAGTGAACTCCACACCTTGGGGTTACAAAGTGATAAGTTCAATAACAAAGACGAGGATGGCACCACAAGTGTTTGCTTGATAAGTCAACAAGTCTTTGGAGAGAGTTGAGAGTTGAAAACAAACTCACAAGATTATAAAATTATAATATTGTTCATTAGCCACTAAAATGAGGATTACATGGCCTATTTATAAGCTAGAACATGGTCAGCCAATTGGCCCCTTTTGTGGCATTAAATGGGACGTTCCTTAGGCCTTAAGTTGAAGGAAACTTATAAGCATCTTCTCGAATACATTCTAGACCAATCTAGGCTTAAGAATACGAAGAGAAAGCTTCTAAAATGAAGGAAATTTGGCTGAACCTTGTTGGAGATGTCTTCATTCGGTTTTGGCCTTTAATTGGCATTCATGGCAGTTTTGGAAAGATAAATGGCCAGCCTTGAATAGTCGTGCACTTTGGCCGAAAATATGGGCAGCTTTAAGGCTCCAAAAAGTGCCAAAATTATTATGGGACTAATGGCTCTTGCAATCCACGATTTAGCACCTTGGGAATACTCACATCAACTCCTTTTGAGGTTCTCAAAATGCACCAGCCGAATCTTTAATGCATGGTCTTTTTATGTTCACGAAAAGGCTCCAACATGCCATTAATTGTTGTTCACACATGTAGCAACCAGCCTATTAATTGGCATTCAGCATCTCATTTAATCCATGTTGCTTCCCACGAAAAGGTGCCTTGGAGAGCTGAAACGTCAACCCCTTTATGTCACCCATGCTTTGTCCAACACTTCCTTTAATGCCGTCCAAGCTTGTCCCCCAACCTTTAATTCGGCCAGCAACTCTTAAATGTGGCTGCTAATCACGAAACAAGCAAAGATCTTTAGGGAACATAATAAATTCGGCTGGACAAGAAATAAAGAAGTCATTAAGACATGTTAAAGCATAATAAATTCGGCTAGACCTTTTTAATAAGCAGCCATTAAATTGGTCTAAAAGAACCAAGCATATTAAAGACTTGTCTTAAAACTAGGCACAATTAATTCATGTCTAAATTATGAACATATTAATAGCACACATTAATATAAGACATATTTAATACTTTAATAATTAAATGTCCAGATTTATTTAATTAAATTAACTTGAGCTGAATTAACTAATTAACTAATTCATATTTATTGAAATTAAACTCATTCAGCTCATTGAGCTAGTTGAATGTCGAATGGAGCTGAACTAAGCTAACACGAGCTAAGTCAGCTTGAAGGAAGGTGGGAATCAAGTTAGCTAAGCTGGGCACTTTGTGTCCGGCAACTCCATCTTCCCACACTCGGCCAATGTAGCTTGCTATAGCTTCCTGGAACTTCTTTGCACGAGCTCAAGTGATGGGAAACGAGGGGAGCTCCAAGGATTCGGCTCCTAGCTTGTCGGGCGAGCACACATCAGTCATGATGCCTATGATAGTGAATCTTTTCAATTACCTGCTTGTGACGATTATGTCTACCATTCGATTCATCTCTTGCATTCTAATCATGACTTGTGGAATCAATATAGTTTGTATGCCTGTTTTGAAATCCATTTGAATTTGTTTCGAATATTTGACAAGGCATTACTTGGTTTGCATGATAATTCGATTCTGTCCATCCACATGCGTCATATTTGTCTTGTTTTGATTATGCCTAGATTACGAGTTTGTTTGCATCAGTTTTTGCTAACTCAAGGCTATTCTTTTTAGGAGATGTGATTACCATCCGTCCTGTTTGACCGAGGAAAGCCAAGTAAAAGGAACTATGTCCTCAAGAACTAACGGCTTGATTTGAGGATGAATCACTTTCAAGAGGGGGTATGATGCGAACCTGGTCGAGTCATGGTTCGACTCCATCCGACACCATCGAGAGTGGCCTAAGCTCTAGGGGCCAAAGTGCAAAATGAAGCTAATTCTAGCTTATTTTCAGCTTAATTAAACTCCCTTCCCATGCGGTTCAGCTCGCATCGAGCTCAATGAGAAGTTTACATTCAGCTCATTCAGCTTGTGTTTAGTTCGATTTAGTTCATGCAATTTTATCTTGCTGAATACAAACTTTTAAATTAAATATTGGCTTTAAATAAAGGTGTTTAGTTTAAATAAATAAGTTGTGTTTAATAAGAGGCTTATTAATTAATCTAGTTACTAGGATATTTTAATGAAGCATGAGTTTAAGTTTGTTTAATTCTGCTTCTATAATTAAACTAGTTGCTGCATTAATTGATGTCTTAACTTTTAGTTTGTTTATTAAAGTCAAGTGTTTAATGTGTTTGAGTTTAATTAGTGTTAAATTGTGCTTAATAAGTTCATTTTATTGTGTTTATTGCAGGTGTCTTTCCAGCTCACAACCGTTACAATTCATGGGCTGTTACAACTTTAATGAAGTGACTTTTTAGTTGATTTTTTGTTATAAATGAAGTGGCTGTTACAAGGGATGTTTAACACATCAATTAAAGGAGTTTTAAGGAGCATTTTAACTCTTCTTAAATTCAGCAGCAACCTCTTCACCTACCAGCAGATTTTGATCATTTAAAGGATGAAAACAAGCATTCAAATCTTCATTTAATTGCTGGTGACTTTTCGACTAACCAAGGGACAACTCATGGGACATTTTAAAGCATTCAAGGATGGACATTCAAGCTGAATTAAAGTGAATTCAAGCAAGGAGTTAAATTGTTACAAGAATATTAAGAGTCTTGAGTTTAATTTCATTTTAATTAGCAAAATAAGATGTGACTTTTCAGCTAGTTTTTGCTATCACTATAAATATGTGTAACCAGCCATATTGAAAGGACTTTTGATGCTTTATGAAATTTTCAGATTGTGAGTTATCCAATCTCTTAATTCTTCAAGGTTCAAATTGACTTATCTATCAACTAGTGGCGTCAGTCTGAATTTGTTTTTGGAACTATACATCCTTTCGGGTGTGGTATTCAACTCAATACCGTTGGTTCCTATCTTGTTAGATAGTGGGTCTCGGTTATATCCAATTCCATACTTACATTTGAAATGTATAAGATTTGGGTCCTTAATTCCTATTAGGGGTTCTTTCTTGTTTCAGCCAACTATCCACTTAACCATCTTTCATCTTTGTTTTAAACCCGCTGTCATTTTACTTAATCCATCCATTTTTCCCTTTCAAAACAAATTGAACGAAACTCCTACGTAGACGATCGGGCATCTCACATACGACTCGACTCAATCTCGAGGCAAATTGTATCATTGGACCCCTTAGTTTCAAACTTCCATCCATCTATTCTCAACCTATCCATACACCAACGAACCTACTTAAGCCATTCCATTTCTTTCTTAAACCGTTTCTTGAAACTAAGCCTTCACTTACTCCAATTTACGATCGGGCACACATTACTACTCGAATCTTTAACGAGCTGAGTTCGTATCAGAAATGGGTTAAAAGAACTTTGACCCACTATCTATATCGAGATAGGAACCAGAAGTATAACGGGTGAACGCCACACTCGATGAAGAGTGATAAGTTTGAAGGAAAACAAGATTGATGCCACTAGAGAACTAGATAAGCCAACTCGAGTTTAAAACGAAACTTGAGAGTTGAATAAACTCACAAAGTAATAGAAATTCATTCAAAATGCCAAAAAGTTCTCTACAAAAGGTAATGAGCTACATATTTATAGCTAAGGAACTAAGCTAGCTGAATAGACAAATGGTAGCTAAATGGACATCTTTTAATAAGCTGAAATTTCCAGAATAGTTCAAGTCAATTCCAAGAAGCTTCCAAGCAACTTTCCTATGCATGGAGGATGTCAATGGGCAGTTTCTAGATGAAGGAAAGTCAGCTGAATGTATTTGGAAGAGTTGGGAGCTGATTGGCCATGTCTATGTTCAGCCAAATGCTTAAATAAGCTCCTTTAATCCTACCTTGAGAAGCTAAACATGCAGCTACATTTTAATGGGAGTTTTGGAGCACGAGTAGCCCAAATAGTGTGAATACTTGAACTCCAACAGCCTCCAAGTTTGAAGGGAGGAAATTGATCAGAAACAGCCTTGAAGTGTGAATGGAATGTGCAGCAATGTGAAAACCTTTAAGGCTGCCTTGGAGACTTAGACGGTTAGCTTGGGGAAGTCAATCAGCAGCTCCTTTGGCCCTTGATGTCCACGAAAAGGCTACTGGAATTAGCTGAATAATCAGCTCAGTTAATCATGCCATCCAATGTATGTAGCGGCACCAATTTAATTCAACAATTAATTAGTTTTAAGACATGTTAAATTAGGCAGCAGCTAGGACACATTAATTATAAAATTCTGCTGGAAAATTTAAATTGTAACATGAAATAAATTTGTCCTAACTTAGACACAATAAAATACCTAATAAATACATTTTAAACTAAGACACATTTAAAACTTAATTAAAATGTCAGAATTTTTATTTTTGACATATTAAAGATGGAAACAAGCTCATTGAGCTGGAAACGAGCTAGTTCAACTAGCAAGGGATGGCAACAACGGTAAGGGAACTGGTCCAAGAATGTGCTCGGGGCGTGGCCGTATCATCCCCCCTCTTCAAAGTGAATTGTCCTCAAGTCGAGCCGTTGGTTCTCTCGAACATAATTCCTTTTACTCGGCTTTCCTCAGTCGAACGGGGCGGATGGTAATCGATTCAACTGAAAAGAATAACCATGAGTTAGCAATAAGCATTCCAAACAAATTTGCAATCCAAGCATAAACAAAATAAGACAAGTTTGACGCATGTGGATGGACAGATTCAAATTACATGCAAACAAACTAAATTACTCAACAATGCCTTGTCAAATGTTTAAAACAAAATTGAATAGGGTTCAAGGCATTCATTCAACTTAAATTGCTTCCACAAGTCATAATTGGATGACGAGTAATGAGTCAAAAGATAGACATAATCATCACAAACCGGTAATTGAAAAGATTCACTCACAAATGCATCATGACAATTATCAAAAATAAGAACCTTTTTATCAACAATCAAAATAGATAATTCGTGTTCAAATGAAGCATAACAGTTAACCACATCACGATATAAGTGTTTTTCAAAAAATAAGTCTTCAACAATGTTGTTAACACCATCCGAGGAGAACAAAAATGTTTCAAAAATTTCAGAAGTCTTACCTTTAGAAGTAGAAAAACAAAGATCGTTTTTACCTTGCTCGATCAACACAAACCTTCTCTCCTCGGGAATATAGTGTACTCAAGGCTTCACGATCAAATTTACCTTTTTCAAACGATACGTGAACTTCATGTACAACCACAGGAATTGTTTAAGGCACGAATATAAATTTACCTTATTTAAAAACCAAGTATCAAACAAATAGAATTTATTCACACAAACTTTAAGAAGCTTGATTTTCTCACAAAATGAACCAAAATATATTCCCAGTTTAAACACATGAGTTTGATTACTTATGCCAAAATGTAGCAACGGTTTCGATAAATCAAACACGTTAATCCAATGGGGTTTTTGCGTCCACTGAAACAAACATTCAAATCTCTTTGCAAATATCGAACAGATTTGCACCAAAACATGGATTTTTCACAAGGCAGTATTTGTTGCACAAAATTATCACAATAAAAAATTTTAATTGTTTCTCATGAAAAACCGTCATTGCACAAAATCAAATCTTTGGTTTGTCGACTGAATCGAACAACATCAACAAAAGTTCCAACACAAAAAAAAATCAAGAGAATAAGCCCTCATGCTTCCACATAGGTCGAGTTTATCAACCACAAGCGAAGAATAATAATTAATCAGACCAAAATAAAGAGACCTTTTAAAAAATAAGTCACTGAAATTTTTATCGACAACTTTCAAACATTTTTGTCGTGACTCAGTTGTTAAAATTTCCTTACCTCACTTACCTTTGTGTTCGTGTGCATCGGTTTCATCTTCAACGTTACCTTGTTTGGTCATGCAAAAGTGTAGCTCGTCAGGCAAGTATTGAAGTTGATACTCGTCACTCAATCTTTCGAAAACCTGAAAAGAAGGAACAGAATGAGAACAAATTTCATTTGGATTAGTTGAAAGACTCCTCACCTTTTCTTGCTCATTCCTTTCTTTTGTTTCTTTTTCTAACTCGACGTCTTTTCTTTTTTATTCTCTCTCTCTTTTTCAATTTTATTTTCGTTCTCACATTCTTTTTTTATTTTTTTCATTTTTTCTCTTTTTCAATTTCTTTTTCTTTTTCCTCTTTTCCAATTTCTTTCTCTTTTTCCTCTTTTTCAATTTCTCTTTTGAGTTCATATGCTTCTTCGGTTTTATTACAAAAGGGAGATAATATAAAGGAATCAAGATGAGAATCCATTCGTTGGGTCAAAAATGAAGGATCCATATATGAAATACGATCATCCTTTCGAGATTGTCTCTTCGTGGATGAATTCCTTTGCGCATACAAAGAATCACTTGTACCTTCTCGTGCATCATCTCAAAAATTCTCAAACCTGAAGTTTGCTTCTCGTTGTCTCAATAGCCTTGTCGAATAGGAATCTAGGTAAGAGTCTCTTCTCGAGTAGTGTCTTCGTGACTCCGTTTCCCAACTTGGTGGATTTTGCTTCCGTCAGGCCTTTTCCTCCACTCGGTCCAAACATCTTTGTATTGGACTTAGCTTCCTTTCAAGCATTCGGCCCATCTCGTTCACCAAGTATTGAAATTTAGATTCTAAAAATTCTCTCGAGACATGGTTATTTATTGAAAAGTAAAAATGTTATAAAGAATAGAAAATTAAATACCTCACCATAAACCTCACTAATTCACTCGGAAAGAAAAGAAAAAAAACAAATGATTTTTCACTCATGCTTGTGTTTTCCACTCTTTTTAAGGCTTTTTCCACACTCTATTGCACTCACAACACTCGTGCCTTTTACCGCTCGATTCACCTCTCGAAATTTAATAGAAAACTCCTTTAGGCTTAACTATTCACTTAGGGGTCAGCTTCAAAGGGGTACAAAGGTAAATGTCGTTCGATGTTGGGTAGGCTGAAAGAAGAAAATGTATAGTTAGCATGTGTTGTAACACCCCAAACCCGGCCCAAACACTACGACCGGATCTGGCATGCTACTAAGAAAAAGTTTAGATGGTTTGATTTGGTCTCGGAAAATCCTAAGTCATTTCAAAATCTCGAGTTTCGTGTTTCAGTTGAAAACCCGTTGTTTAGTTAACTTGAAATTTAATTAGTTGAGTCTTGCGATTAGGTGACATTTGAAAAGACTTACCAATTGTTCATTTATCAGATTTTTAATAAAATGTATTTTATTATAAGATATGTTGCTTGGCAGGTTAAAAGAAAACTTTAGTTCGTAATTTAATTTATTTTTTTAAAACACCCCATTGAGCAGTCTGTAATCGATGTGTTCAAAATTTAAAACTCGAGAGAAAATTTCAAAGTTTATAGTGGCCTTATTACAAACCAAAGGAAATTCCCAAAAGTTATAAACGACAAATGAAATAAAATTTACTCATAAAATCCATGCGTGGCCACCTCAGTTCCTTCCAACCCAGTCCATTATGCTAAGGATTACCTGCAATTGTTTGAATGAAAGAGTGAGTCACAAGACTCAGTGTGTAATTAATCCACCAAAAATCCACAAGTGGGCCTAAGCCCTATATACCCTCGGCCGAAGCCCAAACAACCAGTTTAACAATTAATCAACATGATAGCCCATCCTAGCCTAGTTTTTCCATCCTCTACGCTCCATTTCATATGTCCATCCTCAACACACCGAGGAGATTTCTACAATCGACCCTTCATCCTCTACACTCCACTTTGGCAGTCGTGCTGACAGACACACTGCTCAAAGACAAAAATACGTGCTCTAGCCACCGATCACTATGTGACCAAATTACAGATGCAATGACAACACACCAAACCATCATCCCATGTGACAATGTCACCAATATACACTTCCCCTTATATCATACAACCCAAATCCCATGCAAATGCAACATAGTATAATGAACATAATAAATAGGTTATGATGTCATACATGCAATATTTAGCACACCCACACAAGATCATGCCATCATATTCATTCATAAAGTTAGGCTACGAAGAACTGACCTGGAGTTCCGGTTTTACCCCACTTGGGTAGCACAATCACCATTGCTGAGATTTTCGGCTTTTCACACATAACATAAAATTGATTTATACAATTAAAAAGTGATGTGGTAACTACACACCTATAGACACGCAAGACTACACTATCGATCTCACTAACGTCCTCACTTGCAGGGATCACAGCGATCTGTTTATCCTTTTCAGAAGCCGGCCCATAACCTGGTGGCCAATCTCAAACAGCAGACACCGCGCGCTTCTTGAACTTTGGGGTTGGGGCTACGGGTCCAACCCCTCCCTTTGCTTGGCTAGCATTTGAGTCCATGAAAAGATCTTGGTCAATAGACTGGATTAAAGTATTGAACAGAGAACAAATAAGAATATATGCTCAAAACGCAAAGATCCCTTACTTAGATCGACAAATCCTGAAGATTATAAGACTTGTATAAGGCATCGATTGAATACCTAAGTCGACTAAAACCGAATGTCCCTTAACACAGCATTAAAAGGAGCTGTTGGGTTTTTGTTTCCCTATGTTTGTGAATGGTAAAGGGACGGCATTAAAGGACCAGAATTAAAGGCGTTGATGGGCTTGCTTCTCCATGCGTGAACAACCATTTAAGAGGCATGTTTAGACGAACTTGGATGGTCATTCACGTTCCCCAAGGCTACCTAAAGAGTTGCATGCCTATTCAGGTCTCTAAGGCACCCTATTCAAGTCCAAATGCCGAATTTAAGGAAGCATTTCGGCTCCCAAAGACCCCATTTAATTTCGGCTGCACTTGGGCATTTCTAGAAGTCGACCAATGAGTTCCCAATCAGCTGAATTCAGCCACTCCAAATCAAGTCCACCTTCAGCTGAATTTTTCAAGTGAAATTGAACCATCTAGAAGGTGACTCTCCCCTCCACATTCAGTTGAATTTTGCAAGCACATCAAGGGCCATGTTCAGCAGAATTTTGCCAAGGAATTTAAGGGATTTTATTCCAGATTTTTCCAACAATTTATAGCTAAAATTAAACTTAGCTATTAAGTGTTTTATGTCCATTCAACTAGCTCTTTAGTTGGCTATAAATATTTTGCTAGTTTCATTTGAAAGGAGTTTAGAACCCTTAGAAACTTTTGAACTTTGAATATATTTTATGAACTTATGTTCTTGAGTGAGATTTATCTCCTGTTCATTTTCGTACAAGTTTCGATTTCAACTTATCAAGCTTGATTGTGGCGTCAATAGTTCTCATCCATCAAATTATACCATTGGTTCTTACTTTATTAAGTAACGGGTCTTCGGTCCATCTTCAATTTCCATCGTTCACCTTAAACAACATAGAAACCGGGGTGACACTTTGCTAGTGTTAAATCATTTCTCATTTAAGTTCCATCTTTCCATTACCATCAACTTATCATTGCTTATTCAACCTTAAACCGAATCCCCTCTTCTTTCCTTTTCATCCTAAACCAAACCTATCCTTCTCATTATCCAAATCATCTACAACACTTAATCACCTCCATTCCTAACTTAATTCCCTTTCCTAAAACAAATTCACTCAATAGCTTTCGCAAATTTAACTAGATTTCCTAATATTTTCCCGAAGGCTTTATTCCTTCTCGTAGACGATTGGGCAACTTACATACGACTCGACTCTTCCTGAGGTGGACCGTATCATCTGGTATCAGAGCTATAAAACGAGGAGCTCTGACGATGATCGAGAAGCCAGAATAGGTTCGTGTTAAAAAATTCAAAAAAATTCGAAATAAAAAAATTCAAAGTTGTAATTTGAAGTCTCATTGTATTATTTCGTGCATTTGAAAAAAAAGAGAAATACAAAAAAAAAAGAAAAAAGGGAAATACGAAAATTTGAAAAAATAAAATAAAAAATAACAATACGAATTTAAAAAAAAGTGTGAGAAGTTTGTTTGAATTATTTTTTATCCCGATCTTTCTACCATCATTTTGGTTTCATCCTTTCCACCCCAATGCCACACTCATACCAAAATTTTCTTTTGCTCAGCCTCCCCTATACCCAACATCAATCCTTTGTTAACCACTTTGAAGCCGACCCTCAAGTTGCAAGTAAGCCTTTCGAAACAAAGTACGAATTTGTGAGAGTGAGATTGAGCGGTAAAAGGCACGAGTGTACTCATTAAGAGAAAAAGCCATAAAACGAGTGAAACAGAAGTGGAGTGATTTTTCTTTGTGAGTGACTTGTGAGTTTTGGTATTAAGGAATTTCAATTTTTTCTGTTTGTTTTTCTTTATAACATTTCCTTTTTAGCAATAACATGATTCAAGAAGAACTCTCCGCTGATGATTTCCAATTCTTGGTGAACAACATGGACTGAATACTCGAGAAAAAGCTAAGTCCAATACAAAAGCGTTTGGACCTAGAGGAGGAAAAGGCTCGACTAAAGCACACTACAACAACTCGAGAAACGGAGTTGCGACCATCTCAGAGACCCACTTTCGATGATTATCCGAGAATAGATTTTCGTCATGACTTCCATTCGTCATCGACTCCAAGATCAAGAGATTTCTATCAAGATTCCTCTTCATCAAGAAGTTCATCGTTCAATGACTATGTGAGAAAAGATTATTATCAAGACTCATATTCATCAAGGCCTCCGAGGCAACGAGAAGAAAATTATAAGTATGAGGTTTTTCGACGATGTGAACGAGAAAGCACAAGCCGTTATTCAAGAAATTCATCCATGAAGAATCCATTTCAAAGAAATGACCATCTTTTGCTTGACGTCCCTTTTTCTTCACAACAAAGTGTTTCTCATCTTGATGATTCTTTTATATTTCCTTCTTGTAATAAAATCAAAAAAGAGTGTGCAAGAAAAGAAAAAGAAGAAAACAAAAATGAAAAAGAAAACGAAAAAGAGATTGAAAAAGAAAAAGAGAAAGAACAAAAAGAAATTGAAAAAGAAGAACAAGAAAAAGAGAGAGAAGAAAAGGAAAAATATGTTGAAAAAGAAACAAAAGAACAAGATGAGCGAGAAAAAGAGAGAGTTGGTCCAACTAACCCATTTGAAGTTTGCTCTTCTTCTGTTTCTTCATTTCAGGTTCCCGATATATTGCACGATGACTTTCAACTCCAATTCCTTCCCGACGAAAGACGTTTTCATATGATTGAAAAAGGTAAGGTTGAAAATGAAGTTGAATCACATGAGTCAGAAGGTGAGGAAGGTAAGTGTCCTAAAGCATGTTTGTCTCTACCAACTTATCCGAATGATTGTGATTATGTGGATAGCATCGTTAATTGCCATTCTTTGATTAATTGTGATGTTTTAAATTACGGTAAGGCTAGTTTATCTCATAACAATCATTGCGTTGCAAACTATGAAGGTGGAGTAACACATATCCGACAAATGCAAGACTCGATTAAGTATGACGATGAATTTTCTTTTAGTTCCAACTTGCTTGACAGTGGTAATTACGAGATTTGTTCATTGTCCTATGCGAAATCTTTGAGTTTTTGTAAATCTATTTTAAAACATGTCAAAAGTTTTGATTGCTCAATCTTGAGTATGCACAAGTCTTATTGGTTTAACATGTTTGATTTTTCGAAATCGTTGCTCCATCTTGGGTTAAATAATCAAACACATGTTTTTAAACCAGGAATATGTTTTGATGTGTTTCGTGGGAAAATCAAGTATCATCAATTGTGTGTGAAAAATTCCTATTGTTTTGATACTTGGTTCTTGGATAAGGTAGCGAAATTTGTTCATTTTTTTTTCAATTTTTATTCGCTTCTTAAACAAGTTTTGTGGTTGTACTTAAAATTCACATTCCATTTGAAAAGTGCTGATTCAAACGCTAAGCTTTGACTACGTTATATTTTCGAGGAGCGAAGGTTTGTGCTAACGAAAAAAAGGTAAAATCGATCTTTTTTTCTGTTCATAAAGGTAAGACGCTTGAGCCTTTCGAAACATGTTTGTTCTCCTCAAATGATGATAAAAATTTTGCTAGTAATTTGATTTTTGTAAAACATTTAGATCGTGATGTGCTAAGTATTTCTCATATGCTCGATGATGATCTATCTATTTTGATGGTTGATAAAAAGATGCTCGTTTTTTATAATTGGGATGATGTTAAAAATTATGTCGTTGATTTTCATCTTGTAAATCATTTAGATCATGAAGTGCTTGAATGTCCTATTCTGCTTGTTTCTGATATATCCGTTTTGGACATTGACAAAAAGACTCTTGTGTTCGATAATTTTTATTCATGTGTGAGAAAGTTTATATATCGTACAAAGCAAGGTCTGGTTGTTCAATTTCGTGTGCCATGTGCATTTTCTCAACTATCTGCTTGTGACGAATATATCTATCATTTGATGTGTTACTCGTATGATGATTTTGACTTGTGGAATCCCATTAGATCGTATGCATGCCTTGAAATCTATTCCATTGTGAGTCAAACATTTGACAAGGCATTATATCTTTTGTATGATAATTTGGTCCTACTTGTTCACATGCGATTTATTTGTTAGGTGCGAAAACTGCAAGTGTGTTTAAAACATTTCTTGCTAACTCATGGATATCTTTTTCAGGTGATTCGAAAACTATCTACTCCATTTGACCGAGGTAAACCGAGCCAAAAGGAATTTTGTTTGGAAAACCAACGGGTCGATTCGAGGATGAATCGTCTTGAAGAGAGGGGATGGTACGGGCACACCCGGGGCATCAACGTTTTACAAATTGTTGGAGCTCGGATCAAATGACCCAAGTGTCGTGGAGCTAATGTGCACAATGGTGCACTTCCAAATTGAGCCGGATTAGTCCATTTGAGCTCGATTTGAGCTCACTCCAGCTCATTGAGCTAATTACTTAAATTTTATGCTTTAAATAAAATTGAACATTTTACTTATTTATTTTTTTTCTACAGCAAATTAAAGTGTCTTAATAATTTAATTAAGTGCCGAATTTAATTGGTCTAAGTCCAGTTTAATTTGTCACCTTTTATTACATGTCTTTAAGTTGATTTAATTCTTGAATTAAATGTGCAGGATTTTTAATTTAACTTGCTACCAATTTAATTTGTTCTAAGCTAATTAATTGTGGTTTAAACGTGCAACTATTTTCGGCATTAAAGAAGCAAGCATGCTGAGTTTAATATGCCTCTTGCTATGGCCAAATTAATTCATGTACAAGGCATGGGCGGCACATTAATTGAGCTGCTGGTGCATGGAACAACATTAATTGAGCTGCTGGTGCATGGAACAACATTAAAAGGAGTTGTTGGGTTTTTGTTTCCCTATGTTCGTGAATGGTAAAGGGACGGCATTAAAGGACCAGGATTAAAGGCGTTGATGGGCTTGCTTCTCCATGCGTGAACAGCCATTTAAGAGGCATGCTTAGACAAACTTGGATGGTCATTCATGTTCCCCAAGGTTTCCTAAAGAGTTGCATGCCTATTCGGGTCTCCAAGGCACCCTATTCAAGTCTCAATGCTGAGTTTAAGGAAGCATTTCGGCTCCCAAAGACCCCATTTAATTTCGGCTGCACTTGGGCATTTCTAGAAGCTGACCAATAAGTTCCCAATCAGTTGAATTCAGCCACTCCAAATCAAGTCCACCTTCAGCCGAATTTGTCAAGTGAATTTGAACCATCTAGAAGGTGACTCTCCCCTCCACATTTAGTCAAATTTTACAACCACATCAAGGGCCATGTTCAGCCAAATTTTGCCAAGGAATTTAAGGGATTTTATTCTAGATTTTTCCAACAATTTATAGCTAAAATTAAACTTAGTTATTAAGTGTTTTATGTCCATTCAGCTAGCTCTTTAGTTGGCTATAAATATTTTGCTAGTTTCATTTGAAAGGAGTTTAGAACCCTTAGAAACTTTTGAACTTTGAATATATTTTATGAACTTATGTTCTTGAGTGAGATTTATCTCCTGTTCATTTTCGTATGAGTTTCGATTTCGACTTATCAAGCTTGCTTGTGGCGTCAATCATTCTCATCCATCAAATTATACCATTGGTTCTTACTTTATTAAGTAATGGGTCTTTGGTCCATCTTCAATTTCCGTCGTCCACCTTAAACAACATAGAAATCGGGGTGACACTTTGCTAGTGTTAAATCGTTTCTCGTTTAAGTTCCATCTTTCCATTACCATCAACTTATCATTGCTTATTCAACCTTAATGATGTGATCCTGGTCACATCATGGTTCGACTCCATCCAACGCCATCGAGAGTGTCCTAAGCTCGAGCGGCCAAAGTGGAAAATGAAGCTGATTCCAGCTCATTTTCAGCTCATTGAGCTTGGTTTAAGTTCACATTCAGTTCATTCAGTTTGTGTTTAGCTTAATTTAATTCATGCATTTTTATTTTGCTGAATACAAACTTTTAAACTAAATATTAGCTTTAAATAAAGGTTTAGTTTAAATAAATAAGTTGTGTTTAATAAGAGGCTTATTAATTAATATAGTTACTAGGATGTTTTTTTTTTTAATGAAGCATGAGTTTAAGTTAATTTAATTCTGCTTCCATAAATTAACTAGTTGCTGCATTAATTGAAGTCCTTATTTCTAGTTTATTTACTAAGCCAAGTGTTTAATGTGTTAAGTTAAATTAGTGTTTAATAAGTGTTTAATGTGTTAAGTTAATGTTTAATAAGTGTTTAATGTGTTTAAGTTAAATTAGTGTTTAATAAGTGTTTAAATGTGATTAATATGTTTGTTTAATGTGTTTGAATGTAGGAAACTTTTCAGCTGGCAACTGTTACTTTACATGGCTGTTACAACATTAATGGAAGTAACTTTTAAGTTGATTTTGGTTACAAAAGAAGTGGCTGTTACAAGGGATGCTTAATACATCCAATTAAGGAGCTTTAAGGAGCATTTTAACTCCTCATAAATTAGGCAGCAGCCTCTTCATTTACCAGTAGTTTTTTGGCTCATTTAAAAGATGATAACATGCACTCAAAACACCATTAGTTGCTGGTGACTTTTCGGCTAGCCAAGGACAACTCAAGGGACATTTCTTTTAAGCATTCAAATTCATTTAATCAGCTCATTAGGAGTCATAAAGTTGCTGTTATTTGGCTAGAGGAATTCAAGAGTTTTTAGATTTTATTTCAGCCATTTAAATACATATTAAAGCTGAATTCATTTGACTTTTCAGCTAACCACATGTAAACACTATATATACTTGTTATTAGTTTGTAAAAGGGACTTTTGGATGCTTAATGAAATTTGTGAGTTATCTACTCTTTTTATTCTTCAAGGTTCAAATTGACTTATCTAGTAGCTAGTGGCGTCAATCTGACTTGTTTCGAACTTATCATCCATTTGGGTGTGGCGTTCAAACCTTTATACCGAGGTTCCTATCTTGCTGGATAGTGGTTCAAGGTTTTATCCAATTCCGTATTTACCTTTTGAAATGTATACGACTCGGGTCCTTAATTCCTATTAAGGGTTCTTTCTTGTTTCAGCCAATTATCCATTTAACCATCTCTTTTCTTTATTTTTTAAACCGCTGCCATTTTCTTCAATCTATCCAATTTTCCCCTTTTAAACAAATCAAACGAAACTCCTTCATAGATGATCGGGCAAATTTATATACGACTCGACTCAACCCGAGGCAGACCGTATCATTTGGTATCAGAGCTAGAAAACGAGGAGCACCGATG
Organism: Gossypium australe; assembly: GCA_005393395.2. Lineage (NCBI taxonomy): Eukaryota > Viridiplantae > Streptophyta > Magnoliopsida > Malvales > Malvaceae > Gossypium > Gossypium australe. Next base: position 48,902,766 of record CM016618.1, on the reverse strand, counting down.
TTCGTATTCAATCCCGAAAGTAGGTTCGTAAATAAATTCAAAAAAAGTTTCTAAAATTGCTTGTATTCCATTCTATTGTATTTGAAGTGAAAAAAAAAACAAAAAAAAGAATTACGAAAATTCAAAAAAATATTAGTGAAAAAAAAGTGAAGTTTTTTTTTGAAAGTTTGGTAAGTACTTGTTGTTTCTATTCTCCTCTTCTGTACCCAATCTTCAAAATCACTATCCTTTATTCCTGATCATCAAGAACCCTTCCCATCATCATTTGGTTCCCCTCCATCTTACCCAACGCACCCTTAACTCATTTTCTTTTAGCCTACCTTTACCTATAATGATTTTTTTTCTTTGCTTAGACCCCATGAAGCTGACCTACAAGTTGCTAATAAGTCTAAGGCAACCTTGCAGAATTTTGAGAGGTGGATTCAAGTGGTAAAAGGCACGAGCGAGTGAGATCATTTGAGTGGAGGTAAAAGCCAAACGAGTAAAAACACGAGCGAGAGTGTCACTTTTCCTTCTTTTCTCCGAGTGAAATTGTGGGGAATTTATTTTTTTTTGTTTTACTTAACAAATTTCTTTTCAGCAATCAAAGATGTCTCGAAAAGAGTTCACCGAATCAGAGTACCAATACTTGGTGCAAGAAATAAAAAGAATGGTGAATTCCAAGTTTGATAGACTACATGAGAGATTAGATCACGTGGAACAAAGAGAACCACGAAAACAAGTGTCATCAAATCGATAAGTAGAATCGAGAACTTCGCAAAGATACACTTTTAACGATTATTTGAGACGAGATTTTGATCGAGATTCTTATTCATCAAGGAACTCGAGGCGGAGAGAAGCCGACTTTGATTTTTACTCTCTCCAAGATGACGTGCGAGATGAACGGTATACTCCTTCAGGAACTTTAAAGAAATCCTACACGGAGTATTCTTCCCGATGCAATTATCGTGATTCATTTGTAAATAAATTTTCTTCTTTCGAGCCAAATAATTACCATCTTGATTCTTTTGTAACATCATGTAAAAGAAAAGAAAAAGAAGAAAATGCAAAAGAAATAAAAAGAAAAGAGAGAAAAGAGGCAAGTAAGAGAGAAAATGAGCGAGTTTTGTGAGAGCTTGAAAAAGCCATTGAGAAGGTTTTTGAAAAAGAGAAAGAACAAAAAGAAGTTGAAAGAGAAGTCGAAAAGAAATTTGAAAAAGAAAACGAGAGTGAAGAAAAAGAGAGTGAAAAAGAAATTGAAAAGGAGTGTGAAAACAAAAATAAAATTGAAAAAGAAAGAAAATAACCCGAGATAGAAAAAGAAACAAAAGAAAAGAACGAGCAAGAAAAAGTGAGGAGTGATGCAACTAACCCCCTTGAAGTTTGCTCTTGTTCTATTCTACTTTTCATGTTCCCGAAAGACCGAAAGATGTTTTTCAACTATAATACTGTAACACCCCAAACCCGGTCTATGCATTAAGACCAAATTTGGTATGCCACACAAATCGATCAAACTTTCAGTCATCTAATGATTTTTAAGAAAACTGATCTTTCTAAATGATTTTTTAAATGGAGTTTATCAAAATCGAGATTTATTTGAAATTTATGATTTTAAAACATAAGAGTTTAAAATTCAATTTTTAGGGAAATAATTGATTAAATTTTAAAAGAAATTTAAAAGAATTCAAAAGGAATTTGAAAACAAGATTCATAAAAGAGTTTTTACAGAAATTTTTATGAGTTAGTGATTTTTGAGAAAAACCCTTTTTTTATACGTAAGTTTAAGAAAACTTTTATAAAAATTTTAACAGTCACATTTACGTATCTAGAACATAATAAAGTCCATCCACGAGATAAAATCCTTAAAACAATACATAGAGGCCTTATTACATCACCAAAATAGTAATTAAGTAAAAATACTAAAGAGTAGTTAAAGTTCATAAAAACCATCATTTGAACTATGGCCTCCACGCGAAGTCATCCCCGACCCAAGCCTCCGTCAATTATCATTACCTGAGAAGGGTAAGAAAAATAGGGTGAGTTACTTAGAACTCCATGTGAAACCCGCTTACCGCGTTCACTGGGCCAACACCATATAAGCATTAAGTTGGGCTTGAGCCCATTTACAAATGTACAATTTATATATAAATAATATATAATGCATGTGATATGCAAATCCCAACCAAGCCTAAATTCCATCCGCTACACACCACCCGTACCAACCAACACACCTGTGGGGATCAAGTCAACCCACCCCGCCAACACACCAATCGCAGGCATAAAGCCATTAATATATTTGTGGCAGAGCCACCGAACTAGATTATGACAGAGTCACCGAACTGGATTGTGGCAACAGGCCTTTCTTCTCTTCGTCAATTGTCCCAACCCATGCAGTCATGTATATATATATTCATATGATAAATTTCAACAAAAAAGCCCATAATACAAGTTATCAATTTGGCCCATTATTCAAAATAGCATTTTAGCCCATATATCGATCTAGCAATATTGGCCCATATAACAGATACCAAGCGGCCCATATAGCAACATATCACATTTGGCCCATAAAGGGTATTTTCGTAATTCGGTCCGTAGGGACATTTCGTAATTCAGCCCATTAGGGCATTTTCGTAATTCGACCCGTAAGGGCATTTTCATAATTCGGTAATCGTACCCACTAAGGGTAATTCGGTAATTTACCCTCTAAGGGTATGATGGGAATTTTCGCAACCTAGGCTTAATTACTAATTTGAGGCATAAAAATCGAAACTGTCCATCTGCATCATACTGACTAAACCGACTATAACTCGAGTTGGGAAACTCGAAATATAAATTTGTAAATTTTCCTTGAAACTAGACTCGTATATCTTTTTACTATAATTTTTCCAGATTTTTTTACTTACCCAATTAGTACAGTTTATTCCTTAAAGTTTCAATTGTTTCACTGACCAACGATTCTGTATTGCTCCCACTTGTTTCTAATGAAAATAGACTCACCAAGGAATCCATACATATAAATTATAACCCATAATTCACTTTGTACAATTTTATATGCTTTTTCCAAAATAGATTAGGGAACCACGAAGTCAATCAAAGCCAGTCTCACTAAAATTAGAATATCTCAGAACATAAAATTCCTTTTCCTTCTCTATTTCTTTCATATCAAAATAGACACATTAAGATTTAATCTGATATCTTATTCACTTTGTAATTCCTTTTATCCTATTTTTTGTGATTTTTCAAATACACGTCACTGTTTCTAACTGAAATTGTTTTATTACAAAAATACGTTTACCACTACGAGCATACGCACGTCCGAGTGATCACGGATGCCGGTCATCGGTTTTCTTCGGTATTTTCTACCGAAGCACGGAATATTTCATGCAAACTTCCAGAGAAATGTGAGATTACACACCATTTCAGATATGTATACGAAAAGTACGGGATTACACACCTGATTACAGTAAGGACTAAACCTTCTTGATAGTCGGCACCTACGACACCTACTATTTTCAAAGGATTAACAAATAGAGAATATTGAGTGACTTTGTCCCTAAAAATAATCGATTAGTCAAAACTTCAATCCGATTTGCAACATAGCCGAATAGAGATTAACAAAAAATCCAAGAAGAACTCATTACCTTAACACTGCGACTTGATTTCTAGCGAGTCATTATGATAACGAATACTCCGAATTCGGCCTTCTTTATAACACGATTGCTTAAACTAAGGTTGAAAGAAAAATCAACAAAACAATATCGATGAAGAGAAGATTCGGCTTTGATAAAAATAAAGGAGAGAAAAGATTGGTTCGACTATGGAGGTAGTCTAACATTCGGCCATGTAAGAAAAAAAAATGATGAAGTATGGTTGAAAAGAAAATAAGTCAAGAAAGAAAGAGAATGAGGATGTGAGGTTTATGATTTAAATTTTCAAAGAGAAGAGAAAAGCAAAGAGAGAAGGTTTGAAACAAAGGTGCATTCGGCCATGGGAGAGAAGGAAGAGATGATGTTTTGTTTGATGTTTGAGAGCATAAGATGAGAAAAAAAAGAAAAAAAAATGTCTTGTAAAAACAAAAGTGACCAAATGGAAAATGTGCTCATCAAGCACCTAATCCCACCAAACTAATCACCAAAAATCAGCCATCCCCTTTAGCCCCCTATGCCGTCCACATACATGGTCAAAAAGACCATTCAAAAGTTTCCAAAACACCTTTCCTTGTTTTAAGCCTTATTATCCTCCACTTTCCAAAAGTTTAGAAATCCTATCCCCAAAATCAAGCAAATTCTATCCTAAACTCATATTGCCATAACTTTTAGCCACTTTATCATAAAAAAAAAATTAGTCCATCCTTACCAAGAATAGAGCTTGGCCAACACTTGCCAAATAGGTTCAAAAATAAAAGCCACCAAAATGCTATCCATGGGATTCGAACCTCTCCCCTCAAGCAATCACTCATGCGCCAATTCCACCTTGCTACTAGCTCATCTTATGCTAGTTTTGACACTTAAATTACCTTAAGCATCAGGATCACTTGTTCCACTTCAATAAAATTCTCATTACTAAAATTTATTCTAGCTCCGAATAAATCCCGAGCTTTCTCAAAACTATATTAAGCACACAAATTTAATCATTCACAAGCTAATCACCAAAAACATGTAACATATCGATACTCATATTTTAGGATGTTACAATTCTACCCCCTTAAAGAAAATTTCATCCTCAAAATTTACCTGGCTAAAAGAGGTGAGGATATTCTTGCCGACTTACATCCTCAGGCTCCCACGTAGCTTCCTCCGCTCCGTGATTACGCCACAGAACCTTAACCAACGGCACAGTCTTCTTTCTTAGCACCTTAACATCACGGTCTAAGATTTTCACTGGTTCCTCCTCGAAAGACAAGTCTGGCGTTAATTCCACTTCTTCCATCGGTACAATATGCGACGGATCCGATCTATAACGCCTCAGCATAGAAACATGGAAGACACTATGAATCTGACTCAACTCCAGAGGTAATTCAAGCTAGTAGGCCACTGGTCCTACACGCTTCAACACACGGTACGGTCCAATGAACCTAGGGCTCAACTTGCCCTTCCTTCCAAATTTGAAAATCTTCTTCCAAGGTGAGACTTTCAGAAAGACTTGATCTCCCATCGCAAATTCAATATCCTTACGCTTCAGATCCACATACAATTTTTATCGATCCGAAGCTTCCTTTAACCGCACTCGAATCACCTTTACCTTTTCTTCCGTCTCAGATGTCAACTCAGGACCCAACAACTGTTGTTCCCCCAATTCAGTCCAACAAGTAGGAGTACGACACCTACGATCATATAACGCTTCATAGGGTGCCATTTGGATACTGGTTTGGTAATTGTTATTATACGCGAACTCTGCCGACGGTAGGAAATCCTCTCAACTACCTTTGAAGTCGATTACACAACCACGTAACATGTCTTCCAAAATCTGAATTACTCTTTCTGACTACCGTCTGACTGAGGATGAAAACCCGTACTAAAGTTTAATTTTGTTCCCAAAGCCTCATGTAAAGCTTTCCAAAATCGTGATGTAAACCTGAGATCCCTGTCCGATATGATAGACACTGGTACCCCATGCAACCTCACGATCTCAGATACATACAGCTTAGCCAATTTCTGCAGCGAGTAATCTGTATGAACTGGTAGAAAATGAGCAGTCTTCGTTAATCGATCAACTACCACCCAAACAAAATCGTTCTTAGTATGTGTTAAGGGTAACCCACTAACAAAATCCATCGTTATCCGTTCCCATTTCCATAGAGGAATCTTTACCGGTTGCAATAAGCCCGATGGTAATTGATGTTTCGCCTTTACTTGTTGACAAGTCAAGCACTTACCCACAAAATCAGTAACCTCCCGCTTTAACATTGGCCACCAATACTGGTCACAAAGATCCCGATACATCTTACTTCCTCCGGGGTGCATAGCATAAGGACTACTATGCGCCTCTCGTAGAATCATATGTCTCAAATCCGAATCCATGGGCATACAAACTCTTCCACGAAAACACAACACACCATCCTTGTTCAATCCAAAGTCCCCTATAAAACCACTTTCAACTTGCTGCATTAAAGGACCCAACTTTTCATCCAATAACTGCTTTTCCTTGATCTGTTCTAACCACAATGGCTTTACTTGAAGTTCCGCTAGTAGACTGCCATCCTCATACAAACTGAGATGAGCAAACATTGCTCTTAACTCCGACACTACCTTATGACTCAACGCGTCTGCCACCACGTTAGCCTTTCCAGAATGGTACTCGATTGAGAAGCATAATCCTTTAACAACTCCACCCATCTCCGTTGTCTCAAGTTCAACTCCTTTTGGGTAAGGAGGTACTTAAGACTCTTATGGTCCGTATAAATGATCGACTTCTCACCGTAGATATAGTGCCTCCAAATCTTTAAAGCAAACACCACCGCAGCCAACTCTAAGTCATGAGTAGGATAGTTGACTTCATGCTGCCTCAACTGACGAGAAGCATACGCCACCACTTTCCCACTTTGCATCAACACACATCCTAAACCCGTATGTGACGCATCACAGTAAACATAAACTCTTTTCCAGCCTGAGGTTGAATCAGTACTGGCGCTTCCGTCAAAATCTTCTTCAGTTTCTCAAAACTTTCTTGTTGTTTATCGATCCACACATATGGTACTCCCTTTCGCAACAACTTAGTTAGGGGTGCAGCAATCAATGAAAACTCCTCAACAAAGTGTCTATAGTAACCAGCCAATCCCAAGAAACTCTAAATCTCAGCCACTGACTTCGGTGGTTTCCAATCCAACACAGCCTCTACCTTCCGAGGATCAACTCTGATTCCTTCGGCCGACTCAACATGTCCTAAGAAAGTCACTTCCTTCAGCCAAAATCCACACTTACTGAATTTGGCATATAGTTGCTTTTCTCGCAATATTTGTAATACTATGTGCAGATGTGAGTCATGCTCTTCTTCATTCCTCAAGTATACTAAGATATCATCTATGAATACCACCACGAACCGGTCTAGGTAGGGTTGAAAGACTCGGTTCATCATGTCCATAAATGCAGTTGGTGCATTGGTCAATCCAAACGGCATCACCAAAAACTCATAATGTCCATAACGAGTTCGAAATGTCGTCTTATGAATATCCGCCTCCTTAACCTTGAGTTGATGATAACCCGATCTCAAATCTATCTTGGAGAAAATTGAAGCTCCTCTCAACTGATCAAACAGGTCATCTATTCTCGGCAATGGATACCTATTCTTGATCGTCAATTTATTTAACTACCTATAATCAATGCACATACGCATCGACCCATCCTTCTTCTTGACGAACAAGACCGGTGCTCCCCACGGAGACACACTCGGTCGAATGAATCCCCGATCCAACAATTCCTGAATTTGAGCCTTAAGCTTCGCTAACTCCTTCAGTGCCATTCTATAAGGAGCAATGGACACCGAAGCCGTTCTGGGCAAAAGCTCAATACCAAACTCTACTTCCCGATCTGGAGGTAGACCCAGAAGTTCTTCGGGAAAGACGTCTGAAAACTCATTTACCGTTCTAATGCCTTCCACCGATAATTCCTTGGCATCCAGAGCACTAATGAAGGCTAGGAATGCTCCATACCCTTTTCGCACCAACTTTTCTGCCTTTAAAGCCGATATCACATTTGCTAAATAGATCCTCCGTTCGCCTATTATTACTACATTCTTATCTTCCAAAGTCCTTATCGACATCTGTTTTGCAGCACAATCCAAGTGCGCACGATACTTTACTAACCAATCCATGCCCAAAATAAGGTCGAACTCGCCGAAAGGCAGTTCCATCAAATCCGCCAAAAATATTTCTCTTTGAATTTCCAAGGGCACGTCTCTAAACAATTTATCCAATATCACAGACTGTCCTCCAATCCCGGTAACTTGATTTAGCTTATTCTAGCAATATTTTAACCTAGGGTTCATATTTGGAAAAATACCCATAGGTGAAATGTGTTTATTTTGATGTTTTATGATAGAATATGAAGGCTGAAATTATGTTAAACAACTTTTGCTAAGCGATTTTACGTAAAAACGAGTAAAACGACATAATCGGTAAAAATACCTAATGTTCATACGTACATGTTAGAGTGAGAATTTGATGTTGCCATAGAAGCGAAAAATGTTCAGCATGTCCTAAAATGTAGGAAAATAGGATGAAGTTTAATTTTCGAGCCTAGGGGCAAAATCATAATTTTGTGAAAGTTAGAGGGCAAAAATGTAATTTTGTCATAGTATGATTTTTGGACTTAATTGAATAATGTGAGTATTAAATGAGTTAAATATATTATTATAGATCAAGAAAGATGAGGAATTGACCTTGATCGGAGAAAAGAAAAGGTTAAGGACTAAATTGCAAATTTTGCCATATTTTGCACCGAGGTAAGTAATATGTAAATAATTCATTATTTTTATTGATGTTTTATATTTCAGCATTGTTAATGTATTGTATCTGATTTTTGAATCATAATTAACTATTGAAAGAATGAAATAAAGTGTTAAAAAGTGAGTTATTTCCCGTTTGAACCTTCGGAATCGAAAGATGTAATTGGCATGTAGCTAGGTCACATGAGTGGTACTAAGTGTAGGCCACTATGTGCACAAGAGAGCTACAAGAGATTTTGTATACGTTGCTAGGTCACATGTGTAGTACCGAGAGTACGCCATGTGTACAAGAAAGCTATATGTAGCTAGGTCACATGTGTGGTATATGGTGTGAGCCACTATGTGTACAAGAGAGCTACGAGAAGGCTAGGTCATATGAGTGGTCCTAAGTGAAGGCCACCATATGTACAAGAGAGCCAGAATTATGAGTAAAATCGAGCTAGGTCACATGAGTGGTATTGAGTGAATGCCACTATGTGTACAAGAGAGCTTCGATTTCAAAGGTGGGTTGTGTACGAAACCACCGCATATTCGTTATTATTCTGAAGCGTTCAATGGGAAAACTGACTAAATGAAATTATATGAGATGTTTTAGTGATAAGTATATGTACATTTATGTGCAATGCATGAGCAATATGCTCAATATGTGATTGGAAATTGGAATGATTGTTATAGGTAAGTAATAAATACAACTAAAGTGAGAGAAAGCAAAAATTTATAATAAAACTGTTTTGGATAGCAGCAGTGACGTGAATTTGAAAAATCACCAAAAATGGTAGAAATGGAATTATAAGTTGTATGAGATAGTTATTTAAATCTTATTGGGTCTATTTTTATATAAAAGAAACAGATAAAGTAAAGGAATTGTATAGTTTGAGATATTTAAACTTTTGTGAGACTGGTTCAGAATGGTTACTTGATCCCCTATTCTGTCTTGGAAAAATCATTAAACATTCTACAAAAATAATTATGGGGTATAATTTATATGATTAAAATCCTTAATGAGTCTATTTTCAAATGAAATAAATTTTATCATCATATGAATTCTGTATTATGATAAAATTGGTTCGTAGTGAAAAGTGGTCAAAGCAGTTGAATAGCAAAACAAGGGAATCTTTAATGAATAAACTGTACTAATTGGTAAGACCAAAAATCCTGAAAATTTTATGGTAAGAAGAAAAATGAGTCTAGTTTTAGGGAAAATTTACGGATCTTAATTTAGAGTTTCGTAGCTTCAGATAAAATTAATTTAGTGACTGTGACTCGAATAGACAGCTTGCTCCAAACTTGAATAAATGATGAAATTGATTTTAGATTTGATTGTGTTGTTTTGTAAACTTAATAAATCCATTATTAATTATTTACATACTTACTTACTAAGCTTTGTAGCTTACTTCCCTTCCTTTCCCATATCTTATAGGGTTGTATGCTAGCTCGAGTTGGAGATCGCCGGAGATGTAATCCCACTATCAAGCTATCATCGTGGGGTAAAAGTGAATACAAACCTCTTAAGTTTATGGCATGTATAGGGGACTTAGTCATTTGTATATGTCATAATTGGTTTGGCCTAAAATGTTGGCCTTTAAAATTTAGTAGTTTATTTTGTATAAGGCCATTGATGTTGGCTAGTGTTATTCAAGTTGTATGTTTGTGATGATGCATAATTTGGATGAAATTTTATGACTTGGTTTAATGCATTTACAAGTGTATGTGTTTTGGTAATGCCTCGTACCCTATTCTGGCATCGAATACGGGTAAGGAGTGTTACAACTACTCACACTATCGATAGTTTCTTCGGTATTTTACTAAGTGATTTTGGTTTATGGTATGTATAGCATAGATGAAGTATTTGAGTTTGATTTTTGGGACTTGTATATATGTATAGCCATACGAAAATGGCTTAATCATTATGATTAGATTCGGTTAAATGAGTTCATGTTTAAGTGTTTAATGTGTTTGGTTTTATCATTCTGACCATGGCTTATTTATATGCGGTATATGGTTGCTATGTTTAGTTAAATACTGCGGTAGAGGTTTTGATATATATATATAAATATAATATGTATGGTATGTTTGGATTTGGTATTTAAGTGAGTTTGGTTAGATCTTTTAAAATGAACTATGTATATAAAGGTTAGAAGATATTTATATGTCCAAATGTGTATGGATTGGATGATTATAAGTCCGAATGTGTATAGGTTATATTGATTAGGATTGGATTGGCAATGTATGTATATATATCATGCTTGAATGATTGGCTACATAGGTAAGGTTGGTAATAGATAAATAATGAATATGCCATATGATTGTTTTGGTTAATAAGTTGTAACACCCCAAACCCGGCCTAGAAGTTAGGCCCGGATCTGGCGTGTCACAAAAAAAAAACTCGTTTGAAAATTCGAAAGAAAATCAGAGTCTTTTGAATATTTCGTTGATAATTCGAAAGACAATTTCCGTGTTAAAAATATTTGTAAAAGTTTATTTTGAAATCCATTTGTTAATCAATTTGGAAAACCTTTATTTAAGTTTTTAGAAAAATTCTCGTTTAGAACAATTTAAGCAAAATAATATATCAACCATAAAGCAAATAATAAAATAAACAGAAATAGAAATTTAAAATTCAATAACACCATTTCTGAAGTATGGCCTCCACCCAAGTCATCCATGGCCCAAGTCCACGTCACTGAGCATTACCTACAAGGGTTAAGAGAAAAGGGGGGTGAGTTACAAGAACTCAGTGTGTAACCCACTTACCGTTGTCCACTGGGCCAAAATCCATTAACCAAATATTTGGGCCTAAGCCCATTTAAAATAATATGAATGTATCATATATATATATAATATGCAAATGATATGCAATTCCCAAACCAAACCTAGTTTTCCATCCGCTACACACCATCCGTAACAACCAACACACCTGTGGGAGAGCTTTAGTCATCCCACCCCGCCAACACACCAAACGTAGGCATTAAGCCATATATCAAACTGGGCATTAAGCCATATATCAAACTGGACATGAAGCCATATATCAATTTGTGGACAAGCCACCAGATTAACAGAATTTACATGGCATTGCCATTTTTCAGATTTGTGGCAGAGCCACCAGATTTATGTAGCAGAGCTACCAGAACTTCTCTTCATCATTATCCCATCCCATGCAATTCATGTATATAATGCATAACAATTCATAATAATGCATTCAAATATTTATTACAAATTTTCTGGCCCATTATAACAATTTATTAACTTGGCCCACTAAGCAGAATATTATCTTGACCCATTTCACACATTTTCAGATCGGCCCATTTAGCAAATTATCAAATTGGCCCATATAGCAATTTATCAAATTGGCCCATATAGCAAATTATCAAATTGGCCCATATAGCAAATTATCAAATTGGCCCATATAACAAATTATCAAATTGGCCCAGATAGTAAATTATCAAGTTGGCCCATATAGCAAATTATCAAATTGGCCCATATAACAATTTATCAAATTGGCCCATATAGCAAATTATCAAATTGGCCCATATAGCCAAAGTATCAGATTTGCCTATTTAGCAAAATATAACAAATTGGCCCATCATGCCATATATCAATTGGCCCATTAAGGCAATCTATCAAATCGGCCCATAAAGGCATTTTCACAATTCGGTAATCCTACCCACTAAGGGTAATTCGGTAATCTCGCAATCCAAGGGCATTTCTGTAATTTACCCACCAAGGGTATTTTTGTAATTTTGTCACTTAGACTTAACTACTAATGTGGAGCCTAAAAATTGAAACTGTCCATCCGCGTCATACTGACTAAATTGACTATAACTCGAGTTAGGAAACTCGAAATTTAGATCCGTAAATTTTCTCGAAACTAGACTCGTATATCTTTCTCCTATAATTTTTCCAGAATTTTTAGCTTAACCATTTAGTACAGTTTATTCCTTAAAGTTTCCCTTGTTTCACTGTCCAATGGTTCTAACCTCTCTTAACTTAATCTCAAATATCTCACTGTACGGTTTTCATATACTGCTTCAACTTGTTTCTATTGAAAATAGGCTCACTAAGGAATCCATACATATAAATTATAACCCATAATTCACTTTTCACGATTTTATATGATTTTTCCAAAATAGATCAGGGAACCACGAAGTCATTCAGAACCAGTCTCACTAAAATTAATATATCTCAGAATGTAAAATTCCTTTCCGTTTCTTCAATATTAAAATAGACACAGAAAGCTTTAATTTGATATCTTAATCACTTTCTAATTCCCTTTCTCCTATTTTTCATGATTTTTCGAAATCACGTCACTGTCACTGACCAAAACTGTTTTATTACAAAAACATGGTTACCACTATGAACCTACGCGCGCCTGAGTGATTCTGGATGCCGATTTTTTGTTTTCTTTGGTATTTCGACCAAATCACAGAACATTCATGCAAAATTTCAAAGAAGTGTGAGATTACACACCTTAATCGAAATTTGCAACACGATATTCTCCGCGGCACCTAAAGATACAATCAGTCAATAATTAGCCCAAGACCCAATTTACAACTTCATCCAAGTATTGCGATTAACAATCTATATCACTTACCAACAATCCGAATCTCTTATTACAAGAGATAGGTGTTCGGCTTTACCACTATTTCCAAAAAAAATCCACAAGTAGGGAGTATCGAGCGATTTAGTGCCTAACAACATAATCGATTAGCCAACCTTTCAATTCGATTAACACCATAATCGAATAGTGATATCAAATAGACTCCTTACCTTCCAAAAAGACTCCTTACCTTAATCGATGATAATCCCTATTTCCACCGATTGACTTATGGCTACGGATGAGACAAAGATATGAGATTTGACAAGAAGAAAGAAGAATGGAGAGAGTTAAGAATGGAGGAAAGAAAGACTACCAAAGGGAGAAAAGACCCAAAATGTCACAATTACACACTTGGCAAATATTTTTTTTCTTCTTCAAAACCACACAAGAGAATTCGGCATACCCCTCAACCAAACCAAAAACACCCTCCAAAATAACACCACCCTCATGACCGAAACTCTCCCTATAAACATCCAAATTTTTGGCCAAATTTTTCCCCAATTCACTCTCCATCCTTCCTTTTGTCTCCCACTTCTCTTTTTTTTTCTCCCCAATTCACTTTCCATCCTTCCTTTTGTCTCCCACTTCCAAATTTTTTCTCCCCAATTCACTCTCCATCCTTCCTTTTGTCTCCCACTTCTCTTTTTTTTTCTCCCCAATTCACTCTCCATCCTTCCTTTTGTCTTCCATAATCACTCCCTCACCTACTCTACTAATCAATCATCATCATTCATATCTTTTTTTTTGGATGTTACAGTTCTACCCCCTTAAAGAAATTTTGGCCTCGAAATCGAAATTTACCTGGTTAGAAGAGATGAGGATATTGCTGCCGAATTATGTCCTCAGGCTCCCATGTAGCTTCCTTCGCCCCGTGATTGCGCCATAAAACCTTGACTAACGGTACCGACCTCCTTCTCAGCACCTTAACATCTCGATCCAAAATCTGTACGGGTTCCTCTTTAAAAGACAGATCAGGTCTTACCTCAATTTCTTCCACTGACACTATATGAGAAGGATCAGAGTGGTAGCGCCTCAGCATTGATACATGGAACACATCATGTATCCGATTTAACTCCGGGGGCAACTCAAGCTGATAGGCAACTGGTCCCACACGCTTCACTATCCAATAAGGCCCGATGAACCTTGGGCTCAATTTGCCCTTTCGTCCAAATCTCAAAATCTTCTTCCAAGGTGAGACCTTTAGAAAGACTTGATCTCCTATCACAAACTCAATATCCTTACGCTTCAGATCCGCATACGATTTTTGCCTATCCGAAGCTTCCTTTAACCGTGCCCTAATTACCTTTACTTTTTCCTCCGTCTCTGAAATCAGCTCAGGACCCAATAACTGTCACTCCCCCAGCTTAGTCCAACAAGTAGGAGTACGACACCTACGACCATACAATGCCTCGTAGGGTGCCATCTGGATGCTGGATTGATAGCTATTGTTATAAGCAAACTCTGCCAAAGGTAAGAAATCCTCCCAACTACCCCTGAAGTCAATTACACAGCCCCTTAACATGTCTTCCAAAATCTGGATTACTCTCTCCGACTGACCATCTGACTGAGGATGAAATGCCGTGCTGAAATTTAACTTTGTTCCCAAAGCTTCATGTAAGGCTTTCCAAAATCGTGATGTAAACCTAGGGTCCCTGTCCGATATAATAGACACTGGTACCCCATGTAACCTCACAATCTCTGCTACATATAACTTGGCCAACTTCTGTAATGAGTAATCCGTACGAACAGGTAGAAAATGGGTAGTCTTCGTCAACCAATCCACTATTACCCAAACAGAATCTTTCTTAATAGGCGTTAAGGGTAACCCACTAACAAAGTCCATCGTTATCCGTTCCCATTTCTATAATGGAATCTTCACTGGTTGTAGCAATCCTGACGGTAATTGATGTTCCGCCTTCACTTGCTGACATGTTAAGCATTTACCCACAAAATCATTAACCTCCCGTTTCAACCCTGGCCACCAATACTGGTCACGGAGATCTCGATACATTTTATTTCCCTCGGGGTGCATAGCGTATGGGCTACTATGCGCTTCTCGCAGAATCATTTGCCTCAATTTCGAATCTTTGGGCATATAGATTCTTCCACAGAAACACAATACTCCCTCACTATTCAATCCAAAATCCCCTTTCACACCGCTTTCCACTTGCTGAAGTAGGGAACCCAACTTTTCATTTGATAACTGCTTTTCTTTAATCTAACCTAACCACAAAGGCTTCACCTGAAGTTCGGCTAGCAGACTACCATCTTCATACAGACTAAGATGAGCGAACATTGCTCTTAACTCCGATATCACCTTACGACTCAACGCGTCTGCCACCACGTTAGCCTTTCCAGGGTGATACTCGATTGAGAAGTCATAATCCTTCAACAGCTCTATCCATCTCCGTTGTCTTAAGTTCAATTCCTTTTGGGTAAGGAGGTACTTTAGACTCTTATGATCCGTATAAATGATCGACTTCTTACCGTACAAGTAGTGCCTCCAAATCTTCAAAGCAAACACCACTGCCGCCAACTCCAAATCATGAGTAGGATAATTCACTTCATGCGGCCTTAACTAACGAGATGCATAAGCCACCACTTTCCCACCTTGCATCAATACACATCCTAAGCCCGTGTGTGAGGCATCGCAGTAAACAACAAACTCTTTTCCAGCCTCAGGTTGAATCAGTACTGGCGCTTCTGTCAGAATCTTCTTCAATTTCTCGAAACTTTCTTACTATTGATCTGACCACACAAAAGTTACTCCCTTGCGCAACAATTTAGTTAGGGGTGCAACAATCAACGAAAACCCCTGAACAAAACGACGGTAATAACCAGCCAATCCTAAGAAACTCTGAATTTCAGCCACTGACTTTGATGCTTTCCAATCCAACACAGCCTCTACTTTTTGGGGATCAACTCTAATTCCTTTGGCCGACACAACATCCCCAAGAAAGTCACTTTCTTCAGCCAAAATTCACACTAACTGAATTTGGCATAAAGTTGCTTTTCCCGCAATATTTGCAATACTACCCGCAGATGTGAATCATGCTCTTCTTCATTCTTCGAGTATACCAAGATGTCATCTATGAACACCACTACAAACCGGTCTAAATAGGGTTGGAAGACTCGATTCATCATGTCCATAAATGCAGCTGGTGCGTTAGTCAACCCGAATGGCATCACCAAGAACTCATAATGCCCATAATGAGTTCGAAATGCAGTCTTATGAATGTCTGCCTCCTTGACCTTAAGCTGGTGATAACCAGATCTCAAATCTATTTTCGAGAAAACTGAAGCTCCTCGTAATTGATCAAACAGGTCATCGATTCTCTGCAACGGATACCTATTCTTGATCGTCAACTTATTCAACTGCCTATAATCGATGCACATACGTATCGACCTATCTTTCTTTTTGACGAACAAGACCGGAGCTCTCCATGGTGACACACTCGGTCAAATGAATCCCCGATCCAATAACTCCTGAATTTGAGCTTTAAGCTCCGCTAACTCCTTCAGCGCCATTCTATAAGGAGCAATGGGCACCGGAGCCGTTCCTGGCGATAACTCAATGCCAAATTCTACCTCACGACCGGAGGCAATCCTGGAAATTCCTCGGGAAAGACGTCTGAAAACTCCTTTACCGTTCTAACGCCTTCCACCGATAATTCCTTGGTATTCAACGCACTAATGAAGGTTAGGAATGCTCCACACCCTTTTCGCATCAACTTTTCTACCTTTAAAGCAGATACCACATTCGATAGATAATTTCTCCTTTCACCGATCATCACCACTTCTTTATCTCCCAAAGTTCTTATCGTCATCCGCTTTGCAGCACAATCCAAGTTCGCACGGTGTTTCACCAACCAATCCATGCCCAAAATAAGGTCAAACTCGCCGAAAGGTAGTTCCATCAAATCCACCAAAAATGTTTCTCCCTGAACTTCTAGAGGCACATCTCTAAACAATTTATTTACTAACACAGATTGTCCTAAAGGACTAATTATCGTCATCTCCCTAGCAGTAATCTCAAATCTAATGTTCAGATTTCCAGATACAGTACTAGCAACATACGAATGGGTGGATCCAATATCTATGAAAGCAGTAATAGGTACATCGGATATGAAGAACGTACCGGTTATCACATCAGGTGCATCGCCATCCTCTCGACTTCTGACCGCATAAACCAACCCTGGCTGCCTTGCCCCGCGTTACCCCTGAAGCCATTTCCTCTACCCGGTGCACCCTAACCTCGTCCTCTGCCATTACCACCTCGACCTGGCCCACGACCTCTCAGTGGCTGCTGAGCGCCTCTAGCTGGCTGTGCATCATAGTTACGAGCTTCCTAATTCAGAGCGGTCCGTCGAGGACAATCTTTAAGCTGGTGTTCCTTAGAACCACATTTGAAACAACCACCAGTTCTCTTCCAGCATTCACCAGGGTGTCGTCTTCCATAGTCAGCACATGGTTGTATTTGATTGGTAGCAGCTGGTGCCCTAACTCGTGCTGGCTCATCCTTCCTGGGCCTCTTCTGAAACCCTCTAGCAGGGCCTGAGTATTTAAAGCCCCTCTTGCTCTTGCCTCTATTTTTTTTCTCGGTTTCCCCGTTCTAAGTGCTTAGCCTCTTCAGCTATCTTCGCTTTCTCCACCAGTGTGGCAAAATTCCTTACTTGTTGTGGGTCTATCAGTACCCGTAATTCATCACTTAACCCATCCTCGAAATGCACGCAGCGTTCATAGTCAGTTGGCACAATACCTCGAGCATAACGACTAAGACGCAGAAATTCCGCTTCATAAACTTCCACGGTCTTACTTTCTTGAACCAGATTGAGGAATTCCTTCCTTCGGGCATCCACATAGCTAGCTCCAACATACTTTCCTTGAAATGAAGTTTTGAAGAAATCCCAAGTAATGCGATCGGCCTGAGTGCCCTCCCGAACAGTGAGCCACCATTGATACGCCTCGTCTCTCAACAAGGACACAGCTCCTCTCAGTTTCTGCTCGGTGGTGCACTCTAAATCATCCATGATCCGTTCCACTGCCTCGAGCCAGTACTCCGCTACATTTGGGGCTACACCCGAGACACCCCTAAAAACCTCGGCACCACTCGATCTAAGTCGTTCCAAAATTGATCCACGAGCTGCTGGCCCAGTTCTAGCCCCAGCAACTCTCTCCAAGACTCGCAGCGTTGCTTGGGATAGAGCGATGTCCTCCCTCATACGGTCAGGGGATCCAGTTTCAGTCACCGTGACGCAGGTGAGTCCATTTCCAGCATATTTCCTAATGCTTCGGGTATAACTCTAGCACATCAGCCTCTACCACGGCCACGTCTACCCCGTCCACGTCCTCTACTGCTCATGGTTGCTATTTTAACTTAATCTAATTAAGAAATCAGTATATTATTCAATGCTTTATGAAATATAGAAAGTAAAGTCATTTTCGCAAAACGGATCCTATAGTCTCAATCTCTATTGTTTCAGTTCCTAAAACTAAAAGTTCTAGAGTATTTCTATAGTCATACCATAATAATCATAAATTGAAAACATAACTTACTTGACTTGGTGCCGGATACCCGTGGTGCCATACTTCCTTTAGAACATGCATTATAAATTAAAATTTTAAACAGCTTTGAAAACATTTTTTTCCAGCCCAAACCACAACCTAGTTTTGAAACCTGGCTCTGATACCATTAAATTGTAACACCCCAAACCCGGCCTAGAAGTTAGGCCCAAATCTGGCATGTCACAAAAAAACTCGTTTGAAAATTCGAAAGAAAATCTGAGTCTTTTGAATATTTCGTTGATAATTTGAAAGACAAATTCCGTGTTAAAAATATTTGTAAAAGTTTATTTTGAAATCCATTTGTTAATCGATTTGGAAAACCTTTATTTAAGTTTTTAGAAAAATTCTCGTTTAAAACAATTTAAGCAAAATAATATATCAACCATAAAGCAAATAATAAAATAAACAGAAATAGAAATTTAAAATTCAATAACACCATTTCTGAAGTATGGCCTCCACCCGAGTCATCCATGGCCCAAGTCCACGTCACTGAGCATTACCTACAAGGGTTAAGAGAAAAGGGGGTGAGTTACAAGAACTCAGTGTGTAACCCACTTACCGTTGTCCATTGGGCCAAAATCCATTAACCAAATATTTGGGCCTAAGCCTATTTAAAATAATATGAATGTATCATATATATATCATATGCAAATGATATGCAATTCCCAAACCAAACCTAGTTTTCCATCCGCTACACACCACTCGTACCAACCAACACACCTGTGGGAGAGCTTTAGTCATCCCACCCCGCCAACACACCAAATGTAGGCATTAAGCCATTTATCAAACTGGGCATTAAGCCATATATCAAACTGGACATGAAGCCATATATCAATTTGTGGACAAGCCACCAGATTAACAGAATTTACATGGCATTGCCATTTTTCAGATTTGTGGTAGAGCCACCAGATTTATGTAGCAGAGCTACTAGAACTTCTCTTCATCATTATCCCATCCCATGCAATTCATGTATATAATGCATAACAATTCATAATAATGCATTCAAATATTTCTTACAAATTTTCTGGCCCATTATAACAATTTATTAACTTGGCCCACTAAGCAGAATATTATCTTGGCCCATTTCACATATTTTCAAATCGGCCCATTTAGTAAATTATCAAATTGGCCCATATAGCAATTTATCAAATTGGCCCATATAACAAATTATCAAATTGGCCCAGATAGCAAATTATCAAGTTGGCCCATATAGCAAATTATCAAATTGGCCCATATAGCAATTTATCAAATTGGCCCATATAGCAAATTATCAAATTGGCCCATATAGCCAAAGTATCAGATTTGCCCATTTAGCAAAATATAACAAATTGGCCCATCATGCCATATATCAATTGGCCCATTAAGGCAATCTATCAAATAGGCCCATAAAGACATTTTCACAATTCGGTAATCCTACCCACTAAGGGTAATTCGGTAATCTCGCAATCCAAGGGCATTTCGGTAATTTACCCACCAAGGGTATTTTGGTAATTTTGTCACTTAGACTTAACTACTAATGTGGAGCCTAAAAATTGAAACTGTCCATCCGCGTCATGCTGACTAAATTGACTATAACTCGAGTTAGGAAACTCAAAATTTAGATCCGTAAATTTTCTCGAAACTAAACTCGTATATCTTTCTCCTATAATTTTTCCAGAATTTTTAGCTTAACCATTTAGTACAGTTTATTCCTTAAGTTTCCCTTGTTTCACTGTCCAATGGTTCTAACCTCTCTTAACTTAATCTCAAATATCTCATTGTACGGTTTTCATATACTGCTCCAACTTGTTTCTCTTGAAAATAGGCTCACTAAGGAATTCATACATATAACTTATAACCCATAATTCACTT
Source organism: Gossypium australe (assembly GCA_005393395.2). Lineage (NCBI taxonomy): Eukaryota > Viridiplantae > Streptophyta > Magnoliopsida > Malvales > Malvaceae > Gossypium > Gossypium australe. Next base: position 48,882,332 of record CM016618.1, on the reverse strand, counting down.
TGTACGATTTTATATGATTTTTCCAAAATAGATCAGGGAACCACGAAGTCATTCAGAACCAGTCTCACTAAAATTAATATATCTCAGAATGTAAAATTCCTTTTTCCTTCTTGTTTCTTTCATATTAAAATAGACACAGTAAGCTTTAATTTGATATCTTAATCACTTTCTAATTCCCTTTCTCCTGTTTTTCATGATTTTTCGAAATCACGTCACTGTCATTGACCAAAACTGTTTTATTACAAAAACATGGTTACCACTATGAACCTACGCACGCCTGAGTGATTCCGGATGCCGATTTTCGGTTTTCTTTGGTATTTTGACCAAATCACAGAACATTCATGCAAAATTTCAGAGAAGTGTGAGATTACACACCATTTCAAACATGTATTTGGAAGGGTATGAGATTACACACCTTAATCGGAATTCGCAACATGATATTCTCCGCGGCACCTAAAGATACAATCAGTCAACAATTAGCCCAAGACCCAATTTACAATTTCATCCAAGTATTGCGATTGATTAACAATCTATATCACTTACCAACAATCCAAGTCTCTTATTACGAGAGATAGGTGTTCGACTTTACCACTATTTCCAAAAAAATCCACAAGTAGGGAGTATCGAGCGATTTAGTGCCTAACAACATAATCGATTAGCCAACCTTTCAATCCGATTAACACCATGACTGAATAACGATATCAAATAGACTGTGAAAAGACTCCTTACCTTAATCGATGATAATCCCGATTTCCACCGATTGACTTATGGCTACGGATGAGACAAGGATATGAGATTCGGCAAGAAGAAAGAAGAATGGAGAGAGTTGAGAATGGAGGAAAGAAAGACTACCAAAGGGAGAAAAGACCCAAAATGTCACAATTACACACTTGGCAAATGTTTTTTTTCTTCTTCAAAACCACACAAGAGAATTTGGCATACCCCTCAGCCAAACCAAAAACACCCTCCAAAATAACACCACCCTCATGACCGAAACTCTCCCCATACACATCCAAATTTTTGGCCAAATTTTGCCCCAATTCACTCTCCATCCTTCCTTTTGTCTCCCACTTCTCTTTTTTTTTTCTCCCCAATTCACTCTCCATCCTTCCTTTTGTCTCCCACTTCCAAATTTTTTTCTCCCCAATTCACTCTCCATCCTTCCTTTTGTCTCCCATAATCACTCCCTCACCTACTCTACTAATCAATCATCATCATTCATATCTTTTTTTTGGATGTTACATAAGTAAAGTGAATATGCTAATAAGTCTAAGGATATAATAATAAATGATAAGCATGACACCCGGTTTATAACACATATTAATTATTCGATTGTAGATTAACTTAGTTTGTGGTATGAATGAAAAAGTTTGGTACAATTTAATATATATATAAATTGACATGCGAATAATATGTGATTTTAGCTATTATTTGTGTTCAAATTGGATTATGTTACATGATTGGAAATCAGCTCATGTAAAAAAAATTATTTTGATTTATGTACGATATATGTCATATAATGATATATGTTGAGATATGTTTTAAATGTATAAATGCCGTGAGATGCTAAGAATATTATTAATGGAATGAGTGACTAAACATGTTGTTTTATTTGATTAATGATATGTATTAAAATGATTAAGTATAAGATGAGTTTGATATTTGTTAATAAATGAAATTGAAATAATGAATGTCCTATTGTTTGGTAAGTATAAGATGATAGATATGTTTGAATTTATAAAGATTAGTATGGTTTGATTTAAATAGAAAATGTGCAATCTCATTCTGTTTGGATGATTTAATACATAAACGCTAGCTTTAATTTGAATGTTAAGTATGTGTCTTTGATCTGAATGTAAAGTATGTGAATATAATATGTTATGTATTGATTATTTTTACTCTTGAATGTACATGATATGTTTATAAAAAAATGCCTGTTCTGAGTGATGTCTTATTCGGTAATGCCTCGTAACCCTAATTCGGTGACGGATACGGGCTAGAGGTGTTACATTTGATTGGTATCAGAGCTATGGTTTAGTCGGTTCTAGGACTACCATAGCGTATGTGAGTCTAGCTAAACATGCCATATTAAATCTGCGATAGTGTGATATCTCTCGACTCTAACGAAGAACTTTTTGATGAGATAGATAAGATTTCCAACTGAGCTAATTTAGATGGTACAGAAGTAAATATTCAAATAATTGAGTGGAGATGTGTTGATGATGAGTTGAGACTCATAAAAGTAAGAATCAAATTGTGTGACATGTTGTTATTGATAAATGTGGTAATTATATGAGCATATGAGATATGATATTTGAGTTATGATTGCTATCTAAGATGCTCTGATTCTGAAATGGTGATTTGAGTTGGCATATGAACAATGTGTTAATAATAAAAGGTGATTAAAAGAAAAGGTATATTAAATGATTTGAGAATGTGAAATTAGAAATGAATTGACTATTCGTGATAGTATGTATTATGTGCAATTATGTGAGAGTTAAATTTAAGGCTCTACTACCCTCACCCCCTTGTCAGAAAAATGTTACAATTTTATTATAAGAGTTGGAATGAATAAGCTCACTAATGTGAAGTTTTAGAAAATCCGTGTTTGAAAGATTAGTAATGTGGTCAGAAAAGAGAATGAATCAGCAAATGAAGACAGTACTAAAAGAGATATTGGGCAGTTCTGAAGACTATTCAGATTTTGCAAAGTCACTGTTAAAGAAGAAGTTAACTCTGATTAAATGACTTATTCAAGTATGTTATCTAAATAAAGTATTAACTAAAAGCTTTACTGAATTGATTTCTGTTAGTGATGGGATAATATGAAAATTACTGATGACAGAATTAGACAGTGGATTGATGTTTGAATTGTATTGATGGTTGAATGCAATGGTTATAGTCGGGTAGTTATTATGATTCCATTTGGACATTCTACGTGTGCATTTATCCTCAGAAGTATATGTGACTGTTTGATGTCAAAAAAAAAGTTTTATCGTATAAGAACATTAGTTAAACATATTAATAGACGAAAGTATCGTTGATCTATTTGGGTTATATTCGACATTGTTATGTCTTCCTTTGATAATTTATTCTATGGTGTGGATATGAAAGTCGACGGTAAAATCTGTATGAGGCTAATATTCTGTTTCTATTGGTTATTGCTCTGTTGAATATAAGTGAAGATTATATTACTTCAGTTATTGTAGATTTCAGTATTTATGAGTGACATTGTTCTTTCTGGACATTTCTGGAATATTATTGGAACTAATATCATTCTATATGATTTGTAAATTTTCAGATATCCTGTGTAACTTTAAATGTTAAAATTTTGCTATTGCGGTATTTTTATGATTCCATGTGATTATCTGCAAGAGATATCTATTTGACAGAGATGAATATGTCTATTACGATTATAATTTCTGGCTTGAAAAGTGAGAGTACAGTGGTACCGTTCTTAGAGTTATAGAAGATGTGTTTCTACAATGGTTGCTATTTAAATCATATTTGATTCCTTTTTGTGTTCAAATGCTTCATTAATAGCTGAGATAATATTCATTATAGGATTGAGACATTGTTCCTAGTAAGGCTCAATGATTTATATATGGATAAAGTGATTTTAGTATAATTCAGAGTTTCAATGATTAATATATGAGACAACTTTATTATAAACTCTTTTCTAGTTCTCGTGAAAGTTCGACAGTGATAAAAGTGAAAATGATAGAAGATCAAGACTAATTTGTTTAAAGATATGTCTGGGGTCATCCTTCTAATGAGAAGAAAGATTTCTTTGAAAAGACCGATTCAGTAGTTAATATGATTAGAATTATTTGATTGAAAAGTTAATTAGGATGTATGTGTTTGAATCTATCTATGAATTGGAAACAAACTTTGAATGTACATGTATGAATTGAAGGATAGTTTGAAAGAAGAATTTGTATTCTTAAAGACTCTGATGTATGTTTTCCGAACGAGGTATGGATACTATGAGTTTCTGGGTTTCTGGTTATGCCTTTCGGACTTACTAATGCACCTACTATTTTCATGGATTTGATGAATCGAATCTTCAGATAGTATCTTGATCAGTTCGTGGTATTATTTATAAATGACATTTTGATCTATTCCTGTGATGAAATCGAGCATGCCGAACATTTGAGATTTGTGTTACAGACTTTGCAAGATAAACAGTTGTATGCGAAATTCAGTAAATGTGAGTTCTGGTTACGTGAAGTCCATTTTCTAGGTTATATTGTATCCATATCGAGTATTCGGGGTTGACCCAAGTAAAATTTCAGCTATATTTGATTGGAAACCTCTGAAAAATGTCTTTGAAGTTTAAAGTTTTCTGGGACTTGCTGGTTACTATAGACGATTTGTGAAAGGTTTTTCTATGATAGCTACACCATTGACAAAGCTATTACAGAAATATGTTAAGTTTGAGTAGTCAGAAAAGTGTCAGAAAAGTTTTGATCAGTTGAAAGCTCTTTTGACCGAAGCGCCAGTGTTAGTTCAGCCTGAATCGGGTAAAGAATTTGTTATTTATAGTGATGCATCTTTGAATGGTTTGGGTTGTGTTTTGATGCAGGAAGGCAAAGTTATAGCTTATGTCTCAAGATAGCTGAAGCCACACGAAAAGAACTATCCGACACATGATTTGGAGTTAGCAGCTATTGTGTTCGCATTAAAGATTTGGCATCACTATCTGTTCGGTGAGAAATGTCATGTTTGTTCTGATCATAAAAGTCTGAAGTATTTAATGTTTCTGAAATATCTGAGTTTGACCCAACGTCGACGATTAGAGTTGTTAAAAAGACCACGAGCTAGTGATTGAATATCATCCGGAAAAGGCTAATGTTGTTGCTGATGCTTTGAGTAGAAAATCATTATTTACTTTGTGTGCAATGAATGTGTATATGGTAATCTCTGATGATGGCTAGATAATAGCCGAATTAAAAGCAAGACTATTATTTGTTCAACAAATTTGTGATACTTAGAAAGTTGATAATGAATTGTCAGCAAAGCGAGCTCAGTGTGAAACGAAAATTAAATTGAATTCCGAGTTGATAAAAATAATTGTTTGAGGTTTAGAAACCGAGTATGTATTCAGAGAAATTCAGAGTTAATTTAGATAATTTTGAACGAAGCTTACAATAGTCGATTATCTGTTCATCCGGGTAATATGAATATGTAGAATGATTTGAAATAGTTCTATTGGTGATTTGGTATAAAACGAGACATATCTGACTTTGTTTCGAAATGCTTAGTCTGTTAGTAAGTAAAAGCCAAGCATCAGGTACCTTTTGGCTTACTTCAGCAGATTATGATACCCGGGTGGAAATGGGATAGGGTCACGATAGATTTTGTATCTAATTTACCATTGACACTGAGCAAGAAAGATGTAATCTGGGTTATTGTGGATAGTATGATTAAATCTGGTTTACCTTTGATTGAATTTGCTCATAATAGTAGCTTTCAATTCAGTATCAAAATGGCACCCTACTAGGCTTTGTACAGTCGTAAATGTCGTACACCATTGTATTGGACCGAGCTCAGTGAAAGTAAGATACACGGGGTTGACTTGATCAAACAAACAGCACAGAAAGTGATAGTGATCCGTGATAGCTTGAAAGCTGCATCAGATCATCAAAAGTCATATGCATATTTGAAATGTAAAGATAATTAATTTTCGATCGGAGATCAAGTGTTTTTGGAAGTTTCATCATAGAAGAAAGTACTCTGATTCGGTCGTAAAGGCAAGTTGAGTCCGAGATTCATTGAGCCGTAAAAGATCAAAGAGTGTTATCCAAATCTATTCACTGGTAAGATTTTCGGGGATGAAAATCCCTAAGGGGGGAGAGTTGTAACAGCCCAATTTTGACCCTAATCGGAATAGTGGTTTCGGGACCACAAATCTGAGTCTGAAAAATATTTTAAAATTAATTTCAGTATTTATTATGTGTGAATTTGCTTGTGTTAAAATTTTCGTGTTTTAATTTTGTCATTTGAGTGTCTAATTTAATAAAAGGACTTAATCGCGTAAAATAAAAACTTGATGGTTAGTTGTGAAAGTACCGAATTATTACTGTCTTTTTAATATGGAGGATTTACATTGTAATTAGTCCCTTTTATATATATTGGACAGCATGTGTGATTATAAATGACTTTATTATATGTATTTATATATTATAAAAGTTATAATTATTAATTATACATTATATTAATATATAATAATACATAAAATAAAAGAGAAAGTCATTCATTCTTTTATGTTTTGTGACCGAAACAAAGAAAATAAGAAAGAAAGAAAACCATATTAGGTTCAGCCTTGATGTTCTTTGATTAAGGTAAGAGTTTTGTTCGATTTTTGATAATTTTTACGTTTTTGATATCGTTGCTTTGAGTACTTTCCGACCTATGTCTTAATTTTTGATTTTGATGATGATTTTGTGTTTTGCCATTGATGATACCTTGTGGTTTTTGTTGTTTGATGATGAAATAAGAAATATATGTGTTTGATTAACAAGTTTTGTCTTTGAATTTTTGATGAATTTGAATAATTTGGACTAAATTGCAAAAATAAATTTTGGAGGGACTAAAATGTGAAATAAATGAAATATATGGACTTTTATGAACATAGGTAATATTCGACCAAGCATGGGTAATGTGAAATTTTGTTTATTTTGTGCTTTGTGCAAAAAGGACTAAATTGTAAAAAGTGTGAAATGTTAGGGGTAAAATTGTAATTTTCCCATTTATGTGTTTTTAGACTAAATTGAATGGAATGGTGTTTAAATAAGCTTAATTTGAATATGTTTAGATCAAGAACCAAATAAATCAGATCTGGACCGGGGAAAAATGAAAGTAGTCAATTAGTCGATTTTACCGACCGATGACGTCCGAGGTAAGTCCTTAAGCAATAAAACATTGTAAATTATGTACGTAACTTAGTATATGCTGATTTGGTAATTTTGTAACTATAATGTTGAGTAGCCAAATGTGATTATACCTAGAATTTGATATGATCAAGTTTAGTTCAGTTGAGATATGATGTTTGGAAGTTCATACAAGAATTATGAAATGCATATAAGTTTGATATATAAATGTGTGTGAGACAACTTTATAGTACCGTTATTCAGGCCGTGGGCCTAGCAAGCCTTGTGCTGGTGAACTTAATCGGGCTTCGTGCCTAGCAGGCTTATTGCCGGTCAATAAATATCAGACCGTGGGTCCAGCAGGCTTTGTACCGGTGGATAATATTAGGCTTTATGCCTAGCAGGCTTTATGTCGGTGATTTATTATAAGTGTATGCTTCAATAGATTTTTAACGATGTGGAATTTATATACGGTAAATGAGCTCAACGTTCAGGTATGTGTAAATCTAATGGTTGTGTGGGATAAGGTAAATTAGTAAATTGCTATTTGATACTAGTTATATGTGATACAATTGAGGAATATATGTAAATTTTAGTAAGTGTATTCGACCTTATAAATGAATAGTATGACATTATGGAATTGATTTTAGATATTAACATAGATGAGTCTTTTATATTCGGCCAAATTGGTAAATGCATATGTGATGTATATTGAGCAAGAAAGTTGACAAAATGCTCTTGTATGTGTGAAAATAAGGTAAGTCAGTTGTTGAATTGAATATATAAATGCTAAAGTTACAAATGTGGAAAATGTGAATGTATATGTGATTGTGTATATGCGGCCAAATGGGGTATATGTGATTTTAATAGTGAGATTTATATAATTTCATGTGTATTTGTATAATTAGCCATATGATACGTGATTGAAAGATTTAAATGATAACCTTGTATTTGAGAACATGTATATTTTTGTTAACTTTGTGTTAATATATAATAGTTGGTATATATATATTTGCTTACGACTTACTAAGCTTAAATAGCTTACTCCGTGTGTATTCTTGTTTACTTCTATTCATAGATTTGGATATACGTTATGAGCTCGGGGATCGTCAGCACACTATCGATAGTTTCTTCGGTATTTTACTAAGTGATTTTGGTTTATGGCATGTATAGCATAGATGAAGTATTTGAGTTTGATTTTTGGGACTTGTATATATGTATAGCCATGCGAAAATAGCTTAATCATTATGATTAGATTCGGTTAAATGAGTTCATGTTTAAGTGTTTAATGTGTTTGGTTTTATCATTTTGACCATGGCTTATTTATATGTGGTATATGGTTGCTATGTTTAGTTAAATATTGCGGTAGAGGTTTTGATATATATATATATATATATATAAATATAATATGTATGGTATGTTTGGATTTGGTATTTAAGTGAGTTTGGTTAGGTCTTATTGTAACACCCCAAACCCGGTCAACATACCACGACCGAATCTGGCATGTTACGGAGTAAAAACATTTTAAAAACACAAGTACCGGTTACATCTTTTTGGAAATAAAATTAATGTTCGGAAACCTAGTAATAGCTATTTGTTAAAATAAGTTTATAGTTGCTAAAAACCTTAGAAAAAAATTTGTATGTTTGGAAATCGTCTGTTCATACTAAATTGGAAAACATTTGATACTTAAACATTTTAGTAAACTTTGGAATATCGGGTTAAAACAACGTTTGCTGTTGAGGTTGGTTGGCATCTGGATTTTAAAACATCTAAGTTACCCTATAGTTACTATGTGAACTTTGTTACCCGACGGTAACGTTTGAAAACCCGATATTAAGTAAATTTGAAATCTCTAAATAAAACCCGATTATTTGACAATATCAACTTATTAAGCACATGCATAATAAAATAAATGTAACCAAATAAAACCAAAATAAAAACCAGCGGCCTTATTACAAACCCAAAAACAACTTTTAAAGTAAGCAATAATAAAAAAAAACCGAAGTAGTATTATAAAATCAAAACCCGGAAATATGTGCATGGCCACCTCGAGTCCTCCCCGGCTCCGAATCCGCGAATCATGCCTCATCTGTAAAATATAAGGGAAGGGGTGAGTCACCAAGACTCAATGTATAAATCCCCAACCCGGTCACACAAGCACCTACACAAGTCATCAGTAAAACATGCAGATTATGCAACCCATAACCTAGCCATCCAAACTCCTTTGGCTACCCCGTGTGGTCAAAACCACTGGTGACCGAAGTCACAATTTCAAGTGATGGGGCCAACCCATCGTGTGGTCAAAACCATTGATGTCAATCCCGTAATATATCATGTGGGGCCAACCCACTGTGGTACCAAACCACTAGGATGAGTCACAATAATCCATGTGTGGTCAAAACCACTGGTGACCGTAGTCACAAATATCACAAGTGTGGTCAAAACCACTGGTGGTCAAAACCATTGGGACTAGTCACAAATCATATCAATAGTGTGGTCAAAACCACTGGTGACCGTAGTCACAAGTCAACTGATGGGGCCAACCCATCTTCTGGTCAAAACCACTGGTGACAGTCCAAATATATATCATATGGGGCCAACCCACTGTGGTACCAAACCACTGGGACGAGTCACAATAATCCATGTGTGGTCAAAACCACTGGTGACCGTAGTCACAAATATCACAAGTGTGGTCAAAACTACTGGTGGTCAAAACCACTGGGACTAGTCACAAATCATATCAATAGTGTGGTCAAAACCACTGGTGACCGTAGTCACAAGTCAACTGATGGGGCCAACCCATCTTGTGGTCAAAACCACTGGTGACAGTCCAAATATATATCATCCCCCCTCCTCTCATCAATCCCATCATCATCATGCTCATAACATACTTATCATAATCTCATATATCATGCATTTTATGTATAACATAGCATTTATCGGCACATGATCGAATATACACACATACATCGTAAAATACGTAATAGGGGACTTACCCGGAATCCAAGCTTATGCCCACAAGGCAAAGTTACTAATACGAGAGGTTATACAGCAACATAATAAGCAGTCTATACTAATAAAGTGTGTAAGAGTGTACACGCCTGACTATACGTAGATCTAATGAGAAGTCCCGAAGCTACCCGATACCACGAGATCTCGAAACGTGGTTTTCCTCCTTTCTATAATCGGCCACTACTTGTTAGTAATCAAAAACCTTATCCGACTAAACTAGAAATACCGAAAGATATGCCGCTCCAATATAGCACTTACCTAAGCCGATTTGGTTTCCAACCAAATCCCGAAGCCACACCAAGAGCTTCCTTGCAATCGGCGACACACTGCTGCACATAAACAATTAGCCTTCGGCTTTTGGACGATGGAAAAACAGATCTGAAATACGTTATAATCCTTACCTAAATCGCTTTAGCCAAATCCCGAAGACCCATTGCAATCGGCTATGGTCCTCCCTGAAATCGGTTTTAACATTTCATTTAGAGACCAAAGGCCATTCGGCCCTAGCATGGATCCAAAACCAAAGAGTTAATCGCCCCTTACCTTAATTACAAGAGATTCCTTCGGCTTTTCCAATGATTCGGCACTAGCACAATGGTGAGGGAATCGGCAAAGAGAAAAAGTGAGACCACCAAGGGTATTCGGCTACTCAAGAAATAAGGGAAAAAGAGATGTAGTCACAACTTACCACACTAAGATTTGAGATTCGGTCTTGAGAACCAACTAGAGGTGGGTTTCGGCACTAGAAGTGTTGATGAGAAATTGCAAGAGAAGAAAGAAAGTAAATAAGAGTATTCAGCCAAAGTGACAATCAAGGAGAAGGAATTAAAGAGTAAAGGGATTTCGACTATTGCTTATAAGTGTAAAAGGGAAGAAAGAAAAACAGTGAAAAATGAGAAAGGAGGATTTGGCAAAAGTACATGAAAGGAATTTCGGCGCAAAGGGTTTTGAGAGAAGAAGAAAAAAGATGTCAACTGAGAGGGGTAGGGTTCTTGGTTTCGGTTTGAGCAAAAAGAAAAAGAAGAGAAGGTGAACAAAGGTGGTTTCGGCTATGAGAGGCTAGCAAAGAATGAACTGAAAAGAGGAGAGGAGAAGGCTACTAAAGTTTCGGCTATCCCAGAAAAATGGTGCACAAGTGATTTGAAACGAGAGGGAATGCACTCTAATATTTCAGTTTGGCACAAAACGCAAAAGAGAAAGGCTCACAAGCTTGCCGATTTTAGCCTCTACCTAGGCACATTCGGCCACCCACACTTGAACCCCTAAAATCGATTGCACCCCCCAAGTCCAAAAATTCGGCCAACACTCCTCAAATGAGTTTGAACTAATTCAAACTCCTACATTTGCTCCCCTCCACCAACTCAAATCAGTTTGAACAGGTCAAACTCCACAAATCTCTCCTCTCCATCCATTCGAAAGAGTCCCACCCGAGTACACCTCTCTAGCTTGTGGCGTGAAAAAGAAAGAGCAGAGAAGTGATTCCTGCAACTCGAACACAAGCACTCCTTGCTCCCTGTGGCGTCACCTCCCTTGCTCCTGTGTAGCGCCTCCTTTGCCACTCCACCAAGGTAATTCTTGTGTCTAACTATTCTAATTAATTCTTTTAACCCCTATTTCCCTTAGCTCCCTTTCTCTAAGCACTAGAACCAAAATTTGTAGTTCTAACTCAGGCCTAACCTAGGTTATAACTAGGCCCCAAAACATGACAGATGAACACAATAGACAACTCCACACATGCAACACAATTCAATTAAAAAATAACCCCTATCTCAGGATATTACAGTTCTACCCTCCTTAAAAATAATTTCAGCCTCGAAATTACCTGGTCAAAAGAGTTGAGGGTATTGCTGTCTCATGACATCCTCTGGTTTCCACGTGGCCTCCTCCGTGTCATGATTTCGCCATAATACTTTTACTAAGGGAACTGACTTCCATCGCAAAACCTTGACATCCCGATCCAGAATCCGTATTGGTTCCTCCTCGAAAGACATATCAGGACTCACCTCTATCTCCTCAACTGGCACAACATGCGACAGATCTGATCGATAACGCCTCAGCATTGAAACATGGAAGACGTCGTGAATCTGGCTCAATTCTACCGGCAACTCTAGCTGATACGCTACCGGTCCCACTCGTTTCAATACTATATATGGCCCAATAAACCTAGGGCTTAGCTTGCCCTTCCTACCAAATCTCAACACTTTCTTCCAAGGCGATACTTTCAGGAAGACCTTATCGCCCACTTCATACTCAATATCCCTGCGCTTAAGATCGGCGTAAGATTTCTGCCTGTCCGACGCTTCTTTAAGACGAGCCCGAATCACCTTAACTTTATCTTCTGTTTCTGCCACTAACTCTGGACCCAACGTCTGTCGTTCATCCAGTTCTGTCCAACACGTAGGAGTACGATATTTCCGCCCATAAAGTGCCTCATATGGCGCCATTTGAATACTCGCTTGATAACTATTGTTATAAGCGAACTCTGCCAAAGGTAGGTATTCCTCCCAACTACCACTGAAATCCAGAACACAGCCCCTTAGCATATCTTCCAGAATCTGGATTACCCTCTCAGACTGTCCATCAGACTGCGGATGGAAAGCCGTGCTAAAATCCAACCTGGTACCCAAAGCCTGATACAAATCTTTCCAAAACCTCGACGTGAACCTGGGATCCCTATCTGAGATAATGGACACCGGCACCCCATGCAACCGCACTATCTCTGCCACATACAACTTGGCTAATTTCTGAAGCGAATAATCCACCCTCACCGGTACGAAATGAGTCGACTTAGTCAACGGTGCTGCGATTAAAGAAAACCCCTCTACGAACCTCCTGTAGTAACCTGCCAGACCCAGAAAACTTCGAATTTCCGCAACCGACTTAGGTGGTTTCCAATCCAATACCGCCTCAATCTTACGAGGATCTACCCTAATTCCCTCAGCTGACAAAACATGCCCCAAGAAAGTTACCTCCTTAAGCCAAAACTCGCACTTGCCAAACTTGGCGTACAACTGCTTTTCTCTCAGAATCTGCGAACCACTCGAAGATGCGCGTCGTGCTCCTCCTTAGATTTTGAGTACACCAAGATGTCGTCTATAAACACCACGACAAATTGATCCAAATACGGCTGAAACACCCGATTCATCATGTCCATGAATGCTGCCGGTGCATTGGTCAAACCGAAGGGCATTACCAGAAACTCATAGTGCCCATACCGAGTACGGAATGTCGTCTTATGAATATCAGCCTCCTTCACTTTAAGCTGATGATATTCCGACCTAAGATCAATCTTAGAGAAAATCGATGCACCCTTGAGTTGATCAAACAAGTCGTCAATCCTAGGCAACGGGTACTTGTTCTTGATTGTCAACTTGTTCAGCTGGCGGTAATTTATACACATCCGCATCGTACCATCCTTCTTTTTGACAAAAAGCACTGGAGCTCCCCAAGGTGATACACTCGGTCGGATGAAACCCCTATCCAACAATTCCTGAATTTGAGCCTTCAGCTCCACCAATTCTTTCGGCGCCATCCTATATGGAGTAATAGATACTGGCGCAGTTCCCGGTAACAAGTCTATACCAAACTCCACCTCGCGATCAGGAGGTATACCTGGAAGCTCCTCTAGAAAAACATCCGCGAATTCCCTTACAGTTCGGACATTCTTTACCGCTGTCTCCCTAACTTCCAAGGCACAAACATGCACAATTAATGCCTCACAACCCCTCCTAACCATTTTCTCAGCCTTCATTGCAGAAACCACATTGGATAAGTAATCTCTCCTATTACCTATCATCACCACCTCCACACCTTTCATGGTCTTCAACACCATGCGCTTAGCTGCGCAATCCAAACTAGCCTGATACTTTACTAGCCAATCCATCCCAAGAATCAGATCGAATTCCCCAAACGGTAGTTCCATTAAGTCAGCCAGAAACACGACCCCTTGAAGTTTTAGGGGTACATCCCTATACAGTTTACTTACTTCTACAGAGTGACCTAAAGGGCTTATCACAGTCATTTTCCTAAAAGTAATCTCATAGTCTAGTTCAGAGTTTCCACTATGCTACTAGCAACATATGAGTGCATCGAACCCACATCAATTAAAGCATTATAAGGTACTTCAAAAACTAAGAACGTACCGGTTATGACGTCCGGTGCGTCGCCCTCCTCTCGACGCCTCGCAGCGTAGACCAACCCCGACTGTCTCGCCTCTGTACCACCTGCACCCCTGCCCGGTGCTCCACGTCCTCTACCAGAGCCATTACCCCCTCTGCCTGAACCTCGACCTCTCTGTGGCTGCTGATTATCCCTCCTATACTGTGCACGATTCTGATCCTCAGACTGCAGTCTAGCTGATCTCTGTGGACAATCCCTAACTCGATGTCCCATCGAGCCACACTCAAAGCAACCTCTGTTTCCAGTCCAGCATTCACCTGTGTGCGACTTTCCACACCGAGCACATCGTGACGGCCACTGAGTATTGGTAGCAACAGGCCTAGCAGCTTGATTCGGCCCACTATTTCTGGCTCTCTTTTGCTGATTCCCAGAAAACCCAGATGATCCAGAACTTCGCTTGTTCCAACCCCTATCCTGATTCCGCCTCACAGACTGTCTTACCTCTTCAGCCACCTTAGCTTTATCCACTAGAATAGCAAACTCCCGTTCCTGCTGTGGGACTATCATCATCCTCAGCTCGTCCCTCAGCCCATCCTCAAATCTGACACAGCGCTCATGCTCTGTACTCACCATACCCCGAGCATACCGACTCAACCGGAGGAACTCTGCCTCATATTCCGCTACCGTCCTATGACCCTGAACCAAGTTTAAAAACGCCCTGCGCTACGCATCGACATAGCTAGCCCCTATGTACTTCCTATGATAGACTGTTCGGAAGAATTCCCAAGTGAGATCGTCCGCTCTGGCTCCCTCCCTAACTGTGAGCCACCACTGGTATGACTCATCTCGCAGCAGCGATACTATGCCCTTCAGCTTTTCCTCAGCTGAGAAATCCAAGTCGTCCATGATGCGTTCCGTCGCCTCTAACCAGTATTCAGCCACACTAGGTGCCACTCCTGACACACCTTTAAATACTTCTGCACCATTAGCCCTAAGTCGCTTGGCCACAGATTTCCAAGCTCCTCCTCCTACCCCTGCACTCGCAACCCTCTCCAGCACTCGTAGCACAGCCTGCGACACTACATCATTACCGCCCGTCTGATCCTGATATTCCGCGCCTGCAGCTGGCGACGGTGGTACCTCGTTTTCTAACCCCTGTCCGGACCCTACTGGTTCCGAGACCGTCATCCTACCCCTACCTCGTCCACGAGTGTTACGACCACGTCCACGTGCATTCATCTCTACCGATATATTCAAGCTGGTTAAAAGTTTTATGCATTAGACTTTTATTCCACTGTCTTTTAAAGCACAGTCTTATGAAAAAGTTTTAGTAAGGGTTCGTTGTCGCGAGTACACAACATCCTACAGTTCATGTCTCTAAAGTAGTTCTTACTACTGTTCAATCATCATCATAACCATAGAATCATATCATCAAAAGCAATAGTTTGGGGTACTTACTTGGGCGGATTGGTGCCGGAGACTCGGTGCCATGCTTTCACCACTGTACATTTCCCATAAAAATCATTTTAAAACATTTTTGGGCCTCGGCCCACAGCCGAGCTGTTGAAACTGGCTCTGATACCACAATTGTAACACCCCAAACCCGGTCAACACACCACGACCGAATCTGGCATGTTACGGAGTGAAAACATTTTAAAAACACAAGTACCGGTTACATCTTTTTGGAAATAAATTAATGTTCGGAAACCTAGTAATAGCTATTTGTTAAAATAAGTTTATAGTTGCTAAAAACCTTAGAAAAAAATTTGTATGTTTGGAAATCGTCTGTTCATACTAAATTGGAAAACATTTGATACTTAAACATTTTAGTAAACTTTGGAATATCGGGTTAAAACAACGTTTGCTGTTGAGGTTGGTTGGCATCTGGATTTTAAAACATCCAAGTTACCCTATAGTTACTATGTGAACTTTGTTACCCGACGGTAACGCTTGAAAACCCGATATTAAGTAAATTTGAAATCTCTAAATAAAACCCGATTATTTGACAATATCAACTTATTAAGCACATGCATAATAAAATAAACGTAACCAAATAAAACCAAAATAAAAACCAGCGGCCTTATTACAAACCCAAAAACAACTTTTAAAGTAAGCAATAATAAAAAAAAACTGAAGTAGTATTATAAAATCAAAACTCGAAAATATGTGCATGGCCACCTCGAGTCCTCCCCGGCTCCGAATCCGCGAATCATGCCTCATCTGTAAACTATAAGGGAAGGGGTGAGTCACCAAGACTCAGTGTATAAATCCCCAACCCGATCACACAAGCACTTACACAAATCATCAGTAAAACATGCAGATTATGCAACCCATAACCTAGCCATCCAAACTCCTTTCGCTACCCCGTGTGGTCAAAACCACTGGTGACCGAAGTCACAATTTCAACTGATGGGGCCAACCCATCGTGTGGTCAAAACCACTGATGACAATCCCGTAATATATCATGTGGGGCCAACCCACTGTGGTACCAAACCACTGGGACGAGTCACAATAATCCATGTGTGGTCAAAACCACTGGTGACCGTAGTCACAAATATCACAAGTGTGGTCAAAACCACTGGGACAAGTCACAAATCATATCAATAGTGTGGTCAAAACCACTGGTGACCGTAGTCACAAGTCAACTGATGGGGTCGACCCATCTTGTGGTCAAAACCACTGGTGACAGTCCAAATATATATCATGTGGAGCCAACCCACTGTGGTACCAAACCACTGGGACGAGTCACAATAATCCATGTGTGGTCAAAACCACTGGTGACCGTAGTCACAAATATCACAAGTGTGGTCAAAACCACTGGTGGTCAAAACCACTGGGACTAGTCACAAATAATGTCAATAGTGTGGTCAAAACCACTGGTGACCGTAGTCACAAGTCAACTGATGGGGCCAACCCATCTTGTGGTCAAAACCACTGGTGACAGTCCAAATATATATCATCCCCCTCCTCTCATCAATCCCATCATCATCATGCTCATAACATACTTATCATAATCTCATATATCATGCATTTTATGTATAACATAGCATTTATCGGCACATGATCGAATATACACACATACATCGCAAAATACGTAATAGGGGACTTACCCGGAATCCAAGCTTATGCCCACAAGGCAAAGTTACTAACACGAGAGGTTATACAGCAACATAATAAGCAGTCTATACTAATAAAGTGTGTAAGAGTGTACACACCTGACTATACGTAGATCTAATGAGAAGTCCCGAAGCTACGCGATACCACGAGATCCCGAAACGTGGTTTTTCTCCTTTCTATAATCGGCCACTACTTGTTAGTAATCAAAAACCTTATCCGACTAAACTAGAAATATCGAAAGATATGCCTCTCCAATATAGCACTTACCTAAGCCGATTTGGTTTCCAACCAAATCCCGAAGCCATACCAAGAGCTTCCTTGCAATCGGTGACACACTGCTGCACATAAACAATTAGCCTTCGGCTTTTGGACGATGGAAAAACAGATCCAAAATACGTTATAATCCTTACCTAAATCGCTTTAGCCAAATCCCGAAGACCCACTGCAATCGGCTATGGTCCTCCCTGAAATCGGTTTTAACATTTCATTTAGAGACCAAAGGCCATTCGGCCCTAGCATGGATCCAAAACCAAAGAGTTAATCGCCCCTTACCTTAATGACAAGAGATTCCTTCAGCTTTTCCAATGATTCGACACTAGCACAATGGTGAGGGAATCGGCAAAGAGTAAAAGTGAGACCACCAAGGGTATTCGGCTACTCAAGAAATAAGGGAAAAAGAGATGTAGTCACAACTTACCACACTAAGATCTGAGATTCGGTCTTGAGAACCAACTAGAGGTGGGTTTCGGCACTAGAAGTGTTGATGAGAAATCGCAAGAGAAGAAAGAAAGTAAATAAGAGTATTCGGCCAAAGTGACAATCAAGGAGAAGGAATTAAAGAGTAAAGGGATTTCGACTATTGCTTATAAGTGTAAAAGGGAAGAAAGAAAAACAGTGAAAAATGAGAAAGGAGGATTTGGCAAAAGTACATGAAAGGAATTTCGGCGCAAAGGGTTTTGAGAGAAGAAGAAAAAAGATGTCGACTGAGAGGGGTGGGGTTCTTGGTTTCGGTTTGAGCAAAAAGAAAAAGAAGAGAAGGTGAACAAAGGTGGTTTCGGCTATGAGAGGCTAGCAAAGAATGAACTGAAAAGAGGAGAGGAGAAGGCTACTAAAGTTTCGGCTATCCCAAAAAAATGGTGCACAAGTGATTTGAAACGAGAGGGAATGCACTCTAATATTTCAGTTTGGCACAAAACGCAAAAGAGGAAGGCTCCCAAGCTTGCCGATTTTAGCCTCTACCTAGGCACATTCGGCCACCCACACTTGAACCCCTAAAACTGATTGCACCCCCCCAAGTCCAAAAATTCGGCCAACACTCCTCAAATGAGTTTGAACTAATTCAAACTCCTACATTTTCTCCCCTCCACCAACTCAAATCAGTTTGAACAGGTCAAACTCCACAAATCTCTCCTCTCCATCCATTCGAAAGAGTCCCACCTGAGTACACCTCTCTAGCTTGTGGCGTGAAAAAGAAAGAGCAGAGAAGTGATTCCTGCAACTCGAACACAAGCACTCCTTGCTCCCTGTGGCGTCACCTCCCTTACTCCTGTGTAGCGCCTCCCTTGCCACTCCACCAAGGTAATTCTTGTGTCTAACTATTCTAATTAATTCTTTTAACCCCTATTTCCCTTAGCTCCCTTTCTCTAAGCACTAGAACCAAAATTTGTAGTTCTAACTCAGGCCTAACCTAGGTTATAACTAGGCCCCAAAACATGACAGATGAACACAATAGACAAGTCCACACATGCAACACAATTCAATTAAAAAATAACCCCTATCTCAGGATATTACACTTATAAAATGAACTATGTATATAAAGGTTAGAAGATATTTATTTGTCCAAATGTGTATGTATTGGATGATTATAAGTCCGAATGTGTATAGGTTATATATCATGCTTGAATGATTGGCTAAATAGGTATGGTTGGTAATTGATAAATAATGAATATACCATATGATTGTTTTGGTTAATAAGTAAAGTGAATATGCTAATAAGTCTAAGGATATAATAATAAATGATAAGCATGACTCTCGGTTTATAACACATATTAATTATCCGATTGTAGATTAACTTAGTTTGTGGTATGAATGAAAAATTTTGGTACAATTTAATATGTATATAAATTGACATGCGAATAGTATGTGATTTTAGCTGTTATTTGTGTTCAAATTGGATTATGCTAACAAGGTCATATGCACATGTATTGAATTAACATGATTGGAAATAAGCTCATGTAACATCCTGAAAAGGGCCTATGCATTTTCGGTTTAATTGTACGAAATGACATGTCTCAAGTATTATGAATAAATTTTGAATATTTTTGGAAACCCGGAAATGTATGGAAAAGATGTAGAAATGAACATTTTGGAAACCTGAAAATGTATGGAAATGTTAAGTTTAAAAAAATGGAAAGTGAACATTTCTGGAAACTAGGAAATGATTTGGAAATGATTCAAAAGAGGAAAGTGAACATTTCTGGAAACTTGGAAATGTAAGGAAATGTCAAGTTTAAAGAGCCAAACGAAAATTTTTGGAAACTTAGAAATGACTTAGAAATGTCAAGTTTTAAAGTTTAAAAGAGGAAACTGAGGCAAGGTGTCCTTAAGAGAAAAAGTATGTGAAATTTGACACACAAGCAGGCTTGGAAAAGTGGCCTGAAGATGCCACTTAGGGCCTCTGGAAATGGCGCCACATGCAAGGGTGTTGGGCCTGAGTTCGAGTCACATGGGAAGCAAATAAAAGAAGTTTTATTTTTGCTTCTAGAAGCACAGAGGTGGACGGCACAAGGCTTGCCAAAGAGGAGTTTCATTCTCTTTTAAATTCGGCTAATTAGGGGATAAATAAAGGATTTTGTTTGGATTATTTCCAAGAGATAATTTTTGGATTAATTCTTTTATTTTGTGATAATTAAAAGGATAAAGCTATCAAATAGAAGAGTGGTGGCCAAGTAAGGGATTCTGAGTAGTATTTTCGGCTATAAAAGGAAGAGAATAGGGCTACTCATCAAATTTTCTTCCTCCTCTTCTCTCTGTAACACCCCAAACCCGGCCTAGAAGTTAAGCCCGAATTTGACGTGTCACATGGAAGTTTTTTTTTTTTAAACCATCTTTGAGATTGTTAAAAACTTGTTCGAGAATTACGACCTCTTTGTTAAAACCCAAAACACTTAAGCAATTGTTATCTACTTGAAAACGTAATTATCTTTAAAGACCTTTTGGTTGTGAAAACATATTTGAAATAAACAATTTACGAAAATGGGATGTTTGGGAATAGAGTTGCAGAAGCATTTTGAAAGAAAATCCTAGGCCTTATTACAACATTTAACCGCAAATAGTAGAGTAATAAAATAAACAAGAAATAAGTCTGAAGTCCAAATGAACCATTTCTGAAGTATGGTCTCCACCGAGTCATCCAGGGCCCAAGTCCACGTCACTGAGCATTACCTGAAAAGGTTGAGAGAAAGGGGGGTGAGTTACAAGAACTCAGTGTGTAATCCCCTTACCATCATCCACTGGGTCGGAACACACATAGCAATATTTTGGGCCTAAGCCCATTTACAATTATAACATAATAACATGAACATAATATGCATGTGATATGCAATTCCCAACCAAGCCTAATTTTCATCCGCTACACACCACCCATACCAACCATCACACCTGTGGGGATAAAGTCAACCCACCCCGCCAACACACCAATCGTAGGCATAAAGCCATTTAAAACGTAGGCACGAAGCCTTTTAATAACATGGCACGAAGCCTTTTTATAACATGGCACAAAGCCTTTTTATAACGTGGCACAAAGCCTTTTGGTAACATGGCACAAAGCCTTTTTATAACATGGCACAAAGCCTTTTTATAACATGGCACAAAGCCTTTTGATAACATGGCACAAAGCCTTTTAAAATGATTGTGGCAGAGCCACCCGAACTAGATTTTGGCAACAGGCCTTTCATATTGTGGCAGAGCCACCGAACTAGATTTTGGCAACAGGCCTTTCATATTGTGGCAGAGCCACCGAACTAGATTTTGGCAACAGGCCTTTCTTCTCTTCATCAATTATCCCAACCCATGCAATCATGTATGCATATACAAACAATATTTATAGAATAATTTCAACATAAGGCCCATAACACAAGTTGGCCCATTAAACGATCTAGCAAATTTTACATTTGGCCCATATAACAAATATCACATTTGGCCCATAAAGGGTATTTTCGTAGTTTGGTCCATAGGGACATTTCGTAATTCAGCCCATTAGGGGCATTTTCGTAACTTGGCCCGTAAGGGCATTTTCATAATTCAGTAATCGTACCCACTAAGGGTAATTCGATAATTTACTCTCTAAGGGTAATTTAGAAATTTTACCTACCAAGGGTAATTCGGAAATTTTCGCAACCCAAAGGTATTTCAGTAATTTACCCTCTAAGGGTATTTTGGTAATTTTTTACAACCGAGGGGTATTTCGACAATTTACCCTCCACGGGTATTTCGATAATTTCGAAACCCAAAGGTATTTCGGTAACTTACCTTCCAAGGGTATTTCGGTAATTTCGCAACCCAGGGGTATTTTGGTAATTTACCCTCCAAGGGCATTTTGGTAATTTTTTACAACCGAGGGGTATTTCGACAATTTACCCTCCACGGGTATTTCGATAATTTCGAAACCCAAAGGTATTTCGGTAACTTACCTTCCAAGGGTATTTCGATAATTTCGCAACCCAGGGGTATTTTGGTAATTTACCCTCCAAGGGCATTTTGGTAATTTTTTACAACCCAAGGGTATTTCAATAATTTACCCTCCAAGGGCATTTTGGTAATTTTTACAACCCAAAGGTATTTCAGTAATTTACCCTCCAAGGGCATTTTGGTAATTTCACAACCCAAGGGTATTTCGATAATTTACACAACCCAGGGTATTTCGGTAATTTGCAACCGAGGGGTATTTCGGTAATTTACCCTCCAAGGGTATTTTAGTAATTTCGCAACCCAGGGAATTTCGGTAATTTCACAACCCAAGGGTATTTCGATAATTTACCTTCTAAGGGTAATTCGGTAATTTACCCACCAAGGGTAATTCGGTAATATACCCTCCAATGGTAATTCGGTAATTTACCCTCCAAGGGTAATTCAGTAATTTACCCTCCAAGGATAATTCAGTAATTTTAACCACCATGGGTAATCCGGTAATTTTACCCTCTAAGGGTAATTTGGTAATTTACCCTACAAGGGTAATTCAGTAGTTTTAACCACCAATGGTAATTCGGTAATTTACTCTCTAAGGGTAATTCGGTAATTTACCCTCCAAGGGTAATTCGGTAATTTCATATTTAACGGTGTTTCCGAAGATTCACTATCGCCTCGAGTGATACAGAACTCTATTTGGGTCTCTACGGAACTATTGGGTCAAAATCTATTTTAGGCCCAAACGGGGTAATTTCGCAACTAAAACTTAACTAGTAATTTGGGGCATAAAAATTTAAACTGTCCATTTGTGTCATACTGACTAAATTGGCTATAACTCGAGTTAGAAAACTTAAAATCTAGATCCGTAAAATTTCCTTGAAACTAGACTCATGTATCTTCTTACTGTAATTTTTCCAGAATTTTTAGCCTATCCATTTAGTACAGTTTATTCCTTAAATTTTCCCTTGTTTCACTGTCCAGCAATTCTGATCTCTTAACTTAATTTCAATTATCTCACTGTAAAGTTTTCATATACTACTGCAACTTGTTTCTCTTGAAAATAGACTCAATAAGGAATCCATACATATAAATTATAACCCATAATTCACTTTGTGCAATTTTATATGATTTTTCAAAAACAGATCAGTGAACCCCGAAGTTAATCAGAACCAGTCTACCTAAAATCAAGATATCTCAGAATATAAAATTTCTTTTCCTTCTCCGTTTCGTCCATATTAAAATAGACACAGCAAGCTTTAATTTGATATCTTATTCACTTTCTAATTCCTTTTCTCCTATTTTTAGTGATTTTTCAAAAACACATCACTGCTTCTAACCGAAACTGGTTTATTATGAAATATGATTACCACTACGATCATATGCACACCCGAGTGATTACGGATGCCGGTTTTTAGTTTTCTTCGGTATTTCGACCGATTAACAGCATAGTTCATACAAACTTTCAGAGAAGTGTGAGGTTACACACCATTTTAGATATGTATATGGAAGGGTATGAGATTACACACCTTATTCGGAACCCGTAACGCGATGCTCTCCGCGGCACCAAAAATCCGAGTTACTTCTTACGAGGGATAGGTTTTCGATTGAGCCTTTGATAAAGTACTTCTAGACCTTGTAACCAGCATAAAATCTCTCATGGAAAGTCCCTAGACTCTCAACCATGTTACAAATTAGTCCCCTCATTAGCTAGCTTAAGCTTTGAGGACTCCAAAAATACAAAAATTATCAACTAAAGCCATCAAAATCACTTACTTGAAGAGAAAATGAGTTGCTGAAATTTTCAAGCTTTCAAAGCCCTCCCATGGCTGATATTTTTGGTTGGTGAAGGAGAATAAAAGAAAAGATGATAACTTTTGCTTATATCATCTTATTTTATTCATTTTACCTACCAATACCACCAATTTTGACCAAAATAAATGCCCTTGTCCCTATATTTTTTTATGGCCGGCCTACTCATTTAGACAAGGACAAATTGTACATTTGGGACCTCCAATTTCTAATCCATAGCTATTTGGCACTTCTAGCAAATAAAATTAAACTTTAGCACTTTATGCGATTTAGTCCTTTTTCGAAATTAAGCCCTCAATCGCTAAAATTGAGACACCAAAAATTTCATGCATATTTATAAACATGTTATACACATAGAATAACATGAAAATAATTTTCTCTATCCTCGGTTTAGTGATTCCGAGATCACTGTTCCGACTATCCCCTAAATCGGGCTATTATACCCTCCATGCATTTTTTTTTCTCACCTACCCCATTCTTTTCAAATCTCATCATTATATTTTTTTTTCTTTTTCAACAAATCACTCTCCATCATTCCTTTTTTTCTCACCTACTCCATTATTCCAAATTCCATCATTATTATTTTCCCACTTCTTTATTATCATTTTTCTTTTATTTCTTTTTCCTTTCTTTTTCCTTATTTTCTTCCTTACCATACCTTTTCATAATTTAATAAGTCCACCTTACCATAATTACAACCATGGAAGGAAGTACAAAAATAATAGTCAAAATTTGCACACAATGGGATTTGAACCTCTTCCCTCAAGGTACTTCACTTGATGCCATAACCTCCTTGCCATATGCTCATTTATGCTAGCAATTTACTCTTTTATTTCCATAAGCCTTGATGCCACTTACTATCTCTCCTTATTAGGCTTAAACACAAAATTTTACTAAGGCCCAACTTGAACTCGAAACTTCATAGAATCCGGTAACTTTCTAAAATCATCTTCTTAATAAGTCCAACTTGAAATAATGTCATTCTCCTGTTCTCAAAAATTTTAAACACTCCTATGCCCAAGGCCCAATGGGCCCAATCCTACTAGGCCCAATTTCGGGATGTTACAATTCTACCCTCCTTAAAGAAAATTTCGTCCTCGAAATTTCCAATCAACTACTAAAAGTACCGCTTAAATCACCTCACTATGCTTTCGCTGCGCACTCTGATCTTAATAACACTAATGTAATTTTAACATAATCTTGAATTCTCTTTCACAACCAAACATCTAACTACAGAAGCAAGCAGTCGTTTCCCACTTATACTTAAAATTTTTCTACACTCAATCATCACATCCAACCAAAACATACCTGACTTGATGGTGATGAAACAAACCCGAGCCTTATGCTCCTTAGACCCGCATCTCATACATGCTCCTGACCTCCTTCAGCATTTTCTAGGATGATGCTTTCTACATAATCGCAAACCGAAAAGTTTGGACGTGCTTTGACATGCTTTACAGAACGACACTGCGACCCAAAAGAATCACAATCTCTTTTCTTCCTACAGTCCACACTCCCAACTCGAAGTGCTTCACCAATTCCTTTAACCTCTTCAAATAACTCCTTAACTAATTGAGTCGTCTCATCAACCTTAGTTCGATCATGAGATCCCGTCTCAGCCACTGACTGCTAGCGCCCCCCCTCTTTCGGGCACATGCCTCAGTGCTGAAGGTCTAGCCCTAGCACTTCGGCCTCTATCACGTCCACGTCCTCTAGCACTCATGTTCACTAATGTCGATTTAATCTGATTAAAAGTCTTATGAATCAATATACTATTCGACGTTTATTAAACAATGTCTTATGGAGTATTAGAGTTGAAGTGGTTTTCGCGAAAAGTATCCTAAAGTCTCAATCTCTATAATTTTTACTCCTAAAGCCAAAAGTTCTGGAGTATTTCTACGGTCATATCACAATAATCATAAGATGATAACATATACTTACTTGACTTGGTGTCGGATACTCGTGGTACCATACTTCCTTTAGAACATATATTTATAAATCAAAATTTTAAACAGCTTTGGAAAACGCTATTGAACCCAAACCACAGCCGAGTTTTGCAAACTGAGCTCTGATACCACTTAATTGTAACACTCCAAACCCGGCCTAGAAGTTAAGCCCGAATTTGACGTGTCACATGGAAGTTTTTTTTTTTTTAAACCATCTTTGAGATTGTTAAAAACTTGTTCGAGAATTACGACCTCTTTGTTAAAACCCAAAACACTTAAGCAATTGTTATCTACTTGAAAACGTAATTATCTTTAAAGACCTTTTGGTTGTGAAAACATATTTGAAATAAACAATTTACGAAAATGGGATGTTTGGGAATAGAGTTGCAGAAGCATTTTGAAAGAAAATCCTAGGCATTATTACAACATTTAACCCCAAATAGTAGAGTAATAAAATAAACAAGAAATAAGTCTGAAGTCCAAATGAACCATTTCTGAAGTATGGTCTCCACCGAGTCATCCAGGGCCCAAGTCCACGTCACTGAGCATTACCTGAAAAGGTTGAGAGAAAGGGGGGTGAGTTACAAGAACTCAGTGTGTAATCCCCTTACCATCATCCACTGGGTCGGAACACACATAGCAATATTTTGGGCCTAAGCCCATTTACAATTATAACATAATAACATGAACATAATATGCATGTGATATGCAATTCCCAACCAAGCCTAATTTTCATCCGCTACACACCACCCATACCAACCATCACACCTGTGGGGATAAAGTCAACCCACCCCGCCAACACACCAATCGCAGGCATAAAGCCATTTAAAACGTAGGCACGAAGCCTTTTAATAACATGGCACGAAGCCTTTTTATAACATGGCACAAAGCCTTTTTATAACGTGGCACAAAGCCTTTTGGTAACATGGCACAAAGCCTTTTTATAACATGGCACAAAGCCTTTTTATAACATGGCACAAAGCCTTTTGATAACATGGCACAAAGCCTTTTAAAATGATTGTGGCAGAGCCACCTGAACTAGATTTTGGCAACAGGCCTTTCATATTGTGGCAGAGCCACCGAACTAGATTTTGGCAACAGGCCTTTCATATTGTGGCAGAGCCACCGAACTAGATTTTGGCAACAGGCCTTTCTTCTCTTCATCAATTATCCCAACCCATGCAATCATGTATGCATATACAAACAATATTTATAGAATAATTTCAACATAAGGCCCATAACACAAGTTGGCCCATTAAACGATCTAGCAAATTTTACATTTGGCCCATATAACAAATATCACATTTGGCCCATATAGCAAATATAACATTTTGGCCCATAAAGGGTATTTTCGTAGTTTGGTCCATAGGGACATTTCGTAATTCAGCCCATTAGGGGCATTTTCGTAACTTGGCCCGTAAGGGCATTTTCATAATTCAGTAATCGTACCCACTAAGGGTAATTCGATAATTTACTCTCTAAGGGTAATTTAGAAATTTTACCTACCAAGGGTAATTCGGAAATTTTCGCAACCCAAAGGTATTTCAGTAATTTACCCTCTAAGGGTATTTTGGTAATTTTTTACAACCGAGGGGTATTTCGACAATTTACCCTCCACGGGTATTTCGATAATTTCGAAACCCAAAGGTATTTCGGTAACTTACCTTCCAAGGGTATTTCGGTAATTTCGCAACCCAGGGGTATTTTGGTAATTTACCCTCCAAGGGCATTTTGGTAATTTTTTACAACCGAGGGGTATTTCGACAATTTACCCTCCACGGGTATTTCGATAATTTCGAAACCCAAAGGTATTTCGGTAACTTACCTTCCAAGGGTATTTCGGTAATTTCGCAACCCAGGGGTATTTTGGTAATTTACCCTCCAAGGGCATTTTGGTAATTTTTTACAACCCAAGGGTATTTCAATAATTTACCCTCCAAGGGCATTTTGGTAATTTTTACAACCCAAAGGTATTTCAGTAATTTACCCTCCAAGGGCATTTTGGTAATTTCACAACCCAAGGGTATTTCGATAATTTACACAACCCAGGGTATTTCGGTAATTTGCAACCGAGGGGTATTTCGGTAATTTACCCTCCAAGGGTATTTTAGTAATTTCGCAACCCAGGGAATTTCGGTAATTTCACAACCCAAGGGTATTTCGATAATTTACCTTCTAAGGGTAATTCGGTAATTTACCCACCAAGGGTAATTCGGTAATATACCCTCCAATGGTAATTCGGTAATTTACCCTCCAAGGGTAATTCAGTAATTTACCCTCCAAGGATAATTCAGTAATTTTAACCACCATGGGTAATCCGGTAATTTTACCCTCTAAGGGTAATTTGGTAATTTACCCTACAAGGGTAATTCAGTAGTTTTAACCACCAATGGTAATTCGGTAATTTACTCTCTAAGGGTAATTCGGTAATTTACCCTCCAAGGGTAATTCGGTAATTTCATATTTAACGGTGTTTCCGAAGATTCACTATCGCCTCGAGTGATACAGAACTCTATTTGGGTCTCTACGGAACTATTGGGTCAAAATCTATTTTAGGCCCAAACGGGGTAATTTCGCAACTAAAACTTAACTAGTAATTTGGGGCATAAAAATTTAAACTGTCCATTTGTGTCATACTGACTAAATTGGCTATAACTCGAGTTAGAAAACTTAAAATCTAGATCCGTAAAATTTCCTTGAAACTAGACTCATGTATCTTCTTACTGTAATTTTTCCAGAATTTTTAGCCTATCCATTTAGTACAGTTTATTCCTTAAATTTTCCCTTGTTTCACTGTCCAGCAATTCTGACCTCTCTTAACTTAATTTCAATTATCTCACTGTACAGTTTTCATATACTACTGCAACTTGTTTCTCTTGAAAATAGACTCAATAAGGAATCCATACATATAAATTATAACCCATAATTCACTTTGTGCAATTTTATATGATTTTTCAAAAACAGATCAGTGAACCCCGAAGTTAATCAGAACCAGTCTACCTAAAATCAAGATATCTCAGAATATAAAATTTCTTTTCCTTCTCCGTTTCGTCCATATTAAAATAGACACAGCAAGCTTTAATTTGATATCTTATTCACTTTCTAATTCCTTTTCTCCTATTTTTAGTGATTTTTCAAAAACACATCACTGCTTCTAACCGAAACTGGTTTATTACGAAATATGATTACCACTACGATCATATGCACACCCGAGTGATTACGGATGCCGGTTTTTAGTTTTCTTCGGTATTTCGACCGATTAACAGCATAGTTCATACAAACTTTCAGAGAAGTGTGAGGTTACACACCATTTTAGATATGTATATGGAAGGGTATGAGATTACACACCTTATTCGGAACCCGTAACGCGATGCTCTCCGCGGCACCAAAAATCCGAGTTACTTCTTACGAGGGATAGGTTTTCGATTGAGCCTTTGACAAAGTACTTCTAGACCTTGTAACCAGCATAAAATCTCTCATGTAAAGTCCCTAGACTCTCAACCATGTTACAAATTAGTCCCCTCATTAGCTAGCTTAAGCTTTGAGGACTCCAAAAATACAAAAATTATCAACTAAAGCCATCAAAATCACTTACTTGAAGAGAAAATGAGTTGCTAAAATTTTCAAGCTTTCAAAGCCCTCCCATGGCTGATATTTTTGGTTGGTGAAGGAGAATAAAAGAAAAGATGATAACTTTTGCTTATATCATCTTATTTTATTCATTTTACCTACCAATACCACCAATTTTGACCAAAATAAATGCCCTTGTCCCTATATTTTTTTTATGGCCGGCCTACTCATTTAGACAAGGACAAATTGTACATTTGGGACCTCCAATTTCTAATCCATAGCTATTTGGCACTTCTAGCAAATAAATTAAACTTTAGCACTTTATGCGATTTAGTCCTTTTTTCGAAATTAAGCCCTCAATCGCTAAAATTGAGACACCAAAAATTTCATGCATATTTATAAACATGTTATACACATAGAATAACATGAAAATAATTTTCTCTATCCTCGGTTTAGTGATTTCGAGATCACTGTTCCGACTATCCCCTAAATCGGGCTATTATACCCTCCATGCATTTTTTTTTCTCACCTACCCCATTCTTTTCAAATCTCATCATTATATTTTTTTTTCTTTTTCAACAAATCACTCTCCATCATTCCTTTTTTTCTCACCTACTCCATTATTCCAAATTCCATCATTATTATTTTCCCACTTCTTTATTATCATTTTTCTTTTATTTCTTTTTCCTTTCTTTTTCCTTATTTTCTTCCTTACCATACCTTTTCATAATTTAATAAGTCCACCTTACCATAATTACAACCATGGAAGGAAGTACAAAAATAATAGTCAAAATTTGCACACAATGGGATTTGAACCTCTTCCCTCAAGGTACTTCACTTGATGCCATAACCTCCTTGCCATATGCTCATTTATGCTAGCAATTTACTCTTTTATTTCCATAAGCCTTGATGCCACTTACTATCTCTCCTTATTAGGCTTAAACACAAAATTTTACTAAGGCCCAACTTGAACTCGAAACTTCATAGAATCCGGTAACTTTCTAAAATCATCTTCTTAATAAGTCCAACTTGAAATAATGTCATTCTCCTGTTCTCAAAAATTTTAAACACTCCTATGCCCAAGGCCCAATGGGCCCAATCCTACTAGGCCCAATTTCGGGATGTTACACTCTCTGACGAATTTTTCCCTAGCAAAATCCTCTCTTCTCTTTTATTTTGTCCAACCAAATATACCAATAATCTCTAGTGAAATCGATTTCTTTTAAGCCTCAAAAGCCGAATCTTTGTGACTCCAAGCAAGGGTGCAGTCGACTGAGGTATTAAGGTAAGAATAATGGATTTTGTTGTTCAGTTTCTTTTTATCGAGA
Organism: Gossypium australe; assembly: GCA_005393395.2. Lineage (NCBI taxonomy): Eukaryota > Viridiplantae > Streptophyta > Magnoliopsida > Malvales > Malvaceae > Gossypium > Gossypium australe. Next base: position 48,851,870 of record CM016618.1, on the reverse strand, counting down.
TCTAGGAACTGATCCCTTTATTGTCTCTTGGCCGACTATTAAAGGAGGAACTCCGGGATTTTTGATAGTTATCGACTTCAAGAGAAGGGATTTTCGGGATTTAAAGCTTCAAGGTAAGACATCTGATATTCGGCCATAGGCCATTTAATGATGATTAAGTGTTAGAAATCAATCTAGCATGTGCTTATAGGATTTTCGACAGCACTAAGAAAGCAAGGATCTATTTCGGGATTTAAGATTTGGAAGGTAAGCATATAGGTATGTTCGGCCAAGGCTTGATTTGGTATTTAGATCTATTCTTTAATTTGTTTAAAAAGCCAGAACTAACCCCTAATGAGATTTAGGGCTTGGCCGAATACAAGAAGAAGCATAGCAGCAATTTCAGGATTTGAATAATCATCAAATCGGCATCAAAGGTAAGTTTTAAGAATACAAATCCTACTAGGATTTGGTATTATAGCCGAATAGGATTTATGCTAAATAGTAAGTGATTAATCAAATGTAGGAACTTGAGATCTAAGGCAGTAGATCAGATTTTGGGATTTCAGTGAAGTTGTTAAGCGAATCAGGTGTGTACCCCACACTATTTCATACTACCTTATATGGCTAAGTTTAATATATGTGGTATTAAGAATATGAAAGTAGCTAAGGTACCATGTTATGGTACCAAGTACTCAGGTACGTTTCCTACTCCTACTAGGATTATGAAATATGTTAATTGTAACATGAGAATAAGAATAAGAATGTGAACTCTGGCATATTTATGCAAATTACTATGGGGCATATGGGTTTTATTTTGAAGGGGAAGTGAATGTGGTGACCTAAGACCACGAACACGGTGACCTAAGACCGTGATATCTGAATGTGGTGACCTAAGACCACAGTAATCTGAATGTGTTGACCTAAGACCACAGTAATCTGAACGTGGTGACCTAAGACCACGAATGCGGTGACCTAAGACCGCGATATGGAGTGTAGCGGAAGGAGGGTCGACTTAGTAGTCCCCACGGTGTACAGGTTGGTACGGGGGAGTGTAGCGGATGGCTTAATAGGTTTGGGTTTTGGGAATGCATCATAACTTGTATGCTATGATATGAATGTGTAATAATTGTTATGCCTGATTCGATTATGATTTAGTGTTGTTACACATTGAGTCTGTTGACTCACCCCGTTGTGGGACCATGTTTCAGGTGATGAACAGTGATGGACTGGGACGGCAGGACTTGTGGTGGCCAAGCTCAACTTGAAGTCTTTATTTTGATGGACTATTAATTTTTTTTTTAAGTACTCTGAATTATTTGGATTTATTTGATGTAATAAGGCCTTAAGGCCATAGTGCACTATCTTATTTCTGTTTATTGTTTAATTATGTTACAAATTTTTATTAAGTTTAAAGACCAAGTAATTTATTTTTTTTAAAAAAATATACTCTATATGTTTTATCACATAGAATTAAAAAGGGTTTTCTAATATGAAAATCGAATTGGTTTTCAACACAAGCCCAACCCAAACAATTTTTTTAAATCGCACAAGATTTTCACAAAGTAATAAAAGAGTTTTGAATTGATTTACATCGAGGAACATACCAGATCCGGTCACGGCTCGTGGGCCGAATTTGGGGTGTTTCAACTCATGTAAAAAAAATTGTTTTGATTTATGTACGATATATGTCATATAATGATATATGTTGAGATATGTTTTAAATGTATAAATGTCGTGAGATGATAAGAATATTATTAAAGGAATGAGTGACTAAACATGTAGTTTATTTGATTAATGATATGTATTAAAATGATTAAGTATAAGATGAATTTGATATTTGTTAATAAATGAAACTGAAATAATGAATGTCCTATTGTTTGGTAAGTATAAGATGATAGATATGTTTGAATTTATAAAGATTAGTATGGTTTAATTTAAATAGAAAATGTGCAGTCTCATTCTGCTTGGATGATTTAATACATAAACGCTAGCTTTAATTTGAATGTTAAGTATGTGTCTTTGATCTGAATGTAAAGTATGTGAATATAATATGTTATGTATTGATTATTTTTACTCTTGAATGTACATGATGTGTTTATAAAAAAAATGTCTGTTCTGAGTGATGTCTTATTCGGTAATGCCTCGTAACCCTAATTCGGTGACAGATTCGGGCTAGCGGTGTTACAGGGCCCAAGTGCAAAATGAAGCTTTTAATTTTAGTTTGTTAATTTGGTTGCTGGAATAAGAACTTTGGTTTATTTATTTTAGTTACTTTAGTTATTATAATATGAGTCTTTAATTATGTCTTGTTTACTAAATGCATCTTTAATTAATGCCTGGCATTATTGATCTACATCTTTTAATTATGACATGCATTATGTGTTCTGCATTTAATAAATTCATGCATTATGTAACTCTCATGTTAGTTAAAGTTTGCATCATGCATTAAGTCATGCATTAAGTAACTTATTTGTTCATTTAGTTTACATCTTAAACATGCATTTAAGCATCTTATTTGTTAGATATGTTTGAGTTTGTTTATATAAGTATGTTATTTAATTTGGCTGTTACTTTTTACTACATAAATTAAAGTGTGTTTATTTTCATTTTAAATAAGGTGATTTGAGCTGCAAATAAATTGGTGTATGAGTGTTTATAATGTGCTGATTCTTATGAGTGTCTTTAATGCTTAATTATCTACCTTGTAGGTGACTATTCATATGGCTAATTGACTCTTCAAGTTTGGACCTTTTTTAAGCCTTCAAAACTTATTATGGTGGCTTTTCAAATGGACCAAAAGTGACTCTTCAAGTTTGATCGGTTTCATGCACTCAAATTTATTTATGGTGCCAATTAAGGAGATGAATACACAAGCATTAATGCATTTGGTTAAGGAGAAAATGAAAGGGACATCAAGCAGCACATTTAAAGGATCATTAAGCCTTCATCAAGTGAAAAGGCATGACTTTTCAGCTATGCATGAATCAAGTGAAAGGACATGACTCTTTGGCTGTCCAAGGCTGATTTAAAGAAGGAATTAAAGTCATTTGGCTGCTCAAAACATTGAATTCTTTCAGCCCAAGTAATCAGCTCATTTATTTAGCTGAATTGAAACATTAAATCATGTTAAAAGTTGTTGTTACTTAGGCCTATAATTTCAAGAGATTTTACTTATTGATTAAGCTTTATTTCAGCCATTAAACAACACATTAAAGCTGAATTCATGTGACTTTTCAGTTAGCCTCATGTAAGCACTATAAATACTTTGTAATTAGCTTGTTTAAAGAACTTTTTCCATTTTATCAATTTGAATGAACTTTGTTCAAAGAGTGAGTTTACTCCTCTTTAAATTCATAAGAGTTTCGATTTGACTTATCTAGCGAAGCTAGTGGCGTCAATCGTTCTCTTCTTTCGAACTTATCACTAACTTGGTGTGGCATTCGTCCATCTTTTTATACCTTCAGTTCTTCCTTTGCTAAGTAATGGGTCGAGGTCCATTTTCAAATTCCATCATTCACCTTAAACCAAATAGAAACCGAGGTGACACTTTCTAGTGTTGAATCGTTTCCCGTGTTTAAGTCCGTATCTCCATTTCCACCGACTATCCTACACTTTATATATCTACACTTCACTTGACTTTATTTTTCCCTATTAAACCGAACCTAACCATTCCATCTTCTAAAATCGAATCCTTCATCATCTATCAACTTCCATTCCTAACTTAAGCCATTTCTAAAAGAAAATCAACTAAAAGCTTCCGCCAACTTATTTCCAAAACTTCTAATTTCTGAAAGATCCATTACTTCTCGTAGACAATCGGGCAAATATTTATGACTTGAATCATCACCGAGGCGAGTTCGTATCATAACCCCTCATGCTTCCACATAGGACGAGTTTATCAACCACAAGCGAAGAATAACAATTAATCTGATCAAGATAAGGAGATCTTTTAAAAATGAAGTCATCGAAAATTTTATTGACAACCTTCAAATCTGATTGTTGTGACTCGGTTATTAAAAATTCCGTACCTTGCTTACTGTCAAGCTCGTTTGGTGTGATTTCATCTTCAACCTTACCTTTGCTGATCATATGGAAGCGTCTCTCATCAGGAAGGTATTGAAGTTGATACTTGTCACATAGATTTCTGGGAGCCTGGAAAGAAGGAACAGAATAAGAAAAACTCTCTTGTGGGTTAGTTAAAATATCACTCACTTTTTCTTGCTCGTCTTTTTCTTTCGTTTCTTTCTCTAACTCGTTTTCTTTTTCTTTTTCAATCTCAATTTCTTGTTCAATTTTCTTTTCTTTGTCACTTTCTTTTTCGATTCCTTTCTCTCTTTTAATTTCTTTCTATTTTTCCTTTTTTCAATTTCTTTTTAGAGTTCATATGCTTCTTCGGTTTTATTACAAAAGGGGGATAACATAAAGGAATCAAAATGGGAATCCGTTTGTTGGGAAAGAGATGAAGGATCCTTATATGAAATACAATCATCTTTTCAGGATTGACTCTTCGTGGATGAATTCCTTTGCGCATACAAAGAATCACTTGGACCTTCTCATTTGCACGTAATAGGCTTCAAACTCGAATCTCGTTTGATCTCGTCTCGAATTCTTTGATGAATAAGAACCACGATATAGGTCACTTCCCAAATAGTCATTGGATGATTGTTTCCTTGATGGTTTTGACTCTGTCCCTCGACTTGGTAAAATTTGCTTCTGTCGGGTTCTTTCCTCCACTCGGTTCAATCGTTTTTGTAATGGGCCTAGTTTTCTTTCAAACAATCGGTCCATCTCTTGCATCACATATTGGAATTCCAATTTTGAAAATTCTTCTCGTAACATGATTTTATTACTGACAAGAAGGTGATTAAAATAAAACAGAAGTAAATACCACCACAAAAGCCTCACAAATTCACTTAGAAATAAAATAAATGATTTTCACTCCGCTCGTGTTTACACTATTTTAAAGGCTTTTTCTTACACTCTATTGCACTCACAAGCACTCTTGCCTTTTACCACTCGGATTTGCCTCCCAAGTTCGTAAGAGACTACTTTGCCTTAACAGCACGTTCTTGGTGGTGTTGGCTTCAAAATTGATGTAAAGGTAGGATGATGTCGTGATACGACCACTCCCTGGGTCACGCCAAACTCAATAATCCCAATGCGCATGTTTCTTTTGCAAACTGAAATAAGCTCAAATCAACTCAACTTAGCTTGAGAGCTCATTTCCTGCTCATTTTATTTTGCGATTAATTTGCTAGAATAAATCATTTAATTTGCTGTTAGTTAAATTAGTTAATTAAGTTTTAATAATTAATTTGTTATAATTTGGACATTTTTAATTTAAGTATTAAATATGTTTAACATTAATATAGGTGTTTAATATGTCTAGTTTAAGACATAATTTAGTGTGTCTAGAATAGAACAAATTAATTAGCTGCTGCTAATTTAATTTGTCTAGCCGTATGACATCAACTGACTTGGTTTGAATGCTGCCGAATTTAATGTATTTTAACCCTTTTGTCCAGCCGCATTTTCTTCATTAAATTGGTTTGTCTACTGCTTGTCTACTGCCAATTTTTACCCATTTAATTGCTGTTTTATTTTGCACTAAACACATGCATGAATCGGCCAAAGGACGAAGCTGAACACACATTAATTCCAGCTGACTTTTTTGTGCACACCAATAGCCAAGAAGGATTAAATTCTGCAGTAGCCCATTTCCTCTATTCTAGGTGACGCCTTGAGCAAAGTAAGGGGCACCTTTTCTTCATTAAGCAACCAGCTAAAAATGGGGCTGACGTTCGGAGTTTCCAAGCTAATTTAAAACCTCCCATGACCGTTCAGCTCAACGAAGCACCACCAGCTGGCTGCTTGCATTCGGCCAACCTATCTTTTGGCTATTTAGCTACTCAAGGTCACATTAAACTTCTCCAAAACCCATCAGCTAACCAAGGCAACTTTTGGAAGCTCATTCATGCTCTTGGCTGAATTTTCTAAGTGCATTCAGCTCATCAATTTAATACCAGCTAGCTAGAAGCTTCAAGGAAACTTCAATACTCTTCTTGAAAATTCTGGAATTTTCAGGTTATTATTAAGTTGATTACAAGTGACGTTTTTGCCCTTTAATGACCATTCGGCTAGCTCTTTTGTTGGCTATAAATACTTAGCTTATTTCATTTTAAAAGGACTTTGGAACCTTAATCAAATTTTGTGAACTTTGAGTTCTCTTGAGTGAGTTTGTCTCCTCTCCTTTTTCGTACAAGTTTCGTTAGACTTATCAAGCTTGCTTGTGGAATCTTCGGTTTGTTCTTTTGAACTTATCACCTTAACCGGTATGGCGTTCACCTATCCTTCGAAATCCATCTTTCACCTTAAACAATATAGAAACTGGGGTGACACTTTTAGTATTGAATCGTTTCTAAGTTTAAGTTCATTTCTCCATCTCCACCAAACTATCTTAATACATATCCTTATTATTCTTATTAAACTGAGTCCATCCATATATCCATCTTCCTTGTTACTTCCCAGCCGAACCTATCTCCATCACTTAACCAACTTTTAAACCCTTTTTTGATAAGCTTCCGCAACCTTAGCCTAATTTCACCCTTTTCCGACAATTTTTTAATTACTCCATGTAGACGATCGGGCAACTTCACATACGACTCGACTCAGCCCCGAGGCAGATCGTATCATGTCGGGTTGATAAAGGTAGGCTTAGAAAGAAAAGAAAACAAAATCAAATTGGGGAAAGTGTGGCTGAAAAGATGAAAAGGGTCAGAAATTCTTTTTTGAAAAAAATTCCATCACTCGAGCTAACTTTTTTTTTTTAAAAAATCAAAACACGTCCCCCTTGTTGTATTTTCAAACTTGTATCATTCACTTTTTTTTGTAATTTTTGAATTTTTTTACAATTTTTTGATAAAATGCAATCTCAAGACTTCAAGAACGAAATTACTTACTCAATTTGGCTAGCTCTGATACCAAATGATGCGAACCCGTACTCAAAGTGATTACTAGTCGCTTAAGTTCCCGATCGTAAATTGAGAAGTTTCAAATTTGAAGGCTGGAAACAAAAAGGTTTGAAGTTGATGGTTTTGTAGAAAATACTATGGAATAAGTAGGCTGAATTTGGGGGATAATAAGTTTAAGAATGAACCGATATTAAAGGCAAATATCGACCCTCATCTTATAAAAAACTTGGAATCGAAAGTTGATTAAAGTTTTAAACTGATACCCACTATCAAGGGTGATAGGAACCTTCGATATAGGTTGAACGTCACACTTGTTTTGCAAGTGATAAGTCCAAAATCAAGAAACGGGGTTGATGCCACTAGACGGAGTTAGATAAGGCAATCAAGTCTCGAACAAACCAAGATAGTTGAATAACTCACTAAGTTAATATTCATAAAAATAACAAAGTTTTTTAACCTTCAAATTAGTTTGCAACCAGCTATTTATAGGACTACAAAGCTCTAGTCGAATAGCCTAAGTAAAGGATAATTAATCAAGCTCTAAATGCTATTTTAAGATTCAACTGAAATAGTTAAAGAATTCCTTAATGAGCAGCTGACTTTTGCTGTACCCAAACAGCCATGAAGCTGAAATATTTGCTGGTCATTCCTCCTTGTCATGTTCGATTTTTAAGCTGGAATAATAGAGCCAAAAATTGGATGAATCAATTCATAGGAGACGCCAATAGCCCTGACTTTTGCATTATCCAAAAAGTCAGCTGAATGCACTTGAAAAGGAGCTGAAAGCATGTTCCTTATCAGCTCAGGGATGTAAATGTGATTAAATCTTCTCTTGGGAAACTAAATGTATAGCACCCATTTAATGAAGTTGTGGCACAGCAACAGTGGTGCGAACCTGGCCGCATCATGTTTCGATACAACTCGTCGACCTCAGAATTGGCCTAAACTTGAAGGGCCCAAGTGCAAGATGAAACATCTCATAGCCCTGATTGATTATTGGGCCAATGTTTTAAGGATTTTTTAATTTAATATAGTTTTATTTAAATTAATAAGTTTGCATATTTTTAATTTTAGATTTGTACTTTGTTTGTTCTGCATTAATAAAGTTATGCATTATGTAATTTCCATGCTAGTTAAGTATGCATCATAAATAATGACATGCATTATGTAACTCATTTGTTCATTTAGTTTGCATTTCAAACCATGCATTTAAGCATCTTAGTTTAATAAATGGGTTGCTGGACATTTATTCAACTCATCTTAGTTTAATTAATAAGTGTTTTTGTTGAACTTATTTAATAAGTGTTACTCTTAATTAATCTAGTTACTAGGATTATTTATTGATGCATGAGTTTAAGTTTATTTATTTATGCTTCTTTAATTAACTAGTTGCTGGAATAATTGATGCATATGTTTAGTTCATTCATTTAAGTTAAGTATTTATTTTTGATATGTTTAATTAGTGTTTAAATATGTTTATTGCAGGTGTCTCCAGACTCATAACCGTTACATTTCAAAATTGTTACAACTTAATTGAAGTGACTTTTTAGGTGATTTTCGATTACAAATGAAGTGGCTGTTACAAGGGATGTTTAATACATCACTTAAGGAGTTTTAAGGAGCATTTTAACTCCTCTTAAATTAAGCAACAACACCCTTTCACCTACCGGCAGTTTTTGCTCATTTAAAGATGAAAACAAGCATTCAAAACACCATTTAGTTGCTGATGTCTTTTTGGCTAGCCAAGGGACAACTCAAGAGACATTTTAAGTATTCAAGAATGATCATTCAAGCTGAATTAAAGTGAATTCAAGCATGGAGTAAATTGTTACAAGACTATCAAGAGTCTTGAGTTTAATTTCAGTTTTAATTAGCACATTAAGATGTGACCTTTCAGCTAGTTTTTCTAACACTATAAATAGGTCAAATCAGCCTTTGTAAAGGAACTTTTGAACTTTGATAAAATTTTATGAACTTTTGTTCTTGTGAGGTTTTCCCTCTCATATTTCGTGTGAGTCTCGAGTTGACTTATCTAGCGTGCTAGTGGCGTCAATCGGACTCCTTCCAAACTTATCACCAACCTGGCGTGGCGTTCATCCATTCAATTATACCTTCGATTCTTACTTCGCTAAGTAACGGGTCAAGGTCCATCAACTATTTCCATCCTTCCCCTTAAACCATATAAGTCCTGGGGTGACACTACGATATAGTGTTGAATCGATCTTGCCGCTTAAGTCCGTTTTCCATATCCATCGTTTACCCCAAACTATCTATCTTTATTTTATTTCTTAAACCGAGCCTACTACATTTCATACTAAAACCATCTTTCATCTCCAAACCACTTCTTTAACTTTGGCATATTTTCCACTAAACTTACAATTTCAACGCACTGAACAATCTCCTCGTTGACAATCGGGCAAACAAGTGAAATGACTCGATTAACTCAATCTGGATCACATCAAACAGCCACCAAATGTGAACATTCAGCAAGGAAAAGTCACTAGGTGTGAACGGCTAGACTTGGCTGGTCATTTGCATGTGAAATCAGCTGCTGAAACTAATTGAACACCTTTGTCCTTTGAGATCCACGAAGTGCTGCTTGGGGGAGTGTAAATAGCAGCTGCAGTGCATGTATTTCCAGATTCATGTAGCCCTTTAATTGCTGTCGATGCATGCATTGATGAACACCCATTCAGCCAACCTACAAAACACATTTAAAGCAACATTAAAACTGATTTTAGAACATATTTAATTTGTCTAAACTAAGACCAATTTATGAACTATTTTATTTTAGTGAGAATTCAACTCTCCTTGTTCTCTCTAGGACTGAACTGACTTATCAAGCATAGTTTTGTGGCGTTATTCCTTCCTTCTTTTCGATCTTATCACTTGCAAAGTGTAGCGTTCAAACATACCTTTGGTTCCTATCTTGCTAGATAGCGGGTCAAGGCTTCCTCGACAATTCCCTAAAATCAAATTCACCTAAGAGCTGTTTAAGACACGGGTCAACAATTTCCTATAGTGTTGGTTCTATCTTAGCCCTTAGCCGAACCTCATCCATCTTTCATCCAAACCACCTTTGAGCCCTTTATTTGAGCCTATTTTCTATCTTTTTCCAACCTTCTTTCAAACGAACCAAGTCTTACTCAATTTCTTGATTGGGCAAACTAATACAACTCGAAGCAACAACAACTGAGTTCGTATAATTTGGTATCAGAGCTAGTGAAATTGGAGTAAGTATTGACATTTTTAGCAATTACAGGATTGTAATTTGATAAAAAAAATATTCGTATAAAAAACTATCGAGTTTAAAAGTGTGAAAATCAGCATTTGGGAATAAAAAAATTCATTGGTGATAAAAAAAATGAAGAAGAAAGAAAAGCTAGCTAGAAAATTTATTTGCTGTCCAAATCAGTTTATTCATATCCTACCTTTCTGCCACACTTACCTCATTCCATTTTCTTTTCTAGCCTACCCTTTACCTAACATCTATTCTTACTTAAACCCGATCATCACTTTTGCAAATCGACTTCACATCAACTGCTGCTAAGTCTAAGTAGTCCATTAAGAACTTAGAGAGACGAATTGAGTGGAAAAAGGCAAGAGTGAGGTGAGACCAATCGAGTGAGTAAAAGCCAAAGTGTGTGTGATTTCTTTGAGAGAGAACTTGTGAGGTTTTGTTGAGAGTAAGTCCAGAAAGAAACCCAAATGAAGGAGGTGGCTTTCGTCTTATAAGGAATGTGGCAACCGGTGGAGGCGTGCCAGATCTTACACTTCAAGCCATCATGCGAGAAATTGAGCGGCTATTCGATAGAAGGCTTGAACCCATCGAAGAGCATTTAGATTGAGTCGAAGAGCGAGGCCAACGCGAGGGAACCCCTCAAAATGGAAGATGAGGGCACAAGCATCCTATTCAAGATCAAGAGGACTATTTTGAACCAAGTGATAATGATAGTGATCAAGCATCTGTTCAAAGTGTACGACAACAAGGCCATAGAAACTAAGGGCATCGAGAAAGAAATCATGTTGATGATAATCTCTGATGCGATCCTGGCCGCATCATGTTACGATACAACTCGATGGCAGCGAGATTGGCCCAAACTCGAGGGGCCCAAGTGCAAAATGAAGCTTTTAATTTTAGTTTGTTAATTTGGTTGTTAGAATAAGAACTTTGATTTATTTATTTTAGTTACTTTAGTTATTATAATATGAGTCCTTAATTATGTATTATTTATTAAATGCATCTCTAATTAATATTTTGCATTATTGATCTACATCTTTTAATTATGACATGCATTATGTGTTCTGCATTTAATAAAGTCATGCATTATGTAACTCTTATGTTAGTTAAGTTTGCATCATAAATTATGACATGCATTATGTAACTCCCATGTTAGTTAAAGTTTGCATCATTAAATTAAGTCATGCATTAAGCAACTCATTTGTTCATTTAGTTTGCATTTCAAACCATGCATTTAAGCATCTTAGTTTAATAAATGAGTTGCTGGACACACTAATGAACTCTTTGCATGTATTAAACACCCCATTTAAAACAGCTTGAAATTCGGCAGCCTTTTAAATTAAAGAAAGTCTGCACATTTAATTTAGCTTTAAAACATCTTTAAAACTTGTAATAAAACATGACAAAATTAACTTAAGCTTAAACAAATTAGATCCAACACTAAATTAATTATTTAGACACTTTTTAATTTGCTGTAGGAATTTAATAAATTAAATACTTAATTTATTTAATGCATTAAAATTAAAGAATCAGCTCAATGAGCTGGAGCGAGCTCGAACGAGCTCAAATCAAGCCAAAATGGACTAATCCAGCTCGATTTGGAAATGCACCAAAATGCATATCAGCTTCACGACCCTTGGAACGATGAATTCGAGCTTCTTCATTTTGAAATTGGTTGGTGCCCCGGCGTGCCCGTATCACGATCGGGCAACTCACATACAACTCGACTCACCCCGAGGCGGATCTATCAATCTCAAAAACATAAATATGGTATTCCTACATTCCAAGGGAAAAATGACCCCGAGGCTTACTTGGAGTGGGAGAAGAAGATCGAACTAGTCTTCAAATGTCATAATTATTTGGAGAGCAAGAAAGTGAAGCTCGCAGCAATCGAGATCTCGAACTATACCATAGCGTGGTGGGATCAACTTGTGACAAGCTGAAGAAGAAATGGTGAAAGACCCATCTCAACTTGGGCCAAAATGAAGGCCGTCATGAGGAAGCGATTCATTCCTTCCTACTACCACCGAGACCTTTATCAACATTTGCAAAGCCTTACCCAAGGCAATAGAAGTGTCGAATATTACTACAATGAGATGGAAATAGTGATGATCTGAGTTGATATCGAGGAGGATCATGAGGCAACAATGGCCAGGTTTCTTACGAGTTTAAATAATGACATCGCTAACATAGTGGAATTGCAACACTATGTCGAAATGATGGACATGGTTCACATGGCCATCAAAGTCGAAAAGCAACTAAAATGGATGGGAGTTAGCCGATCCTACTTTAATCCCTCAACCACCAAATGGAGCCAAGGAGCCAACAAACCCCTTAATTGAACCAAGGAGCCTGTTGTATCATCCAAGTCCAATCAAACCATTGGTGAGACGAGTAAGAACAAAAATGAATCTGTTCCAAATCATACAAGAGATATCAAATGTTTCAAGTGTCAAGGACGGGGACACATAGCCAGCCAATGTCCCAACCGATGAGTTATGGTGGTAAGGGCCAATGGCGAGATCGAATCCGAGGAGGAAAATAAAAACGAGCCCAAAATTCCCACCGGTGAAGAAGAAGATTTGGAGTACCAGGTTGAAGGAGTATTCCTTGTGGTGAAAAGAAGTCTCAACATCCAAAGTGCTGAAATCGAGCAACAAAAGGAGAACATTTTTCACACCTGATGCCACATCCAAGGCAATGTGTGTAGCATGAACATCGATGGAGGGAGTTGTACCAATGTCGTAAGTAACATGTTAGTGGAAAAGCTTGGTTTAGTTGTGACCAAGCATCCAAATCCGTACAAGTTACAATGGATAAAAGACAAAGGCGAGCTTAAAGTGATAAAACAAGCCGCTGTATTATTTTCCATCAGGAAGTATCAAGACGAGGTGGTGTGCGATGTGGTGCCAATGAATGCAGGACATCTCCTTTTGGAGTGTCCATGGCAAGTCAATAGACGTGTAATCCACGAAAGATATACAAATCATTACACATTCAAACATTAGGCAAAAATGTAACTCTAGCACCCCTCACCCAGAAATAAGTGTACCAAGACCAACTCAAATTGAAAGAGTTTGTAGAAAAAGCAAGAGAAAAAGAACAAGAAAAAAAGAATGAAAAATAAAAATAAAAGAAAGTCAAGAAAAAGAAAGGAAAGAGTGAGAAAAGTGAAGCAAAAACACGAAAAAGAAAAGCAAAAAGAAAATGGGAGTTATGAGTGTTTTTTGCAAGAAAAAGAGAAGTGAGAAAGTTATTGTTGATGCACCAGCCCATTCTTGTACTTATGTACAAAGAATGTCTTTTTGAATCTAACGATCTTGACAAAACTTTGCCTTTTTCTGTTGTTTCTTTGCTTTAGGAATTCACGGACGTATTTCAGAGGAAGTGCCGAGCAGATTGCCTCCCCTTTGAGGCATAGAACACCAAATGGATTTTGTGCTCGGAGCTACGATTCTGAATCGTCCAGCATATCGAAGCAACCCCAAGGAAACTAAGGAGTTGCAACGTCAAGTGGCTGAGTTGATGGAGAAGGGCTATATATGAGAAAGTCTAAGCCCATGTGCAGTGCCCGTTCTGTTAGAGCCCAAAAAGGATGGCTCGTGGAGAATGTGTGTGGATTGCTGAGCCATTAACAAAATCACCGTCATGTATAGGCACCCTATACCTAGGCTCGATGACATGTTAGATGAACTTAGTGGTGCCAAACTCTTCTCCAAGATAGAGTTGACGAGCGGATATCATCAAATACGCATGCGAGAGGGGGACAAGTGGAAAACGACATTCAAAATGAAATACGGGTTGTATGAGTGGCTACTGATGCCATTCGGCCTCACAAATGCCCTAAGCATATTTATGCATTTGATGAATCACGTATTGCGTTCTTTCATTGGCAGGTTTTGTGTAGTATACTTCGATGATATTGTAATATATATAGCAAATCTTTGGCTGATCATATTTAACATTTGTGTGCTGTTTTGGAAGTTTTACGAAAGGAAGTGCTTTATGCTAACCTTAAGAAATGCTCTTCTTGTACTGATAAAGTTGTTTTCTTAGGGTTCGTTGTGAGTGCAGAAGGCCTTGAGGTGGATCAAGAGTGATACAATCTACCTCGGGGTGAGCCGAGTCGTATGTGAGTTGCTCGATCGTCTACGAGGAGAGGTTTAGTCTTCGGGAAAATATTAAAAAAATATGGATAAGTTTGCAGAAGCTTTGAATAGGTTTACTTTTAAAAATGGATTTAGGTTAGGAATGGAAGTGAATAAGAGTTGGAGGCGATTTAGATAATGAGAAGGATAGGTTCAGCTAGAGATAAGAAAGGAAGAAGATGATGTTCGGATGGTTTGGTTTTGATACGGGCCAGCTCGAGATGAGTCGAAACGTATGCGGGTTGCCCAATCGTCTACGAGGAGTGATTCAAGCCTTCGGAAATTAATGGGAAAAATATGGAAAGATAACTAAATTTGCGGACGCTTTTAGAGAATTTATTTAGAAGATGGTTAAAAGATAGGTGATATTTTGGTGGAAATGGATTAACGAACTTAAACAAAGAAACGATTCAACGTTAACAAACGTCACCCCAGTTTCTATATTTACTTAAGGTGGAAATATGGATATCAAATAGAATAGTTGATGGAAATGGAAAAATGAACTTGAACAGAGAAATGATTCAACACAAGTTAGTGTCACCCCAATTTCTATATGGTTCAAGGTGGAATTATGGAAGTCGATATGAACCAAAGACTCGTTACTTAGTGAAGTAAGAACCAATGGTATAAGTAAATGGAAGAGAATCGATTGACGCCACAAGCAAGCTTGATAAGTCAAGATTGAAAACTTGAAAGTGAAGAGGAGACAAGCTCAACTCGGTGAACAAATGTTCATAAATTTGTCATTCAATCCAAAAGTTCTTCCCCCCTTACAAAATGAAATTTAAAAACTATTTATAGGCTACTAAAAATGTTAGAAAAATAAATAAATAAAAATTCTAGAATAAAGCCCTTTGACTAAACCGAGAATCACAAAGCTCCGACAACTAATCCGAAGCTGTTAAGTGAAGATCCGAAGTAAGTTCCAAAAACAAATATCGAGTAAATATATATATATATCGAATTTTAAAAAAATACATTAATCTTATATTAAATACTCAAAGGCTAAAATAAATGACACAAATTAAATTAGACTTAAAACAAATTAAAAACACACTAAAATTAATATTTAGAAATTAATTTACTGTAAACCAAAAATTAATTAATTAAATTAAGGTCTTTAATTTATTTAATTAAATTCAGCAATTTAATTTCCCGCAATTTAAAAACTTAAAATTTATTTTAAAGCATAAAAATTAAAGATTTGGTGTCGAGCTTCGTCGAATTGAAAATTCGGTGGATGCCCCGGGCGTGCCTGTATCATCCCTCCCCTCTTCAAGACGATTCCTCCTCGAATCAACCCATTGGTTATCCGACAAAACTCCTTGCTCGTCTTTCCTCAATCAAACGGGACGGATGATAATCGTAACACCTGAAAAATATAACCAAAATTAGCAAGAGTTGTGTCAAACAATCTTGCAATCAAAATATGAGCAAAATAGATAGATCATCAACAATCGAATTAGAACATTCAAGCATATAATGATCTAAATGTGCTTCAACAACAAAATCGACGTGACTCTTGCCACCATCCAAAGAGCATAAGAACGCATCAAAAATTTCAGAAGACTCACATTTACGCACGGACAGAAAAAGATCATTCTTATCTATCTCGAACATTACAAACCTTCTATTCGTAGGCATGTAATGTAGTCGAAGCTTCGCGTTCAATTCAACCATTTTCAAATGGTAGGTGATCAACCATAAGTATTGTTTAAGTAACGAATAAAAAATAAAAACAATGTTAACAAAATTCGTTACCTTATTCAGAAACCAAATATTAAAAAGATAGAAATCTTTCAAACTTACCAGGTGATACTCGTATTGCCCACAAAGCGAATCAGAACGAATTCCCGGTTTTGAAAGATCACACATGTTAGAACAAAAGGAATTATGTATGTTCAAGATCGAACGATCAAAACTCTTAACATATTTTAAAATGTATTTACAAAAACTCAAAGATTTCATTTTGGACAATGAGTTAATCTCGTAATATCTACAATCAAACAAATTGGGGTTAAAAGAAAAATCATCATTATACAAAAAATTCGATGGAGATTGAATCGCTTCAAAACACTTACCTTCCTTACCTTTTTCAATCAAATGAAAACACCTTTCTTCGGGAAGGTATTGAAGTTGGAAATCGTCATGCGATACGTTGGGCACCTGAAATGAAGAATCAGAGGAAGAACAAAAATCCAAAGAGTTAGCTGAATAACCACTTTCTTTTTCTTGCTCATCTTGTTCTCGCGTTTCTTTTTCCAACTCTTTTTCTTTTTCAACGCTCTCTTTATTTTCAATCTCGATTTTCTTTTCTTTTTCTTCTTTTTCTTTTCTCTCATTTTTATTTTCTTTTTCTTGATTCTCTTTTTCAAACTCTTTTTCTTCTTTTTCTTTTTCATTTTTATTACAACAAGAGGAAGATTCAAAATAATCACAAATGGGCGGATTCGATTCTAAGGTATCACAATTGCTTCTTGGAAGATTCCTTGAGCGTGACATCCCGGAACCATAAATCGAATAACTCGTGCTTGCGTATTCATCTTTGTAATAGGCTTCACACTCATTAATCGTTTTATTTCGCCTTGAATTCCTCGTCGAATGATTTGGATTACTTCGAGAAAAATCTTTCATAGAGGAATATTGTCTTGAACTTCTTGAGGAATACAAATCTCGATCAAAATCTCTTCTTGAATAATCTCCGAAAGCGTGTCTTCGAGATGACCTTGACTCCGTCCTTCGATTTGAAGAAAGTCGATCTTGTTGGTCTCGTTCTTCGATTCATGGCTCTTCGCATTCCGTCCAACAAGTATTGGTAATCATTGGATGAAAACTCTTCTTGAGACTTTTTTTTTTGCTGAAAAATAAACGGTTATGAAGAAGGAAAATAAACAAACAAAAATTAAAGTACCTTACCACAAAAACCTCACAAATCACTCACAAGAAAGAAAAAAATCACTCATACTCGTGTTTTCATTCGAATATGGCTTTTTCTCTAATGTTAGTACTTGTGCCTTTAACCTTTTTCTCTCGCTCTCACAAATTCTGTTTCGTTTTCGAAAGACTTATTTGTTGCTTGAGGGTCGGCTTCGAAATTGGTAACAAGGGTTTGATGTCGGGTATAAGGTAGGCTAACTAAAGAAAAATTTTGGTACCGGGTAGGCTAAAACAAAGAAAAAAAATTTGGGGGTCTGGTAGAAGGAAAGAGGGTAGAGGGGTGATTTTGAGACCGGGAAAGAAGTAATGAAAGAAAACTTGCAAACTTAAAAAAAAAAATTTCTACACACTTTTTTTTAACTCGTTTTTTTTTTTGAATTTTTGTTTTTTTTACTCTTTTTTTTTTGAACTTCAAATTTGAAGTAGAAGAAACAAAAATTACAACTTGATTTTTTTTCGAACTTGATATTTTTTATTTTTTTGAACTTCAAATATGAAGTAGAAGAAACATACATCTCGATTTCATCTTGAGACCGGGCCTGTATCATTTGGTATCAGAGCTATAAAACGAGGACTGTCGACAACATCGTGAAGCTGGAAGTTAGTTCGTAATTTTAAAAAAAAGTTCGAAAAAAATCAAGTTGTAATTTTTGTTTCTTCTACTTCACATTTGAAGTTCAAAAAAAAGAGTAAAAAAAATTCAAAAAAAATGAGTTAAAAAAAGTGTGTAGAAATTTTTTTTTAAGTTTGCAAGTTTTCTTTCATTACTTCTTTCCCAGTCTCAAAACCACCCCTCTACCCTCTTTCCTTCTACCCGACCCCCAAATTTTTTTTCTTTATTTTAGCCTACCCGGTACCAAAATTTTTCTTTAGTTAGCCTACCTTATACCCGACATCAAACCCTTGTTACCAATTTCGAAGCCAACCCTCAAGCAACAAATAAGTCTTTCGAAAGCGAAACACGAATTTGTGAGAGCGAGAGAAAAAGGTAAAAGGCACAAGTACTGACATTAGAGAAAAAGCCATATTCGAATGAAAACACGAATATGTGTGATTTTTTTCTTCTTTCTTGTGAGTGATTTGTGAGGTTTTTGTGGTAAGGTACTTTAATTTTTGTTTGTTTATTTTCCTTCTTTATAACCGTTTATTTTTCAGCAAAAAAAAAATGTCTCAAGAAGAGTTTTCATCCGATGATTACCAATACTTGTTGGATGGAATGCGAAGAGCCATGAACGCCAAGTTTGACAAGTTGGAAAAGCGTTTGGATCGAATTGAAGAACGAGACCAACAAGATCGACTTTCTTCAAGTCGAAGGACAGAGTCAAGGTCATTTCGAAGACACGCTTTCGGAGATTATTCAAGAAGAGATTTTGATCGAGATTTGTATTCCTCAAGAAGTTCGAGACAATATTCCTCTATGAAAGATTTTTCTCGACGTAATCCAAATCATTTGACAAGGAATTCAAGGTGAAATAAAACGATTAACGAGTGTGAAGCCTATTACGAAGATGAATACGCAAGCACGAGTTATTCGATTTATGATTCTGGGATGTCACGCTCAAGGAATCTTCCAAGAAGTGATCGTGATACCTTAGAATCGAATCCGCCCATTTGTGATTATTTTGAATCTTCCTCTTGTTGTAATAAAAATGAAAAAGAAAAAGAAGAAAAAGAATTTGAAAAAGAGAATCAAGAAAAAGAAAATAAAAATGAGAGAAAAGAAAAAGAAGAAAAAGAAAAGAAAATTGAAAAGAAAATCGAGATTGAAAATAAAGAGAGCGTTGAAAAAGAAAAAGAGTTGGAAAAAGAAATGCGAGAACAAGATGAGCAAGAAAAAAAAAGTGGTTAATCAGCTAACTCTTTAGATTTTTGTTCTTCTTCTGATTCTTATTTCAGGTGCCCAACGTATCGCATGATGATTTCCAACTTCAATACCTTCCTGAAGAAAGGCGTTTTCATTTGATTGAAAAAGGTAAGGAAGGTAAGTGTTTTGAAGCGATTCAATCTCCATCGAATTTTTTGTATAATGATGATTTTTCTTTTAACCCCAATTTGTTTGATTGTAGATATTACGAGATTAATTCATTGTCCAAAATGAAATCTTTGAGTTTTTGTAAATACATTTTAAAATATGTTAAGAGTTTTGATCGTTCGATCTTGAACATACATAATTCCTTTTGGTCGTTATCTTTCAAAACCGGGAATTCGTTCTGATTCGCTTTGTGGGCAATACGAGTATCACCTGGTAAGTTTGAAAGATTTCTATCTTTTTAATATTTGGTTTCTGAATAAGGTAACGAATTTTATTAACCTTGTTTTTAATTTTTATTCGTTACTTAAACAATACTTATGGTTGATCACCTACCATTTGAAAATGGTTGAATTGAATGCGAAGCTTCGACTACACTACATGCCTACGAATAGAAGGTTTGTAATGTTCGAGATAGGTAAGAATGATCTTTTTCTGTCCGTGCATAAATGTGAGTCTTCTGAAATTTTTGATGTGTTCTTGTGCTCTTTGGATGGTGGCAAGAGTCACGTCGATTTTGTTGTTGAAGCACATTTAGATCATTATATGCTTGAATGTTCTAATTCGATTGTTGATGATCTAATCTATTTTGCTCATATTTCGATTGCAAGATTGTTTGACACAACTCTTGCTAACTTTTGGTTATATTTTTCAGGTGTTACGATTATCATCCGTCCCGTTTGATCGAGGAAAGACGAGCAAGGAGTTTTGTCGGATAACCAATGGGTCGATTCGAGGACGAATTGTCTTGAAGAGGGGAGGGATGATATAGGCACGCCCGGGGCATCCACCGAATTTTCAAGTCGACGAAGCTTGATGCCAAATCTTTAATTTTTATGCTTTAAAATAAATTTTAAGTTTTTAAATTACGAAAAATTAAATTGCTGAATTTAATTAAATAAATTAAACACCTTAATTTATTTAATTAATTTTTGGTTTACAGCAAATTAATTTCTAAATATTAATTTTAGTGTGTTTTTAATTTGTTTTAAGTCTAATTTAATTTGTGTCATTTATTTTAGCCTTTGAGTATTTAATATAAGATTAATGTATTTTTTTAAAAAAAAGTGTCTTTTACCCATTTAATGTGCTGATTTTTAAGCAAAAAAAATTTAGTTAATTTGCTGCAGGTTTTTGAGTTTTGGACGGCATATTGGGCAGCAACTTGAAGCATTGGACGGCAAAACATGTGGAAATTAGAGACAAGGCCATGAAGTAATAGGCTTGGCCGAATTTTAAGAAGGATGTTGGGAAGCATGGGACCAATTAAATAAATTAACATTTTAGCTTTCCAAGGCCTTTATTTTCGTAGCAAACAAAAGGCACCAATGTAACACCCCAAACCCGGCCTAAACGTTACGACCGAATCTGGCATGTCACATAAAAGGGTTGTTTAAAAACTGTGCGTTTGTTAAAAAGTTTGTATTCTTTTTGAAACTTCGCGTTTTGTGGTTTGTTTATAAAAGTCAATTCATTCAATGCCCACTTTACAAAGTTGTTATTAATTTGAATAAAATTGTATTTGTTGTGAAAATAGAGTTTAAGTAATTTTAAATAAAAACGGTTTATTATCATTTCAGGAAAATCCCATATTGAACATTAAATAGTAAACAGTAACCAAATTGAAAGCTAAAACCAAATAAAATACCAAAGGCCTTATTACATAACAAAATCCCAAAATTAATAGTCAGTTTAAATAAAAGAAACGAGTTTACGGAAAACATTCCAGGGCCACCACAAGTCTGCCTCGGCTCCCAAATCCGCAATCTAATGATTACCTGAAACATTTAAAAAGAGGGGTGAGTTTACAAAAACTCAGTGTGTGTTTCCCCTTACGAGTGATAACTGGGCCTAAGCCCACAGAAGTAGATTGGGCCTTATCCCTCACAATAACATACTTGGCTGAAGCCCACATAAATCGAATCGGGCCGTAGCCCTAACATCACAGTATAGCAGATAGCACATGCCAAATGATGCAAACTCCATTCTCTAGTCATATTCGGCCATAAGCCCATAACATAGCATATCGAACCATAGCATATTAAATCACATGTACATATAAGAATGAAAATGCAATCCCGAACCCACCTAGGTATCCATCCTCTACACACCACCCGTACCTGCCAATCACACCGTGGGGATTACTAAATCGACCCTCCATCCGCTACACACCATAGAAGGCAGTCGCTGCAGTCAACTGCACATCGCCCTTATAATCGTGGCATGGCCACCAGATAATGTGACAGAGTCATCGGAATCATAATATGTGACATAAGTCACTGGATACATAATATGTGACATAAGTCGCCGGATAATGTGGTAAAAACCACCGGAACACTTCCCCTTTCATATCATATCACCCATATGCCCATGCAACATACATATTATTCAGATATATGCAATGTGTCATGTATGCAAAACATATATCAAATATAAGAATAACATGAGTTACCATCATAATCAGATAGACATAAAACAACAAAATCAAGCTAATCAACCTCTAAGGGTATAATCATAATTTTACCTACCAAGGGTATTTTCGTAATTTATCCACCAAGGGTATTTTCGTAAATTTGAACCTACAATGGCCTTTTCGAAGGCCTAATGTCGCCACTAGTGACTCAGCTACCATTTTCGGTCGTACCAGAAAATTGGGCCTAAAACCCGATTTCGGCCCATCCGGGCCCACATGCTCGTGTGGCCCGCCTAGCACAAATCTAGCCACGTATATAAGTTCCACCTAGTCTAGTTCAACATATACTAAACAATCATACAATTTACTCATATGGGCCCACAGGCCCATTGGGCCCACTTCGGCCCATTGAGGCCCAAGCAGCCCCAACCCACAAGAATACTATTGATGGCCTCAACTATCGCGTCGAAGCCCCACACGTGCGCTCCCACACTCGTGTGGCTACTATTGCCGTGACCGGCACTTCGGCATTTGCCGCTCTACAATTAGAGTAGAGAAGTACACACACACCTGATAGGAGTTTGGTGCTAATCCGCGCTTCGACCACTCCTGTGCCCAAACGCCCTCCAAGGTATGTTAACTCTCCTCCTAGAATGCTCTTTATATAGCTAGCTCTTCACCTTCCTTCTTTGTATCTTTCCGATGTGGGATCCCTTCGTCAGTAGAGTTTAAATTCAACTGAAACTCTTGCCGTCCAATCTGCAAAATAAATACTCCTTTGCTTCTCACGAGATTCGAACCCAGGCTCCCTTGCAACATAATCCATGCCGCTAACCACTTGGCCACAAGCTCCTCTTGTGTCTTAAACCATGCGCAACTAAATATAAACTATGGCCCAAATTCTAATATCCAAGTAAAAAGAAACCAAAATGCAAAAGCCAAGACTTGAACCTTGGACCTCCTTCCTTCCCTGTGGCGTCACCCCCTTGTCTCTTATGTGGCGTCACTTTGCCACTACACCACACACTCCACTTGTGTCATATTTCTCCATATTTTATTTTTAAGGCCTACCTGCCAACTTCCAGGGTTTTTTTCACCTAAACCAAAATTTCCCCAAAGCCAATAATTGATCCCGGGACTTCATAGATAAGTCTAACTTGCATTAATACAGTTCTCTAAAATTTTAAACGCTACTACGCCTAAGGCCCATTGGGCCCAATCCTACTAGGCCCAATTTCAGGATGTTACAAATCTACCCTCCTTAAAGAAATTTCGTCCTCGATATTTCCAACTAACTAACAGTCGTACATCCTAACTTACAACACTATGCCCACGCTGTGTACTCTGATTCTAATAACATTAATATACCTTCCAACTAAATCTTGGAATCCTTCACATAACCAACTATCTAACACCAGAGCAAACAGATATTTTTCCCACATACATACAATTCCTATATTCAAGCATCACATCCACACATCGCAGAATAAATACAATCATTCAGCATATAATAAAATATAGTAAAAAGGAAACTTACAGATTAAAACACCCCAAACCCGGCCCACGAGCCTCGACCAGATCTGGTATGTTCCTCGAGTAAAAACAGTTCAAATTCGTTGATTCTATTGAAAATCTTTTAAGTGATTTCAGAAAAACTCAATTTGGGTTGGGCTCAAGTTGGAAACCAATTTACTTTGGAAAAATAAGTTTTATAAAATTTCATTGTAAGTTTCAAAACGTTAAGTTAAAAGATATGTTGAATTATAGGTTTTATCTTTAATTAGAAATCATATGAATCTTAAGCATCAAAACATTTAGGGTTTTATTTTCAAATAAAACATTTGATCTTTAATTTGATAAATTTCGTAACATATTGAAATAAATAAAATGCATGCATAAACAGTTTATCACTATGGCCTTACATCAAAACAATCCCAAAATAAATTTAAAGTACTTAAAATAAAATAAATGTCCAAATAAAATAATTCCTTGCTGAGCATGGCCACCTTTAAGCTCCTGCCGACCCGGTCCATTACTGATCATCACCTGAAAAATGTTCCCACAATGGGGTGAGTCAAACAGACTCAATGTGTACACAAACACTAAGTCCAAATAGATTCAGGCATAACAAGTCATACACATTCATATCAAAATATACAATTAATGATGCATTCCCAAACCCAAGCCTAGTTACCAACTGCTACACATCTACCGTACCAACCTGCACACCGTGGAGACACTAAGTCAACCCTCCATCCGCTACACACCATCGAAGGCAGTCGCTGCAGTCGACGTGCTCATCGCCCTTATAAAAGTCGTGGCATAGCCACCAGATAATATTTCGTGTCATAAGACGATGTGACCGAAGTCACCACATTCTTATATCGTGACAATAGTCACCACATTCACTTCCCCTTTTATAATCACCCAAATTCCCATGTCATACATATTATGCAATATCATGCCTTAAACCTTATTTCACATTCTTATCACATTCACTTATATGCCATAAATCATACTCACAGTAGGAGTAGGAAACGTACCTGAGTACTTTGTACCATTGCATGTTACCTTAGCCTTTTTCACATTCTTATAATCACATATAATAATTTTAAAGCCATAAAACTTATTAAGATTTAGTGTGGGGTACACACCTGATTCACTTAATGCTTTCACTCAAATCCCGTAAATCCAATCTACTGCTTTAGGTCTTTAATGCCTATATTCGGCCAACCCCAATCAAATTAGTAAAAAGCCATTTGGCTATAAAACCAAATCCTAATAGGATTATGGTAACCCAAAACTTACCTTGGTGCCGATTTCACTACTAATCAAATCCCGAAAACTTTGCTATGTTCCTTCTTATATTCGGCCAAGCACTAAATCTCATCATAGGTTAGTTTTCGGCTTTTAAGATAATAAGAAACAAGTCTAAATACTAAAATAGGCCTTGGCCGAATGTCTTAAGCACTTACCTTGTAATTCTAAATCCCGGAATTAGCCACTTGACCAAGGACTTATCGGAATTCCCTACATACATATGTTAGAATCGGCTTCAATACATGGAAACTATGAAGATAGCCCTTGGCCGAATATTCACTTACCTTAGATCTTAAAAGTCCCGAAAGTCCCCTTCTTGAAGTCGACAACACCTAGATCCCGAACCTCCATTCCATATTTCGGCCAAGATCAATAATAGGGATTAGTCCTTAAATTTCGACAAGCCTAAAATAAAAAGAAAGGAAATTGAATTTGATCTTACCAAGTCGACAGCACCTTTGCTTCACTCCTCAAAGAAATTTCGACTAAGGCTAGAAGGGACTTGTTTTCGGCTTTTGTATGAACACTTTAGAGAGTTTTGGCTTCAACAAAGATGAGAAGGAAAAAACTTGAGGGTTTCGGCAATGGTGGAATGTAAATTCGGCTAGCACAGGGGGATTTCAGCTTAACAAAATAAAAGAGAAGAGGAGAATTGTTGCCAAAGAATTTCGGCAGATGAACAAGGGAGAAAAGAATGAAGATTGTCCTCCTTTTCCTCTTTCAGCCGAATTTACTACCCCAAGACTCCCTTATTCGGCCAACACTATCAATTCCTTGCTTTTCTCTTATCTCTTCATTTAAAATTAATAAAAATAATCCTCTTTTATCTCTTATTTATCTATCAAAATAAAAAGGAATTAATCCACAATTATCACACCCCTTTAGCCGAAATTTATAAAAGAATAAAACCTCATCTTAAACTCCTCCCAAAGACTCCCCAAGCCGTCCATCTCTTCCTCTTGTTGCCGCAAAAACAAAAGATCTTATTTGCTTCCCACGCTGCTCGAACCTAGGCCCATTGTACTTTCTTGTGGCGTCACTTATGTGGGCTTTAAGTGGCGCCTCCTTGCCACTTTTCCAAGCCCGTTCTTGTGTCATATTTCCCTTAAAATTTTTCTTAAGACCACCATGCTTTAGTTCCCTCTTCTAAACTAAAAATTCAATATTTTCTAAGACATTTTCCTATTATTCTAAGGTTCACAGACATTCATAAAAACACATTCAAGCACACAAAAGCATGCTTTCACATTCAATTAAGCAATTATGCATAAGCCATAGTCCAGGATATTACACGAATTTGGTGCCGAAGACTCGGTTGCCACACTTCCAGAAAACTGATATATATTTTTCTAAACCATCCTTTGAAAACATTTTTGAACCCAAACTCACAACTGAGTTTTTGAAACTGGGCTCTGATACCATAATTGTAACACCTCAAACCCTGCCTAAACGTTACGACCGAATCTGGCATGTCACATAGAAGGGTTGTTTAAAAACTATGCGTTTGTTAAAAAGTTCGTATTCTTTTTGAAACTCCGCGTTTTGTGATTTGTTTATAAAAGCCAATTCATTCAATGCCCATTTTACAAAGTTGTTATTAATTTGAATAAAATTGTATTTGTTGTGAAAATCGAGTTTAAGTAATTTTGAACAAAAACGGTTTATTATCATTTCAGGAAAATCCCATATTGAACATTAAATAGTAAACAGTAACCAAATTGAAAGTTAAAACCAAATAAAATACCAAAGGCCTTATTACATAACAAAATCCCAAAATTAATAGTAAGTTTAAATAAAAGAAACGAGTTTACGAAAAACATTGCAGGGCCACCACAAGTCTGCCTCGGCTCCCAAATCCGGGATCTAATGATTACTTGAAACATTTAAAAAGAGGGGGTGAGTTTACGAAAACTCAGTGTGTGTTTCCCCTTACGAGTGATAACTGGGCCTAAGCCCACAGAAGTAGATTGGGCCTTAGCCCTCACAATAACATACTTGGCTGAAGCCCACATAAATCGAATCAGGCCGTAGCCCTAACATCCCAGTATAGCAGATAGCACATGCCAAATGATGCAAACCCCATTCTCTAGTCATATTTGGCCATAAGCCCATAACATAGCATATCGAACCATAGCATATTAAATCACATGTACATATAAGAATGAAAATGCAATCCCGAACCCACCTAGGTATCCATCCTCTACACACCACCTGTACCTACCAATCACACCGTGGGGATTACTAAATTGACCCTCCATCCGCTACACACCATAGAAGGCAGTCGCTGCAGTCAACTGCACATCGCCCTTATAATCGTGGCATGGCCACCAGATAATGTGACAGAGTCACCGGAATCATAATATGTGACATAAGTCACCGGATACATAATATGTGACATAAGTCACCGGATAATGTGGTAAAAACCATCGGAACACTTCCCCTTTCATATCATATCACCCATATGCCCATGCAACATACATATTATTCAGATATATGCAATGTGTCATGTATGCAAAATAACATGAGTTACCATCATAATCAGATAGACATAAAACAACAAAATCAAGCTAATCAACCTCTAAGGGTATAATCGTAATATTACCTACCAAGGGTATTTTCGTAATTTACCCACCAAGGGTATTTTCGTAAATTCGCACCTACAATGGCCTTTTCGAAGGCCTAATGTCGCCACTAGCGACTCAGCTACCATTTCCGGTCGTACCAGAAAATTGGGCCTAAAACCCGATTTCGGCCCATCCGAGCCCACATGCTCGTGTGGCCGCCTAGCACAAATCTAGCCACGTATATAAGTTCACCTAGTCTAGTTCAACATATACTAAACAATCATACAATTTACTCTATGGGCCCACAGGCCCATTGGGCCCACTTCGGCCCATTGAGGCCCAAGCAGCCCCAACCCACAAGAATACTATTGATGGCCTCAACTATCACGTCGAAGCCCCACACGTGCGCTCCCACACTCGTGTGGCTACTATTGCTGTGACCGGCACTTCGGCATTTGCCGCTCTACAACTAGAGTAGAGAAGTACACACACACCTGATAGGAGTCTGGTGCTAATCCGCGCTTCGACCACTCCTGTGCCCAAACGCCCTCCAAGGTATGTTAACTCTCCTCCTAGAATGCTCTTTATATAGCTAGCTCTTCACCTTCCTTCTTTGTAT
Source organism: Gossypium australe (assembly GCA_005393395.2). Classification (NCBI taxonomy): domain Eukaryota; kingdom Viridiplantae; phylum Streptophyta; class Magnoliopsida; order Malvales; family Malvaceae; genus Gossypium; species Gossypium australe. The sequence goes on along the minus strand of CM016618.1, from coordinate 48,824,146 downwards.
CTTTCCGATGTGGGATCCCTTCGTCAGTAGAGTTTAAATTCAACTGAAACTCTTGCCGTCCAATCTGCAAAATAAATACTCCTTTGCTTCTCACGAGATTCGAACCCAGGCTCCCTTGCAACATAATCCATGCCGCTAACCACTTGGCCACAAGCTCCTCTTGTGTCTTAAACCATGCGCAACTAAATATAAACTATGGCCCAAATTCTAATATCCAAGTAAAAAGAAACCAAAATGCAAAAGCCAAGACTTGAACCTTGGACCTCCTTCCTTCCCTGTGGCGTCACCCCCTTGTGTCATATTTCTCCATATTTTATTCTTAAGGCCTACCTGCCAACTTCCAGGGTTTTTTTCACCTAAACCAAAATTTTCCCAAAGCCAATATTTGATCCCGGGACTTCATAGAAGCCCTCTAACCTTTCAAAATCACTAATCTAATAAGTCTAACTTGCATTAATACCGTTCTCTAAAATTTTGAAACGCTACTACGCCTAAGGCCCATTGGGCCCAATCCTACTAGGCCCAATTTCAGGATGTTACAAATCTACCCTCCTTAAAGAAATTTCGTCCTCGAAATTTCCAACTAACTAACAGTCGTACATCCTAACTTACAACACTATGCCCACGCTGCGCACTCTGATTCTAATAACATTAATATACTTTCCAACTAAATCTTGGAATCCTTCACATAACCAACTATCTAACACCAGAGCAAACAGATATTTTTCCCACATACATGCAATTCCTATATTCAAGCATCACATCCACACGTCGCGGAATAAATACAATCATTCAGCATATAATAAAATATAGTAAAAAGGAAACTTACGAATTTGGTACCGAAGACTCGGGTGCCACACTTCCAGAAAACTGATATATATTTTTCTAAACCATCCTTTGAAAACATTTTTGAACCCAAAACCCACAGCCGAGTTTTTGAAACTGGGCTCTGATACCATAATTGTAACACCCCAAACCCGGCCTAAACGTTACGACCGAATCTGGCATGTCACATAAAAGGGTTGTTTAAAAACTGTGCGTTTGTTAAAAAGTTCGTATTCTTTTTGAAACTCCACGTTTTGTGATTTGTTTATAAAAGCCAATTCATTCAATGCCCACTTTACAAAGTTGTTATTAATTTGAATAAAATTGTATTTGTTGTGAAAATCGAGTTTAAGTAATTTTGAATAAAAACGGTTTATTATCATTTCAGGAAAATCCCATATTGAAATTAAATAGTAAACAGTAACCAAATTGAAAGTTAAAACCAAATAAAATACCAAAGGCCTTATTACATAACAAAATCCCAAAATTAATAGTAAGTTTAAATAAAAGAAACGAGTTTACGAAAAACATTCCAGGGCCACCACAAGTCTGCCTCGGCTCCCAAATTCGGGATCTAATGATTACCTGAAACATTTAAAAAGAGGGGGTGAGTTTACGAAAACTCAGTGTGTGTTTCCCCTTACGAGTGATAACTGGGCCTAAGTCCACAGAAGCAGATTGGGCCTTAGCCCTCACAATAACATACTTGGTCGAAGCCCACATAAATCGAATCGGGCCGTAGCCCTAACATCACAGTATAGCAGATAGCACATGCCAAATGATGCAAACCCCATTCTCTAGTCATATTCAGCCATAAGCCCATAACATAGCATATCGAACCATAGCATATTAAATCACAGGTACATATAAGAATGAAAATGCAATCCCGAACCCACCTAGGTATCCATCCTCTACACACCACCCGTACCTGCTAATCACACCTTGGGGATTACTAAATTGACCCTTCATCCGCTACACACCATCGAAGGCAGTCGCTGCAGTCAACTGCACATCGCCCTTATAATCGTGGCATGGCCACCAGATAATGTGACAGAGTCACCGGAATCATAATATGTGACATAAGTCACCGGATACATAATATGTGACATAAGTCACCGGATAATGTGGTAAAAACCACCGGAACACTTCCCCTTTCATATCATATCACCCATATGCCCATGCAACATACATATTATTCAGATATATGCAATGTGTCATGTATGCAAAACATATATCAAATATAAGAATAACATGAGTTACCATCATAATCAGATAGACATAAAACAACAAAATCAAGCTAATCAACCTCTAAGGGTATAATCGTAATTTTACCTACCAAGGGTATTTTCGTAATTTACCCACCAAGGGTATTTTCATAAATTTGCACCTGTAATGGCCTTTTCAAAGGCCTAATGTCGCCACTAGTGACTCGGCTACCATTTCCGGTCGTACCGGAAAATTGGGCCTAAAACCCGATTTCGGCCCATCCGAGCCCACACGCTCGTGTGGCCCGCCTAGCACAAATCTAGCCACGTATATAAGTTCCACCTAGTCTAGTTCAACATATACTAAACAATCATACAATTTACTCATATGGGTCCACAGGCCCATTGGTCCCACTTCGGCCCATCGAGGCCCAAGCAGCCCCAACCCACAAGAATACTATTGATGGCCTCAACTATCGCGTCGAAGCCCCACACGTGCGCTCCTACACTCGTGTGGCTACTATTGCCGTGACCGGCACTTCGGCATTTTCCGCTCTACAACTAGAGTAGAGAAGTACACACACACCTGATAGGAGTCTGGTGCTAATCCGCGCTCCGACCACTCCTGTGCCCAAATGCCCTCCAAGGTATGTTAACTCTCCTCCTAGAATGCTCTTTATATAGCTAGCTCTTCACCTTCCTTCTTTGTATCTTTCCTATGTGGGATCCCTTCGTCAGTAGAGTTTAAATTCAACTGAAACTCTTGCCGTCCAATCTGCAAAATAAATACTCCTTTGCTTCTCACGAGATTCGAACCCAGGCTCCCTTGCAACATAATCCACGCCGCTAACCACTTGGCCACAAGCTCCTCTTGTGTCTTAAACCATGCGTAACTAAATATAAACTATGGCCCAAATTCTAATATCCAAGTAAAAAGAAACCAAAATGCAAAAGCCAAGACTTGAACCTTGGACCTCCTTCCTTCCCTGTGGCGTCACCCCCTTGTCTCTTATGTGGCGTCACTTTGCCACTACACCACACACTCCACTTGTGTCATATTTCTCCATATTTTATTCTTAAGGCCTACCTGCCAACTTCCAGGGTTTTTTTCACCTAAAACCAAAATTTCCCCAAAGCCAATATTTGATCCCGGGACTTCATAGAAGCCCTCTAACCTTTCAAAATCACTAATCTAATAAGTCTAACTTGCATTAATACCGTTCTCTAAAATTTTAAACGCTACTACGCCTAAGGCCCATTGGGCCCAATCCTACTAGGCCCAATTTCAGGATGTTACAACCAACATGCATTTTTAAGGTGCCATTTCGCGAACCAAGGCTAAATGTTGGTGTCTCCCATTTGTCTAACAAGGAGGGACAACTAGCAACATGTTTTGGATGCACATTGGTGTTTCCAATGTACCTTTTTTCTTCCCCAAGAGGAGCATGCGTGAACACCATTAAATACTTTAGTGGAGCCTTTTTTTGGGAATACAAAGGGGACAAAGCATTGTCTTTACTTTCCCATGCCTGCACATCTTTTAAGTGGCTGTTGGAACATTAAAAACACCACATTTAATTGTGTTTGCCGAATTAAAGGATGAGGACAAGGTTTGGGTAGCATTTAAAGGGTTGTTGGACAAAAGAGGGTGACGTTTGGGCTCTCCAAGGCACCTTTTTCATGAAAAGCAATATGGAGTTATTAGGCTGATGGCTACAGGCGTGGACAAGCTCCATGAAGCATTTTGAGAACCCCAAAAAAGGAGTTGATATGCGTGACCAGCATCCAAGGCACCCATGGCCGAATTTAAGGGAGCATTTTAGCTTCCCTAGGCTACTTTTCGGTTGCATTAGACAAGGGACATAGATAGCAACAAAAGGAGCTAAAATACAAATTAAATTATACTTAAAACAAATTAAAAACACACTAAAATTAATATTTAGAAATTAATTTACTGTAAACCAAAAATTAATTAAATAAATTAAGGTGTTTAATTTATTTAATTAAATTCAGCAATTTAATTTCCCGCAATTTAAAAACTTAAAATTTATTTTAAAGTATAAAAATTAAAGATTTGGCATCGAGCTTCATCGACTTGAAAATTCTGTGGATGCCCCGGGCGTGCCTGTATCAGGTTTAATAGGAATGAATGAATATGGATGAATGATAGATGTGTGATAGTTTAGTGGAGATGGAGAAATGAACTTAAACGGGAGAAACGATTCAACACTATATGAAAATGTCACCCCGGTTTCTATATTATTTAAGGTGGAAAATGGAGATAGATTGAACGCCACACCAAGGGTTTGGTGATAAGTTCAAATGAACAAGTTTAAAATGCCACAAGCAAGCTTGATAAGTCTAAGAAACTTGTATGAAAGATAGAGAGGAGATAACTCACTCCAGAACACAATGTTCATAAATTTGATTAAGGATCAAAAAAGTCCCCGACAATAGGCTGATTACAACTATTTATAGTGTTAAAAGAGGCTAACTGAATGGTCACATATGATCAACTTAATGAGCTAATAATAAGCTGAAATAAAGCTCAAAAACTCTTGGAATGCCAAACTAAATAACTCCACCCTTACACTTCAATTCAGCTGAATCAATGGTCTTGAATGCTTAGAAAAAAACCTTTGAAATCCCCTTAGTCAACCGAATGGACACCAGCAACTTTAATGAAAAATTAACTCATGAAGTGATCACTTTAATCAACAATCGGTTATGGAAGATGAAAGAGGCTGCTACTGAATTTAATGATGTATAATGCTCCCTTTAATGAATGATAACAACTCCTTTTAATGAAGAATAATTCTTCCCCTTGAATGTAACCGAAATTCACTTGAAAAGTCTCTTTAATCAATTTGTAACAGCCCTTGAACGTAACGGTTTTCAATTGAAAAGACACCTACAACTAACACATTAAAACAAACATATTAAACACATTTAAACACTTATTAAACATAACACACACTAAATAAATGAACTAAAACATATGCATCAATTATTCCATCAACTAGTTAATTAAAGAAGCATAAATAAATAAACTTAAACTCATGCATTAATAAATAATCCTAGTAACTAGATTAATTAGGAACTACACTTATTAAATAAAATTCAACAAAAAACACTTATTAATTAAACTAAATGAGTTGAATAAATGTTCAGCAACACATTTATTAAGCTAAGATGCTTAAATGCATGGTTTGAAATGCAAACTAAATGAACAAATGAGTTACTTAATGCAAAAATTAATTTAATAATGCAGACTTAAACTAACATGGGAGTTTCATAATGCAAGTCATTATTTATGATGCATACTAAACTAACATGAAAGTTACATAATGCATTACTTTATTAAATGCAGAACAGTCAAAGTGCAAATTAAATTTAAAATATGCAAACTTATTAATTTAAATAAAATTAAATTAAATTAAAAGTCCTTAAAATCATTGGCCCAACAATCAATCAGGCCTATGAGATGTTTCATCTTGCACTTGGGCCCCTCAGGTTTAGGCCACTCTCGATGGCGTCGGATGGAGTCAAACCATGATTCGACTAGGTTCTCATCAAAGAGAAGATTAAGGCGATTCATGAATGGCCGCATCCCATTGACATCAGTCAAGTTAGAAGCTTTCACGGACTTGCAAGCTTCTATAGGAGGTTTATGTCAAACTTTAGCACCCTAGCTGCTCCTTTGACGGGTATTATCAAGAAAAACTCTCCTTTTCTTTGGATTGATGAGCAAGAAATTGCGTTTAATAAAATTATGGAATGTTTGACTAACACTCCTTTGTTATGTTTACCTAATTTTAACAAGACTTTTGAAGTGGAGTGTGATGCTTCAGGGATAGGAATCGGGGCGATCTTGACGTAGGATGGTCGTCCAGTTGCCTACTTTAGTGAGAAACTCAATGGGGCTACACTCAACTATCCTACTTATGACAAGGAGATGTATGTAACACCCCTCACCCGTGTCCAACTCCAGAATAGGGTTCGAGGCGTTACCGTACTTCAACATTCACAATCATACAAAACCAGGTTACCAAATTTCACCCAAAATTTAAAACTTTTCAATGACATGCATTTGACATTGTCATCTATTTAATCACTTATACCACATAACAAGACATTAACACATACCATGGACAAATAGGCTTATAAGCCAAAATCATTATAAGCCACATCTCATGGCCATAATCAACAAATAACTATATGCCAGTACATTTGGCTAATCACAACAACATCCATCATAGAAAAACTAAGTCCCTATACATGCCACTCACTTGAAAACATTTAACATACACATGCCAATACTCCAAGGATAATGACCCGATAGTGTGATACTGCCTCCGACGATCTCCAACGCTGAGCTGACCTGACAAAACTAAAAGAAATGGAAAGGAGGGAGTAAGCTTTACGCTTAGTAAGTTCGCATGAAAATAATAAGCAATGTGATAACATGTTATTTTCATATTCTTCCTATTTATTCAAATTCCAGTTAAGCTATTTTCTTGAGTCACAGTCATTAAATTATTTATATCTAGATTTACAGAACTCCAAATTAAGATCCGTAAATTTTCCATGAAACTAGACTCACATATATTTTTACCATAAAATTTTCAGAATTTTTTATTTAGCAATTAGTACAGTTTATTCTTCAAAGTCTCCCCTATTCTGCTGTCTGACAATTCCGACCATTCTTTGCTAAAATTTAATTATCTTTCTGTACAAAATTCAAATGATGTTCTAGTTTGCTTCTTATAAAAATAGACTCAATAAGGAATCTAATCATATAAATTATGTCCGAATATTATTTTTTTACAATTTTCAATGATTTTTCCAAGTCAGAACAGGGGATCTCGAAATCACTCTAAGCCAGTCTCACAAAAATCTAAATATCTCAAAATATACCAATCCTTTGCTTTCTTTGTTTCTTTTATATAAAAATAGACTCAATAAGCTTTAAATAAATGTCTCATACAACTTATAATTCAATTTCTACCAGTTTTAGTGAGTTTTCAAATTCACCTTACTGCTGCTGCCCAAAACAGTTTTATTGTAAAATTTTGCTTTCTCTCACTTTAGTTGTGTTCATCACTTGCCTATACCAATCTTTTCAATTTCCGATTACATATCGAACATATTGTTCTACGTACATTTGCCACATTTCTCAATTGGTCACATTCACACTTGCACTTATTCATAACATGATCGCACCAATCATCATTAGTAAATTATCTCGTTGAACCCCTTCGGAAAACGCCCGGTACTCGATGGTCTCAGCACATAGCTCCACCCACACATAATTCGGCTTTCTTGTACACATGGTGAAGGTCCCTTATCACCCATGTGACCTAGCCATTCCATCTCGTAGCTCTCTTGTCTACATGGTGTCCAACACTAGGAACCACTCATGTGATCTAACTACTCATAACCCGTAACTTTCTTGTACACATGGTATACACACAGTATTACACATGTGACCTAGTTACATATGAAATTATTATCCCGTAGCTTTCTTGCACACATGGTGAAAATCCCTTATCATCCATGTGGCCTAGCTACATATCAAATTTTGCCATCTCGTAGCTTTCTTGTGCACACGGTGAAGTTCCCTTATCACTCGTGTGACCTAGCTACATATTGTCCGTATCTCTCGGTTTTCCGAAGGTTCAATCGAGAATTTTGCATTCCATACATTTTCATATTGTAGTTATCACCCAATGATTTCCATACTATCTAGCAAAATAATTATTGAACAAGTAAAATAAATGCATTATTTACATATAAACTTCCATTTCACATAATAACCATAGTCATAGAAAACACCTTTAAGCACAACATTTCAACGCATTTTCCATGTCACCTATGTCACCTTTTATCATAAACATATTATTAAATCAATTCACCAACATAATATACTAAACATGTAATTCAGAAAAATCAATTTAATACCACAATTTAGGTTTCAAATATACATTACGACATTATTGCATTATTATTAACACACCAACTTACCTCGAATGCCGAAACGACCATTTTACCAACTTTCTCGATTTTCGATTTTCCTCCAATTCTAGGTCCAAATCTCGTTTTTAGGGGTCTAAAACATCACATTTCACTTATTTAATTAATGTACTATTCAAAACAGTCCTTAACTCAACTTTTGCAAAATTACAATTTTGCCCCTAAACATTTACATATTTACACTTTTTCCCCAATACTCGAAAATTAAACTTCAGCCCTTATTCTTATGCTTTATAATATGCTGATCATTTTTCTCTTCTATGGCAACATCAAATTCTCACTCTAACATGTACTTATGAACATTAGGTATTTTTACTGATTATGACATTTTACTCGTTTTCACGTAAAACTGCTTAGTAAAAGTTGTTTAACATAATTTCAGCCTTCATATTCTATCATAAAACATCAAAATACACACTTTTCACCTATGGGTAATTTTCCAAAGATGAACCCTAGCATGAATTATTGGTAGCATAAGCTAAATCGAGCTACCGAGACTCCAAAACTGTAAATAACTTGAAAAACAGGGCTAGAACGGACTTACCATGAGCTTGGAAAGTTGAGAAAACCCTAAGCATGTCTTCTCTTGGTAAATTTCGTCCATATGAAGAAGATGGACATATTTGGCATTTAAATTTTGTTTTTAATTCATTTAGTTCACTAAATTACCAAAATGCCCCTTAAAAAAATTCTTTTGAAACATACCCATCCATGTCCATTTTTGTCCACCAACTTAACCAATGGTCTAATTATCATTTAAGGACCTCCAATTTAAAATTTCATAACAATTGGACACCTTTAACATGTAGAACTCATCTTTTGCACTTTTTACAATTTAGCCCTTTTGACTAAATTGAGTGCCCAAACGTCAAAATTTCGAATGAGATTTTCACGAAATAATTCTGTGAAATTGTAGACCATAAAAATATAAATAAAATAAATTTCTCAACATCGGATTTGTGGTCCTGAAACCACTGTTCCGTTTAGGCCTTATTTCGGGATGTTACAATGTATGCCTTGATACGTGCGTTGGAGACATGGCAGCACTATCATTGGCCAAAAGAAATTGTCATACATACGGTCCATGAAGCATTGATGCACTTAAAGGGGCAAACCAAGTTGAACAAACGCCATGCTAAATGGGTGGAGTTCCTGGAGTCTTTGATACGGCCATGCCCCGAGTCACACCTAGCTCGAGCAAGGAGCCTTTGGAGCTGCCTCAAGGTCCTATCACCCGAGCACGAGCCAAGCACTTCAAATAGGCTATTTCAGCCTTAGTAGATCAAGTGTGGGGCGATACCTTGGCTAGACACATCGAGGAGGCTTGGGCCAGCCCTACGAGTTCACCTTGCAATCTTTTGCGAGTTGAACTAAGCTCAAACTTAGCTCAATAAGCTCAAACCTAGCTCGGTTTAATTTATGCATTTTATTAGTTGCTGGAATAAATTAAATGTGTTTAGTTAAATTAGTTAAATCAGCTCAAATAACTATTATGTGTTTAATGTGTCAAAATCTAGACATCTTAAAAATGTTTTAAATGTCTTTTGATTTAATGCATGTTTTTAATATGTCCTAGTTAATACATGTTATTAATTTGTCTTAGCCTATTACATAATTTTAATATGTTTTAGCTCCAGTCGAATTAATGTACAGGTTTAGCTACTGCCGAAATTATTGTGTCTTAATTCTAATGAATTTTGCTGATTTATTAGGTGCAGCTACTGATGGATCCCGGCCGCATCATGTTACGACACAACTCAATGCCACCGAGATTGGCCCAAACTCGAGGGGCCCAAGTGCAAAATGAAGCTTTTAATTTTAGTTTGTTAATTTGGTTGCTGGAATAAGGACTTTGATTTATTTATTTTAGTTACTTTAGTTGTTATAATATGAGTCATTAATTATGTCTTGTTTATTAAATGCATCTTTAATTAATGTCTTGCATTATTGATCTACATATTTTAATTATGACATGCATTATGTGTGATACGATCGAGGCTCGGACGCCGACCAATGTTGCTGAAGATTCCTTGGAGCTTTCGAAGGGGCCGATTACTCGTGCTCGTGCTAAAAGGTTCAAGGAGGAAGTTTCGGCTCTCGTAGACAAAATATGGAGCAACGTCGTGGCTGGACAGTTTGGGAATGATGAATCGAGCAAACCATGCAACTTCCTTCGTGTTCAGCTAGCTCAGATTTAGCTCAAGGAGCTAGTCTTTATTTTACATTTGCATGTGTTAATTTGCTTGACTAATTAGCTAAAAATTGTTGCATTAAAATTAAATAAGATATTAGTTAATTTGGTTGCATCCTTTAAATTATGAATTTAATTGAGTTTCAATAAATGAGTCTGAATTTAATTCGTAATGTTTATTATGTTCTTTTAAATACAAGTAATTAATTTGTCAAGAATAAATGTTGTTTTTAAGGTTGCCTTGTTTCAACCGAATTTAATGCAAGCTTATTTAATTTGTATTAATGCAAACATGTCTTAATGAGGCTTTAAAGGCTGCTAAATTTATGGTGTCTCATTGCCCATTTAATGTGCTGATTTATTGAACTAATGGGCTAATTAATTTGTTGTAGGTTTCAATACCTTGGGCGGCATGAAGAGGAGATTGAAGGCTGCTGAACGTTGGTGTTCTCTAGGGGACTTTTGGCCAACATTAAAAGGGTGTTTGTGGGATCCCAAGTCTGGCCGTCACACTTCCCCAACATCCATTTAATTCATGCCCAAGTCTTGCTTAGCATGGGGCGGCAAACAAATGAGTTGCTGCTACTTTTTCCACGCCTCCATCGTGACTTACAAAACATTTATAGGGCTGTTGCCTATTCCCCTTCTCCATGCGCCCTTTCATCACACCAAACTCTATGTTAATGTGCCGAATTAATGCATGTGTCCAGCCGAATTTAATTCAAGATTGTTGGCTGAATTTTTTAAGGTGTTGGACAAAACAAGTCACAGATTCAAGGCCTTTTGCATGCGTGAGCTTCATTAATGTGCTGCTAGAATTTATTTCAAGAAACATCATTAAATGGTCTGTTGGTGGGTGGAATTAATGGTTTATGTGCTCATTCGTGGAGACTAAGAGGCATGGAATTAATTTGGCTGTTGCTGCTTCGTGGAGCTCAAAAGGGAGCTGATATTTGTGCCTTTCCAAGGAGCATTTTCGTGAGAAGCAATGAACAGTCTTCAAGGCTATTCAGTTAGACCAATAGCCACTTCTAGGAGCCATCCCAAGAGCTCCCAAGTTCAGCCAAAACTTGCAGGGAGATTGAAGGATTTTTCTAGAATTTTCTTATTCAATTAATGCCGAATTTTGCTTAGCTACTAAGTATATGTTTGACCATTCGGCTAGCCATTGAAATGGGCTATCAATACTTGTCATTTTCGAAAGTTGAAACACTTTTTGGAACCTTAATGAATTAGTGCCAAATTTTTGTGAGAACTCTTCTCTCAAATTTCGTCCAAAGATTCATTGACTTATCTATCTAAATTAGTGGCGTCAATTGTTTCTTTGTTAAACCGAACTTATCATGTTTTTCATGTGGCGTTTGAAACCCTTATACCGAGGTTCCTATCTCTTTAGATAGTGGGTCGAGGTCTCGTAATATCCATTCATAATCCAACTTAAGTCTTATAAGTCTTGGGTCAACCTTCATCCGAAGATTGGTTCATTCTTGACTTCAAGTTTCTATTTACCATCTATTCTCGAACTTTTCCATTTCAGTTAATCCCGAACCTTTCTATCCCGATTATTCGATAATTCCCGAACCCTTCACCTTCCTTCTATAACTGAGCCTCCCTAAACCGAAAACCTTCCATCCGTCGAGCCCATCCTTGTTCACCAACTCTTCTAAACCCAAACTTTTTGAACTTTCCCGTAATCGAGCGAAACCTTCTTGTTTAACGATCGGGCAACTTCACGACTCAGATTAATTTCAGAAAGCTGAGATCGTATCATCTGGTATCAGAGCTAATTAAACGAGAAGCCCAGACATTGGAAAACAATCCCGGGTTAGGTGCGTACTAAATTTAAAAAAAGGAAATAAAAAAATATTCGAAGTATAAAAAAAGGAATATACGAATTAAAAAAAAGAATTACGAAATATTTAAAAAAATTTAAATTAGTTTCTTTTCTTTGTTTAATTCCTGATCCTCCATCTATTCGTTCCTATCGTTCCAACCCACCACCGCACTTCTCCAAACTTATTCTTTCGTTCAGCCCACCCGTACCATAACACTTTAATCTTTGTTAACCCCTTTTGAAGCCAACCTACTAATCTAGTAGACTTGGTCATCTGAATCTTATACGAAATCACGAAAGAAGAAATGAGCGGAAAGAGGCACGAGAGTATTCATCAAAGAAAAAGCCATAAAGCGAGTGAAACACGAGTGGAGTGATTTTTCTTTGTGAGTGAACTCGTGAGCCTTGTGCAACGAAGTCATGTCTCGCGAAGAGTTCACCGAATCGGAGTTCCAATACTTGGCACAAGAAATGTGAAGAATGGTGAATTCAAAATTCGACAAGTTGCACGAAAGATTAGATCGTGTAGAAAAAGGTGCCTTCTATGAACGAGACACTTCAAGTAAAAAAAAGGACCCAAGAACCCCACGAAGGTATACCCTCGAATACTACTTGAAGAAGTCCCGACGTGAGTCCTTTTCGCCATCGATTCCGAGACAAGAAGTTGACTATGATTCTTACTCTCTCCAAGATGACGTGCAAGTTAATCGATATACCCGTTCAAAAACTTCCAAGAAAACATCCTCGAGGTATTCTTCTCGAAGAACTGCTCCCGATGACTATTCGAGAAGTGACTATTATCAAGATTCCTACTCAACGAGGCAGTCAAGAGGGAGAGAAGGAAGTTACAAGCTCGATTCTTTTCGAGGCGACGGATCAGAAAGCATGAGTTATTCGACGTTCAAAGAAATCCCGTACGAAGAATCTTACACGAAAGATCGAATGAGACTTCTATGAGAAAATGACCTCCTTCTTTGAATCAAAGACCCTTCTCTTTTCGACTCTTTTGTTACATCTACGAGTTGTAACAAAATTGAAAAAGAGAATGGAGGAAGAAAAGAAGAAAAAGAAATCGAAATAGTGAGAGAAAAAGAAAATAAAGAAAAAAATTGAAAACGAAATCGCGAAAAAAGAAAATGAAAGTGAGAGAAAAGAAAAAGAGATTGAAAAAGAACAAGAAAAAGAGAGAGAAGAAAACGAAAAAGAGTGAAAAGGAAATGAGAAAACAAGATGAGCAAGAAGAAGTGAGTGTTGATTTAACTAACTCATTTAAATTTTGTTCTTCTTCTGTTTCTACATTTTAGGTTCCCGAAGGACCGAAAGATGAACTTCAACTACAATACCTTCCTGACAAGCGACGTTTTCATATGATTGAAAAAGGTAAAATTGAATTACACAAGCCGGAAGGTAAGGAAGGTAAGTGTCCTAAAGCGTGTTCGTCTCCACCAAATTTTTCGAATGATTGTGATTATGTGGATAGCATTGTCGATTGCCATTCTTTGATTAAATGTGATGACTTAAATGATGGTAAGACGAGTTTGTCAAATCAGAAACATTGCGTTGCAAATTGTGAAAGTGAAGTAACGAATATCTGAAAAATGCAAGACTCGATAAGGGATGACGATGAATTTTCTTTTAATCCCAACCTGTTTGATTGCGGGTATTACGAGATTTGTTCATTGACTAATACGGAACCTTTGAGTTTTTGCAAATCGATTTTAAAACATGTCCAGAGTTTTGATTGCTCGATCCTGAATGTGCATAATTCTTACGGGTTTAATAAGTTTGATTTATCGAGACCATTGGTATATCTTGCCTCAAATAATCAAAATCAAGTTTTTAAACTGGGCATTTTTTTTGATTCGTTTGATGGAAAAATCAAGTATCATCAATTGTGTGCGAGAAATTCCTATTGTTTCGATACTTGGGTTGTGAGTAAGGTTGCGAAATTTGTTCATTTTGTTTTTAACTTTTATTTGCTCCTTAAACAAATTCTGTGGATGTATTTCACATTCCACCCGAAAAGGGTTGAATCGAATATGAAGCTTAGACTACACTACATGCCTACGGAGAGATGGTTTGTATTGCTCGACCAAGGTAAGCAAGATCATTGTCTTTTCGTGCATCAAGGTAAGTTTACTGAAAATGTTGATACATCTTTGTTCTCTTCGAATGTTGACAAGAATCACATTGATGACTTCGTTGATGTAAAGCATTTAGATCATGATATGCTTAATCGTCCTATTTTGCTTGTTTGTGATCTATCTGTCTTCTTGATTGATGAAAGGATTCTTACGTTTGATCATTTTGATAAATCTCGTATGAACGGGTCCATATACCGATCAATGCATGATATTGTTGTACGAAGTCGTGAGCCATGTGAAACATTTCGAATATCTGTTTGTGATGTTTATGTTTATCATCTGAACCATTATTCACTTGATGATTTTGACTTATGGAATCCATTTAGATCATATGCATGCCCTGAAGTCTTTTCAATTTTGTTGCCAACGTTTGACAATGCATTACTTCTTTTGTACAATAATTTGGTGTTGCCCATTCACATGCAATTTACTTGTTTAATGCTGCCCATATTTGGGTTGCAAGTTTGTTTGAAATCGATCTTTCTAATTCTTGGTTATCTTTTTAGGTATAGCGATTATCATCCGTCCCATTTGATCGAGGAAAGACGAGCAAGGAGAATTTTGTTCGAGGAAACCAACAGGTCGATTCGAGGACGAATAGTCTTGAAGAGGGGAGGGATGATATGACCAAGGCTCGGACATCGACCAATGTTGTTGAAGATTCCTTGGAGCTTCCGAAGGGGCCGATTACTCCTGCTCGTGCTAAAAGTTCAAGGAGGAAGTTTCGGCTCTCGTAGACAAAATATGGAGCAACGTCGTGGCTGGATAGTTTGGGAATGATGAATTGAGCAAACCATGCAACTTCCTTCATGTTTAGCTAGCTCATATTTAGCTCAAGGAGCTAGTCTTTATTTTACATTTGCATGCATTAATTTGCTGGACTAATTAGCTAAAAATTGTTGCATTAAAATTAAATAAGATATTAGCAAATTTAGTTGCATCCTTTAAATTATGAATTTAATTGAGTTTCAATAAATGAGTCTGAATTTAATTCATAATGTTTATTATGTTCTTTTAAATACAAGTAATTAATTTGTCAAGAATAAATGTTGTTTTTAAGGTTGTCTTGTTTCAACCGAATTTAATGCAAGCTGATTTAATTTGTATTGATGCAAACATGTCTTAATGAGGCTTTAAAGGCTGCCAAATTTATGGTGTCTCATTGCCCATTTAATGTGCTGATTTATTGAACTAATGGGCTAATTAATTTGTTGCAGGTTTTAATACCTTGGGCAGCATGAAAAGGAGATTAAAGGCTGCTGAACGTTGGTGTTCTCTAGGGGACTTTCGGCCAACATTAAAAGGGTGTTTGTGGGATCCCAAGTCTGGCCGTCACACTTCCACAACATCCATTTAATTCATGCCCAAGTCTTGCTTGGCATGGGGTGGCAAAATAAATGAGTTGCTGCTACTTTTTCCAAGCCTCCATCGTGACTTACAAAACATTTATAGGGTTGCTGTCGATTCCCCTTCTCCATGCGCCCTTTCATCACACCAAACTCTATGTTAATGTGCCGAATTAATGCATGTGTCCAGCTAAATTTAATTCAAGATTGTTGGCCGAATTTATTAAGGTGTTGGACAAAGCAAGGCACGGATTGAAGGCCTTTCGCATGCGTGAGCTTCATTAATGTGCTGCTGGAATTTGTTTCAAGAAAGGAACATCATTAAATGGTCTGTTGGTGGGCGGAATTAATGGTTTATGTGCTCATTCGTGGAGACTAAGAGGCATGGAATTAATTTGGTTGTTGCTGCTTCGTGGAGCTCGAAAGGGAGCTGATATTTGTGCCTTTCCAAGGAGCATTTTCTTGAGAAGCAATAAACAGTCTTCAAGGCTGTTCGGTTAGCCCAACAGCCACTTCTAGAAGCCATCCCAAGAGCTCCCAAGTTCAGTCGAACCTTGTAGGGAGATTGAGGGATTTTTCCAGAATTTTCTAATTCAATTAATGTCAAATTTTGCTTAGCTACTAAGTATATTTTTGACCATTCAGCTAGCCATTGAAATGGGCTATAAATACTTCTCATTTTCGAATGTTGAAACACTTTTTGGAACTTTAATGAATTGCTGCCAAATTTTTGTGAGAACTCTTCTCTCAAATTTTGTCCAAAGATTCATTGACTTATCTATCTAAATTAGTGGCGTCAATCGTTTCTTTGTTAAACCGAACTTATCACGTTTTTGTGTGGCGTTCGAAACCCTTTGATACGATCTGCCTCGGGGTGAATCGAGTCGTATGTGAATTGTCCAATTGTCTACGAGGAGGAATCAAGTCTTCAGAAAATAATCGGAAAAATATGGATGAGTTTGCGGAAGCTTTAGGTGAATTTGTTTAGAAGGTGGGTTTAAGTTAGGAATGTAGGTGTTTAAATGAAAGAGTCGATTTGGATAATTAAAAGGATAGGTTCAGTTTAAGATGAAGGGAAAGAAGATGGGATTCAGTTTAAGGTTGAATAAACAATGATAGGCTGATGGTAATGGAATTGGATAGATGGATAAGTGATGGTTTAGATAAATGATAGGTGATAGTTTATGGGAATGGATGAAAGAACTTAAACAAAGAATCTATTCAACACTAATAAAGTGTCACCCCGGGTTCTATATTTGTTTAAGGTGGAAAAATGGTAGTCGATGATGGACCAAGACCCGTTATCTATAAAGATAAGAACCAATGGTATAAGTTGATGGAAGAGAACGATTGACGCCACAAGCAAGAAAACTTGATAAGTCGAAATTGAAACTCGTACGAAAGATAGAGAGGAGAATAATCTCACTCAATGAACAAAAGTTCATAAAAATATATTCGAAGTTCAAAAAAGTTCAAAAAATCTTCTTTTTACAAGCTAATAACAAGTATATATAGTGTTTACATGTGGTTAGCTGAAGAGACAAATGAATTCAACTTTAATATGCATTTAAATGGCTGAAATAAAATCTAAAAACTCTTGAATTCCTCCAGCCAAATAACAGTAACTTTATGACTCCTAATGAGCTGATTAAATGAATTTGAATGCTTTAAAAATGTCCCTTGAGTTGTCATTGGCTAGCCGAAAAGTCTCCAGCAACTAATGGTGTTTTAATAGGCTTAAATGTCCATCTTGAATGCTTTTAAAATATGTCCCTTGAGTTGTCCTTGGCTAGCTGAAAAGTCTCCAGCAACTAAATAAAAATTTGTAACTCATGTGTGACCTTTAAGCTTCAAACGGTTATTGGAAGAAGAAGAGGTTCCTGCTGAAATTAATTGATGTATAATGCTTCCTTCAATTATCATAACAGCTCATTTTAATGTTGAATAATGCTTCCTTTATGTGTGTAACCGATTCTCACTTGAAAAGTCACATTAAACTATTTGTAACATCCCATAAGTGTAACGATTTCCAGCTGAAAGGTTTCCTACATTCAAACACATTAAACAGACATATTAACCACATTTAATCAATTATTAAACACTAATTTAACTTAAACACATTAAACACTTATTAAAGAAACTAATTTAACTTAACTCATTAAACACTTATTAAACACTACTTTAACTCAACACATTAAACTCTTGACTTAATAAATGAACTAGAAGTTAAGACTTCAATTAATGCAGCAACTAGTTAATTTATGGAAGCAGAATTAAACTAACTTAAATACTTTATTAAATGAACTAAAAGTTAAGAATTAATGCAGCAACTAGTTAATTTATGAAAGCAAAATTAAACTAACCTAAACTCATACTTCATTAAGAAATCCTAGTAACTAGATTAATTACTAAGCCTCTTATTAAACACAACTTATTTATTTAAACTAAACACCTTTATTTAAAGCTAATTTAAAAGTTTTAATGCAGAAAAATAAAAGTGCATGAATTAAATCAAACTAAACAAAAACTGAATGAAATGAATGTGAACTTAAACAGAGCTTAATGAGCTGAGATGAACTCATGTGAGCTGAACCACATAGGAAGGAAGTTTAATTAAGCTGAAATTGAGCTGGAATCAACTTCATTTTGCACTTTGGCCCCTCGAGCTTAGGCCATTCTCGATGGCGTCGGATGGAGTCGAACCATGATGCGACCAGGATCGCATCACCCTTGTACCGAGGTTCCTATCTCTTTAGATAGCGGGTCGAGGTCTCGTAATATCCATTTGTAATCCAACTTAAGTCTTATAAGTCTCGGGTCAACCTTCATCCAAAGACTGGTTCATTCTTGACTTCAAGTTTCTGTTTACCATATATTCCCGAACTTTTCCATTTCAGTTAATCCCGAACCTTTCTATCCCAATTATCCGATAATTCTCGAACCCTTCACCTTCCTTCTATAATCGAGCCTCCCTAAATCGAAAACCTTCCATCCGTCGAGCCTATCCTTGTTCACCAACTCTTCTAAACCCGAACTTTCTAAACTTTCCCGTAATCAAATGAAACCTTCTTGTTTAACGATCAGGCAACTTCACGACTCGGATTAATTTCACAGAACCGAGATCGTATCAATGTGTTATGCATTTAGTAAAGTCATGCATTATGTAACTCTCATGATAGTTAAGTTTGCATCATAAATTAACATGCATTATGTAACTCCCATGTTAGTTTAAGTCTACATCATTAATTTAAGTCATGCATTAAGTAACTCATTTGTTCATTAAGTTTGCATCTTAATTAAATCATGCATTTAAGCATCATAGTTGTTTGAGTTAGTTTATAAGTGTGTTATTTAATTTGACTGTTATTTTTTTAATGCATGAGTTATAGTGTGTTTATTTTTATTTTTATTTTATTTTTCTCAAATAAATTGAATGTGTGTTTGCTGTAGGAAAGATCGAAAGGCTGGTGCATATTTGGAACGTTTTTTGTGGATATTGAAGCACTCAAAGCTCATTATGGTGGCTTTTCAAATGGACCAAAAGTGACTCTTCAAGTCTGATCAGTTTCATGCGCTCAAAGCTAGTTATGATGCCAATTAAGGAGATGAATACACAAGCATTAAGGCATTTGGTTAAGGGGAAAATGAAAGGACATCAAGCAGCACATTTAAAGGACCGTTAAGCCTTCATCAAGTGAAAAGGAATGACTTTTCATCTATGCATGAATCAAGTGAAATGACATGACTCTTTGGCTACCCAAGGCTGATTTAATAAAGGAATTAAAGTCATTTGGCTATTCAAAACGTTGAACTCTTCCAGCGCAAGTAATCAACTCATTTATTCAGCTGAATTGGAACATTAAATCATGTTAAAAGTTGTTGTTACTTAGGGCTAGAATTTCAAGAGTTTTTATTTATTGATTAAGCTTTATTTCAGCCATTAAACATCACATTAAAGCTGAATTCATGTGACTTTTTAGCTAGCCTCATGTGTAACATCCTGGATTTTAGGGTTCTATATTTAATGTGTGTTGTGTGTGTATGCTATGCTCGGTATGTTAATTTGGTGTGTTTGGGGGTCCAAGGAAGGCTAGGGTTTAAGCCTGAGTCTTGGTGAAAATTTTTCTTTTAGGCACTTTAGGGGAGAGCTAGCTAAGGCAGGCCTTAAGGGTAATTAATTGTGTTTTGATGACACAAGTAAAGAGTTAGGAAAGTGGCAAGGAGGCGCCACTTAGAGTGCTAGAAGTGGCGTCACAAGGGGGGAAGCGGCAGAGAGAAGGGGTTCGAGTCGCGTCGTCAGTAATGTGGAGTTTTATTTTATTTTTTGTGCCTAAGGAGCTTGGGTGATGGATTCGGCAAGGACACTATCCACATTTATTCACATATAAAATTATGCAATTATGAAGCCCAACCCAGCCTAGGGTCCATCCTCTACACACCCCCGTATCCAGCCTACCACACACCAGGGGATTATTAAATCACCCTCCCCTTTTTACTCCAATATGGCAACGAATGCCGTCCACGCGAACTTAATCGCAAATAATCCACAACGCGACATCAGTCAACGTCAATCCACGATGTAGCCGAAGCTATCATCAAAACCACGATGAGCACAAAGCCATCAGTAACCACGATATGGCACATAGCCTATATCAACCACGATGAGGCACAGAGCCATTCATCAAACCACGTACTCGAAGTACACCCTGTCCTTCTTTCATATTCATATCCCACCCATGCACATGCAACATAAAATAATGCCATGATAATGCATGTACATGTTATTTAACATATTATCACATATTCATAACAATAGTCACATTTCATCAGATTTGGTACTTACCGGATTATTGACATACCCCATGAGGGTATCCATATCACAATTTCCACTGCACTAGTTAGTACATTCATAGCACATACACAATATCACATACATAACATAACCCGAAAAACAGTAGGCTAACTACACACCTTACTATTTAGCGAAATCCTTAGCTACTTGAATTTAACACGATCCCGGAACTTCCTTATGCCTGTCGATATCCTCCTTACTTATTCAAATCTCGAATACTTGCTCTACTTCTGTCGACTTGCCCCCTAATTAACCATAATACAAATCCGTCACATTTAAACCCAAATATGGCCTATGGCCGAATATCACATAACACTTACCTAACTTACCAAATCCCGAAAAGTTGATACTTGTTCCTTGAGTAGTCGAAAACCCTACACACCATATGTCAGATTCGGCTTTAATTCATAAATCCATAAACATGGCCCTTCGCCGAAACTATCATGGCTTACCTTGAAAGATCGAACCCAAGAACCTCCTTTGATACTGCTTTAACATTGGCAGTACACAAAAGAAACACCTTCCATGGCACTATGCCATTCGACTATGCAAGGTTTGGCTAAGCCTTCAAATGATGATGGAGAGGTCGGCCACAAGAGAAAGGTATATTCGGCTAACACCAATTAAAAGAAGAAGTTTGGGGGAGGGATATAGGTTCGACCAAGCTAGCAAATAAAGAAGAAGAAGAGTTTGAAGAACTTTGGCTATGGTGACAAGGAAGGTTCGGCTTCAATTTAGAAAAGAAGAAAAAGGAGAGAATTCTCTTGACTTTAAATTTCGGCAATGGAGATTAAAAGATGAATAACAATTTCGGCACTTATCCCTCACACCCCACAACAGAATATGCAAGCCCCTAGAGTCCAACAAACGGCCACCACATCCCCACTTATCAAATCCCAATTTAAACTCCTATTTTAACTCTTTATCACCTTAACAAATAAAATAAAACATAACCCATCACATTATCTCTTATCACTTAATAAAATAAAATAAATAAAATAAGGCCACCATTATCTTCTTATCATCCATTAAAATAAACAAAAATAAAACCAACCTTTATCTTATCTAGCCAAAAATTAAAAGGAGAAATAAGCTCAATCCTCATCTAATTGAAAGTCCCATGTGCCGTCCACTGCTCCTTCTCCCTAACGCCAGAATGCAAAATAAAAACACTCCCCTTGCTGCCCACAAGCCTCGAACCCGAGACCTGCTGGACCTGCTTGAGGCGTCACCTGCCCAAGCCTTAAGTGGCGCCTTGCAGCCACTTTACCAAGGAATTTCTTATGTCCAAAAATGCCTACAAATTTCCTTAAAGCCTTCTTAGCCCAGTTCCCCTTTTTGGCGCAAAAATAAAAGTCTCTAATGCATCCCACGTTGCTCGAACCTCTTCCCTCCTGCACTCCCTTTGACGCAAGCCTCCAAGCCCCTAAGGTAGCGTCCCAAGCCACTTTACCAAGGCACTCTTTGTGCCATAAACTCCACACAAATTCTCTTAAAGACCTCTTTCACCTAGCTCCCCTTTCTGACTTAAAATCCAACATTTTCCCAAAGCTTCCACCTTTATTCTAGAGTTCTAAAAACCCTTAAAACACATCCAAACATACTTGAAGCCTACTAACTCTTGAGTTATGCTCCAAACGCATAACCCCTAATCTAGGATATTACAATGATGCAATCCTGGTCGCATCATGGTTCGACTCCATCTGAAGCCATCGAGAGTGGCCTAAGCTCGAGGGGCCAAAGTGCAAAATGAAGCTGATTTCAACTCATTTTTAGCTCAATTAAACTCCCTTCCTATGTGGTTCAGCTCACATGAGTTCATCTTAGCTCATTGAGCTTGGTTTAAGTTCACATTCAGTTCATTCAGTTTGTGTTTAGCTTAATTTAATTCATGCATTTTTATTTTGCTGAATACAAACTTTTACACTAAATATTAGCTTTAAATAAAGGTTTAGTTGAAATAAATAAGTTGTGTTTAATGAAGCATGAGTTTAAGTTAATTTAATTTTGCTTCCATAAATTAAACTAGTTGCTGCATTAATTGAAGTCCTTACTTCTAGTTCATTTAATTAAGTAAAGTGTTTAATGTGTTAAGTTAAATTAGTGTTTAATAAGTGTTTAATGTGTTAAGTTAAATTAGTGCTTAATAAGTGATTAAATGTGGTTAATATGTTTGTTTAATGTGTTTGAATGTAGGAAACTTTTCAGTTGGAAACCGTTACACTCATGGGCTGTTACAAAGAGTTTAATGTGACTTTTCAAGTGAGAATCGGTTACACACATAAAGGAAGCATTATTCAACATTAAAAGGAGCTGTTATGATAATTGAAGGAAGCATTATACATCAATTAAATTCGGCAGCAGCCTCTTCTTCTTCTAATAACCGTTTGAAGCTTAAAGTCACACATGAGTTACAAATTTTTATTAAGTCGTTGGTGACCATTTGGCTGCTAAGAGAGCATGAAACCAAGCATTTAAATTCATTTAATCAGCTCATTTAGAGTCATAAATTTTCTGTTATTTGGCTTGGAGGAACTCAACAGTTTTTATTTATTAATTAGATTTTATTTTAGCCATTTAAATGCATATTAAAGCTGAATTCATATGACTCTTCAGCTAACCACATGTAAACACTATATATACTTTGTTATTAGCTTGTAAAAGAGGACTTTTGATGCTTAATGAAATTTGTGAGTTATCTACTCTCTTTATTATTCAAGGTTCAAATTGACTTATCTAGTAGCTAATGGAATCAATCTGACTTGTTTCGAACTTATCATCCATTTGGGTGTGGCGACCTTTATACCGAGGTTCCTATCTTGCTAGATAGT
Organism: Gossypium australe; assembly: GCA_005393395.2. Taxonomy (NCBI): domain Eukaryota; kingdom Viridiplantae; phylum Streptophyta; class Magnoliopsida; order Malvales; family Malvaceae; genus Gossypium; species Gossypium australe. The sequence goes on along the minus strand of CM016618.1, from coordinate 48,800,885 downwards.
GGGTCGAGGTTTTATCCAATTTCGTATTTACCTTTTGAAACGTATAAGGCTCGGGTCCTTAGTTCCTATTAAGGGTTCTTTCTTGTTTCAGCTAATTATCCATTTAACCATCTCTTTTCTTTGTTTTTAAACCACTGCCATTTTATTTAATCGATCCAATTTTCCACTTTAAACAAATCAAGCGAAACTCCTTCGTAGACGATCGGGTAATTCACATACGACTCGACTCACCCCGAGGCAGATCGTATTAGGGTGAATGGTAGAAAATGATGTACCTGATTGGGATGACAAGAAAAGTATCAATACAAAGAGAATAAAATTTAACACACTTTTTTTTATAATTTTTATTTTTTTGTCGATTTTTTTGTTTTCTTTCACCAAATGAATTACAATGAACAAAATGAAATACAACTTACAAATTTTATTTTTTTTGAATTTTTTTGATTTTTTTACTTACGAACTAGTCTTCGTTGTGTTCTTCGATCTTCGGAGCTTCTCGATTCTAGCTCTGATACCAAATGATACGAATCCACCTCAGGCTGAGTCGAGTCATATGTGAGATACCCGATCGTCTACGAAGAAGTATCGTTCGATTTGTTTAAAGAGAGAAAATGGTTGGATTTAAGTAAATGGTAGCAACTTAGGTCGGAGAAAATAGATGGATGAGTGGAATGATGGTCGAAACAAGAAAGAACCCTTAATATAGGATTAAGGATCCGAATCTTATATGTTTCAAAGGAATGACTGAGTTGGATAAAACCGAGACTCGCCTATCTAGCAAGATAGGAACCAACGGTATCGGATTGAATGCCACACCCGAATTGATGATAAGTTCAGAACAAAGTCAGATTGACGCCACTAGTTACTAGATAAGTCAATTTAAACCTTGAAGAATAATGAGAGTGGATAACTCACAATAAGAAAATTTCATTAAGGATCAAAAGTCCTTGAATGCTTAGAACTCTTTTTAATGATGTATAAAGCCTCCTTTGTAACAACCCCCTCTTATGTAACTGAAAACACTTGAAAAGCCACCTTATTGAATGTGTAACAGCTTTGAAATGTAATGGTTGTGAGCTAAAAAGGCACCTGTAATTAACACATTAAAATGAACTTATTAAACATAATTAAACACTAATTAAACTCAAACACATTAGACACTTGAGTTCAATAATTTAACTAAAAACAAAGACATCAATTAATGCAGCAACTAGTTTAATTAAAGAAGCAAAAATTAAATAAACTTAACTCATGCTTTATTAAATTATCCTAGTAACTAGATTAATTAAATAAGCATCTTATTAAATGAAGTCCAATAAAACTCAAATAAATAAACTAAAATAAGTTGAATTAAAACCAGTAACTCATTTATTAAACTAACGTGCTTAAATGCATGGTTTTAAAATGCAAACTAAATGAACAAATGAGTTACATAATGCATAACTTTATTAAATGCAGAACACATAAATTGCAAGTCTAAAATTAAAAAAATATATACAAACTTATTAATTTAAATAAAACTATATTAAATTAAAAAGTCCTTAAGAACATTGGCCCAACAATCAATCAGGCCTATGAGATGTTTCATCTTGCACTTGGGCCCCTCAAGTTTAGACCATTCTCGTTGTCAGCGGTTTGTGTTGAAACAAGATACGACCAGGTTCGTATCACTCGCGGCAATTGAGTTTTCATGTTATGCCATAGTGTGGTGGGACCAACTTGTAACGAGTCGAAGATAAAATGGAGAAAGACCCATCTCTACTTGGGGAGAAATGAAATCAATCATTCAGAAAGGATTTATTCCATAGTACTACCATCGGGATCTTTATCAACGACTTCAAAACCTTACTCAAGGTAATAGAAGCATTAAAGATTATTATAAAGAGATGGAGATAGCGATGATCTGAGCTGATATCGAGGAGGATCGAGAAACAATGGCTAGGTTCCTTGCGGGTTTAAACCGTGACATCACCAACATAGTTGAACTACAACACTATGTTGAAGTGATGGATATGGTCCACGATGCTAGCGCGCCCAGTGAATCCCGTCAGTCAAGTCTCCTTAGTCGAGCCTTGCATAGTTGACAAGCTGATCCCAGTTCGTTTCCAGCTCCACGAGCTCCGTCTAGTTCAAATTCAGCTCATTTGAGCTTGAATCAAGTCAATACTTTAGTCTTCAATTAAATGCATTTTTAGTTAATGTCATGCATTGTGTAACTCCTATGTTAGTATAAGTCTACATCATTAAATTAAGTCTTGCATTAAGTACTCATTTGTTTATTTAGTTTGCTTTTCAAACCATGCATTTAAGCATCTTAGTTTAATTAATAAGTTCTTTTGTTGAACTTCATTTAATAAGCGTTGCTCTTAATTAATCTAGTTCCTAGGAATAATTGATGTATCTTTAATTAACTAGTTGCTGGAATAATTGATGCATAGTTCATTTACCTAAGTTAAGTATTAATGTGTGTTATGTTTAATAAGTGATTACATGTGTTTAATAAGCTCATTTTAATTTATTTATTGCAGGAGTCTTTTCAAGTCATAATCGTTACATTACAAGGGCTGTTACACATTAAATAAAGTGACTTTTTAAGTCATTTTTGGTTACAAATGAAGTGGCTGTTACAAGGGATGTTTTATACATCATTTAAAGGAGGTTTAAGGAGCATTTAATCATCCAAATTAATTTTGGCAGCAACCTTTCCACTACCAGCTGTTTTTGCCATTTCAAGGGTTATTTCAAGCATTCAAACATCATTAAGAAGCTGATTAAGAAGATGGTGTCCATTCGGCTGACCAAGGGCTAACTCAATAGTCATTTTTCAAGCACTTAAAGTAATTCATTCAGCTAAATTAAAGTGAATTCAAGGATGGCGTTATTTGGCTCAAGAATGTGAAAAGACTTGAGTTAAATTTCAACTTTTAATTGACACATTAAGTTGAATGTTTGTAACCATTCAGCTAGCCTAATTTAACACTATAAATAGGTGAAATCAGCCTTTGTAAAGGAGCTTTGATCTTTTTGCTTAGTTTGAAAACATTATTGAACTTATATGAAATTTGTGAGATTTCTTCCTCTCATATTTCGTTGAAGAACTCGTTGGCTTATCTAGGTCATTAGTGGTGTCAACCTGCCTTCTTCTTTATCCTGGACTTATCACTATCAAATAGTGTGGCGTTCACCCTTATACCAAGGTTCATACGTTGCTAAGTAGCGGGTCAAGGTTCTCCTATACTCCATCCGATCATCTTGAAAACTTATAAGCATTTGGGTCAATATTTTCTAATATTGGTTCATGTTTCTCCAAAATTGAACCTATACATATTGTTCACAACTATAAACCCCTTTTTTGAACCCTTAAATATAGCTTCCGCCATCATTTTACCTAAAGATATTTTCTTAAAAAGAGCCGAACGATACTTCCTCGTAGACGATCGAGAAAATTCGCATACAACTCAACTCACCCTGAGACGGATCGTATCAGTCCACATGGCGATTAAGGTTGAAAAATAACTCAAGCGAAAAGGAGTTAGTCGATCCTATGCCAATCCTTAAACCAACAAATGGAGTCAAGGAGTTCACAAACCCCCTATTTGAACAAAGGAGCTGATTGTACCAGCTAAATCTAATCAGCCCATTGGTGAGTCTAGTCGCAATAAAAATGAGCAAGTGCCAAATCGCACGAGAGACATAAAATGTTTCAAGCGTCAAGGCCGAGGGCACATAGCAAGCTAATGTCCTAATCGATGTATTATGGTAATAAGGGCCAACGATGAAATCGAATCTGAGGAGGAGGATGAAAATGAGCCTGAAGTACCATCCGATGATGATGAAGAACTAGAGTTACCTATTGAAGGAGAAATTCTTGTGGTGAAGCGAAGCCTTAGCGTCCTAAGTGTTGAAACTAATCAACAAACGGAGAATATTTTCTACACCCGATGCCACATCTAAGGCAAGGTATGTAGTATGATTATTGACGGTGGAAGTTGTACTAATGTAGCTAGCAACATGCTGGTGGAAAAGCTCAATTTGGCCACAACCAAACACCCAACTCCATATAAATTGCAATGGTTGAATGATGGAGGTGAGCTTAAAGTAATGAAGCAAGCTGTGGTAGCATTTTCCATCGAAAAGTTCCAAGACGAAGTGGTGTGCAATGTAGTTCCCATGCACGCGAGACATCTACTTTTGGGGTGTCCATGGCAGTTTGATAGGTGCGTGATCCATGATGGATATACAAATCGATACACATTCAAGCATCGAGGCAAAAATGTAACTTTAGCCCCATTGACTCCAAAACAAGTGTACCAAGATCAATTAAAATTGAAATAAAAGAAAGAAAAAGTACAAGAAAAAAAGGTTGAAAAAGAGAAAGAAAAGAAAAATGAAAAAGAAAAGGAAAAAGTGAGGGAGAAGAGGAAAAAATACGAGAGGAACATGAAAATTAAAAAGAAAATAAGAGTGGAAAAATGAGCGTATTTGCGAGGGAAAAAGAAATTCAAAAGTCCTTGTTGATGCGCCAGCCTGTGTTTGTACCTTTGTACAAGGAGTGCTTATTTGATGTTAACGAACTTGATAACTCTTTACCTTTGTTTGTTGTTTCATTGCTTCAGGAATTCAAAGATGTTTTCTCGAAAGAAGTGTCTAGTGGGCTGCCTCCTATCCGAGGCATTGAACATCAAATCGATTTCATTCCCGGGGCTACAATTCTGAATCAACTAGTTTACTGAAGCAACCCCGAAGAAACTAAGGAGTTACAACGACAAGTAGCTGATTTAATGGAGAAAGGATACATACGAGAGAGCTTGAGTCCATGTACGGAGCCCGTTCTGTTGGTGCCTAAAAAGGATGGTTCATGGAGGATGTGCATAGATTGTCGAGCTATCAACAAGATTACTTTCAAATACCGTCATTGATATAGTCCCAGCTTCGAGATGAATTCGAGCTATATATGTTGTTGCCCAGTCGTAAATCAAGAAATACGAAAGTTGAAGTAGAAAAGAACAATTTCTGTGAATTAGACTAAGTATAGTACTAAGGGAGAAAGAGAGTAAGGTAGTCGAATAAGTCTAAGTAGAAGACATTCGGGTTTAGCTCGGGTTTGGAAGGGTACTTGGAAAGTGATTTCGGTTTATGGAAGAATAGGGTCAATGCGATTTGTTTCGGGAAGCTGGGAGTCGAATGTTAGGTACGAAATGGTATAAGGAAATGGTTTGGAAAAAGGGTTGATTGTTTTAGCTAGGTAGGAAATGGTTTCGATTTTAGAAGATGGATGAATTTAAGGCGAATGAAAGTTGGTACGAAATGGTTTTAAGAATCAAATATGAACCAACACCAAATTGGTATTGACCCAAAATGTTTATACAATTCTTAAGGTTCGGGATAGAAGGAAATTTGACCTTGACCTACTATTGGAAAAGGATAGGAACCTCGGTATAAGGATGGATAAAAAGGAACGGTTGAAGCCACTAGCTCACTAGATAAGCCAACGACTCCTAATCGAAATTGGAGAAAAGTGCCTCACAAATTTGGTAGAATAACATTAAGAATTTGCCAAAAGTTTTTTTACAATTGAAAATGTTCAACTATTTATAGTCCTAAAGAGCTAGCTGAATAGACATGCTTAATGTCTAAGCAAATTTCAGCCATGTATCAACTAGATTAATTTAGAATTAAGCCCTCTAAGTTGCTGTCCACGTTCAACCAAAGAACTCCAAAAATCTTCTTCTAGAACTTCCTAGGTGCAGCCGAATTTAATGAAAAGAAAAGGGAGCTGAAATGCATTTCAAAATTCAGCCTTGGGACTTGAATGATGAGCCTTGGAAATCTGGATGGGCATGCAATAATCTAGGCACCTTGGGGACGTGAATAGCCATCCCAAACATCCATGCTAGCCTTTAAATGCTGCCCATGCATGGAGAAGCAAACCAACAGCATATTTAATTCAACTCCTTAAATGCTGTCCCCTTTTACATTCACGAAGCAATCAGCCCTCTTTATGTCCTTGTTATTCACGAAGAGAGCCTTGAAGAGCTGAAGCATCCAGCCTATTTATTGCCGTCCAAAGCATGCTGGTATTGGTGCTTGGTAAAACTCAAAAGCCTCGGTGGAATGTGAAGAGTATTTACCACGCCTAGGAAAAAGACATCAGTAGCTAAATGCCTTAATTAGCGTCCCAAGCCATGCACCAACACTTCAATAAATGATGTCTTAGCATGCTACCGCCCAAGCTTGCTTAATGGCCTTAAATGTCATCCATTTAAGCACCTGCACATTAATAAATTCGGCACATTAATTTCTAGCAACTTAAGACAACATTTAAACCATGTTTTGGGATGGACAAATTAAATAATAGTTCGTTATTGCTTACATTAAATTTTGGCTGGAGTTTAAGACACTTTAAATGAGCAATTCGGCTCCTAAGCTAGACATATTAAATATTATCTATTAATTATGTGCTAATTAAGACATATTTAAGCTTATTTAAATGTAGCAAAATATTTAAAATAAATAATTATCATGTCCAAATTTTATTTAATATTTTTCAGCTTATTAACTAGCTAAGGCTGAATGGCCATAAGGAGCTCATCATGCACGCATGAGCTAGAAATGAGCTAAGGTAAGCTCGTGAGCTGGTTTGTTGTTGAGTTGGAGCTCGGATGTTGGCTTGGAGCTAAAGTTGAGCTCGGTATCTTGGACATGAGCTTGTAGCAATATGCGACATGAGCTGGAAGTGGAGTTCGAGCTAGTTTTAGTATCGTCCCAAGCTTGCTGAACTAAATCTCCAATAGCATCATTAAATTGCTTCACACAAGCTCTTGTAATCAGGTCTCGAGGTAGCACGATCGGGTCTCGGGTTGAACTTGGCTCATGATAGGGCGTGCCCGCATCATCCTCCCCCTCTTGAGAATGACTTGTCCTCAAGTCAGTACCTGCATCAAACGGAGTTAAGTCAGCCACATTGAAACTAGCACTGATGTTGTACTCACCTGGCAAATCAAGCTTATATGAGTTCTCATCGACTAACTCGATGATTTGAAAGGGACCATCTCCTCGTGGTGACAACTTAGATCTACGACGAGTCGAAAATCTCTCTTTTCTCATGTGCATCCAGACCCAGTCTCCGGGTTCAAATACAACATGCTTCCGCCCTTTGTTGGCTCGTTAGACGTATTGCTCGGTCCTCACTTCAATGTTCTCGCATACCTTACGGTGTAATTCCTTGACATATTTTTCCTTTTTCCTAGCATCGGAATGAACAAACTTATTGTTAAGTAAAGGTAATAAGTCAAGAGGAGTGATAGGATTAAACCCGTAAATAATCTCAAAAGGAGAAAACTTAGTCACTGAGTGGATAGTTCGGTTGTAAGCGAACTCGATGTGGGGTGGATAGTCTTCCCACGTCTTGAGATTCTTCTACACTAACACTCGCAACAAAGTCGATAAGACTCGATTCACCACCTCAATTTGTCCATCCGTCTGAGGATGAAAAGTGGTCAAAAACATCAATTTTGTCCTGAGCTTTCTCCATAGAGTCCGCCAGAAATGACTTAAGAACTTCACATCTTGATCAGATACAACTGTCCTCGTAACTCCATGCAATCGAACAATTTCCCTAAAAAATAAATTAGTAATATGCACGGCGTCGTCAGTCTTAGCACAAGAAATAAAATGAGACATTTTAGAGAAACAGTCAACTACAACAAAGATTGAGTCCTTCCCTGTTTTAGATCTCAGTAATCCAAGGATGAAATCCATGGATACGTCAGCCCAAGGAATGTCCAGAATAGGAAGGGGCGTGTATAAACCATGAGGTTGAACTCGTGATTTAGCCCGTTTACAGGCTATGCAATGTTCGCAGATTTGTTCGACATCCTTTCGCATCCCTGGCCAAAAGAAATGTTCTTGAAGGGTTAACATCATTTTGTCTCTTCCGAAGTGACCTATAAGGCCACCACTATGCACCTCCAACACGAGCAACTCTCGAATAGAGCCTTGCAGTATACATAACTTGTTCTCATTGAAGAGAAATCCTTTGTACCTGTAAAACTTATCAAAGGCACCATTTTTGCAAGCATTGTATATATTTCCAAAATCATCATCATTAACATACAAGTCCTTCATATGATGGAAACCAAGCAGTTTAGAGTCAAGAAATGTCAATAGAGTGTACCTCCGAGATAGGGCATCAGCCACTACTTTTTCTTTACCTTTCTTGTACTTAATTACATACGAAAATGACTCTAAGTACTCAATCCATTTAGCATGTCATTTGTTATGCTGGCCTTGATGTACTTAAGTGCTTCATGATCTGAGTGAATGATGAACTCCTTTGGTCTTAAGTAATGTTGCCATGTTTTGTAACATCCTAAAAATTTGAGTATTGATATGTTGCATGTCTTTGGTGTTTAGCTTGTGAATGATTTTTTTTTGTGTGCCTATTAGAGTCTTGAGGAGGCTCGGGGTTATTTGGAATTAGAATAAATTTTAGTAAAGAGAATTTACTGTAGAGGAATCAGTTGACTTTGAAGTTTAAGTTAATTAAGTGATAAAAGATAGCATAAGTTGAGCTATTGGTAAAGTGGTTATGCGCAACATGTATGGTCTTGAGGGCAGAGGTTCGAATCTCCTAGCATGCAAATTGTGAGCATTTATTTTTTGCTTTGTCCTACATGTGTCGGCCAAGCATCATTTATGGATAAGTTGGACAAACTCTTTTATGGTATGGTGGCTAAAGGTTATGGCAAGCTTGAATTAAGGGATAGAATTAACTTGATTTTGGGGATAGGATTTTAAAGCTTTGGAAAGTAGAGGATCATAAGGCATGATACAAGGAAGTTGTCTTGGAAACTTTTGCATGGCCATTTTGACCATGTATTTGGACGGCATTATGGACAAAAGGGGGGAGCCGAAATTTGGTGGTTAGTTTGGGGTAGGATGGTAGCTTGTTAGAATTCTTTTGGTCATAATTTTTGCTCATCCAAAACATCTTTCCTCTCATTTCCTTTCTCTCATAGCCGAATGTGTCTTTAGCTTGGGGAAAACAACTTTGTTGGGTTTCATTTAGGCATTTTCTTTTTAACCATTTGGTCATTTTTGCTTATCACTCTAGTATCCCATTGTGTGCCTTTCTCCTAGTGCCGAAACTACCAACACAAAAAGCCATTCCTTTTTCTTTTTTCTCCCCCATTGCTGAATGCATATTGTTCCTAAACCCATCTCTTTTCTCCTTCTCTTTTCTTCTCTTTGAAAACAAATTATAACACCTTCTCTCCATTCTCTTTTCTTCTCCATTTTTATTTATCATTCAAACACTTTCTCCATCTTTTTCTCCCCATGGCCGAATGGTACTAATCCCATTTTCTCCAATTTTTTCTTCAAAGCTGAATCTTTTATTCATCTACATGGTCTTGTTGATTATTCTTTCAACCCTCGTTTAAGCAATAGTGTGATAGTGGAGTGCCGAATCACCATCTCGTCAAAGTCATCTTGAAGTTATTAAGTACGGATCATATCTTTCAAGGTAAGGGTTCTTATCAAGGAGTTACATATTACTCGACATATTAATATAGATGGGTTATTAATTGATTTCGTTTTAGGGGACGTTATCGCTTGTTTTTCATCTTGTGGAACAAGGATATTTCATGGTAAGCCAATCTCACCCATAAAATTGTTAGTCATAAATTCCGATATATTAATTAGTCGAACTAATGATCTTTTGTCAATGGAGGCAATCAAGATAGGGACGAAAAGGGTGGTAAATAGTGTTCAGAAGAGGGGCAGTTCCGTTATTCCCCCTAAATTTAAGCGAAGGGCTGTTTCGGGAATCCGAGATTTTCCACCGGGTTGTGGACCCTCATCTGAGGAAAACCAGTTATTTGAAGTCGTTTGTACTCCTGAGCCTTTGTTTGTTCATGGTTATTCAACGGGTAGCGAACAAACGATTGGGGGAAACCGCATATAGAAGTTGTTCGAAATTCTAAGGGTAAAAGTCTAGATCGTTATTTCTAAGAATAGATTTATAAATAGTATTAGTGTTCTAAATTATCGTGATGCGTATTTAGGTATCGACGAACAGGAAAGTATAGTTCTCACCGTAATCAGGTGTGTAACTTCACTCTTATATTTCGAGTTGGATGTTATATCGTAAACATTAGGATAAAAATCGTAAAGATGGAAAAATCAGAAAATACGGCATAATTAACACTTTTGTGTTAATGCATGAAATCGGGTTATAAGTTGTGAAAATTACAAAATCGCCCTTGATGGGTTAATTTGATAACTAGTAAGATTTTTGTGATATATGGGCCAAAAACTGCTAGATCGATGTATGGGCCAAAAACTGCTAGATCGATATATGGGCCAAAAACTGCTATATTGATACATGGGCCAAAAACTGCTAGATTGTTAAATGGGCTAAAATGCTATTTTGCCTAATGGGCCAAATTGATAAATTGAAATATGGGCCAACTTGTAAAATGGGCCTTTTGTTAAATTTATCATGTGAATATATTATTATGTTTCATTTACAAACATGATTGCATGGGTTGGGAAAATTGATGAAGAGAAGAAAGGCCTGTTGCCAAAAATCTAGTTCGGGTGGCTTTGCCACAATCTAGTTCGGTGGTGCACCACAAAATTATTAAAATGGCTTTATGCCTGCGATTGGTGTGTTGACGGGGTGGGTTGACTTGATCCCCACAGGTGTGTTGGTTGGTACGGGTGGTGTGTAGCGGATGGAAATTTAGGTTTGGTTAGGAATTTCATTCTACATGTAATTGTATTATTTTGTTTTTAAATCTGTAATGGGCTCAAGCCCAATATAATGTCTTGATGACTTGGCCCAGTGGAATTGATGAGTAAGATACACATTGAGTTCTAAGTAACTCACTCTGTTTTCTCATCCTTCTCAGGTAATGACAATTGATGGAGGCTTGGGCCAGGAATGTCTTCGTGGAGGCAATACTTTGAATCTGGGTTTTATAAACTATGAATTTCAATTAAGTATATTTAGTTAATTACTATTTTGGGTATGATGTAATAAGGCCTCTATTATTATTATATTGTGGACTTTTATGTGTGGATGGATTTAATTATGCTTTAGACTTTTAATTTGGGCTAATATTATTTTTAATAATGTTTCTTTAAATATTCTTGTTTTCAAACTCTTTTGAACTCTTTATAAAAAACTATTTTAAAGTTTTTAACAATTAATTTCTAAATTTTAAGATTTCAAACAAGTACTTCCTTATTCATCGATTTTAAATCAAATTCTTGGTTTTTACTAAATTTTCACTTCAAAAGAAAAGTTTTGTAGAACTGTTTTATCTAAATCATTAACTAATTTAAATGGATGTTTGTATTGTGTGACAAACCAAATCTCGTCTTTACGCATAGGCCTAGTTTGGGGTGTTACATGTTTCGAGTGATCGAATCAAAGCACACATCTCCTTGTCGTACATGGGATAGTTGAGGGCGGCTCCATTTAGTTTTTCACTAAAGTATGCCACCGGCCTTCCGTCTTGGGTCAACACGGCTCCGATCCCTACACCTGAAGCATCACACTCAATCTCAAAGGTTTTAGTAAAGTCAGGAAGGGATAATAAAGGGGCTTTTACAAGACACTCTTTAATCGAGTTAAAAGACCGTTCTTGCTCGTCAGACCAATGGAATGCTGAATTTTTCTTAATCACGCTGGTTAAAGGTGCGGCTATTGTGCTGAAATTGGGCACAAATCGATAGTAAAAACTAGCCAATCCATGGAAACTCCGAACTTGGCTGATAGCCGTTGGGCGTGGCCATTCTTGGATGGCTCGTACCTTCTCTTGATCTACCTCCAGGCCTTTTGCACTCACAACATAGCCTAGAAAAACAACCTTATCAGTACAAAACAAACACTTTTTAGGGTTAGTGTACAATACCTCTTTTCGTAAAGTTTCCAAGATCGCGCGCAAGTGTTCTACGTGCTCCTCCAATGATAGAGCACGCCCGAGGCGCCAACGATTTTTTTAAATTTATGGAGCTCGTTATTAGCTCACTCTTAGCTCATTTTAATTATTTAATTGTTGGAATAAAAATTAGTTAACTTAGTTTGAGTTAATTAAATTTCTGGAATAAATTTAATTAATTTAAGTTAAGTTAATTAAATAATTTAGTCAAGCATTAATATGCCCTAGTATTGCGTGTTTTAATGTGTTTATGTTAGCCATAACCAAATTTAATATGTCTTGTTTAAGACTATTAAATTTGTTTTAGATTAGTTTATTCATTAATTAAGGTGTCTAATTTTTATTAATATTTGTTTCATCTGAACATACATTTGAATTAAATTGGTTCTAGCATTTTCTTTGTAGGTACATTGACCATGGGACGACACACATCAATTGGATGAAAGGCATGATGCATGAAGGACAGCCAAACACTAAGGAAATAATAAAGCCATGAGAGATATTCACAATGCATATCAAAGCACAAACAAATGGAAATTAAAGTGAGAGGCAGACCATTAGCATGCGGCGATTGCATGGAAGATTTTTGAAATTTTAATTTGGCAAGTTGACGCATGGAGATTGAATGAATAAACAAGGGAGTTTGACTTGTTAATGCATGGAACAAATGAAGATAAAATCAAGTGGAGCATTGGAGATGGACGACAGAAGCTATGTGGAAGCAATGGACACATGAGGGAAATAAAAAAAATATTTCAAAGAATTGGAGCATGAACTTGGACGGCTTGGTGAAGGAATATTATGGACTTGGAAGGCACAAGGAAATTATGGGTGAATAAAATAAAGCATGTGTGTTGAGTGGTAATGGATGGCAAGATAATGGAGGAATAAACAAATGGAAGAAAACATGTGTTGATTAAGGGGATGAATGGCCAAGCAATATTAAATCAAACAAGGTGAGTGCATTTAATGGATGGCAAATTAAACAATTGAAATTGAAGGCATTAGGAAGCATGGACGGCACATGGGGTTTGACAAGCCTTGAATTAAATAATGATTTGATGAAGGCATATATGGAAGCATGCGTGAATTTGTACAAGATATAATGGCCATATTATTTTAATGGTTTGGACGACAATGAAAGTTTATGCATGCAAAGAATTAAAATTAGTATGGAGCTGGAACTTAATCTTTAAATTTGAGCATGGCCAGCCAAAATGGAAGCATATTGGACAGCAACTTGGACGACACATGGACATGGGAAATGAAATTAATTTCTTTACAATTAGGTGCATTGGCCGAACATCCTCTCCATTTTCCATTTCTTTTTTTTAGGCTAGCTTGTAGATTAGCCTATAAATATCTTGCTATTTTCATTTTGTAGGGAACGAAATTTTTTTTATGAATGAATTATTATGAATGTTGTTCATTTGAGTGAGTTTATCTCCTCTCTATCTTTCGTACGAGTTTCGATTCCAACTTATCAAGCTTTGCTTGTGGCGTCAGTCATTTCTCATCCATCTATTTATACAACGGTTCTTATCTTTTTAGATAACGGGTCTTGGTCCATCTTCAAATTCCATCTTTCACCTTAACGATATAAGAAACGGGGTGACACTGATATATAGTGTTGAATCTTTCTTAAGTTAAGTTCGTATTTCCATTTCCATCATCGAATTCCATTTATACACCTTAAACATTATAGAACCCGGGGTGACACTCTTTAGTGTTGAATCGCTTCTCGTTTAAGTTCTTTTATCCATCTCCATTAAATTATCTTTTTATCTATTTTATTTTTATTTTGTTCCACCAAACCGAACCATCTCCTATTTTATTCACTTAAGCTTCCGCAAACTCATTTATATTTTCTGATTATTTTCCAAAGGCTTGTTTCCTCCTCGTAGATGATTGGGCAACTCATATATGTTTCGACTCATCCCGAGCCGGTTCTTATCATCCAAAGTCTTGTTGTACACTAAGATATCATCAAAGTAAACTACACACGATTTTCCAATAAAGGCTCGCAATACATGATTCATAAGATGCATGAAAGTACTCAGAGCATTTGTAAGCCCGAATGGCATTACCAACCATTCGTACAAACCTAGTTTTGTCTTGAAGGCCGTTTTCCACTCATCGTCTTCACGCATTCTGATTTGGTGATAGCCACTCTTAAGATCTATCTTCATAAAGATTCGCGCTCTGCTTAACTCGTCGAGCATGTCATCGAGACATGGTATCAGATGTCGATACTTAACTGTAATCTTGTTGATGGCGTGACAATCGAAACACATGCGCCACAAACCGTCTTTCTTAGGCATAAGTAACACTGGTACCACGCAAGGACTTAAACGCTCTCGGATATATCCCTTTTCTAATAATTTGGTAATTTGCTTTTGGAGATCTTTTGTTTCTTCGGGATTACTCTAGTATGCGGGGCGGTTGGGTAGAGCGGCTCTAGGCACCAAGTCAATCTGGTGCTCTATGCCTCGGATGGGGGGCAATCCGCTCTGTATCTCCTCTGAAAAGATATCTTAAAATTCCTGTATCAAAGACAACACAGAAGCAGGAAGATTTTCGGGTAACTCGTTAGTATTCAAAAACGCTTCTTTGTACAGAAGTACATACATGGGCTGTCTTAAGAACATTGCTCTCTGAATATCACTAGGCCTTGCAAAAACTCTCATTTTACCACTCTCTTTTTCATCTCCATCTCTTTCTTTCTTTTGTTTTCTTTCACTTTCTTTTGCACTTTTATTTTTCTCTCGCTCATTTTTTTTTGCTTTTTCTTTTGTACTCTTTTCTTTTTCCCTCACTTGATCGATTGAAATTTTGAGTTTTTGTTGATCATCAAACACTTGTATAGGGGTAAGGGGTGCAAGCGTCACATTTCTTTCAAGATGTTTGAAAGAATATCGTTTGGTGTAGCCGTCGTGCATCACCCTTCGATCGTACTGTCATGGCCGTCCTAGGAGTAGATGGCCCGTGTGCATTGGCACCATGTCACATAACACTTCGTCGGAGTACTTTCCGATGCTGAAGAACACTAGGACTTGCTTTGTAACTTTCAACTCTCTGCCATCATTAAGCCATCGGAGTTTGTAGGGAGTTGGGTGCTTCGTGGTTGTTAAGCCTAGCTTTTCCACCATGAGGGTGCTCGCAACGTTCATGCAACTCCCTCCATCGATTATGAGACTACATACCTTTCCTTGTACTTGGCACCTCGAATGGAAAATGTTTTCTCGTTGCTCCTCATTTCCCACACTTTGGAGACTCAAAATTCGCTTTACAACGAGCAACTCTCCTTCAACAGGTTGTTCTAAGTCCTCCTCTTTCTCAGAATTTGATTCAGATTCATGTTCTTCTTCGTCTTCTATTTCAATCTCGCCATTAGCTCACATCACCATAGTTCGTTTATTCGAGCATTGACTCGCGATATGTCCTCGGCCAAGGCACTTGAAGCATTTTATATCCCTCGAATGAGCAGTAGAACTTTCAGGAGCCTTGCCTTTGCTTGTCTCGGCCAAAGGCTTGCTTGTTTTAGGAACGAATGCGAACTCCTTCGACTTGTGATACCCCTTGTTGGTGTTTTGGCCCCACTTAGAGGGTTTGGCATTGGAGTAGCCCCGGGTTGCTCCTTTATGCTTCAATTGTTTTTCCACCTTGATGACCATATGGACCATGTACTCCACTTCAATGTAATGTTGTAACTCAACAATGTTTGCGATCTCTCGGTTGAGTCCAACTAGGAAACAAGCCATTGTGGCTTCTCGCTCTTCTTGTATATCGGCTCGAATCATCGCACCTCCATCTCCTTATAATAATCTTCAACGCTCTTCGTCCCTTGTGTGAGATTTTGGAGTTTTTGATGTAACTCCCGGTGGTAATAGGAAGGAATGAATCGTCGTCTCATGGCCGCCTTCATCTCGATCCAAGTGGTAATCGGACATTCTCCGTTACGCCTCCGACTAATGGTCAACTAATCCTACCATATCATTGCGTAGTCTGAGAATTTGATTGCGGTAAGTTTGACTTTCTTGTTCTCGGAATAGTTATGACAATCGAACACAAGCTCGATTTTCTTTTCCCACTCCAAATAGGCTTCAGGATCTGACTTTCCTTGAAAAGGGGGAATGGTAAGTTTAATGTTCTTTAGGTCGTCATCTTCCCGCCTTCGATCTCTTTGGTCGCAGTTTCGGGGATCTCTTCTTCCAACACTTAGGTTGGACTCATGATCACTTTCGCCTTCACTAAACTCATTGAAGGCATCATCAAGAACCCTTTGTTGTTCACGTCGTTGGTTGGGACTCCGTGCCTTTGTCTAGCAACTTCAGGAGTCACTTCTCGTGGTCTTTGTGCTTCTACTTGATAAAGTCAATCTTCAAGAGGGTTAAGTCTCCAATCAAGTAGTCATTCCATCTCTCGCAAGAGAGCTTGCATTTGCAAATCCGAAACATTTCTGACTAGTTGTCTTCCGGGTTGTTCTTCCACGTGTTGGCCAGTATTTTGTGACATTTTAATGACAGTAAGTCCTCACACTCACACTCGTGTTTACACTCTTAGTTTGGCTTTTACCTCCGCTCGAATGGTCTCACGCTCTCGTGCCTTTTACCTCTCCTCTTTTCTCGTGATTTCATTTTCAGACTCGCCAAGGCCTATTAGGGGCTTAGGGGTCGGTCACAAAAGGGTTCAAGGGTCGTAACATATTAGGTAATAGGGTAGGTTGAACGAAGAAAAATTTTAGGTGGGTTTAGGATGAGGGTAAATAGAATTGGGTCGAGAAAGAATGTAATTCAAAGAAGAAGAATAAGAGAACTCGAAATTAGATCGAACTTGAAATTTTTTTTAATCATGAATTTTTTATACGAATTTCTTTATATATATATAAAATTTTTTTAATCATGAATTTTTCTATACGAATTTCTTTATATATATATACGAAAAAAATTTAATTCGAATATATTTTTTTAAAACTTACTTTGAATCTTCACTAATCAGCTTTGAAATTGTCGTCGGAGCTTTGTACTTCTCGGTTTATCTATCTGTGATACCAAATGATATAGTCCCAGCTTCAAGATGAATTCGAGCTGTATACGTTGTTGCCCAATTGTAAACCAAGAAATACGAAAGTTGAAGTAGAAAAGAACAATCATTATGAATTAGACTAAGTATAGTACTAATGGAGAAAGACAGTAAGGTAGTCGAATAAGTCTAAGTAGAAGACGTTCGAGTTTAGCTCGGGTTTGGAAGGGTACTTGGAAAGTGATTTCAGTTTATGGAAGAATCGGGTAAATGCGGTTTGGTTCGTGAAGCTGCGAGTCGAATGTTAGGTAAAAAATGGTATAGGGAAATGGTTCGGAAAAAGGGCTGAGCGTTTTAGCTAGGTAGGAAATGGTTTGGGTTTTAGAAGATGAATGAATTTAAGGCGAATGAAAGTTGGTACAAAATGGTTTTAAGAATCAAACACGAACCAACACCAAATTGGTATCGACCCAAAATGTTTATACGATTCGTAAGGTTCGGGATAGAAGGAAATTTAACCTCGACCCACTATCGAAAAAGGATAGGAACCTCGATATAAGGATGGCTAAAAAGGAACAGTTGACGCCACTAGCTCACTAGATAAGCCAACGAGTCCTAATCAAAATTGGAGAAAAGTGCCTCACAAATTCGGCAGAATAACATTAAGAATTTGCCAAAAGTTTTTTTTACAATTAAAAATGTTCAACTATTTATAGTCCTAAATAGCTAGCCGAATAGACATGCTTAATGTCTAAGCAAATTTGAGCCATGAATCAACTAGATTAATCTAGAATTAAGCCCTTTAAGTTGCTGTCCACGTTCAGCCAAAGAACTTCAAAAATCTCCTTCTAGAACTTCCTAGGTGCAGCCAAATTTAATGAAAAGAAAAGGGAGCTGAAATGCATTTCAGAATTCAGCCTTGGGACTTTAATGATAAGCCTTGGAAATTCGAATGGGCATGCAACAATCTAGGCACCTTGGGGACGTGAATAGCCATCCCAAACATCCATGCCAGCCTTTAAGTGCTGCCCACGCATGGAGAAGTAAACCAGCAACATATTTAATTCGGCTCCTTAAATGCTGTCCCCTTTTACATTCACGAAGCAATCAGCCCTCTTTAAGTCCATGTTATTCACGAAGAGAGCCTTGAAGAGCTGAAGCATTCAGCCTATTTATTGTCGTCCAAAGCATGCTGGTATTGGCGCTTGGTAAAACTCAAAAGCCTCGTTGGAATGTGAAGAGTATTTACCACGCCTAGGAAAAAGACATCAGCAGCTAAATGCCTTAATTACCGTCCCAAGCCATGCTCCAACACTTCAATAAATGATGTCTTAGCATGCTGCCGCCCAAGCTTGCTTAATGGCCTTAAATGTCATCCATTTAAGCACTTGCACATTAATAAATTCGGCACATTAATTTCTAGCAACTTAAGACAACATTTAAATCATGTTTTGGGATGGACAAATTAAATAATAGTTGGTTCTTGCTTACATTAAATTTCGGCTGGAGTTTAAGACACTTGAAATGAGCAATTTGGCTCCTAAGCTAGACATATTAAATATTATCTATTAATTATGCACTAATTAAGACATATTTAAGCTTATTTAAATGCAGCAAAATATTTAAAACAAATAATTATCATTTCCAAATTTTATTTAATATTTTTCAGCTTATTAACTAGTTAAGGCCGAATGGCCATAAGGAGCTCATCATGTACGCATGAGCTAGAAATGAGCTAAGGTAAGCTCGTGAGTTGGTTTGTTGCTGAGTTGGAGCTCGGATGTTGGCATGGAGCTAAAGTTGAGCTCGGTATCTTGGACATGAGCTTGTAGCAATATGCGACATGAGCTAGAAGTGGAGTTCGAGCTAGTTTTAGTATCGTCCCAAGCTTGCTGAACTAAAGCTCCAATAGCATCCTTAAATTACTTTGCACGAGCTCTTGTAATTAGCCCTCGAGGTAGCACGATCGGGTCTCGGGTTGAACTTGGCTCATGATAGGGCATGCCCGCATCAGTCATCCCATTCCTGGACTTGATGATATGTTGGACGAGCTTAGCGATGCAAAATTGTTCTCTAAGATCGATCTAAAAAGCGACTATCATCAAATTTGCATGCGGGAGGGGGACGATTGGAAGACCGCATTCAAGACCAAATACGGTTTGTATGAGTGGCTAGTGATGCCATTCAGCCTCACCAATGCCTCGAGTACTTTCATGAGGTTGATTGATGGGAGCACGCCTCGCGAACTTCATCGGACATGTATCTCGAGCCGAGCATTACGTTGCTGGCAAGTTGATCCCAGTTCATTTCCAGCTCCACGAGCTTCATCCAGTTCAAATTCAGCTCATTTGAGCTCGATAAAGCTCAATGAGTTCGTGTGGTCATTCAACGAGCTGGAATCAGCTTAAATAAGCTCGTTTGAGCTCAACTTTAAATTTTAATTCTTGCATTTAAATTGTTGGAATAAGGACTTGATTTATTTATTTTAGTCACTTTAGTCTTTAATTATGTTTTGTTTAATTAAATGCATCTTTAGTTAATGTCATGCATTATTGATCTACATATTTTATTTATGACATGCATTATGTGTTCTGCATTTAATTAAGTCATGCATTAAATAACTCATTTGTTCATTTAGTTTGCATTTTAAACCATGCATTTAAGCATCTTAGTTTAATAAATGAGTTGCTGGACATTAATTCAACTCATCTTAGTTTAATTAATTGAGTTTTTGTTGAACTTTATTTAATAGTTGCTTCTTTAATTAATCTAGTTACTAGGATAATTTATTGATGCATGAGATAAAGTTCATTTAATAATGCTTTTCTTAATTAAACTAGGGGCTGGAATAAATGATGCATAAGTGTTAGTTCATTTAATTAAGTTAGTTGTTCATTTGTTTTAAGCTTAATAATTGAATAAATGTGTCGGTTACATGTGTTAATTACAGGTGACTTTTCAGCTCACATTCCATTACATTTAAAGGCTGTTATGCATTCAATAAGGTGACTTTTAAGAGATTTCGGTTACAAAAGAGGGGCTGTTACAATGAGGCTTTATACATCATTAAGAAGTTGTTTAAACAATTAAAGGAGAGCATTATTCTTCTTTAAATTTGGCAGCATCTTTGTTTCATCTTCCATAACCATTTGCTTCATGAGTAATCACTACATGCATTCAATTTTCCATCAAAGAAGCTGGTGTCTTTTCGGTTGGTCATGGAGACTTCAAAAGACTTTGAAAGCAACTTAATTGAAGAAGTAAATCACATTGAAGTAAACACATGCATGAATCGCCCAAAGGAGGGAACTGAACACACATTAATTCCAGCTAACTTTTTCGTGCACACCAACAGCCAAGAAGGACTAAATTCTACAGCAGCCCTTTTCCTCTATTCTAGGTGACGCCTTGAGAAAAGTAAGGGGCACCTTTCTTTATTAAGCAACCAACTAAAAAGGGGGCTAACATTGGAGTTTCCAAGCTAATTTAAAACCTTCCATGACCGTTCAGCTCAACGAAGCACCACCAACTGGCTGCTTGCATTCGACCAGCCTATCTTTTGGCTATTTAGCTGCTCAAGGTCACATTAAACTTCTCCAAAACCGATTAGCTGACCAAGGAAACTTTTGGAAGCTCATTCATGCTTGGCCAAATTTTCTAAGTGCATTCAGCTCATCAATTTAATACCAGTGATGCAATCCTAAATAATGACTGGCATTATGAAACTCCCATGTTAGTTTAAGTCTGCATTATTAAATTAAGTCTTGCATTAAATGATTCATCTATTTAGTTTGCATTTTAAATATTTTCATTTAAGTACATTAGTTTAATAAATGAGTGCTGGTCATCAATTCAACTCATCTTAGTTTAATTAATTGAGTTTCTTTTAATGAATTTTATTTAATAATTGCTTCTTTAATTAATCTAGTTACTAGGATTATTTATTGATGCATGAGATAAAGTTCATTTAATAATGCTTCTCTTAATTATACTAGTTGTTGGAATAAATGATGCATAAGTGTTAGTTCATTTATTTAAGTTAGCTGTTACATTGTTTTAGGTTTAATCATTGAATAAATGTGTTTAATATGTCGGTTACATGTGTTAATTGCAGGTGATTTTTCAACTTACAACCATTAAATTTAAAGGCTGTTACACATTCAATAAGGTGGCCTTTCAAGTGATTTCGGTTACAAAAGAGGGGGCTGTTACAAAAACAGGCTTTATACATCAATAAAAAGAGTTTTAAGGAGCATTACACTTCCTTTAAATTTCAGTAGCAACCCTTCCACTACTCCAAATGTTTTTGCTACTTTAATGGTCAATTCATGCTTTAAAAACTTCATTAAGTTGTTGGAGTCTATTCAGCTAGCCAAAGGAGAAACCAAGAGACATTTTCAAATCATTCAAGGGCATTGAATTAGCTGATTAAAGCATCTTAAAGAGAGGAGTTAATTGATCCAATAATTTCAAAGGTCCTTGAGCCTTAATGCAGCTCTTTATTAGCACTTTATTAAGTGACCATTCGACTAGCTTATGCTAGCTTTATAAATATGTGTAAACAAGCCTTTTTGGGAGAACTTTTGAACCTTAATCAAATTTATGAACTTTGAGTTCTTGAGTGAGTTTATCTCCTCTCTATTTTTCGTACAAGTTTCTTAGACTTATCAAGCTTGTTTGTGGCATCTTGACTTGTTCATCCATTCACTTATACCATCGGTTCTTACTTTGTTAAGTAATAGGTCGAGGTCCATCTTCAAATTCCATCGTTCACCTTAAACCAAATAGAAACTGGGGTGACACTTTCATATAGTGTTGAACCATTTCTTTCGTTTAAGTTCACTTTTCCATTCCCACAAATTATCCTCTACTTAATTTACCTCCATTCATACTCAAACCTAGCCATTTCCAAACACCATCTTCCTTTCTTAATTCTTACCGAACCTAACCTCCCATCTTCTGAATCGTTTACATCATTTTTCAACCTCAACCTCCAATTCCTAACTTAAATCCATTTCTAAAAGCAACCCTATTCAAAGCTTCCGCAAACTTAACCATAATTTCTATTATTTTTCTCAAAGACTCAATCTTCCTCGTAGATGATCGGGCATCTCACATACGACTCGACTCATCCCGAGGCAGATCATATCAACCAGCTAGCTAGAAGCTTCAAGGAAACTTTAATACTCTTCTCAAAAATTCTAGAATTTTTAGCTTATTATTAAGCTGATTACAAGTGACATTTTTGCCCTTTAATGACCATTCGGCTAGCTCTTTTGTTGGCTATAAATACTTAGCTGATTTCATTGTAAAAGGACTTTTGGACTTTTTGACAATATATTGAATGAAATTATATCATTTTGTGAGATTGTTTTCACTCAAATTCCATTGAAGACTCATTGGCTTATCTAGTCTCTAGTGGCGTCAACCCGTTTTCTTCTATCCAAACTTATCACTATTATATAGTATGGTGTTCACCTTTATACCAAGGTTTCTACTTTTATAAGTAGCGGGTCAAGGTTTCACTACTTTCATCATCCACCTTGAAGCTTATATGATACAGTCTCGGTCTCGAGATGAAATCGAGATGTATGTTTAGTTGCCCAGTCGTAAATAAGAGATACAAAAATGGAAGATAAAAGAAGATTAGTTTCGATTTAAGGCCTAAGAAACAAGTACGAACCAATACCGAATGGTATCGACCCAAGTTACTTATACGGTTCTTAAGGCTTGATTTTTGGATGGATATCAGACCTCGACCCACTATCGAAGATACGACAGGAACCTTGGTATTTGGAAGGTGATCAAAGAATAGGTTGACGCCACTAGCTCACTAGATAAGCCAACAAATCCTTAAAACAAAATTGGAAAAAAGTCTTACAATTTCGACAGAGTTTCGATATATCATTACTTCAAAAAGTCCCGTACAAAAGACAAATTTCAGATATTTATAAGGCTCCCAAATTAACATACAAGCCATGATATTGAGCCTAAGTTTCTAAGTGATTTTCCTCCTTGGAAACGTGCAAGCCCTACCAAGTCACATCCTTGGCCACTAAAACATTCCCCACCCATGGGTAACAAACCAGCATGGGCTTAAGCCGTTTCACTTCTTATTGATGGTCAACATTGGAGGGAACAAACACCATCACTTAATGTTGAGGGAATTATCAAAACATGCTCCAGCAAGGTGGTGAAATTCGGCTCAAAAGGATGTGCACGCATGGGCAAGAGAGAGCAAGCTTTGTCCCCCTTTGCATTCCCGAAGCAAGACCCCAACAAGGCATCATTTTCAGTCAAAAAGTGCAGCACTTTTAAGGCCCCTTTTGCTGAACACAAGAAGGAAACAAAAGGCTCAAAGTAATGTGATTATTTAAGTCTTTAATGTTGTCAAACATGCTCCAACAAATGCCTTGAAGACAACATCCTCAAACCCTATGTTGGCCAACGTGTTTGGTGTTCACGCATGGGACAAAACTCTTGAAATCTGGCTTGGTGGGGTTCCAACGGTCAACCTTGGAAAATGTTGCATAGGGTCCCTAATATTCGGCCTAGGGAAGTGGAAAAGGAACCATGCCGTCCCTTAAGTCCTCACTACGCATGAAGCATTGAGCCATGCAAAAGCCTTTTAATATTCGGCCTAGGGAGTGTAAAAAGGGGTTTTTCCAAGTCCCAATACCAGCCCTTGGAAACCGAATGTTCTTGCATTTCCTAGGTGCCTAGAACACGTGGAAAGCATGCCCCTTGCATGGAGACACAATGGGGGACAAACCAACAACACTTGGCACATTTAATCATGCTTTGTTGTTCACGAAAAAGGGACATTGGAGGCCGAACCGTCCACCCTTGTTCTTGATGCCGTCCCATGCTTGTTTGGGTAGGCTCCAAAGCACCTTGGGGAATTAAAAAGTCAGCCCCCTTTGTCTCTAAAGGAGGTGGCCGGCCATAGCTAAACACATGCCCCAAAAAGTCACCTTTGAGAGACGTGTAGGAGATAAGAAAGCATGTGGTGGCTGCCTTTTTGTGCTCCCAAGATTCCTTGAGGATGGTGGCCGAATGTGGCTAAAACAAATATCCCCTAAGCACCTACAAAACAATAATTTCGGCATTAGTGTCCATAATTTTAAAAGTAACTTAAAACATGTGTCTTGGTTATCTAAAGCTCATATTAAAATCGGCCAATAAAAGGGGTAGGCATCCAACCATTGATTTGGTCCTATTTTATACATATTAACTAATACTCACTAATTATGTAATGATTATAACTTATCAAAAGCATCAGATAATTAAAACAAACAAAAAAATTGTCTAAATATATCTTATTTAATTTCAACTAAATAGTTGACTAAGGCCGAATGGCCAGATGATTTTCTTTCGGAACGTGAGCTCGTAGGAGCATGCAACACGGAGTTGAAATATCCTTTGAACTAGTTTTAGAATTGTCCCAAGCTTGTTGGATTAAAACTCCGATTGCCTCTTTGAATTGTTTTGCACGAGCCCTCGTAATCGGTCCTTGAGGTAACACCATCGGGTCTCGGCTCGAGCTCGGCTCATGATGGAACGTGCCTGTATCATCCTCCCCCTCTTGAAAATGACTTGTCCTCAAGTCAAGACCTGCATCGAACGGAGTTAAATCAGCCACATTAAAACTAGCACTAATATTATACTCACCAGGCAAATCGAGTTTATATGAGTTTTCATTAATTCGCTCGAGGACTTGGAAAGGTCCATCTCCTCTCGGTGATAATTTATTTCGTCGTCGAGCTAGAAACCGCTCTTTTCGCATATGCACCCAGACCCAGTCTCCCGGCTCAAACACAATATGTTTCCGTCCTTTGTTGGCTCGCTGAGTATATTGTTCAGTTCTTGCCTCGATGTTCTCACGCACTTTTCTATGCAGTTCTTTGACATAATCCGCCTTTTTCCTAGCATCAGAATGGATAAATTTATCAGAAGGCAATGGTATTAGATCGAGAGGGGTGAGAGGATTAAACCCGTAAACAGTCTTGAAGGGAGAAAATTTAGTCACAGAATGAACTGCTCGGTTGTAAGCAAACTCGACATGGGGCAGGCATTCCTCCCATGTTTTAAGATTCTTTCGCACCAATGCTCGAAGTAGGGTCGATAGGACTCGCTTCACCACTTCGGTTTGTCCATCCGTCTGAGGATGACAAGTGGTCGAGAACATTAACTTCGTTCTTAGCTTTCCCCACAGAGTCCGCCAGAAATGACATAAAAATTTTACGTCTCGATCAGATACGATCGTCCTTGGGGTCCCATGTAGACGCACAACTTCCCTGAAAAATAAATTTGCAATGTGCACAGCATCATCAGTCTTAGTACAAGGAATAAAATGAGACATTTTAGAAAATCGATCAACAACAACAAAGATCAAGTCCTTCCCTATTTTGGATCTTGGTAAGCCGAGGATGAAGTCCATAGAAACGTCGGTCCATGGAGTGTCCAGAATTGGAAGTGGCGTGTATAGACCATGAGGTTGGACTCGCGACTTCGCTCGTTTACAAGCTAGACAACGCTCGCATAGTTGTTCAACATCCTTTCGCATTCCCGGCCAAAAAAATGTTCTTGTAGAGTTGACATCGTTTTGTCTCGTCCAAAGTGACCCATGAGGCCACCACTATGGGCCTTTAACACGAGCAACTCTCGAATAGAGCCGTGCGGTATGCATAGCTTATTCTCCTTGAAGAGAAATCCTTCATACCTATAAAACTTATCAAAGGCACCGTTTTCGCAAGCATTATATAGATTCCCAAAGTCAACATCACCAACATACAAATCTTTCATATGATGGAAACCAAGTAATTTAGAATCAAGAAAGGTCAATAGAGTATACCTTCGTGATAGCGCATCAGCTACTACATTTTCCTTACCTTTCTTATACTTGATTACGTATGGAAATGATTCTAAATACTCGATCCATTTCGCGTGTCGTTTGTTGAGCTTATACTGACCCTTAATGTACTTGAGCGCTTCATGATCTGAATGAATAACAAACTCTTTCGGCCTCAAGTAATACTGCCACGTTTCAAGTGACCTTATGAGGGCGTACATTTCCTTGTCGTACACAGGGTAATTAAGGGTGGCTCCATTCAATTTCTCGCTAAAGTACGCCACCGGTCTCCCATTCTGAGTTAGAACGGCTTCGATCCCTACACCTGAAGCGTCGCATTCAATTTCAAAGGTTTTAGAAAAATTAGGAAGGGATAACAATGGGGCTTTAACAAGACACTCTTTAATTGCATTAAAAGACCGTTCTTGATCTTCGGCCCAATGGAAAGCCGAATTCTTCTTGATTACACTCGTTAAAGGAGCGGCTATCGTGCTGAAATTGGGCACGAATCGGCGGTAGAAACTAGCCAACCCATGAAAGCTTTGTACTTGGGTGATCATTGTAGGACGTAGCCATTCTTGGATTGCTTGAACCTTCTCTTGGTCGACCTCCAAGCCATTTGCACTTACGACATATCCTAAGAAGACAACTTTGTCAGTACAAAAAAAACACTTCTGGAGATTAGCGTACAATACCTCTTTTCGAAATATTTCTGAGATCGCACATAGATGTTGGACGTGTTCATCCAAAGATCTACTGTACACTAATATGTCATCAAAATAAACAACACATGATTTCCCAATGAAAGCTCGTAAAACATGATTCATAAGACGCATGAAAGTACTTGGAGCGTTTGTAAGTCCGAATGGCATTACCAACCATTCGTACAAACCTAGCTTCGTTTTGAAAGCCGTCTTCCATTCATCCCCTTCTCGCATCCTAATTTGGTGATAGCCACTTTTAAGATCAATCTTTTTAAAGATTCGCGCTCTGCTCAACTCATCAAGCATGTCACCAAGTTGGGGTATCGGGTGTCGATACTTAACGGTAATTTTGTTAATGGCGCGACAGTCAACACACATGCGCCACGAGCCATCTTTCTTTGGCACAAGTAACACTGGTACCGCGCACGGACTAAGGCTCTCTCGAATGTAGCCTTTTTCGAGCAATTCAGTGATTTGCTTTTGGAGCTCTTTTGTTTCCTCAGGATTGCTCCGGTACGCAGGTCGATTGGGTAGAGCAGCTCCAGGTACCAAGTCAATCTGGTGCTCAATGCCTCGAATGGGTGGCAAACCGCTTGGTATCTCCTCCGGGAATACGTCTTCAAATTCCTGAATCAAAGATAACACAGAAGAAGGAAGCTTATCGGGTAATTCGTTAGTGTTCAAAAACGCTTCTTTGTACAGAAACAAATACATAGGATGTCTCAAACTCAAAGCTTTCCGAATATCACTCGCTTTTGCAAGAACACTCATTTTGCCGCTCTCTTTTTCATCTTCATCTTTTTCTTTCTTTTGTTTCCTCTCATTTATTTTTGCACTCGTATTTTTCTCTCTCTCATTTTTCTTTTCCTTTTCTTTTGACTGGTCAATGGAAGTCCTAAGCTTTTGCTGGTCATCAAAGACTTGCTTAGGTGTTAAGGGGGCAAGTGTCACATTCCTTCCAAGATGCTTGAAGGAATACCGATTAGTGTAGCCATCATGCATCACTCGGCGGTCATATTGCCATGGACGTCCCAAGAGTAAGTGACTCGCGTGCATTGGCACTACGTCGCATAGCACTTCATCGGAGTATTTCCCGATGTTGAAGGATACTAATACTTGTTTAGTAACTTTGAGCTCTTCGCCGTTGTTAAGCCACTGAAGCTTATAGGAGTCGGATGCTTTGACGTTGTCAATCCTAGCTTTTCCACCATGAGGGTACTTGCTACGTTCATGCAACTCCCTCCGTTGATGATAAGGCTACAAACCTTGCCTTGCACCTGGCATCTCGAATGAAAAATATTTTCTCGTTGCTCCTCGTTTCCCGTGCTTTGAAGATTGAGGCTTCGCTTCAAGACGAGCAATTCACCTTCAACAGGTTGTTCTATGTCCTCATCAGCTTCTGAATTGGATTCAGACTCACACTCTTCTTCGTCTTCAGTTTCAATCTCACCGTTAGCCCGCATCACCATAGTTCGTCTATTCGGGCATTGACTTGCGATGTGCCCTCGACCAAGACACTTGAAGCATTTAATATCCCTCGATCTAGCATTCGGACTTTCTGGAACTTGGCCTTTACTTGTTTCGGCCACATGCTTGTTCGTCTTAGGGGTGAAAGTGGAATCTTTCGGTTTGTTTATGGGGAACCCCTTGCTTGTACTTTGGCCCTACTTCGAGGGTTTCGGATTGGAATAGCTTTGGGATGCTTCTTTTTGCTTCAATTATTTTTCTACTTTGATGGCCATGTGGACCATATCCTCCATCTCGACATAATGTTGTAATTCCACAACATTTACTATCTCCCGATTGAGTCTGGCTAAGAATCGAGCCATGGTAGCTTCCCGTTCTTCTTGGATGTCGGCTCGGATCATGGCGACCTCCATTTCTTTATAGTAATCTTCAACACTTCTCGTCCCCTGTGAAAGGTGTTGGAGTTTCTGATGTAACTCCCGGTGGTAGTAAGAAGGGATAAATCGACGTCTCATGACCGCTTTCATTTCGGCCCATGTAGTGATTGGCCGTTCACCGTTGCGCCTTCGACTTGTCGTCAACTGATCCCACCAGATCATGGCGTAGTCAGAAAATTCTATGGCGGCTAACTTGACTTTCTTATTTTCAGAGTAATTGTGGCAATCGAACACAAGTTCGATCTTCTTTTCCCATTCCAGATAGGCTTCGGGATCTGACTTACCTTGGAAAGGGGGAATGGTCAACTTGATATTTTTTAGATCGCCGTCTTCTCGTCGCCGATCTCTTTGGCCGCGGTTTCGGGGGTCTCTCCTTCCAACACTGGTGTTGGACTCATGGTCGCTTTCACCTTCACTAAATTCATGGATGCCTTCATCAATTTCTCGTTGTTGCTCACGCCTTTGATTAGGCCGTCCACGCAGTGGCCTAGCAACTTCAGGAGTCACTTCTCGTGGTCTTTATGCTTCAACTTGAAACAGACGATCCTCAAGGGAGTTGAGTCTCCGTTCAAGTAACCTTTCCAACTCTCACAAGTGGGCTTGCATTTGCAAGTCAGGAACATTTCGAACCGGTTGTCTTCCTTGTTGTTCCTCCGCGTTTCGCCCGGACTCTTGTGACATCGTAATAGAATTAATTCCTCACAAATAAAACCTCACAATTCACTCAGAAAGAAAGAAGCTTGATGACACTCCACTCGTGTTTACACTCTTAGTTTGACTTTTACCTCCCCTCGAATAAGCTCACACTCTCATGCCTTTTACCTCTATACTTTCTCATGATTTTGTTGTTAGGATTCGCCAAGGCCTATTAGGGCTTAGGGGGTCGGTCACAAAACGGGTTTCAAGGGTTGTAATGTATTAGGTATTAAGGTAGGCTGAAGGAAGAGAAAAAAAAAATCTCGGGTGGCTTTGACAAGTTGGGTCGAGAGAGAAAAAAGAAGTTTACAGCAGAAGAAGAGATATTGAACTTTGTTCAAATTTATTTTTTAATATTCGAGTTTTTTTGTTATAATCGATTTTTTTAAAACTTACTTCAGATCTTCACGTAACAGCTTCGGATTAGTTGTTAGAGGCTCGTGATTCTCGGCTTAACCAGCTCTGATACCAGATGATACAGTCTCGGTCTCGAGATGAAATCGAGATGTATGTTTAGTTGCCCAGTCATAAATAAAAGATACGAAAATGGAAGATAAAAGAAGATTAGTTTCGATTTAAGGCCTAAGAAACAAGTACGAACCAATACCGAATGGTATCGACCCAAGTTACTTATACGGTTCTTAAGGCTTGATTTTTGGATGGATATCAGACCTCAACCCACTATCGAAGATACGATAGGAACATCGGTATTTGGAAGGTGATCAAAGAATAGGTTGACGCCACTAGCTCACTAGATAAGCCAACAAATCCTTAAAACGAAATTTGAGAAAACTCTCTTACAATTTCGACAGAGTTTCGATATATCATTACTTCAAAAAGTCTCGTACAAAAGACAAATTTCAGATATTTATAAGGCTCCCAAATTAACATACAAGCCATGATATTTAGCCTAAGTTTCTAAGTGATTTTCCTCCTTGGAAACGCGCAAGCTCTACCAAGTCACATCCTTGGCCACTAAAACATTCCCCACCCATGGGTAACAAACCAGCATGGGCTTAAGCTGTTTCACTTCTTATTGATGGTCAATGTTGGAGGGAACAAACACCATCACTTAATGTTGAGGGAATTATGCAAACATGCTCCAGCAAGGTGGTGAAATTCGGCTCAAAAGGATGTGCACGCATGGGCAAGAGAGAGCAAGCTTTGTCCCCCTTTGCATTCCCAAAGCAAGACCCCAACAAGGCATCATTTTCGGTCAAAAAGTGCAGCATTTTTAAGGCCCCTTTTGCTAAACACAAGAAGGAAACAAAAGGCTCAAAGTAATGTGATTATTTAAGTCTTTAATGTTGTCAAACATGCTCCAAAAATGCCTTGAAGACAACATCCTCAAACCCCATGTTGGCCAACGTGTTTGGTGTTCACGCATGGGACAAAACTCTTGAAATCCGGCTTGGTGGGGTTCCAACAGTCAACCTTGGAAAATGTTGCATAGGGTCCCTAATATTCGGCCTAGGGAAGTGGAAAAGGAACCATGCCATCCCTTATGTCCTCACCACGCATGAAGCATTGAGCCATGCAAAAGCCTTTTAATATTCGGCATAGGGAGTGTAAAAGGGGTTTTTCCAAGTCCCAATACCAGCCCTTGGAAACCGAATGTTCTTGTATTTCCTAGGTTCCTAGAAAACGTGGAAAGCATGCCCCTTGCATGGAGACACAATGGGGGACAAACCAACAACACTTGGCACATTTAATCATACTTTGTTGTTCACGAAAAAGGGACATTGGAGGCCGAACCGTCCACCCTTGTTCTTGATGCCGTCCCATGCTTGTTTGGGTAGGCTCCAAAGCACCTTGGGGAATTAAAAAGTCAGCCCCCTTTGTCTCTAAAGGAGGTGGCCGGCCATAGCTAAAAACATGCCCCAAAAAGTCACCTTTGAGAGACTTGTAAGAGACAAGGAAGCATGTGGTGGCTGCCTTTTTGTGCTCCCAAGATTCCTTGAGGATGGTGGCCGAATGTGGCTAAAAAAAATATCCCCTAAGCACCTACAAACAATAATTTCGACATTAGTGTCCATAATTTTATAAGTAACTTAAAACATGTTTCTTGGTTATCTAAAGCTCATATTAAATTCGGCCAATAAAAGGGGTAGGCATCCAACCATTGATTTGGTCCTATTTTATACATATTAACTAATACTCACTAATTATGCAATGATTATAACTTATCAAAAGCATCATATAATTAAAACAAACAAAAAAATGTCCAAATATATCTTATTTAATTTCAACTAAATAGTTGACTAAGGCCGAATGGCCAGATGATTTTCTTCCGGAACGTGAGCTCGTAGGAGCATGCAACACGGAGTTGAAATATCCTTTGAACTAGTTTTAGAATTGTCCCAAGCTTGTTGGATTAAAACTCCGATTGCCTCTTTGAATTGTTTTGCACGAGCCCTCGTAATCGATCCTTGAGGTAACACCATCGAGTCTCGGCTCGAGCTCGGCTCATGATGGAGCGTGCCCGTATCATTATAAGTATTTGGGTCATTGCTCTTTAGTAGTGGTTCTTACTTGCTTTGAGTTTGTTCCCTTCCAATCCATCACTATCTTTTATTTTTGTTGCTAGCCGAATTTTTCCATTTCATTCCCAATCCATATACCATCCCTCCTTATTTTCAATAATCGAACCTATATATTATTCATTTCCATAAACCCATCTTTGAACTCTTCTTCATAGCGTCCGCCAATATTTACTTAAAACATCATTATTAAACGAGTCGAACGATACTTCTCGTAGACGATCGGGCAAACTCGCATACGACTCCACTCACCCCGAGGCGGATCGTATCATTGATGAATCACATTTTGAGTTCTTTCATTGGTCATTTTTACGTAGTTTATTTTGATGATATTTTAATTTATAGCAAATCCTTATCTAATCATCTTGAACATTTACGTGCTGTTTTGGAAGTTTTACGCAAGGAAGTTTTATATGTAGACTTTAAGAAATGTAACTTTTGTACTAAAAAAGTTGTTTTTCTAGGTTTTGTTGTAAGTGAGAGTGGTCTCGAGGTAGATCAAGACAAAATCAAAGCAATACAAGGATGGCCACGTCCGACCAATATCAGCCAAGTTAGAAGCTTTCATCGCCTTGCAAGCTTCTATAGGAGATTTGTACCGAACTCTAACACACTTGCTGCCCCATTGATTGGTATTTTCAAAAAGAATTCCCCTTTTCTTTGGTCTGTTGAACAAGAATCTGCTTTTGTTAAAATCAAAGAAAGTTTAACTAATGCTCCACTTTTATGTTTGTCAGATTTTAACAAAATTTTTGAGGTGGAATGTGATGTGTCTGGTAATAGGAATAGGTGCAGTTTTAACACAAAATGGGCGACTGGTGGCTTGTTTTAGTGAGAAATTGAATGGAGCTACGCTCAACTACCCCACCTATGACAAGAAAATGTACACGTTGATACGTGCATTAGAAACATGGGAGCATTACCTTTGGCCTAAGGAGTTCGTTATACACATGGACCATGAGGCTTTGAAGCATTTGAGAGGGAAAACTAAGCTCAGCAAACATCACACAAAATGGGTTTTCTTAGAATCCTTTCCATATGTGATTAAATATAAGCAAGGTAAGAAAAATATCGTTGCTGATGCTTTATGGCGAAGGTATGCTCTTTTAAATTATTTGGATGTTAAATTACTTGGTTTTGCTTGTTTAAAGGATTTATATGCTGATGGTTCTGATTTTGGAGAAATTTACAAGTTATGTGTGCAAGGTGCTATTATCGGCAAGATGGATTCCTATTTCAAGAAAATAAGTTGTGCATACCCCAAGGATCAATTAGAAACATGCTAGTTCACGAAGCACATAGTGGGGGTTTAATGGGACATTTCGGTATTGCCAGAACTTTTGATGTGAACCTAGTCGCATCATGGTTTGACTCCATCTGTAACATCCTGGATTTTAGGGTTCTATACTTAATGTGTGTTGTGTGTATGCTATGCTTGGTATGTTAATTTGGTGTGTTTGGGGGTCCAGTGAAGGCTCAGGTTTAAGCCTGAGTCTTAGTGAAAAATTTTCTTTTAGGCACTTTAGGGGAGAGCTAGCTGAGGTAGGCCTTAAGGGTAATTAATTGTGTTTTGATGACACAAGTAAAGAGTTGGGAAAGTGGCAAGGAGGCGCCACTTAGAGTGCTAGAAGTAGCGTCACAAGGGGGAAGGGGCAGAGAGAAGGGGTTCGAGTCGCGTCGTCAGCAATGTGGAGTTTTATTTTAGTTTTTGTGCCTAAGGAGCTTGGGTGATGGATTCGACAAGGACACTACATGGATGAGTGTTGAATAAGTCAAAAGATTTGAATGTGAGGCTAGGAGAAAAAGGGGGAAGTTTGAATTATTCAAACTGTTTGAATGAGTGAACAAGAGGGAAATTAGGAGGAAAATATGGGATTGAATGTTGGTGTAGGTGGTGGCTGAATTTTGGATGCTTGATATAGGGGGAGAAGTCAGTTTTGGCTTGGAGTGGGTGTGCCAAAAATCATTAAGGGTCTTAAGTTTTCCTTTGTTCTCTTGAAGTGCATTCGGTCATTAGGGAAGTGGATAGTGCCGATTTTGGTAGGTTCTTTTGAAGCTCTTTTGTTTTCTTTGAGTTCTTAATCCCTATATGCCGAAATTGCCTAGCCAACTTTTATTTCTCTTTTCCTTTGACCTTTAGCTGAAATTGGAGAGACCATTAGTGCATCTTTTTCTTCATTTTCTTTTTCCCTCTTAAGCCAAAACCTCTTGAGCCTCTACCGAATCTCTCTTTCTCTCTATTCATACTCTTAAACCTTACAATCGAAAGCACCACACCATTTCCTTGCAATCCATTTTCTTTTCTTCTTCTCTACTTTTCTTCTTAAATCGAAACTTTACTTCATCTTCTCTGACGCCTGTTTTTCTCTCCATAGCCGAATAGCCCTTGGTCCAGTGGATCGATCCCATCCTATTGCAGGATTACTGAAGGTAACGTTCTTTTCACTTTTGCTGCTAAAGCCGAATACCTCTCTCTTTATTTCTTGCGGCTTCTATCTCTTTTCTTCTTTGGAACTCCTCAGTCTTTATTATCTCTAATCGGTTAGTGGCTTCATCTTTTCTTTCCGGATCATGGCCGTGAGTAGCCTGGGGGGTGAAGGGGGGTTCATTTTGCCGAATCTGCTTTGATTTCTCCTCATGTCTCAACGCAAGGTAATTGCAGCCAAAACCCTTTGACTTTTCTTTAAGTCTCTTTTGTTTAGCCTAATAATCGAGGGCTATCTGTGATTGTTAGGCTGAATCTCTCTCAAGTCATCTCGGTTTCGAGGATGAAGTAGTGGTGGGCGGTTCATCAGTAACCAAGGTAGAGACTATCTTCTTTAGACTCTATGATTAATATTCTCTTTGGATTTTGGTTGCCTTAATCAACCTTCCCTTATTAGACAAGCGACGTCTCTCTTTGACCTCTAATCAAGTCTGTTTCATGGATGCAAGAAATGTTCAAGTTGGGGAAGGGAGTAAACCCTTAGTTACGATTCCAAAGTTTAAGAAGCGAGCGGTATCGGCAATGCGAGACTGGCCACCGGGTTGTGGACCAGCTTTAGAGCAGGATAGACAGATAGACGTCGTCCCTGCTAGCGAGAGTGTCGACATAGAAAGCATAGTATTGCGTGTTATCAGGTGTGTAAAATTTCACACTCTGTTATTAATGTGTGTTGCTAACTGTTTCGGTTGAAAAGCTGAAGTGACTGGATAGGAAGTCGTTATACCCTTGTGGGTAAAGCTGGGGATACCAGGTAAGTGGCTATAACATCTATTAATGGGTATGAAAATGTATGCTGTAATCTGTCACTATGATGAGAGCATGTGCATTCATTTGATTTGTATGTTCTGCATGGGTATGGGTTATGATGCGAAAGGGGAAATATTAGAGACTATCACGGGGGTTTGGTACCACAAGTGGGTTGGCCCCACATATATCTGATTCAGTGACCATGTCTCGGTGGCTTGGTGCCACGGTGGTTTAATACCACGTATATATATCTATGATTCAGTGATTCGTCCCAGTGGTCTGGTACCACAGTGGATTGGCCCCACATACATTCATCAGGGATTGTCACGGTGGTTTGGTACCACGGTGGGTTGGCCCCACGTATGTTAATAGTGACTGTCACGGTGATTTAGTATCATGGTGGTCTGGAACCACGGTGATTTAATATTTATTAAAGATATGACATTATTATATTTTAACACGAAAGTTAAGATGGAGTTTTCAAAACATAAGTAACATAAAACAATCGCTTTCTCTCAAATGCCAACAAAGATAACAAATAGAATTTAACTCAATTCGAAAAATTTACCTTTAACTGCAAACCACTGATTTCAAAACATCACCTAAAATGAATAGTTTTCAAACTTACGGTATTTTCCTAAATTCAAAGTAAAATTCATTTTTACAACTTTACCCTGTGACATACCAAATCTGGTCGTAACGTCTAGATCGAGTTTGGGGTGTTACACCATCTGACGCCATCGAGAGTGGCCTAAACTTGAGGGGCCCAAGTGCAAGATGAAACATCTCATAGGCCTGATTGATTGTTGGGCCAATGATTTTAAGGACTTTGATGCGATCCTTGTCGCATCATGGTTCGACTCCATCTGATGCCATTGAGAGTGGCCCAAGTTTGAGGGGCCAAAGTGCAAAATGAAGCTGATTCCAGCTCTTTAAACCGATCCGACTAAATTGAACTCTTTATTTAATTTTCAGCTTTGCATTTAGTTTGCATTTTAAATATTTGCATTTAAGCATTTTAGTTCAATAAATAGTTGCTGGTCAATAATTCAACTCAACTTAGTTTAATTAACTGAGTTTCTGTTAATGACTTTAATTTTATTGTTGCTTCATTAATTAATCTAGTTACTAGGTTAATTTATTGACGCATAAGTTAAGTTCATTTAATAATGTTTTTCTTAATTAAACTAGTTGTTGGAATAAATGATGTTTAAGTGTTAGTTCATTTATTTAAGTCTAATTGCTAGAATAAATGAAGCTTAAGTGTTAGTTCATTTAATTAAGTTAGTTGTTAATTTGTTTTAAGTTTAATAATTGCATTACTGTGTCGGTTACATGTGATAATTGCAAGTGACTTTTCATCTTACAACCATTATTTCTAAAGGCTGTTATGCATTCATTAAAGAGTTACTCACATTGAAGAAGGAAGTTACATGGCTAGAATTCCAAAGGTTGAGATTCTTCATTTGGTTGGTGACTTTTTGGTTGATTATGGAGAACTCAAAGGATTTTGACAAACAATTTAATTCAAGAGTTAATCACATTGAAGATGGAAGTTACATGGCTAGAATTCCAAAGGTTGAGACTCTTTATTTGGTTGGTGACTTTTCGGTTGATTTTGGAGAACTAAAAGGATTTTGACAAACAATTTAATTCAAGAGTTACTCACATTGAAGATGGGAGTTTTACGGCTAGAATTCCAAAGGTTGAGACTCTTCATTTGAAATCATTATTAGCCACATTAAAAGTGGCCATTCAACTAGCCTCATTTGATACTATATATACATGTAATCAACATATTGTGGAAAAACTTTTTGAACTTTTTTGACCTTTGAATATATTTTATGAACTTTTGTTCATTGAGTGAGATTATTCTCCTCTCTACCTTTCGTAAGAGTTTTGATTTCGACTTATCAAGTTTTCTTGCTTGTGGCGTCAATCGTTCTCTTCCATCAACTTATACCATAGGTTCTTATCTTTATAGATAACGGGTCTTGGTCCATCATCGACTACCATTTTTCCACCTTAAACAAATATAGAACCCGGGGTGACACTTTATTAGTGTTGAATCGATTCTTTGTTTAAGTTCTTTCATCCATTCCCATCAACTATCACCTATCACTTATCTAAACAATCACTTATCCATCTATCCAATTCCATTACCATCAGCCTATCATTGTTTGTTCAACCTTAAACCAAATCCCATCTTCTTTCCCTTCATCTTAAACTGAACCTATCCTTTTAATTATCCATATCAACTCTTTCATTTAAACACCCCATTCCTAACTTAAACGCACCTTCTAAACAAATTCACCTAAAGCTTCCGTAAACTCATCCATATTTTTTTATTATTTTTTGAAGACTTGATTCCTCCTTGTAGACGATTGGGCAACTCAAATATGTTTCACTCATCCCGAGATGGATCGTATCAGATTTTTAATTTAATTATGTTTTATTTAAATTAATAAGTTTGCATATTTTAATTTTAACATGCACTTTGTGTGTTATGCATTCAATAAAGTAACGCATTATGTAACTTTCCTGTTAGTTTAGTATGCATCATAAATAATGACTTGCCTTATGAAACTCCCATGTTAGTTTAAGTCTGCACTATTAAATTAAGTTTTGCATTAAATAACTCATTTGCTCATTTAGTTTGCATTTCAAACCATGCATTTAAGCATCTTAGTTTAATAAATGAGTTGCTGGACATTTATTCAACTCATCTTAGTTTAATTAATAAGTGTTTTTGTTGAATTTTATTTAATAAGTGTAGCTCCTAATTAATCTAGTTACTAGGATTATTTATTGATGCATGAGTTTAAGTTTATTTATTTATGCTTCTTTAATTAACTAGTTTCTGGAATAATTGATGCATATGTTTTTAGTTCATTTACTTAGTATGTGTTATGTTTAGTAAGTGTTTAAATGTGTTTAATATGTTTATTTTAATGTGTTAGTTGCAGGTGTCTTTTCAATTGAAAATCGTTACATTCAAGGGCTGCTACAAATTGATTAAAGAGACTTTTCAAGTGAATTTTGATTACATTCAAGGGGAAGCATTATTCTTCATTAAAAGGAGTTGTTATCATTCATTAAAGGGAGTAGCCTATTTCATCATTAAATTCAGCAGTAGCCTATTTCATCTTCCATAATCAATTATTGATTAAAGTGATCACTTCATGAGTTAATTTTTCATTAAATTTGCTGGTGTCCATTCGGTTGACCAAGGGGATTTCAAAGGTTTTTCCTACGCATTCAAACCATTGGTTTAGTTGAATTGAAGTGTATTAAAGGGTAGAGTTATTTAGTTTGGCATTCCAAAAGTTTTTGAGCTTTATTTCAGCTCATTAAGTTGATCATATGTGACCATTCAGTTAGCCTCTTTTAAAACTATAAATAGTTGTAATCAGCCTATTGTAGGAGACTTTTTTTTTATCTTTAATCAAATTTATGAACATTGTGTTCTAGAGTGAGTTATCTCCTCTCTATCTTTCATACAAGTTTTTTAGACTTATCAAGCTTGCTTGTGGCATCTTAAACTTGTTCATTTGAACTTATCACCAAACCCTTGGTGTGGCGTTCACTCTATCTCCATCTTCCACCTTAAACAATATAGAAATCGGGGTGACACTTTTAGTGTTGAATTGTTTCTAAGTTTAAGTTCACTTTCCCCATTTTCATTTTATTATCCTACAATCTTTATCTACCTCTACTATCTCGTACTAAACCGAACCATTTCAATACCCATCTTCTTTGTTTTCTCTTAGCCGACCTATCCATTTCCTTTTCCAACTTATTTTCCTCATTATTCAACATCCATTCCGAACTTAAGCCATTCCCAAAAGAAATATCTTCAAAAGCTTCCGCAAACTCAGCCTCAATCCGACTATTTTCTCCGAAGACTTAACTACTCCTCGTAGACGATCGGGCATCTCACATACGACTCGACTCACCCTGAGGCAGATCGTATCATTTGGTATCAGAGCTATAAAATGAGGAGCTCCGACGACGTTCGTATGAAGCTGGAATAGGTTCGTAAAGAAATAAAAAAATTTTCAAAAAAAAGTTTCAAATTGTATTCCAAGTGTTCTTTGTATTTAATTTCGTGTATTTAAGTTAAAAAAAGGAAAATATGAAAATATAAAAAAAAGTGAGTGAAATTTTTGTAAGTCCTTGTTTTGCTTATCTCATTGTACCCTCATTTCTACCCCGACCATCCAAAATCCTG
The DNA here is from genome assembly GCA_005393395.2 of Gossypium australe. Classification (NCBI taxonomy): domain Eukaryota; kingdom Viridiplantae; phylum Streptophyta; class Magnoliopsida; order Malvales; family Malvaceae; genus Gossypium; species Gossypium australe. The sequence goes on along the minus strand of CM016618.1, from coordinate 48,761,754 downwards.
TACCATCATTTGGTACCCTCCATCTTACCCAACGCCACCCTTAACTCATTTTCTTTTAGCCTACCGACACCCATTCGTTCTATCCTTTTGTAACCAATTTTGTAGCCGACCCTCAAACCGTGTTAAGTCTAATCGAAACAAAGTACAAAATTGTGAGACGAGGTTGAGCGGCAAAAGGCACAAGTTGTATTCATCAAAGAAAAAGCCATATACGAGTGAAACATGAGTGTGAGTGACCTTTTCTTTGTGAGTGAACTTGTGAGCCTTTGTGGAGAGGTATGTAAATTTTTTTTCTATTTTTGATCATTTATCTTTGTCATTACTAAAATCATGAATCAAGAAGTGTTATTAGAATCCGGTTAGCAATATTTGATGAACGGGATGCGAAGAATCGTGAACTCCAAATTTGACAAGTTGCATAAGCGATTGGATTGAATCGAGGAAAGAGACCAATAAGAGTGACTTTCTTCAAGTTGAAGGATGAAGTCAAGGTCGTCACGGAGACACGCATTCGAAGATCATTCGAGAAGAGATTTTGATACGGGCACACTCGGGGCACCATCGATTTTCAAGTTGATGAAGCTCGGAACCTAAGTCCCAAGTGCCGCGGAGCTTATGTGCATCTTGGAACACTTCCAAATTGACCCGGATTAGCTCATTCGAGCTCACTTCAGCTCATTGAGCTGATTACATAAATTTAACGCTTTAAAATAAATTAAACATTTATTTTATTTATTTTTCTACAGCCCATTAATGTGTCTAAATATTTTTATTTAGTGTCTAAATTAATTTGTCTTAGTCTAAATTAATTTATCACATTTTTATTACATGTTTTTAAGTGTTTTAATTCAGGAATTAAAGTACAGTTTTTTTTAGTTAATTTAGGCTGCCGAATTTTCAATGAAGTATGATGGTGTCTTTAAGTTGTCCAAAACATCCATTAATGTGTCATGGTTATGTTTAATTATTATTCAACTTATTTGGCTTGATTTAATGAATGTTTATGCTTATTATAGGTCCAGTCGAATTTAATGTATTGCAGCTACTTTTCCAGCCGAAATTATTGAGACACTAAAGCATATTTGTTTCGAGAATTGCAGCAACAATTAAGGAGCTTGCTGGCCGAAATTAACACTTTGTTGGTGCATGTTTGGGCGGCACATTAAGTGGGTTGCTGGGTGTTTTTATCCATGAATGAACAGCCATGTTGTTGGCCAAATTTAATGGATGTTGGGCATGCATGGACGTCATTTATTGTGCTACTGGTGTTTTTTTCGTGTAGACCAAAAGACATAGGAATAAATGAGCTGGTTGCTTCGTGAAAGGGAAAAGAACAACATTTAAAGGGGCCGAATTTAATTTCCTGTTGGTTTGCTTCTCCATGCGTGGGAGTATTTAAAGGCTGAATTAAACCACATAGGAAGCTGTTCAAAGAAGAGTTTTAATGATGGAAACTTCTCAACCAAAAGGTGCAGCTTATTCCCAAAGTTGGTTGAACCTAGATAAGCCTTTTCAGCTCCTTTGCTGTCCAAATTCGTTCAGCTATTTTCTTCTCCATTAAGCTAACTTGAAAATGTCCCAAATGGCTGAATTTACACATCCAAGAGGGCTACTCATTTCCATCTTTATTTCTGGACACTTTTTAGCCAAAAGAGACCAAATTAATAGCTCAATTATTGCATGGGATGTACCTAGCTGCTGCATGCATTTTCAAGTGGCCAAAAAAATTCATTCCCTCTTCTAGAAACATGGCTAATGACGTTTCCAAGGGCTGCACATGGACTTGGACGAATTTTGGGACAATTAACCTTCTAGAAACCCGTCCATTGGAGTGCCATTGATGCCGAATACATTCAGCTGAATTTTTAAGCTCACCAAGGCCACATTTAGCCGAATTTTGTTAAGCAAACTAAGAGACTTTGTTCTAGATTTTTCCAGCTTATTCTAGCTAAAAATTTACTTAGTATTTAAGGCATTCTAGTGACCATTCAGCTAGCCCATAATAGCCTATAAATACTTGTTATTTTCATTAGTTATGTTAGACAGTTTGATCATTAATCATATTACATGAACTTTGTTCATCGAGTGAGATTTTTCTCCTCTCTATCTTTCGTACGAGTTTTGTCTTGACTTATCAAGTTCACTTGTGGTGTCAAACGTATCTCTTCTGTCAAACTATACCATTGGTTCTTATCTAACTAGATAATGGGTCATGGTCCATCATCGATATCTATATTTCCACCTTAAGCAAATATAGAAACCGGGGTGACATTTGCTAATGTTAAATCATTTCTTTGTTTAAGCTCATTTGTCGATTTCCACCTAACTATCATTTACTATATATCCATCTTCATTCATTTATATCAAACTGAGCCATTCCATATCACTATCTTCTTCCTTTCACCCTAAACCGAACCTATCCTTTCGTTCATCTGAACTGTTTCCATCATTTCTCAAACCTCCATTCCCAATTTAACTCATTTCTAAAACAAATTCACTTAAAAGTTTTCGCAACTCTTCCATGTTTTCATACTATTACCCGAAGGCTTGATTTACTCCTCGTAGACGATTGGGCAACTCGCATATAATTTGACTCTTCCCGAGACGGACTGTATTAGATTTCGATCGAGACTCTTATTCATCAAGAAATCTGAGACGGTATGAATCAAACCACGAATTTGAAACCTTTCGAGGATACCAATGAGAAGGTATAAATTCTTCTTTAAACGCTTCAACATATCCACTTGCAAAGAAAACCTTACGAAAAGGTGAACGTCGTTCATATGCGTCCAAGTATTCACCCACGAACGATCTTTCTTGAAGTGGTTCATATCATGATTCCTATTCGACGAGGAATTTAAGGCGAAACAAAGCAAATCTCGAGTTTGAAGCCCATTATGGTGATGAACGAGAAAGTCCAAATACTTCTTCATATAAGCAGAGGTGTTCATCTACAAAGATCCAATCTCGAAAAGATGACCATATTTCACTTGTGGATACTTCATATTATTCCCAACAAGAGGATTCTCATTCTGCTTCTTTTATATTATCTCCTTCTTGTAGTAAAATCAAAAAAGAGTGTGAAAGAAAAGAAAAAAAAAAGAAAAAGAAGACAATGAAAAAGAAAAAGAAAAAGAAAAAGAAGAAAACGAAAAAGAAAAAGAAAAAGAGAAATAATTTGAAAAATAAAATAAGAGTGGAGAAAAGAGCACATTGAAAAAGAAAGAAAAGCAATCGAGATAGAAAAAGAAGCAAAAGAACTAGAAGAGCGAGAAAAGTGAGTGTTGATTCAACTAACCCATTTGAAGTTTGTTCTTGTTCTACTTCTTCTTTTTAGGGTTCCGAGAAGCTGAGCGACGATAATTTTCAACTACAATACCTTCCGAAAGAATGATGTTTCCGTATGATCAGCCAAGGTAAAGTTGAAAATGAATCACACGAGCCCGAAGTTAAGCGAGGTAAGGAAATTCTAAACGAGTCACGGCAATCTGATTTGAAATTTGTCAATGAAATTTTTGGAGACTTAGTTTTAAAAGCTTTCCTTGTTCTCCTTCGATCAATTTTTGCTCTTTTAATGTGGTTGATATCTTTCATTCTGTTCGACAAAACCATTTGATTTTGCAAAATGTCGAGTTTTCATGAAAGTTAAATAAATTGTTCGGATTAGGTAATTTCATGAATCAAATTTTGCCTCTTGAAAAATCTTTGAATTTGTGCAAGTCTGTTGTGATGAGTGTAAAGAGTTGTGATTATATGATGCCGTGTATGCAAAAGTCTTTTTGGTTTAACATGTTTAATTTGACGAAACCTTTGCTACATGTCGGCATAAACAATTAAAACCAAGTTTTTAAATCGGGAATTTGTTTTGACTCATTTTGCGGGAAAATCATGCAACATCGACGAAATGTGAACAATTTTTATCTTTTTGATATTTTCATTTTTGCATAGGGTAACAAAATTTGTCAAATTTGTTTTTGATGTAAATTTGTTCCTTAAGAAATTCATGTGGTTGTGCTTAAAGTTCAAGTATCGTTTGGAAAAGGTTGATTCGAATGCAAAGCCTCGACTACACTACAATCTCGAGGAGAGAAGTTTTGTTTTAATGAAGCAAGGTAAAATTGATCCTTATCTATCTGCCCAAAACGGTAAGACACTTGAAAATTATGAAGCATTTTGGTTCTCCTTGGATGGTGTTAAGCATCGTGTTAATGATTTAGCTGTTGTAAAACATTTAGATCGTGATATGCTTAAATGTTCCATTTTGCCTGTTTATGATCTATTTGTCTTCATGGTTGATAAAAAGATTCTTGTGTTTGATAATTTTTATAATTCATGTGTGAGAAAGTCTATAGTTGGTCGTCTAATGCAAGGTATGATTGTGCAATTTTATAAATCATGTGAGTTTTTTCAACTACCTGCGCGTGACGATTATGTCTATCATTTGAATCATTATTCAAGATCCCATCATGACTTGTGGAAACAAATTGAGACATTTGAATGCTTTAAAACATATCCGAAATTGTTTCAAACTTTTGACAAGGCATTATCTCTTTTGTATGATAACTTGATTCTGCCCATTCGTATGTGATTTACTTGTTTTGTTCTGGTTACAATTGGATTACAAATTTGTTTGAAACATTTCTTATTAACTCATGGTTATCCTTTTCAGGTGACTCGATTACTATCCACGAGGGAAGCCGAGGAAAAGGAATTTTTTTCGAGAGAACCATCAGCTTGATTCGAGGACAAATCGCTTTCAAGAGGGGGTATGATGCGAACCTGGTTGCATCATTTGACTCTATCCGACGCCATCGAGAGTGGCCTAAACTTGAGGGGCCCAACTGCAAGATGAAACATCTCATAGGCCTGATTGATTATTGGGCCAATGATTTTAAGGACTTTTAATTTAATTAAGTTTTATTTAAATTAATAAGTTTGCATATTTAATTTTAACTTGCACTTTGTGTGTTCTGCATTTAATAAAGTAATTCCCATGTTAGTGTAAGTTTGCATTATTAAATTAAGTTTTGCATTAAGTAACTCATTTGTTCATTTAGTTTGCATTTCAAACCATGCATTTAAGCATCTTTAATAAATGAGTTGCTGGACATATATTCAACTCATCATAGTTTAATTAATAAGTGTTTTTGTTGAATATTATTTAATAAGTGTAGCTCTTAATTAATCTAGTTACTAGGATTATTTATTGATGCATGAGTTTAAGTTTATTTATTTATGCATCTTTAATTAACTAGTTGCTGGAATAATTGATGCATATGTTTTAGTTCATTTACTTAGTGTGTGTTATGTTTAATAAGTGTTTAAATGTGTTTTATATGTTTATTTTAATGTGTTAGTTGCAGGTGTCTTTTCAATTGAAAACCGTTACATTCAAGGGCTGTTACAAATTGATTAAAGAGACTTTTCAAGTGAATTTCGGTTACATTCAAGGGGAAGCATTGTTCTTTATTAAAAGGAGCTGTTATCATTCATTAAAGGGAGCATTATACATCATTAAATTCAGCAGTAGCCTCTTTCATCTTCCATAACCGATTGTTGATTAAATTGATCACTCCATGAGTTAATTTTTCATTAAAGTTGCTGGTGTTCATTCTTGACCAAGGGGATTTCAAAGGTTTTTCCTAAGCATTCAAGACCATTGATTTAGCTGAATTGAAGTGTATTGAAAGGTGGAGTTATTTAGTTTGGCACTCCAAGAGTTTTTGAGCTTTATTTCAGCTCATTAAGTTGATCATATATGACCATTCAGTTAGCCTCTTTTAACACTATAAATAGTTGTAATCAGCCTATTGTAGGAGACTTTTTTTATCTTTAATCAAATTTATGAACATTGTGTTCTAGAGTGAGTTATCTCCTTTCTATCTTTAGTACAAGTTTCTTAGACTTATCAAGCTTGCTTGTGGCATCTTAAACTTGTTCATTTGAACTTATCACCAAACCATTAGTGCGGCGTTCACTCTATCTTCGTCTTCCACCTTAAACAATATGGAAACTGAGGCAACACTTTTAGTGTTGACTCGTTTCTAAGTTTAAGTTCACTTTCCCTATTTTCATTTTATTATCCTACAATCTTTATCTACCTTTACCATCTCCTACTAAACCGAACCATTTCAATACCCATCTTCTTTGTTTTCTCTTAGCCGAACCTATCCATTTCCTTCTCCAACTTCTTTTCCTCATTATTCAACCTCCATTCCTAACTTAAGCCATTCCCAAAAGAAATATCTTCAAAAGCTTTTGTAAACTCAGCCTCAATCCGACTATTTTCTCCGAAGACTTAACTACTCCTCGTAGACGATTGGGCATCTCACATACGACTCGACTCACCCCGATGTGGATCATATCATTTGGTATCAGAGCTATAAAATGAAGAATTCTAACGATGTTCGTATGAAGCCGAAATAGGTTCGTGAAGAAACAAAAAATTCGAAAAAAAGTTTCAAATTGTATTCCAAGTGTTCTTTGTATTTAATTTCATGTATTTGAGTTAAAAAAGGAAAATACGAAAATATAAAAAAAAGTGAGTGAAATTTTTGTATGTCCTTGTTTTGCTTATCTCATTCTACCCTCATTTCTACCCCGACCATCCAAAATCCTTTACCATCATTTGGTACCCTCCATCTTACCCAACGCCACCCTTAACTCATTTTCTTTTAGCCTATCGACACCCATTCGTTCTATCTTTTTGTAACCAATTTTGTGGCTGACCCTCAAGTTGTGTTAAGTCTAATTGAAACAAAGTACGAAATTGTGAGACGAGGTTGAGTGGTAAAAGGCACGAGTCGTATTCATCAAAGAAAAAGCCATATATGAGTGAAACATGAGTGTGAGTGACCTTTTCTTTGTGAGTGAACTTGTGAGCCTTTGTGGAGAGGTTTGTAAATTTTTTTTCTGTTTTTGATCATTTATCTTTATCATTACTAAAAACATGAATTAAGAAGTGTTGTCAAAATCCGATTATCAATATTTGATAAACGGGATGCGAAGAATCGTGAACTCCAAATTTGACAACTTGCATAAGCGATTGGATCGAATCGAGGACAGAGACCAACAAGAGCGACTTTATTCAAGTCGAAGGATGGAGTCAAGGTCATCACGGAGACACGCGTTCGAAGATCATTCGAGAAGAGATTTCCATTGAGACTCTTATTCATCAAGAATGTCGAGACGGTATGAATCAAACCATGAATTTTAAACCTTTCGAGGATACCAACGAGAAGGTATAAATTCTTCTTTAAACGCTTCAACGTATCCATCTGCGAAGAAAACTTTACGAAAAGGTGAACGTGGTTCATATGCGTCCAAGTATTCGCCCACGAACGATACTTCTTGAAGTGGTTCATATCATGATTCCTATTCGACAATGAATTCAAGGCGAAACAAAGCAAATCTTGAGTTTGAAGCCCATTATGGTGATGAACGAGAAAGTCCAAGTACTTCTTCATATAATCAAAGGTGTTCATCTACAAAGATCCAATCTCAAAGAGATGACCATATTTCACTTGTGGATACTTCATATTATTCCCAATTGTAACACCTCAAACCCGGTCTAAACGTTATGACCAGATCTGGTATGTCACAAAGAAAGGTTATAAAAAGGCGACTTTGGAATTTAAAGAAAAATCGTGAATTTGAAATTTGTCATTTTAGGTAATAGTATAAAAATAGAGGTTTGTAATTTTAAGAAAAATTTTCGAGTTGATTTAATAGAAAGTTTGTTATCCTTGTTGGCGTTTGTGAGAAAACAGTTGTTTATGCTACGTATATTTTGAAAACTCCAATTTAGCTTTCAGGTTGATATAAATAAATATGTCACATCATAAATAAATAATTAATTTTAAAAGAAAGCAGATATCAATTTAAGAAGGCCTTATTACATAACAATATCCCCAATTAAAATAATTTATAGATAAAAAAATGAGTTTACGAAATGAAACATTTTATGGCCTCCATGAGTCCGCCTTGGCTCCCAGATCCACAATCTACTGATTACCTGCAAGTTAAGCAGAGGGGTGAGGCACCAAGACTCAGTGTGTAAATTCCCATTAAACGATCTCTGGGCTTTTCGCTCACAGAGGCCCATTGAGCCTTAGCCCACACAAATCAATGTATTAATTATGTATGCAATGCAGCCCAGCCCACCTACTTTCCATCCTCTACAACATCTGAATCAACCAAACGCCCTGGCACCAAGCCACTGTGGTTCTAGACCACCATGATACCAGATCACTGTGACAAAGTCACTAATATTATGTGTGGGGCCAACCTAGCATGGTACCAAACCACTGTGACAATCCCGAATAGATATACGTGGGGCCAACCCACTATGGTACCAAACCACTGAGACAAGTCACTGAAATGTATATATATACGTGGTGTCAACCACCGTGGTACCAAACCACTGAGTAAGATATGTGGGGCCAACCCACTGTGGTTCCAAACCACTGTGACAGTCCCTAGATAGCACTTCCCCTTTCGCATCACAACCCAAGTTCATGCACATGTTAACATACTAAAATGAATGATCATACTTAGATGCATACAGTTAGATAATCCATACATACACATATTTCGAACATGAAATCGTAGCGGAACTTACCTGGTGTCTCCAACCTTACCCCCAATTGGTATCTTGACTGCCAATTCAGTCGTTTTGGCTTTCAGCCAATACAGTTAATAACATAATTAATAGTAGAGTGTGAGATTTACACACCTGATAACACGCAATACTATGCTTTCTACATTGACGCTCTCGTTAGCAGGGACGATGACTATCTGTCTATCCCAAGCCGACATCGGTTCTCTACCACAGCCCTGCGGAAAATCCTGAACCGCTGACACTACATGCTTCTTGAACTTCGGAATAGGAGTTACGGACACACTCCCCTCCCTGGCTTGATCGTTTCTTGCATCTATGAACAGCCTTGATCAGTTACTTAAAAGAAAAAAAACGCTGATTACTAAACCCAAAAGACTTGCTTTAGATAGGACATCATGAATAAATCCCTGCCGAACGGAATAACGAAAGATTCCTTACCTTGATCCCTAGCGAATAACACTAACTGGTTCGGCTTGCAGCTTCAAGTGATCCCCAAATGACTTTTGAAGATCAACGTCGCAAGAAAGATGATCGATTGTAAGGGTGCTTAGATTCGACCCTGCCCTAAAAAGAAACAAGGTAGCGTTTAAACCACTAGATGTCACCAATGGCTTAACCAAGAGAAGGGAACACCCACAACAATACCATGTATTTGGCCAAAAGAGAAAGGGTTGACAGAAACAAAATAAAAGAAAAAGTCTCAAAAGAAACAAAACTCACCAAATCGACTGCTGATCAGAGAAGGAAACGATGGAGCAAGGAATATTCGACACTTGACACAGATGAAGATAGAAGATCTAAAGAAGAAAAGAGGAAGATAACAGGGGTTTTGGTTTGGCAAAAGAAAAGATGATAGGAGAGAGGTTCGGTTATCTTGTTTAAGGAAAGAACAATGAAGATGAAGAGACTTGGCAAGGCTTCAAGAGTTTCAGCAACACAAGAAAGGGGAGAAAGATATGGAGAAATGAATGATGAGGGAAAGTGAGAAAAGAAGAATAGAGAAAGAGTGCAACAGATTTTGGTTTCTACCAAATAAAGATGAAGCAAATAGATCTTGAGAGTTGCGGCAAACAGAGAAAATATAATGTGAAGAGAAGAGGCAAAATATGTTTCGATTTTTGGCTAGCGAGAAATGAAGAGAAAGGTTCCAAACAAAAGAGAGAAGAAAGTGTTTCCCTTATCTGTTTTCCAACACTATGCTCAATGTGACTCTCAGAAGAAATCAGCACAACAACGCACCTCTAAGACCGATTGAACCACCACCAAAAGAGGGACCAAGTGCCACTAGCCTTAAGATTTCGGCACACCCCCAACTAGACTCCAACCGAACTCTCTCCCCCTTCTCAAGTTCCCACAACCGACCACCACCTTCCCTAACACTCAATCCCACATTTTCCTCCTAAATCCAATCTTGTTCACCCATTCAAATGAGTTTGAAAAATTCAAACTCCCTCTTCCACTCATGGCCACACATTCAAATCTTTTGACTTGTTCAACACCCACTTCTCAGAGACCTAACCGAACACCTGCTTTTCACCCCAACGCCAAAAATAAACTCCAAAAAGGCAACCCATGCGACTCGAACCCCTTCCTTCTGCAGCTTCTCCCTTGTGACGCCTCCTCAAGCACTTTAAGTGGCACCTCCTTGCCACTTAACCAACCTTTTACTTGTGTCATCAAAACACATTTAAATACCCTTAAGGCTGCCTCAGCTATCTCTCCCCTAAAGTGCCTAAAAGTAAAATTTTCACCAAGGCTCAGGCTTAACCTCGAGCCTTCCTGAGACCCCCAACACATCAAAATAACATACAGAAAATGCCAACACACAGTAACATAGAATAATGCCAAGCCCCTAATCCCATGATGTTACAGTTCTACCCCCTTAAAGAAATTTCGACCTCGAAATTTACCTGACCAGAAGAGACTAGGGTATTGTTGTCACATCACATCCTCTGGCTCCCACGTAGCTTCCTCTGAACCATGATTCTGCCACAACACTTTAATCAACGGGACCGCCTTCCTTCGTAATACCTTAACATCACGATCCAAGATCTAAACTAGTTCCTCTTCAAAGGATAAGTCAGGCCTTACTTTGATTTCTTCCACTGACACAATATGAGATGGATCCGAACGGTGGTGACTTAACATTGAGACATGGAACACATCATGAATCTGACTCAATTCCAATGGTAGCTCGAGCTGATAAGCTACCGGTCCTACACACTTCAATACACGATAAGGCCCGATGAACCTGGAGCTCAGCTTGCCCTTCTGTCCAAACCTTAGAACTTTCTTCCACGGTGAAACCTTTAAGAAAACCCGGTCACCTATTGCAAATTCTATGTCTTTATGTTTCAGGTCTGCATAAGATTTCTGCTTGTCAGAAGCTAACCTAACCTTGTCCTCTGTTTCAGAAACCAATTCTGGACCCAATAACTGTCGCTCACCCAACTCGGTCCAGCAAGTAGGAGTGCGACACCTCCGACCATACAACGCTTCATAGGGTGCCATCTGAATACTGGACTGGTAGCTGTTGTTGTATGCGAATTCTGCCAACGGTAGAAACTCTTCCAAATTACCCCTGAAGTCAATGACACAGCCCCTCAACATATCTTTCAAGATCTGAATTACCCTCTCAGATTGTCCATCAGTCTGTGGATGAAACGCGGTGCTAAAATCCAATCTTGTACCCAACGCTTGATGTAATGCCTTCCAAAACCTCGACGTAAACCTGGGGTCTGTATCCGATATGATAGACACTAGTACCCCATGCAACCTCACAACCTCCGCTACATACAACTTGGTTAATTTCTGTAGAGAGTAGTCAACACGAACCGGTATGAAGTGAGCGGACTTCGTCAATCGATAAACAATTACCCATACTGAATCTTTCTTAGTAGGGGTAAAAGGTAGCCCACTCACAAAATCCATTGTGATCCTTTCTCGCTTCCACTGCGGAATCTTCACCGGCTGCAATAACCCCGAAGGGAACTGATGCTCTACTTTCACCTGTTGACACGTCAAGCATTTACTCACAAATTCGGTTACCTCTCGCTTCAGACCCGGCCACCAAAACTATTCTCGCAGGTCCCGATACATCTTACTTCCTCCAGGGTGCATAGCGTATGGGCTACTATGCGCTTCTTGTAGGATCTTCCGTTTCAACTCAAGATCTTTTGGCATACAAGTTTTTCCTCGAAAACTTAATACCCCATCACTATTCACACTAAAATCTGTTACCCCATCACCTGCCACTAACTGAAACTTTACATTTAACGACTCATCAGCCAACTGCTTCTCTTTAATCTGATTGACCCAATAAGGCTTCACTTGAAGTTCGGCCAATAAACTTCCATCATCATATAAGCTGAGATGAGCAAACATTGCTCTCAAGTCAGAGACCACCCTACGACTCAATGCATCTGCCACCACGTTTGCTTTACCCGGATGGTACTCGATCGAGCAATCATAATCTTTCAACAATTCGATCCATCTCCGCTGCCTTAAATTCAACTCCTTCTGGGTAAGGAGATATTTTAGGCTCTTGTGATCCGTATAAATAACAGACTTTTCCCCATACAGATAATGCCTCCAGATCTTCAAAGCGAACACTACTGCAGTCAATTCCAGATCGTGCATGGGATAATTCACTTCATGCAGTCTCAACTGCCGAGACGCATATACTACCACCTTCCCTTCCTGCATCAACACACATCCCAATCCTGTGTGCGACGCATCGCAGTAAACAACAAATTCCTTCTCGGCCTCAGGCTGTATCAACACAGGAGCCTCAGTCAAGATCCTCTTTAGCTTCTCAAAACTTTCCTGTTGTTTATCAGACCAGACAAACGGTACCCCTTTCTGCAATAACTTGGTTAATGGTGCCGCAATCAATGAGAACCCCTCCACAAACCTTCTGTAATACCCAGCCAGACCAAGAAAACTTCGAATTTCCACCACAGACTTAGGCGGTTTCAAGTCCAATACAGCTTCAATTTTTTGGGGATCAACCCTAATCCCCTCAGCAGACACAACATGGCCCAGAAAAGTAACTTCGCTTAGCCAAAATTCACACTTCCTGAATTTGGCGTACAGCTGTTTATCCCTCAGAATTTGTAAAACCACCCGAAGATGCGAATCATGCTCTTCTTCCGTCTTAGAATATACCAAGATGTTGTCTATGAATACCACAATAAACCGGTCCAGATAGGGTTGGAATACCCGGTTCATCATATCCATAAACGCTGCTGGTGCATTCGTCAACCCAAACGGCATCACTAGGAACTCATAGTGACCATAACGAGTTCAGAAAGCTGTCTTATGGATATCTGCCTCCTTGACCTTAAGCTGGTGATAACCTGACCTCAAGTCTATCTTTGAAAAGAATGACGCGCCTCGCAATTGGTCGAACAGATCATTTGTCCTAGGTAGCGGATACTTGTTCTTAATCATTAACTTGTTTAACTGGCGGTAGTCAATACACATATGCATCGACCCGTCTTTCATCTTAACAAATAACACCGGTGCTCCCCAAGGTGACACACTCAGTCGGATAAAACCCCGATCCAATAGTTCCTAATTTGGGCTTTTAATTCCACCAACTCCTTTGGTGCCATTCTATATGGGGTAATAGACACTGGCGCTGTACCCGGAAAAAGATCAATGCCGAAAACTCCACCTCGCGATCCGGAGGTAACACTGGTAGCTCTTCTGGAAAAACATCACAGAACTCTTTCACTGCCCTAACCTCCCTTACAATTAACTCATTGGCCTTCAAAGCACAAACAAAAGTTATGAACGCCTTACATCCTTTCCTCACCATTCTTTCAGCCTCTAAGGCGGACACTACATTAGACAAGAAGTTCCTCTGTTCACCTATCACCACCACCTCATCATCCTCAAGAGTCCTTAACACCATGCGTTTGGCAGCACAATCAAAATTTGCTCGATACTTCACTAGCCAATTAATACCTAAGATTAAATCGAACTCCCCGAACGGCAATTCCATCAAATCAGCTGGGAAAACCACCCATTGAACCTCTAAAGGCACCTTCCTAAAGAGTTTATTCACTACTACAGATTGTCCTAAAGGGCTAAGTACAGTCATCTCCCTAGAAGCAATCTCAAAGTCTATGTTCAGAGTTCCCACTACAGTATTGGCAACATAAGAGTGTGTTGATCCAATATCAATCAGTGCAAAATAAGGCAACCCATAAATAAGAAACGTACCGGTTATGACGTCCAGTGCATAGCCCTCCTCGCGGCGCCTAACCGCATAAACCAACCCAGGCTGTCTTGCATCTGTGTTCCCAGCACCTCTGCCCAGTGCTCCACGCCCCTGACCGAAACCATTTCCTCCTCTGGCCGGACCACGACCTCTCTGTGGTTGCTGACCACCCCTACCAGGCTGGGCATAATTCTGACCTACTGGTCCCGCTCTGTTGGGCTCTTGTGGACAGTCTGTTACCCGATGATCCATAGATCCACATCTGAAGCATTCTCTACCACCCAACCAACACTCTCCTGAATGATATTTCCCACATCGAGTACACAGTTGAGATCGACCAACAGCAACAGGCGGCTCGACCTGGCCCATCTAACCTAGGCCTCTTCTGAAAATTCCCTGTAGATCCTGACGGCCCAAAATTCCTTTTATTCCTTCCCTTGTCCCTATCCTGATTCTTCCTTTCAGACCTCTTTACCTCCTCGGCTATCTTAGCCTTCTCAACCAGAACGGCAAACTCCCTTTCCCGTTGCAGAGCTATCAGTACCCGCAACTCATCTCTCAGTCCGTCCTCAAATCAAACACAGCGCTCATGATCCGTTGCAACAATACCCCGGGCATAACGGCTCAGACGTAAAAATTTCGCCTCATACTCGGCCACTGACTTACTTCCCTGGACCAAATTAAGGAATGCCTTCTACTGAGCGTCCACATAGCTTAACCCAATGTATTTCCCCTGGAACTCTGATTTAAAGAACTCCCAGGTGATGCGGTCAGTCGCTGTGCCATCTCTGACTATAAGCCACCACTGATACGCATCGTCCCGAAGAAGAGATAGAACTCCTTTCAACTTCTCTTCCACCGTAAAATCAAGGTCGTCCATAATACGCTCAACTGCTTCTAGCCAATACTCAGCTACATTAGGAGCTACACCAGAAATGCCCCTAAACATTTTCGCCCCATTGGCTCAGAGTCGTTCAGACACAGATTTCTGAGCCCTTAACCCTGTGCTTGATCCAACAACTCTCTCCAACACACGTAACATCGCCTGAGACATAGCATCGTCCCCACCCGTTTGATCCTGAAAATCTACTTCCGCAACTGGCGGTACTGGCATATCATTTTCTGACCCATGTCCTGATTCCGAGGGCTCAGACCCAACACCCCGGCCTCTACCCCGACCATGCACAATTCGTCCACGTCCCCTAGTACTCATGACTACCGGCACGACTTAATCTAATTAAGAGTTTTTATGAATAAGTATTTTCTTTCACTTGTTTAATACCGAGCAGTCTTATGAAAAATAGCATTAAAAAGTAATTCTCGTAAATTCATATCTATACCTAGAGGTTTCAGTCTCTAAAGTTAGGATCTCATAATACCAGTAATCATAACACAACATAATTATTTCATGCAAAAACAACCAATGCTTAGAACACTTACCACGTGGATCCGGTGCCGGTAGACTCGAGTGCCATACTCCAAACTAAACATTACCTTAAATAATATTTAAATCAACTTTATAAAACATTATGGAACCCATTTCACAGCTGAGTTTTACAACCAGGCTCTGATACCACAATTGTAACACCCCAAACTCGGTCTAGACGTTACGACCAGATCTGGTATGTCACAGAGAAAGGTTATAAAAAGGGGCTTTGGAATTGAAAGAAAAATTGTGAATTTGAAATTTGTCGTTTTAGGTAATAGTATAAAAACAGAGGTTTGTAATTTTAAGAAAAATTTCTGAGTTGAGTTAATAGAAAGTTTGTTATCCTTGTTGGCGTTTGTGAGAAAACAGTTGTTTATGCTACGTATGTTTTGAAAACTCCAATTTAGCTTTCAGGTTGATATAAATATATATGTCATATTATAAATAAATAATTAATTTTAAAAGAAAGTAGATATCAATTTAAGAAGGCCTTATTACATAACAATATCCCCAATTAAAATAATTTACAGATAAAAAAATGAGTTTACGAAATGAAACATTTTATGGCCTCCACGAGTCCGCCTCGGCTCCCAGATCCACAATCTACTGATTACCTGCAAGTTAAGCAGAGGGGTGAGTCACCAAGACTCAATGTGTAAATTCCCATTAAACGATCTCTGGGCTTTCCGCTCACAGAGGCCCCATTGAGCCTTAGCCCACACAAACCAATGTATTAATTATGTATGCAATGCAGCCCAGCCCACCTACTTTCCATCCTCTACAACACCTGAATCAACCAAATGCCCGTGGCACCAAGCCACTGTGGTTCTAGACAACCGTGATACCAGATCACTGTGACAAAGTCACCAATATTATGTGTGGGGCCAACCCACCGTGGTACCAAACCACTGTGACAATCCCGAATAGATATACATGGGACCAACCCACTGTGGTACCAAATCACTGAGACAGGTCACTGAAATGTGTATATATATATACATGGTGTCAACCACCGTGGTACCAAACCACTGAGACATAGTCACTGAATAAGATATGTGAGGCCAACCCACTGTGGTACCAAACCACTGTGACAGTCCCTAGATAGCACTCCCCCTTTCGCATCACAACCCAAGTTCATGCACATGTTAACATACTAAGATGAATGATCATACTTAGAATGCATACAGTTAGATAATCCATACATACACATATTTCAAACATGAAATCATAGCGGAACTTACCTGGTGTCTCCAACCTTACCCCCAATGGGTATCTCGACTGCCAATTCAGTCGTTTCGGCTTTCAGCCAATACAGTTAATAACATAATTAATAGTAGAGTGTGAGATTTACACACCTAATAACATGCAATACTATGCTTTCTACGTTGACGCTCTCGTTAGCAGGGACATCACGAATAAATCCCTGCCGAATGGAATAATGAAAGATTCCTTACCTTGATTCCTAGTGAATAACACTAACTGGTTCGGCTTGCAGCTTCAAGTGATCCCCAAAGGACTTTTGAAGATCAACATCGCAAGAAAGATGATCGATAACAAGGGTACTTAGATTCGACCCTGCCTTAAAAAGAAACAAGGTAGCGTTTAAACCACTAGAAGTCACCAATGGCTTAACCAAGAGAAGGGAACACCCAGAACAATACCATGTATTCGGCCAAAAGAGAAAGGGTTGACAGAAACAAAATAAAAGAAAAAGTCCTGAAAGAAACGAAACTCACCAAATCGACTGCTGATCAGAGAAGGGAACGATGGAGCAAGGAATATTCGGTACTTGACACAGATGAAGATAGAAGATCCGAAGAAGAAAAGAAGAAGATAGTAGGGGTTTCGGTTTGGCGAAAGAAAAGATGATAGGAGAGAGGTGCGGTTATCTTATTTAAGGAAAGAACAATGAAGATGAAGAGATTTGGCAAGGCTTCAAGAGTTTCGGCAACACAAAAAAGGGGAGAAAGATATGGACAAAATGAATGATGAGGGAAAGTGAGAAAAGAAGAACAGAGAAAGAGTGCAAACAGGTTTCAATTTCTACCAAATAAAGATGAAGCAAATAGATCTTGAGGGTTGCAGCAAACAGAGAAAAAATAATGTGAAGAGAAGAGGCAAAATATGTTTCAGTTTTTGGCTAGCAGAGAAATGAAGAGAAAGGTTCCAAACAAAAGAGAGAAGAGAGTGTTTCCCTAATCGATTTTCCAACACTATGCTCAATGTGACTCTCAGAAGAAATCGGCACAACAAAGGCACCTCTAAGACTGATTGAACCACCACCAAAAGAGGGACCAAGTGCCACTAGCCTTAAGATTTCGGCACACCCCCAACTAGACCCCAACCGAACTCTCTCCCCCTTCTCAAGTTCCCACAACCGGCCACCACCTTCCCCAACACTCAATCCCACATTTTCCTCCTAAATTCACTCTTGTTCACCCATTCAAATGAGTTTGAAAAATTCAAACTCTCTCTTCCACTCATGGCCACACGTTCAAGTCTTTTGACTTGTTCAACACCCACTCCTCAGAGTCCTAACCAAACCCACCTCCTCTTCACCCAACGCCAAAAAAACTCCAAAAAGGCAACCCATGTGACTCAAACCCCTTCCCTCTGCAGCTTCTCCCTTGTCACTTTACCAACCTTTAAGTGGTGCCTCCTTACCACTTTACCAACCTTTTACTTGTGTTGAGCCCTGCCTCAGCTATCTCTCCCCTAAAGTGCCTAAAAGTAAAATTTTCACCAAGGCTCAGGCTTAACCTTGAGCCTTCCCGAGACCCCTAACACATCAAAATAACATACAGAACATGCCAACACACAGTAACATAGAATAATGCCAAGCCCCTAATCCTAGGATGTTACACAACAAGAGGATTCTCATTCTGCTTCTTTTATATTATCTTCTTCTTGTATTTGGGTCATTTCTCTTTATAGTTGTTCTTACTTGCTTTGAGTTTGTTCCCTTCCATTCCATCACTATCCTTTATTTTTGTTGCTAGCCGAATTTTCCATTTCTTCCTTGAACCTAAAATCCATTTCATTCCCATTCCATATACCATCGCTTCTTATTTTCAATAACTGAACCTATATATTATTCATTTCCATAAACACATCTTTGAACCCTTCTTCATAGCTTCTGCCAATATTTACATAAAGCATCATTATTAAAATGAGCCGAACGATACTTTCTCGTAGATGATCAGGCAAACTCACATATGACTCGACTCACCTCGAGGCGGATCGTATCAAAAAGTCCACACTACAAGCTAATAACAAAGTATATATAGTGTTTACATGCGATTAGCTGGCGAGTCATATGAATTCAGCTTTAATGTTCATTTTAATGGCTGAAATAAAACTTAATCAATAAATAAAAACTGTTGAGTTTCTCCAAGCCAAATAATAGCAACTTTATGACTCCAAATGAGCTGATTCAAATGAGCTGATTTAATGAATTTGAATGCTTGGTTTCATGCTCTCTTAGCAGTCGAATGGTCACCAGCAACTTAATGAAAATTTGTAACTCATGTGCAATCTTTTAAGCATCAAACAGTTATGCAAGAAGATTAGGCTGCTGCCAAATTTCTTAGATGTATAATGCTTCCTTCAATTGCCATAACAACTTCTTTTAATGATGAATAATGCTTCCCCGTGTGTGTAACCGATTCTCACTTGAAAAGTCACATTAAACTCTTTGTAACAGCACTTGAGTGTAACGGTTTCCAGCTGAAAAGTTTCCTACATTCAAGCACATTAAACAAACATATTAATCACATTTAAACACTTATTAAACACTAATGCAACTTAAACATAGTAAACACTTATTAAACACTAATTTAACTTAAACACATTAAACACTTCACTTAATAAATGAACTAGAAGTAAGGACTTCAATTAATGCAACAACTAGTCTAATTATTGAAGCAAAATTAATAAACTTAAACTCATGCTCCATTAAATTATCCTAGTAACTAGATTATTTAAATAAGGTCCTTATTAAACACAACTTATTTATTTAAACTAAACAACTTTATTTAAAGCTAAAAATGCCTGAATTAAATCAAGCTAAACACTAGCTAAATGGGCTGAATGTGAGCTTATTTCAGCTTGCAAAAGCATGCGCATTGGGCTTATTGAGTTATCCCAATTCTCCTCATTTTGTCCAACCAATAACTTGCTCCACATTTTCTCAACCAAGGCCGAAATAGCCTCCTTGAAACATTTTGCTCATGCTCGGGTGATGGGTCCTTGCGGGAATTCCAATGGCTCTTTGTTGGAACTTGGTGCGACCTGGATCGTGGTCGTATCACTTTTCTTATTCCATAATCGATTGTTGTTAAATGGTCATGCCATGGGCTTAAATTCCATTAAAAGCTACTGGTGTCCATTCGGCTGGCCAAGGGAGACTTCAAAAGTTTTTCTTAAACACCTTGGATGCTCAAGTTGAAACCTAAAGCATTCAAGTGAATTGAATCAGCTGAGTTAAAGAATTAAATCATATTGAAGGAAGGAGTTACTTAGGCCTAGAATTTCAAAAGTTTGTAAACTTTATTTTAGCTCATATTAGCTCATTAAGCTGAACAAAAGTGACCATTCGGTTAGGCCTTTCATAGCACTATAAATAGTTGTATTTAGCCTATTGTAGGGGACTTTTGCTGAATTTATGCTAAATTTGAGATTTGTGAGTTATCCAATTCTCTTTGTTCTTTTGGAACTAATTTGACTTATCAAGGATAGCTTGTGGCGTCTATCCTTTCCATTGTTTGCCGAACTTATCACTTTAGAGTGTGGCGTTCGTATACCTTTGGTTCCTATCACTAATTGATAATGGGTCAAGGTTTATCCTTTACTGTTTTCCCTAAACCGTAAATTACCTAAGGACCATTTGAGATTCGGGTCAACAATCCAATATTGTTGGTTCTTTTTCGACCTTAGTCAAATTATTCATTATCTTTGTTTAACCATTTTGTTACCTTATTTTAAACCCATTTCTTTCATTCATCAGCATTTTCTTTGTTTAAAACTTAGTTCATTTCAAAATGAATCATTTCTACTCAAATTCACGATTAGGCATCAAATGACTCGAATCATTCACGAAATGAGTTCGTATCATTTGGTAACAGAGCTAGCGAATTTGGAGTAAGAATCAATGATCTCAGCATTACGTTATTGTAGTTTTGATTAAAAAAAAGTTTGAAAAAAATTCAAAAAAAATTTCAGCCTCCATTCAAATTCAAGGAGAGAATATCAAGTTTTACAAGTAGAAAAAAAATCGTGAAAAAAAAAAAGAGAAAATTGTTCAAGTTTCTTTTTTATTGTCAAATTTTTTGAAAATTCTACTTGCTGTTCGGAAACATCCATTCAACATCCTACCATTAGGCCACACCCAACTTGATGTGAGCACACTTGGGGCGCCAGATAATTCAATATCCGATACTCTCGAACTCCCTCAAGGCCCCATAACTCGAGCTCGAGCTAAATGGATGCAAGTGGCTGTTGCGACTTTAACAAGTCAATTTTGGAGAGAATTCCAACTTGAAGTTGATGGGCAAGCTCGGGTCCATATTTCGAGCAATTCTTGCACCTTGGTGCAAGCTGATTTCAGCTCACTTTTAGCTCATCAAATTTCAATCAATGCAGTTCAGCTCACTCGAGCTCAAGTCAGCTCACACGAGCTCGGTTAAGCTCATTGAGCTTGTTTTTAGCTCTTTAGCTCATTCAATTTAAATTGCTGGAATAAATTAAGTATTTAAATTAAATTAGATAGTATTATTACAACTCATAAATTTGTCTTAGTTTATTGCATGTTTTAGTTATATTTTGTTGGCTAAATTTAATAAGTCTTGTTAAGTTAGCATTAAATCTGTCTTAAGATAAATTATATGTTAATTAGTGTGTTTAATGATACTAAGGCATGTTCAGCCAAATTTTTATGTGATTTAATTTTGGTTCATGTGTTTTTGTAGGTGAGCCAAATTCGGAGTGCATTTAAGCAAGGTACATGCATGGATTTGGTTCAATGCATGAGACGATGCATGCATGGCTATGTTTAAAGAAATTTGTGCTAACTTTTGGGTTCCCAAAGTGTCCATTCAGCCAAGCATCACCAGCAAATTGAACTCCTCAAGGTGGCCGAATATCTTCCCAAGGCACATCAATTTCGTTCACATTATGGTGTTCACACTCCATGTCCACTCGGCTATGGTTTCCCGCTATGAAGACCTTTGAAAACTGCCCATTCACACTCCAAAAGGCTGCTCAAGTCCACTTTTGATATGAACTCGACTCGTTGAAGATCCGAGTTGTAATGTGTGCCCCGATAAATTGGAGTAAGTGAAGGCTTAGTTTCAAGAAACGGCTTAAGAAAGAAATGGAATGGCTCAAGTAGGTTCATTGGTGTATAAATAGGTTGAGAATAGAGTTTGGGACTAAGGGTCCAAGCTGAACTAACACAATAGAATGTGTTAACCCGAGGCTTATACGAACACTTAGGAAGGTACGATTTTGGTGGAATGGTTAAGGAAGTGATTGAAACCTCGACCAACTATCAAAGTTGATAGAAACCTTGGTATAGTTGAACGCCACACTTTGGGGTTACAAAGTGATAAGTTCGGGATAAACAAAGACAAGGATGACGCCACAAGGATACTTGATAAGTCAACAAGTCTTTGGAGAGAATCGAGAGTTGAAAACAACCTCACAAATTAACAAAGTTATATATTTGTTCATTAGCCTAAAAATGTGAATTACATAGCCTATTTATAGGCTAAACAAGGCTAGCTGAATGGTCCCTTTGCAACAATAAATGGTACGATTCCTTAGGCTTTAAGCTAGAGGAGACTTTCTAGTAGCTTCATGAATACATTCTAGATTAATCTAGGCTTAGAAATATGAAAAGAAAACTTCTAGAATAGGGTGGTTCGGCTGATTACTTGAATGAAGTTGTCCACATTCAATTTAAAGTGTTTTAAGGAGCTTAATTACTGCTTTGGGGAAGAGAAACAGCCCGCTTGAAGAAGCATGACCTTTGGCCGAATATGAGTAGCCTCCAAGTCTTCTAGTTGCTAGAAATAATGAGGCATCTCTTGACCCTTGCTCTCCACAAAATTGGCTCTTAGGGAAGCTCAAAATAGCAGTTCATTTGAGCTCCACAAAAAGACATCAGCTGGAATTAGTCCCTTGTCCAATGGTCTCCACGAAGAGGCACATGGGAGAAATTGATATGATCTGCCTCGGGGTTGAGTCGATTCGTATGTAAGATACCCGATCGTCTACAAGAAGCAATGATTATTTAGCTTAGTAAAATTGATATGGAATGAAGTAGTTTTGGCAAAATAGTAGTTGGTTTAAGAATACGGTATGAAAAGGTAATATGTGAAAGAAAAGGTAATATGTGAAAGAAAGAATTGGTTTTAGTTCGAAATGGTAAGATGTGAAAAAGATGGAATTTGGTTTGGGTACGAAATGGATAAGAAAGAAAAATGGATTAAACGAAAGTGCAAACAAGAACCAATACCGATTTGGTATCAACCCGTTGCTTATAAGCCCTTTAGTTCAGTTTAGGAGTGGTTAAAGTGACCTCGACCCACTATCTAGTAACATAGGAACCTCGGTATGTTTGAACGCCACACTACAAGTAGTGATAAGTTCAGTTTTCGACAAAGAAAATGGATGACACAACTAGAACAATAGGTAGCCAACGAATCTTTGAACGAAATTAAAGAAAAGTTTGCCTCACAAATTTGGCAGCATAACATTAACAAAATGTTCAAAAGTTCCTTTTCAATAGGCTAATTACATGTATTTATAATGTCAAAAGAGGCTAGCTGAATGGTCACTTTTAATGAAGCTAATAATGAGCTCAAATGAAAAGTCACAACTTTTGAAATTCTAACCCAAGTAACTCCAACCTTCAATGTGATTTACTTCTTTAATTAACTTGCTTTCAAAGTATTTTGAAGTCTTCCATGACCAACCAAAAAGACACCAGCTTCTTTGATGGAAAATTGATGCATGTAGTGATTACTCATGAAGCAAACGGTTATGGAAGATGAAACAAAGATGCTACCGAATTTAAAGAAGAATAATGATCTCCTTTAATTGATTAAACAATCTTCTTAATGATGTATAAAGCCTCTTCGTAACAACCCCCTCTTTTGTAACCAAAATCACTTGAAAAGCCATCTTATTGAATGCATAACAGCCTTTAAAAGTAATGGATGTGAGCTAAAAGTCACCTGCAATTAACACATGTAACCGAAAAATTTATTCAATTATTAAGCTTAAAACAAATTAACAACTAACTTAAATAAATGAACTAACACTTATGCATCATGTATTCCAGCAACTAGTTTAGTTAAGAGAAGCATTATTAAATGAACTTTAACTCATGCATCAATAAGTTATCCTAGTAACTAGGTTAATTAAAGAAGCAACTATTAAATAAAATTCATTAGAAGAAACTCAATTAATTAAACTAAGATGTTTTGAATTGATGACCAGCACTCATTTATTAAACTAAGATGCTTAAATGCAAATATTTAAAATGCAAACTAAATGCAAAGCTAAAAATTAAATAAAGAGTTCAATTTAGTTGGAACGGGTTCAAAGAGCTGGAATTGAGCTGAAATCGGTTTGCAACATGTTGCAAGGAAACTTTATTGTGCTGGTCCCAACCCGTTCTATTTCTCCAACCAAATTTTCACTCCACACTTGATTAACTAAGGCTGAAATAGCCTCTTTGAACTGCTTAGCTCGAGCTCGCGTAATTGGTCCTTAAGGCAGTACCGTTTGATACGATCCGCCTTGGGGTGAGTCGAGTCGTATGCGAGTTTGCCTGATCGTATACAAGGAGAGGATTCGTCTTCTAAAAACAATGGAAAGATAGGTAAATTTGTGGAAGCTTTGAAATGAATGTTTTTAATATTTCGGGTTAAGTTAGGAATGGAAAGAATAATGGACAAGTTCAATTTTGGAAGAATAGGTTTGGTTTTGGGTAATGGAAAGGAAGGTGAATAATGAAGGTTTCAATTTAGAAAGAATTGATTAAGAAAAGAAAAGGATGGATATTCAAGGCTCCGGTTTGAATTGGATAAACAAGGTGATTGGTGATGATGGAATAATGAACTTAACCAAGAGCAATTCAACACTAAAAAGTGTCACCCCGGTTCTTATACGGTTAAGGTGAAAGATGGAGATAGAATGAACGCCACACTCGGGTTTAAAGAGTGATAAGTTCAAAAGAATAAGTCGAAGACGCCACAAGCAAGCTTGATAAGTCAAACAAAACTTGTATGAAATATGGAGAGGAGATAAACTCACTCAAGAACACAAAGTTCATAAAAATTGATAAAATGGCAAAAGTCCCCTCTACAAGCTAATAACAAAGTATATATAGTGTTTACATGCGATTAGCTGAAGAGTCATAAGAATTCAGCTTTAATGTGCATTTTAATGGCTGAAATAAAACTTAATCAATAAATAAAAACTCTTGAGTTCCTCCAAGCCAAATAACAGCAACTTTATGACTCCAAATGAGCTGATTTAATGAATTTGAATGCTTGGTTTCATGCTCTCTTAGCAGCCGAATGGTCACCAGCAGCTTTAATGAAAATTTGTAACTCATGTGTGATCTTTTAAGCATCAAACGGTTATGGAAGAAGGATAGGCTGCTGCCAAATTTAATAGATGTGTAATGCTTCCTTCAATTGTCATAACAGCTCATTCTAATGATGAATAATGCTCCCCTATGTGTGTAACCAGTTCTCACTTGAAAAGTCACATTAAACTCTTTGTAACAGCCCTTGAATGTAACAGTTTCCAGCTGAAAAGATACCTGCAATCAAACACATTAAACAAACATATTAAACACATTTAAACACTTATTAACACTAATTAAACTTAAACACATTAAACACTTGACTTAATAAGTGAACTAGAAGTAAGGACTTCAGTTAATGCAGCAACTAGTTTAATTATAGAAGTAGAATTAAATAAACTTAAACTCATGCTCCATTAAATTATCCTAGTGACTAGATTAATTAAATAAGCTTCTTATTAAATGAAGTTCAATAAAAACACTTAATAATTAAACTAAGATGAGTTGAATAAATGTCCAACAACTCATTTATTAAACTAAGATGCTTAAATGCATAGTTTGAAATGCAAACTAAATAAACAAATGCAAGACTTAATTTAATGATGCAGACTATGGGAGTTACATAAAGTATAACTTTATTAAATGTAGAACACACAAAGTGTAAATCTAAAATTAAAAATATGTAAACTTACTAATTTAATTAAAACTAAATTAAATTAAAAAGTCCTTAAAAGATTGGCCCAAAATCAATCAGGCCTATGAGATGTTTCATCTTACACTTGGGCCCCTCAAGTTTAGGCCACTCTCGATGGCGTCAGATGGAGTCAAACCATGATACGAACATGATCGCATTATACCCCCTCTTGAAATCGATTCGTCCTCGAATCGAGCCGTTGGTTCTTGAGGACATAGTTCCTTTTGCTCGGCTTTCCTCGATCAAATGGGGCGGATGGTAATCGTTTCATCTGAAAAGAATAACCGTGAATTAGTAATAAGCAGTGCAAACAGAATTGCCACCCAGGCATAATTAGAGCAAAACAAATAGGACGCATGTGGATAACCACCCAAGTGACTCGATTACCATGAGTTAAGAAATAATGCTTCGAACAAATTTGCAATTCAAGCATAAACATATCAACACAAGTATAACGCAAGTGGATGAACTGAATCAAATTATCATACAAAAGAAATAATGTCTTGTCAAATGTTTGAGACAAAATTGAATAGGCTTCAAGGCATGCATACGATTTAGATGGAATGCTCAAGACATGATTATCATGTGAATAACGCTTCGGATGTCACAAGCAGTTATTTGAAATGGCTTACATGGCTCACGAATTTGCACAATAACACATTGCATTGTACGATATATGGACTCACCAACAAATGCTTCATGACACTTATCAAAAACAACTATCTTTTTATCAATGACCAAAATAGATAGATCATCAATAAATGAAATAGGACATTCAAGCATGTCAAGATTTAAATGATTTTCAAAAGTGAAATCAGAAACATGATTTTTATCCACACCATCCAAGGAGAATAAAATTGTTTCATGAATTTCAAGTACGAGTCAATCGTCGTATGCTTCAAAGGCATCACACATGAAGGATCATTCCCAAAGAAATGGTTGAGAAGCCTCTGAGAATACTTTCTCCTTCTTCATGCCAAATACTTATCTTTTCTATTCTTTCGTATCATCTTTGTGTTGTAATAAAATCGAAAAAGAATACAAAAGAAAAGAAAAAGAAAAAGAAAAAGAAAAAGAAAAAGAAAAAGAAAAAGAAAAAGAGATTGAAAAAGAAGAAAAAGAAATTGAAAAAGTGAGAGAAAAAGAAAACGAAGAAAAGAAAATGGAAAAAAATTGAGAAAAAAAATTAAAATTGAGAACAAAAAAGAAAGAAAGAAGTCGAGTTAGAAAAAGAAACAAACGAACAAGACGAGCGAGAAAAAGTGAGTGTTGATTCAACTATCCCATTTGGATTTTGTTCTTGTTCTGTTTCTTCTTTTCAGGTTTCCAAAAAGCTGAGTGGAAAATATCAACTTTAATACCTTTCTGACGAGCGACGTTTTCGTATGACCAAAAAAGGTAAGGTTGAAGATGACATCAAACCACACGAGGCCGAAGGTAAGTTAGGTAAGGATTATCTAGCACTTGAATTTCCACTTTCTTCCTTGAATGTGTGTAAACCTTTTGACGATGACTTCACCTTTGTAAAAGCTTCGTGCCAAGAAATGGTTAACTTTCCTTCTTCAAATATTGTTGAAGTTTCAAAAGGTGGTGAGACAAGCTTTTCTAACACCAATCTTTACGTTAACCAACTCGAAGTAAAGTAGTGTTTAATCGAAACTCAATTTTGCGTGGCAATGAATTTTCATGTAAAAATCTCAATATGTTTGATTGTGGTAATTATGTGACTTATTTATTGCCCTATTTGAAATCCTCGAGTTATTGCGAATTTGTTTTGAAGTTCGTAAAGAATTTTGATGGTTCACTATTGTGTATGCAAAAATCCTTTAGGTTTAACGTGTTTGATTTAACGAAACCTTTGCTACACTTTGGCGTAAGTAATCAAACACGTGTTTAAACCAGGAATTTGCCTTGGTTCATTTTGTGGAAAAATCAAGTATCTTAAATGTCATCCGAAGAATTTCTATTGTGTTGATACTTGGTCTTTGAATAAGGTAACGAAATTTGCCAACTTTGTCTTCAATTTATATTCGTGCCTTAAACAATTTCTGTGGTTGTACATGAAGTTCGCGTTTTGTTTGGAAAAGGTTAATTCAACCGCGAAGCCTTGGCTACACTATAGTCCCGAGGAGAGAAAATTTGTGTTGATCAAAAAAGGTAAATTTGACCTTTGTTTTCCTGATCTTGAAGATAAACAAGGTAAGACTCATAAAAGCTTTGAAACTTGTTTGTACTCCTCGGATGGTGACAAAAATCACGTTGCTGATTTCGGTTTTGTAAAACACTTAGATCGTGACGTGCTTAATAGCTTTATTTTGCATGACAATGATCTATCTGTTTTGGTCATTGATAAAAATAATCTTTTTTTTTGATAAATGTCTTGATGCAATCGTAAGTGAATCTTTTCAATTACCTATTTGTGATGAGTATGTCTATCTTTTGACCCATTACTCGCATGACAATCATGACTTGTAGAATCCATTTAAGTCGTACGCATGCCTTGAAACCTATTCAATTTTCTTTTGAACATTTGGCAAGGCATTATTTTGTTTGCATGATAACTTGAATCTGTTCATTGGCATGCGTTATACTTGTCTTACTATGCTTATGCTTGGATTACGAATTTGTTTGCACTACTTCTTGCTAACTCATGGCTATTCTTTTCAGGTGACTCGATTACCATCCGCCCCGTTCAACCGAGGAAAGCTGAGTAAAAGGAACTATGTTCTAGAGAACCAACGGCTCGATTTGAGGATGAATCGCTTTGAAGGGGGGATGATGTGAGCATACCTGGGGCAACCCAAGATGCATATCTCGATCCTCTCGAGCTCCCCGAAGGCCCATCAATTTTGGGCCGAATTTCAGCTCAATTAAACTTCAATCAATGCGGGTCAGCTCACTTGAGCTCTAGTCAGCTCACACGAGCTTATTTCAGTTCATTGAGCTCATTTTAAATTTCTTTCAGCTCATTAAATTTAATTATTGATTAAATTAAGTGTTTAATTTAATTTAATTAGTTTACTATAACTCATTAATATGTTCTTCGTTATTACATGTTTTTATTATGTCTTAGCCCTAGCCGAATTTAGTGTGTCTTGCATTAAACTTGTCTTAAATCAATTAATGTGTTAATTAGTGTGTCTAGTGGTTAGTTAAAGTGTCAAAATTCTATTTAAGCCTTGTTCAGCCTAATTTGGCTTGAATTAATTGGGTTCACTCCTTGTAGGTTCAGTTGAATGTGGGGAGTGCATTTAAGCAAGATACATGCATGGGTTTGGTTCAATGCATGGGATGATGCATGCATGGCCATGTTCAACGAAAATTATGCTGATTGTTGGCTTCCCAAAGTCTCCATTCATCCAAAAGTCTCCAGCAAATTAAAGCCCCAAGCTTGGCAGACTAGCTCCCCAAAACAGCCACATTCCATTCACATTTGGCGTTCCCACCTTGTGTCCAATCGGTTGGCCTTGTTCACACTATAAAGACTCTCCAAGCTCCTTGTTCACACCTTTTTGGCTATTCAAAACCCCATTTAAATGCTGACATCTTTTCAGCCAAAAGTTGCAACATTGAATGAGCAAATTTAAGCTCATTGGCTGCACCTAGATAGTGCAATGCATCCTTAAAGTGTTCAAATTCGTGCAAGCTGATCAGCCTCTTTCTAGAAGCTGTCCATTGAGCTCCATTTAGCCGAATCTAGTTGCAGCAACTTAAGGATTTAATTCTAGAATATTTTAGAACATTCTAGCCTAAATTACTTAGTCCTTAAGTCCTTGAATTAGGCCATTCGGCTACCTTAGCTAAGTAGTATAATAGCTGCTCATTTTCATTTGTAAAAAAAACTTTTGTCAATTTGATTTTATGAACTTTGTTCAAAAGAGTGAGATTACTGATACGATCTGCCTCAGGGTGAGTCAAGTTGTATGTGAGTTGCCCGATCGTCTATGAGGAGAGGTTGAGTCTTCGGGAAAATATTAGAAAATATGGATAAGTTTGCGGAAGCTTTGAATAGGTTTACTTTTAAAAATGAATTTAGGTTAGGAATGGAAGTGAATAAGAGTTGGAGGTGATTTAGTTAATGAGAAGGATAGGTTCAGCTAGAGATAAGAAAGGAAGAAGATGATCTTCAGATGGTTTGGTTTAATAGGAATGAATGAAGATGGATGAATGATAGATGTGTGATAGTTTGGTGGAGATGGAGAAATGAACTTAAACGGGAGAAACGATTCAACACTATATGAAAGTGTCACCCCGGTTTCTATATTGTTTAATGTGGAAGATGGAGATAGAGTGAACGCCACACCAAGGGTTTGGTGATAAGTTCAAATGAACAAGTTTAAGACGCCACAAGCAAGCTTGATAAGTCTAAAAAACTTGTACGAAATATAGAGAGGAGATAACTCACTCCAGAACACAATGTTCATAAATTTGATTAAGGATCAAAAAGTCTAAAAGTCCCCTACAATAAGCTGATTACAAATATTTATAGTGTTAAAAGAGGCTAACTGAATGGTTACATATGATCAACTTAATGAGCTAATAATGAGCTGAAATAAAGCTCAAAAACTCTTGGAATGCCAAACTAAATAACTCCACCCTTCAATACACTTCAATTCAGATGAATCAATGGTCTTGAATGCTTAGAAAAAACCTTTGAAATCCCCTTGGTCAACCGAATGGACACCAGCAACTTTAATGAAAAATTAACTCATGAAGTGATCACTTTAATCAACAATCGGTTATGGAAGATGAAAAGGTTGCTGTTGAATTTAATGATGTATAATGCTCCCTTTAATGAATGATAATAGCTCCTTTTAATGAAGAATAATGCTTCCCCTTGAATGTAACCGAAATTCACTTGAAAAGTCTCTTTAATCAATTTGTAACAGCCCTTGAATGTAACGGTTTTTCAATTGAAAAGACACCTGCAACTCACACATTAAAACAAACATATTAAACACATTTAAACACTTATTAAACATAACACACACTAAGTAAATGAACTAAAACATATGCATCAATTATTCTAGCAACTAGTTAATTAAAGAAGCACAAATAAATAAACTTAAACTCATGCATCAATAAATAATCCTAGTAACTAGATTAATTAGGAGCTACACTTATTAAATAAAATTCAACAAAAAACACTTATTAATTAAACTAAGATGAGTTGAATAAATGTCCAGCAACTCATTTATTAAACTAATACGCTTAAATGCATGATTTGAAATGTAAACTAAATGAACAAATGAGTTACTTAATGTAAAACTTAATTTAATAATGCAGACTTGATACGATCCGCCTCAGGGTGAGTCGAGTCGTATGTGAATTGTCCGATCGTCTACGAGGAGAGGTTGAGTCTTTGGGAAAATATTAGAAAATATGGAGAAGTTTGCGGAAGCTTTGAATAGGTTAACTCTTAGAAATGGATTTAGGTTAGGAATGGAAGTGATTAAGAGTTGGAGGTGATTTAGATAATGAGAAAGGGATAGGTTCAGCTAGAGTTAAGAAAGAAAAAAGATGTGTTCGGATGGTTTGGTTTAATGGGAATGAA